>OY282606.1:37121919-38371919 GCA_958298945.1 Atherix ibis
ATTTTATGGTAAACATTGAACTGTCAACATCGGATTCACAAATGACAAAGCTAACCCCCAAGTCTCCACTTTCATGGAGAATTAAAGTTTCAAACTCTCCGAAAGTCTACAAAAATATCAAGCGGTTTATATTTGATTGATATTTACGAAATGTATAATAAACCTAAAATAGAACTCCATTTCGTATCAAAAGATTGTACAAAAAATAAAAATGACCTATCGTTGTATTTAAATTGTATTTTTGTTTCCAGTAAGTGAATTAAAATGAATATAAATTATGCTTTTGCAATTAAATAAATTTCCATTACGACACATAGATGGCAGTGGGTGTCATGTCTACATAAAAAATTTTTGACAGTCATGTCCCCCTAGTAAATATTTGAAAACAAAATTGCGTATACATATACGGTAAGGGCCTACCCAGGTATTCTTTAATCTAAGGTTCGAGGTACAGTAGATGATGACAGCTACAACTACTGCACAGTAGGAAACTTTCTCCATCCGAATACAGCTAATGTGTTTGAAAATTGGCATATACAGCTACCACCACCTACCGGAGGGGTGTCGGAACTATATAGAAACCATTCTCAAGACTCAATATACAAATTGGTATAATGGTTCAGTATGATTTTATGCATAGTTTTTGAGTCTATAAGCCTCACACAAAAACTGACATTCATTTTTATATATATAGATTCACATAGTAGATTATTAATACAGTTACAGTTGAATTATATTGTTTTAAATACTTTTGTAATTTTCTAAAAAAAAAAAATTATCTTATATACTGAGTATTATGCTTTTGTTTTGATATATTATCAAATTTTAGGGTATTTAAAAGGAGTTTATTATTTTAAGAAAATTAAACGTGAAGAAAGTCCAAAACTTTTGCACTTAATGAAAGCCATTAAAGTCTTTTTAAAATAGATCCTATGCATCCAGTTAAACAAAACATATTAATTTTTATGATAACTCAACGTAAAAGTTCATTATGTACTATATTTTTAATAAAAATCCTCTATAGTTCTTAAATCATATTTAAGTTCAAATAAATCCTTTCTAATTTCCATAATTAATTATGAAAATATTTAAACCAAAGTTTGTTGGTTAGCTTTTATATACTTTCATTTGCTGTCTACTGGAATGCTACTTTATAAAGTAGAAAATGCTCTAAAGTATGATGGAAGATACTTGAAGAAAGTAAATTAATTTTGTTTACAAAACAAATAGAAATTTATATTTTAGTTATAGTTAACAAGTACTTATTATAAAAAATAAATATAAATACATGGAATTTTTTTAATGAAAATTACTACCGACAACCATCCAACAAGGTAAGCAATTTTTTCTTCACTCCGTAGTATTTGTTTATTCTTTTCACAGATACATAGTTAAAGTTCTGAAACGTAAAAATTTAAATAATTTCTATATAAATCTACCATTGTCCCAGTTATATCTTAGAATTTTCAATTTTTCATATTTTTCACCTATAGAGAAAAGGAATTGTCGTATAGCGAAATTTACAATGATTAATAGCAGAAATACAGGCATGTGTAACCATATCCCCAGCTGTACGAGTACTTTTCATTTTGAAGATAAATGAAAGCCAGCAAAGGTTTAAGTAAATATAGAAGAAAATCACTTGGGAAACATTTGAAAATTTAAATACTTTCACTTTCAAAAGTTCTTATACATGTATATTTCGTTGAATTTTTTGTTGTTGATATTTTTAATGAAATATATTGTTCAAAAAAAAAAAATCAATCAAATATCGTAGAATTTATCTATTTTTCAAATGTTGATTGCTTATTTGAATATAGTGAACACTGGATTAAATCGATGGAAATATTTCGATGTAAAGTTATCTCATATTATTTATCAAAATCTGAGCATAAATTCTTTTTCAAATTTATAATAAAACATATAATAAATGTACAGAGTGATTTTTTGAATAGAATTTTGTAAATTTTATGAAAAATGAATGATTTTTTTCATAAGATTTAATTCCCCAAAACCTATTTAAAAGTAATTTATTGGAATTATAAATAAAACGAGTATTATTTTTCAGTCAATTTTTTGCACAAATATCTTTTTAAATAATAAATAACTCAATTTTTATTATTTATATATAAATTGTATTTGAATAATATAAAAATATTCCCATTTGCTTTATTTCTACTCTTTTTTTTAATTTTTTACGGGAATATACATGGACAATGAGGATATGTGGAGGAAAACACTCATCGATGTTACCTCTAGAACAGGGTAATTTTATTTTATAATTTAAGAGAATCTCTCGGCCATCGCCGTTTTAAACGTCGATGGGTGTATACTGGAAGGGTGGGAGTGAAAAGTTCCCTTCCTAAAGGATTAGGGTGGAAGGATAGATGCGAATGGAATTTTTTATATCGGGAGATGCATAGTTTATGAACAAATGGAACATTTAGGTCACGGTGGATAACAGTGTTTCGCACATAAAAGGGGCATTGACAATTTTACGAAGGATTCGGGATTGTAGGGATTGGATTGGAAAGGAGTTGGAATGCTTAGTCGAACCCCAAAGTTCTAGACCATATGTCCATATTGGTTTCAGAACCGTATTGTATAGTAATAGTTTACTTGTTGTTGTAAGTTTTGATTTACTGTCTAGGAGACGTAATAATTGTTTGTATCGTCCGTTAAGTTCACGTCTTTTAGTTTTCGTATGAAGGTTCAATACTGCCGTTTAGGGTTATGTCGGGAATTTGTTCTCGGCAGAGTGTGAAAGTTACATGAGCAGATTTTTGCTCATTTACCTTCACTCTCCCCCTTTTGAACCAAGTTTCTAAGGAGTGGATATGGTTCTGTAAAATACTTATGGTAGTATGTGCCAAGGAATGTCATGGGTATAAATGTAATATAGGATAGGACCTAGGATACTTCCTTGAGGGACACCGGCGGAAATTGGATAAATGTCAGAGTACTCAATATTTTTAGCTACCTGAAAATATCGGTCTGAGAGATAAGGTTTAAGAATGTGGAAATAACCCGAGGGTAGGACTCGCTGCAACTTCCAAAGCAATCCAGGGTGCCATACACGGTCGAAAGCATGCGAAATGTCAAGAAACACGCCAGGGCAGTATTCCTTTCGCTCTAGCGAACACGCTTTGTAGTCGAATACGCGATGACACTGCTGGATAGTGGAATGCTCAGGTCGAAATCCAAACTGATCCTGAGGAATGACACCCTCGGTTTCAAAAATGGGATAAAAACGTTTTAAGATTAATTTTTCGAGGATTTTTGATAACATGGGAAGGAGGCTTATAGGTCCATATGAGGTAGGAAGGTTTTTGGGCTTATTAGATTTTGGGATCATCTTAATTATGGAAAACTTCCACAGGGAAGGAAAAAATGATGTGTGGAGGATACTATTATAAATATAGATTATAAGGACGAGGGTTTTTTTGAAAATTTGCTTCAGGATTTCTGAAGTTATTAGGTCATATCCTGGGGCTTTTTTATTGGAAAGGTGTTCTATTGTGAATTTAACTTCGGAAGGAGTGAAAAACTTAGGAGGTGGACTTATGGGCAGCTGAGTTGATATATGTCGGAATATTTGTTCGTCATGCAGAATGTCTTGGACATCTTCGTGAGGTTTAAAGATGTTTTCTAAGTGTTTGCCGAAGATGTCGGCTTTCTGTTTATCCGTTTTTGCCCAGGTTCCGTCGGTCCCCGGAGCGGGTGTGTAGCTGTTTTGTATTTGAGACAAAAGTATTTAAAACAATATTTAAAATGTTTTTTTTTCGAAAATAATTTAAAACCAGTAATATTTTTTTTATTTTTTGACAACATATCATATATATACAAATAATATTCATAAAATTTTCTAAATGCCAAATTTAATTTTTTTTTTAATAATTTCATCAAATATGCTATTGATGAAATGATTAAAATAATATTTAGGCAAAACTTTGCAATTCATCATATTTTATAGGATTACTCCTACCAATTTTTTTTTAATATATTAATGTATTTTTGATAATAATAAAAGAGTATTTTCCACAAATGTGAACAACTATGGTAATACATACTAAAAATATCCTACGAAGTAGTTATTTTATTTCCGTACACATATTGTAGAAAGTTTAGTCAACCTTATACAATATTTTCAATTTAAAAAAGAAACCCAAAAAACAGTACATATATGTATATATTTATACATCAAAATGTAAGTGTATGTGTCACACCCTTAGACGTAGTGCAGAATTCATTGAAGAATAACACAAAAGGTAAATGGAAGCCCATTTAGAAAAAAAATATATATTGAAAACAAAACAAAGCGAGACCATAAAAATGGAAAAAAAATCCTGGAAATAAATACAGGAAGCTTTACACTGTCGCATTTTCTCTAAAGCTTTCTATACTATTGTAAAAATAACAATAACGTTTTATGTAAATTTTTCCTGGGATGATGTGTTTTTTTCTTCTATTTATCGCAGGTGTGTCTCAACTCAAAACGAAACAATATTTCTTTATTTTAAACCATTTAAAAACAATTTCTAGTATTTAATATATATATATATATATATATTAAATACTAGAAGAAAAAAACTATAAATTGAATTAGGGATGATTTTTTTTGTGTGTCGAAGGATTCAATAAACTTATCATAAATTATGGCATTTAGTAGAGCTCACGTATAAAACAATGTTTTATCTTATACATTAGAGAAAATTAATTTTAAAACAATTAGTGGAGAGAAATTTTTAAATACAATATATGAAGCTGGTCTGATAAGTCAGTGATAAATGAAAAACCAAATTAATTTATTTAACAAAAATTAATTTATTTATATACTTTGTCCAATGAGATTCTAACTTATTAGAAAATTTCAACTTTCTGCTAAATATGCCACAGTTTATGCTATAATATCAGAATTGGATACAAATGTTTTTCCAACCAGTTTATTTTGGAAATATTGAAAATTTGGAAGAAGCCAATTTTGCAGAATAGCCCGAGTGAAGAAGCATTTTATGGTGAGTCCATAAACATTTATGAATCTATGCTAAAATGTATTTGGGTTACGCTTAAAAATATCCAAACACTCAATTGAAGTCGTTACACAAACATGTGTTCAGTTAGATTTAGGCAAACGCGGCATCCTTCTCACCGGTAGCTGATTATTACTTAAAATTTTATCAAAGATATTTTGAGATGTTTAACATGTCAGCTATCTCATTTACTTGCACTAGAGGGTCTTTTAAAACGATATCATGGATTTAATTAACTATCTCTTCGAATAAAAAAAACATAAACCTTCTCTGCTTTCGATGGCTGTCAACACTGGACACCTAAAAATGTCAGATGCAATAAATAATATCGTCTTGCTGATATCAGCTATATTTCTTGCATTTATCACTGACTTATCAGACAGGCAGCGCATGATGGAGATTATTGCTTGGTTCATATCATGAAAAAGTCTTTTTGGTGGGAAGTGTCAATTCTCCACCGCATTATAACGATTTTTTTTAACTATGTGGGCATTTTTGAACCCATGCATATATTCAACCGTGACTTCTAGAATTAAAAAAACTGTGCGTAAAAGGTGTAGCAGAAAAGTAATGAGACTGAGCAATTTCAACCTCATCGCACTGTTGTAGTGCATTATGAAAATGGACTACAGAATTTCTGAGTAACGATATACCAACAAATTTTGTGTAAAACTTAGCGAGTCCTCAATTTTTACTTATGAGGAACATTCTTCAGAAAGAAAGCATTTTTGGAAGGTGGAGAGACAGTGGAAGACGAACATCGGTCAAGGAGCACGGCTACGAAGAGTGGAAGCAACATTTTCGATGTTGTATAGGGTTTTTCAATAAGAGTGGTATGGTTTCTAAGTGACGTTTCGGCTATTTGTAATATGTCATCATGGGACTGTCTCAAACCACAACCTGGCGGATTTTGAGAAAGGATTTGGGCTTGCATCCGTATAAAATTATTATCACTCAAGAACTGAAGCCTATGGACCACCGTAAATGTCGTGAATTTGCTGAGTTTGTCTTGGAACAAGTTGAAAACGATAACGATTTTTTTAAGAAAATCATCTTCTCCGATGAGGCTTACTGTCATGTGAGTGGTGCGGTAAATAAACAAAACTGTCGATTCTGGTGCGAAGAAAATCTTCAAATTATTCATGAACTCCCATTACATTCACCTAAATTGACAGTTTGATGTGGTTTTTGGTCTGGTGGAATCATCGGTCTGTACTTCTTTCGAAATGAAGCTGGTAACACAGTTACTGTCAATGAAGAGCGGTATAGATCGATGATAAGCAACTTTTTATGGCCGAAATTGGAAGAAGTTGATCTTGACAACATCTGGTCCCCACGAGATGGGGCTACGTGCCACACAGCACGTACAACAACCGAATTATTACGAGAAAAGTTTTGAGATTTGATTATTTCAAGAAATTGTGACATTGAATGGCTTTCAAGAAGTTGTTTAGCAATAAACCAGACTCTCTTCAAGCTTTAGAAGTCAATATTGAACGTGCTATTCATGACATACGACTTGATTTAGTTGAAAAAGTGTTCGAAAATTGGGTTCATCGAATTCGTTCCTGCAAAAGTGCACTGATTTAGTAGAAAAAGTGCTCGAAAATTAGGTTTATCGAATTCGTGGATGCCATTTGAATGAAGTTTTATTCAGAACTTAATTGTATCGATTGTACTTTACATTCAATAAAAAACATTTGAATTTCCTTAACAATTAGTGTGTGTTTAAAAAAAAAAAGAAATCATATCACTCTTATTTGAAAACCCTTTATAAGTGCCCAAGAGAGCTAATTTAAAGGAGACAAAATTGATATACAAAAATAAAATAAAATGTTTGCATAAAAAAAAAATTATATTATATTATAAAAATAAGTTAAAATTTTTGAACATTAATTATGGCAGTAAAAAAATATTCTTAGTAAAACAAACTGCTTTTTATAAGCGAATGAAAACGCAATTCGTATTGATGCATGAAAATCAGTTAAAAGAAATTTACCTTTTTATTCATACACCTACATAAATTACATCGTTATTTATAATAATCCATTTTAAATTGGTTAAGTATATTATCATATTCTAATTTATTATTTTTCAGTAATACGATCACGTTATAATTCAAGAACATTCACATTTTCCACTCCAGACATATTATCCGTTTGATTATATAAACAATTTGTTATATTTTCCATTAAAAACCAAAGGTTATTAAACTGATAAATATTTATGAATTCTGAATACTGAGATTTACTGATTTGTATTTATAAGAAAAACAAAACCAAATAAAAATCTACAAAATTTCTACGAATTTTCTATTTTATTAAATCCATCAAGTTGAATTATAATTTTGAATAGTTAAAATGAAATCCATTTGGTTGTGTTTATAATGTGTTTACAGCATATCCATACATACATATAATATGTATATAATATGTATTACACATAATTATTTAAAAAATAATATAAGTAATTTGTTTATTCTTTTTAAAATCAGAATAAAACCCTTAGCTTTGGGATATTATATTTATAATTTTATGTCATCTTTAGTTCGGTTGAGCATTTGAAATTAAATAGAATTTCAGGAGCTGATTATTATAGTATCTATTCTAAATTTTATTTATTTACTCAAAATTTTTGTGAGATATTTTTACAGTATAACAAAATCCCTTGTAACATATTTTTTGATATATTGCAGGATTTTGAACAGTTTTGTCTACAATATGACTTTCAATGGTCCTTTTTTCTACTTGTGCATAGAAAAACTTTATTGTATAGAATTAGAAATATTTTAAAAAGAAATTTTCAATTGAATGAACTGAAATATATTGTAATAAATAACTTTAAATAAAATAATACATTTACATTTTGTACAGGAAAAGCCACTTTCAAACAATGGCTGAAACTTTTCAAAAAGTTTAAAAAACCCTTTTTTTTTCTTCAAAACTATATAAAAAGAGAAACAATTCAGAATTACAAATGATATAACTACTAAAAAATAACATCTTCAATGAAAAGTTATCGTTGAAATTCAGGAAATAGATCATAGATACTATGAGAAGTAAATCATACTTTTCGTATTCAGAAGCGTGCTCATAAATTTTCAACTATTTGTATTTTTTTCTCCATTCCCTCCAATGTAATCTGAATATACTAAAACCGACTGTCGCCTTCCTATAATACAAGTGTACTCTTACAATGAACAATGTATATTACACAAGATTTATTATAATTTTAAGGAAAACTCTTACACACTGTTACTTAGCAATTTTTAAGGAAAATATTGCCACAATTGCAATTGTGACCAAATTAAGGTCTTATAAATAGCAAATTTTTTCTTCAAAATTGGAAATATTAAATTTTTTTAGAAATGCATTATTTTAGTGTATTTTTTGTTCGTTTCTGATCTCTGCGACAATGAGGTATTGGTATCACTGAGCGCGATCTGGCAACACTGTGGATTTTACCATCACTCACTACTACGTTATTGCCCTGCTAGATGTTCAGTGGGTAGGAACTGGAAGCCGCATTCTCCACCACCATCCGGAGCATAAGACAGTGGATGACATCGGCAGACCTGTCTTTGGCGGAACATAAGACCGAAGCACTTCTTGTGAGTAGCCGGAAGAAAATGGAGACCATCACCATAAGAGTAGGCGATCACGACATCCGGCCGCTACCCTACATTCGGTATTTAGGAGTGGTCTTGGATGCCAGACTCAACTACAAGGAGCACATCTCCAGCGTCAGCAGGAAGGCATCAGCACTACAGAGCGCACTTTCGCGGCTAATGCCCAATATCGGAGGCCCCAGGCAAATCCGAAGGCGACTACTGGCAACTGTGGTTAGCTCCGTCCTGCTATACGGAGCAACAGTGTGGGCGAAATCGCTAGAGCTAACGCAAGACAATGACATCAGTCCAGCAGCTCTCAGCGATCAGAGTGGCGTCAGCATACAACATCGTGGCATCATGCCCACCCATCGACATCCTGGCAGGAGAGCGGGAATGCCAACATCGAAGGTAGAAGGAAGAGCGGCGAAAGGTCCTCTGTGAAGAGGAGATACCCGAGAGTCTTCGCCTCTGGCAAGAGAGATGGGACAACTCGACGAAGGGTCGGTGGACTCATCGGCTGATCCCACATGTTACCAAATGGGTTACTCGCCTGCACGGGGAAGTCGGGTATTACATCACCCAACTCATGACTGGGCATGGATGCTTTCGGGCATACTTGCACAGATTCAAGAGAACTGACTCCCAAAACTGTCATCATTGCCGCGATATGATCGAAGACGCAGAACACGTGTTCTTCCAGTGCCCCCTCTATGAGGAGACGCGGGTGGAGCTGGAGAGAAATCTGGAGCGTCCCATCAGTCCAGAAAATATAGTGGAGTGCATGCTGAAGAGTCAATCGGCTTGGAACAGAATTGCAGAGTACGCGGAATCCATTATCAAGGATCTCCACACAACGTACGAATAATAGGCCGCGAGGCGTCACAACATCGGGACAGCAGTAGCATCAAACAAGAACGCCAGGGCGAAGTAGTATTTACAAAGAGTGCCGCCGGGGAACCATCGTTCCGGGAGCAAGATCAGAGGTGCAGGTTAGGTTTTAGCGAGGTAAAAATCCCGCATAACTCGGCTGGCAGGAAAAACTTCCAGGCGAGTACCTTTTGAAGGTTTCCCCCTGTACCTCATTAATCTAAACAGAAAAAAAAAGATGTTTTAACCTCGTTCCCCATAGAGCGTGATAAGTTAAGTTGTATTTTTGGTGAGGTAAATCTACGTATTTAACTTACGCCTATGTACCGATTTATTAGTGAGAGTACAAGTTTTTCATTGGCATAAAGCATTTTTACAGGGTCGAGAGCAGTGAAAATTGCTCAGGCAGGCCTTGAAAATTTCAAGCTTGTGAGAACACACCGTCGATTTACATTGACTATGATGAGTGAGTCCTTGAAAGGCTCAGAAAGAGAGCATGCCACACGGCCATTTTCTTCTACGAATTAAGGAATTCCCTCTATTTACCTGATCTCAGTCCAATGTTAGAAAATCTCGTGGCCATAGCATTTTTAAGCGTCTATGTATGTTTTCTGGGAAGCAAAATGAGTACAATGGACCCCCCGAAATTCGATTTTGATTTTTTCAAAACAGGGAATTGGAACGTCTGTTTGATCACCAAATTTCGATTTTCTGTGTTGTATATGAGTAACTTTTTACCAACTGTCAATTTTGATCGTTTATCTAAAAGTGTTTATAATTGTCTGTACTATTTATTCATTTTAATTCTGTTCAGTTTTATGAGAGGGTTCCATATTAAAAGCTTTCGAATATGCACAGACCTCAGAAATATGTCTGATTCTGATAGGGAATAATATTGTCGTAAATATGTATGCGAAGAGATGATCCTCAGTGAAGAGTAAAAGTAGCACGAACACTTTTCTGTTCAGAGTAAAAGTAACACAAACACTTTTTTGTTCAGAGTAAAAGTAATACGGACACTTTTCTGTTCCAGTTTTAAAGGAAACGAAAATGGTCTTGTAAATTGCAGTATTCGGGTTTTTGTTTTGTAACAGATTGGCAGTGTCATCGTCATAAATAGCTACTATCGAATTATCGTTAGAAGGAATATCATCGGTAGAAGTACTCGTAAATATTATACAATAGCGGACGCTGAGGTATGGCAGTTTTAGAATATATCACATAATTCGATATTTTTAGCCGCTTAAAAATATCATTCAAGGATTTGATGATGTGAAAATAAGTAGAGGGGGGAATTTGATTAATTTTATAGAGTAGGCTACGGTGTTGTACTCGAACATAATTTATTTTTTAAGATTTTACAGATATCTACAACTATTGCTGCATAACAAGCAGATTTATAAAACAGTAGCAATTATCGTGATAATAATGGGTAGTAAACACCCATCAAAAGTTCTCCTTAACATGTATACGAGATCAAAAAGTATTGCGAATTTGGAATTACCGCGGGTTACGTATATTCGATTTTCGAATTTTTTGTGGCGTTATGTGATCATATTCAGTTAATTTTTGACAGCTGCTTCGATTGCACGTGTTTTGGTTTGTCTATGATTTTAGCCCATTCCCAAAATTGGATTAATGAATCTGTATCAAATTTTATGTGAAAAACAAAATTAATTGTGCGAACGCATGCTGAATGTTGACTGTGGCATATGGTAAAACTATTTTGGACCGAAGCAACGTTTATCGGTGGTACAAAATGTTCTCAGAGGGCCGAGAAGATTTGAACGATGAAAAGCCAAGTTCCGTCGAATGTGAAGGTTTAGCTTACAGTTTTCTTCAATTGCATGGGCGTGGTGTATCAGGAGTTCTTGCCACAGGGTAGACCGGTCAATAAGAAATATTACCTGCAAGTTATGCGCAAGTTGAGCAAAGCATTCCGCCAGAAACGCCCGGATTTGTGGAAGAAGAAAAATTGGCTTTTGCACCATGATAACGCCCCTGCTTATGCATCGTTGCTTGTGCACGAATTTTTGGCCAAAAACAACACACTAATAATGCCGCAGCCACCTTATTCACCAGATCTAGTCCCCTGTGACTTTTTCGTGTTCCCGAAACAGATTCTTTGATACATTTTTTGGAATGGGCAAAAATCGAAGACGAGCCAGAACACGTGCAAGCATAGCAGCTGCGAAAAATTACCTGAACGTTCAAAATGGCTAAACTTATCGGCATAAGTGAGCGACATAAGTACCAACATAACGCCGCAAAAAAAATTGAAAATCAAATGTACGTAACCCGCGGAAATTCAAAATTTGCGATACTTTTTTAACAGATGTCATATATTAATTGAAAGACTTAATAGAACTCCAGAGTACTAATCCTTAAGTCAATAAAGGCTTCAATAGGGCATTGTATAAACGTACTTTGCTGGCTATAGTAAGTTTAGAGCATTTGTGTGGCTTGTGTGTGGGTTTAATATCAAGCATTCTTCCAAGTGCACTGTCATTAAGTCTTGTATGTGGTTGTGCATTGTCATTGGGACATATGGGAAAACGTGCTTCATGACAGATTGGAATTTCGGAAGTATATACTATATATTATAGAGGATGGGGCCAAGTTTGCTGCCTCGTGAAACACCAGCGAATGATTTATGTATTAGGTAATATTTAGAAAAAAAGAACACTCCTCTTGAGTTTTCAGAGTAAGTCCGGGTGCCATACTCAATCAAACGATTCTATGATATTGCTGGGTAGCTTGGCCCAGAACTTAATAGCTTTTGAATAACGATTGTGGTTTTTTTTTAAAACAAAGTGTACAATTTAAAAAAAAATCGAATGATATTTTTTCTAATTTACTATTATTTATTTAAAAAAAAATTTAATTTCGTTTTAAGAAAATTACTACCTTAAATTTTATCATACAATAATTTTTTTTTTTTGAATTTATAAATCAGATTCAATAAATTCGTACATACTTACTTGTGTTATTTTAAAAAAAAAAAAGTTGATAAATCGTTGTCTACGAATAAATTTATTTCATATTTATAAAATTTATAGAACAATCTCTTTACTGCCAGTTACAGAAGGCTAATTTATTTCTCTCAAAGAATATTTTATAAATTTTCTTTTATAATATTGGTTCATATTTATTAAGTAAATACAATTTATTTACATATATTTATGGATTCATAAATAACAACAATTGAGTGATTTATTACCAAAATATATAGATTTACTGAAAAATAATATTATAATGAATATAAAATATAATTCATATCAATCCATAATAAATAATATTTAAATAGGCTTTTTTAGCATTTCAAATATATTTTCAACATTTTATTTAAATGGTCTGCAGTTGGTTTAGTACTTATAAGATTATAATTAAAAATTAATCTTAGTTGAAATGGTATAAAGAATTTTCCAAAAAAAAAAAATATTAGATTAATATTGATTTATGCAGAATTACTTTAGTCCAGACATAAAGAAAAATATTTGTATAATAAAAAATGTTCATGCAAATTGATATTTCAAAATATAGTAAATTAAATTTTTTATACAAATCCAAATTAAACATTCAATCAATAATTTACTAATAAAATTCTTTGTAATAGAAAGATACTCGAATTCGAATATGTCTTAGCACATGGTCTTTAGTGTCGTGGCACTAAGAATTATATTTCAATATTAATGTTACTTGAATAAAATACAATCAAAATAAATAAATAAAATATCCGATTTAGTATAAAAATTTATTATATATTTTGTAAGTAATCATTTCATTTTCTTTGCCTCTAACCTCATCCTAGCTTCTTTATTTGCTCGTAAAATATCCTTTATCATAATTCCATTGGTGAAATTCTTTCGCTGATTTTCTAAACTATTCAAATCAGGACTTTTTTGTATGATTGATTGGATCTGAACTACAAGAGTACCAGTCGAAATAGTATTCATCTGGTATCGATTTAGAAAGTTTCCATCGGTTATGGTGAAAGATTCTAAATCGAATTTTCTTCGACCACCAATAAAATAACGTTCAATTTGCTCCCAAAAACCATAATCAAAACGGAAGCAGGGTAATTTGTATGTATGACGTTGTGGTATGGCTTTTAGTAGAAGAGTTGAATAGCCCTCAATACGTTCCCGATTCCATGAGTCGATAGATATCACTTCGAAAAAGATATTAAAGTTTCGATCCAGTAGACTACTTGATGATCCCTCGGAAAGTGCATCGAAACAATGTCCAAATTTCCAAATACCATCTTTTGATATCGAAGTATGTGTGCTACCGTACAGACAGCCTTGTATTATTTCAACGCCATCTGGCAGCAATATTCTATATCGAATGTGTATGTTTTCATATTCAAAGTTACAAGCGTATTTAATTTCGCCTAAAATTTGAATTCGCATTCGATGGTTGGCGGGTGTCTCAAACAGGAATCGTTTCATTTTGTCAGCAATCTCACGGATATTAGGTTGTAAGGTACTCAAGGTTAATGGTTGAGCTGGTTCTGTTGTTGAAATATTTTGAACAGCATATGTATACAGATGACGAGCATCAGTATCGATTTCAATCAAGTAGGCATCGTTTTGAAAATCATTGAAATCTGGATAAACTAACAGAAGTCCCTCTTCGTGCCTCCATTCAGCATAGAATAATAGTGTATCTGGTTTTAGATCCGCAAATACATACATAACTTTGGCTTTTGTACGTTCAATATTGTCATCATTTCGACACACTCTCGGAACTCCATTATTAGTAGCAACCAGTGGTTCATTATAAATAAAATTATCATCGTTTACATATGTGAAGAATAATCTTTTATCAGTATTTATCTCCTCTAGATCTAGACCATTTTCTTTTATAATATTATAGTAGCGTTTTTGAAGGTCTGTTTTACAATTTTCTTTAACTTTATGATATTCGATCTCTTTCCAGCTGAGAAGTTTTTCCTGCCATCTAATATCAACCATTTGCACACTATCTTTATTATTATCATTTTTCTTATTCTTTCTTGAGCGAACATTTTTATCTGAACTTAAAATATTTCTATCAAATTTCGTTATTTCAATCATAAAATTAATTGGCTTCAAAATTATACGAAAATGAAAATATTCAATTTTATTCCTAGTTCTATACACAGCTGAATGCCGATTATACTTTTTCCACATGTCCGTTTTTATTTTGTATTTTATAATAATTATAATTAATATTAATTTTTCTTATAAAATCTTCAACCGATATTAAACTAGAATGTTACTAGTGTCATTTGAATAAATATACTGTCGGTATATAATTTTGTTTTGAATCGTTGAATTACCATGGCGACGTTACGATTGTTACCATGGTGGATAGTCGGTATATCATCGAATTCGTTTTTGTAAAAAAAAAGTACACAAATTTTTATTTTATTATAGATATATCCATAATTTTTTTATCGATTCGATAAATATTAAATCAAAGAATTCTATTTTTTTTTACTGGGTCAAATAAATTTAAAAAAAACCTTTATATTTTTTGAAATTTATTTGACTCAGTAGCAAAAATAAAATAAATTCCATTTAAGTATTTCTGTTTAAAAGAATTTGCTGCCAATGATAAACTTTCACACAGTTCAATTTTTTAGTAAATTTATCTTCATTTATTTAATATTTATCAGCAAATTTATATCAAACAATTTTCTTGTAAATTGTGTTAAAGCTCTTTTGACTATTGCAATCCTTGTTCGATGTGTAATTATATTAATTTCATTGACAAGACTGATAAGAGAAATTCTCAATATATTATAATTAATGTAACATAATTCAAGCTTTGTGTGCTATTATTATACAATATATTGTATAATAATATGCAAATATTTGATTACGATATTGAACAAATGTATGTGTATGTGTGTTCATAATGATATCAGATATTAAGACAGTTTATTAATTTCGCTTAATTAAGTTCTTCGATAGTTAGTTTTGACTATCTAACTACGATTGTCAGGGAAATTTATTTTCTTTATTAAATTAACAAAATTCTCAAATGTATTTTAATTTACCATGAATCATCTGAGAATTTATTTGTTTTATCAAAAGCATGTGTGGTCTGTTGTGATTTTACTATAGTGCATTATAACTACTATGGAATTATTCTGTCAACAATGACAAATAGAATATCGCAATATTAATTTCTATTGTAGCAAAGAATCTCTCCCACATGTATGATAATAGAGAAGATCTATGAAAAGTTGCCTTATAATTAAAGTCATTACTGACGATAACGTATATTCTTCTAAGTATGAATATTCTTGTAATTAAAGGTTGAAAAGAAAATTATTCTGAAGTAAACTTTTCAAAGTCAAAAGGCTTTTTTACTAACGCTTAGGGAATAACTATTTTTCTAGTAATCCAATTCTACTTTAATTCTTACTAAAAATTTAAATATGAGATGTATGAGAAAAGAAATGAGACAGATTTTTTTTTTACAAATTTTTTATATTATTTTTATAAATTTATGTTAGCTTTTTTATGGTAGTTTCTTTGAGCAGTTATAGATCAACGGGGAGACGTTATTTCCATTCTTCATAGATGGCTCTGACTGGAATCGTCTTAATAGCTCTCAGCCATTGGGCCTATTTTGCTACTCGCAAGTACTTGGGAGTACTTGCCCAATAGAACGCAGAGCTTTCTGATAGAAGTAAAATATAACCTCAAAATACTGAGTTTATTCGGGTTTCGGAGAATCTATGAATTTGATAAATATTACATAATGTTTAAAATAAAGATAAATATATATATTTTTTATTTGTATATATGTGATAAATTGATTATTTTTATTTATGTTAGCCAATGAGGCATTTATTTACAATTGACAGTGTTATAATTAATATGAAGTTACACAAATACATCATTTAAGTTTAAATTAATTTAACAATCTATTATTATCCATATTTTCAAACATTTCCTACTTTACACATGCACCATTGTTGCTCTCAATTACTTCATATTCTGCGTAATTCTATGTACGTATATGGTTGAGTTTATTATCTTAATATTCTATGTCACAGAAATCATTTTCAGTTAAGTTTCCAAAACACTTAAACTGGGGAACTAAATATCTGTTTACACAGTACGCGGTCTCCAAGTAGCACTCATCCTGGTATAATTATGGACTCATCCTCAGTAATACGCCTGTAAAATGCTGATTTTCGTAGAAGCTGTGCATCGTGCATTGCACTAGGTTCACCATAGTGCACATCTATAAACTTTAGGCGTTTTCCTTTGGACCAATTTTGCTACTAGTTGGTAGCTGCGAGTAGATGACCAAAGGAAAGCCAAATTCTAAACACTAGTAGAAACATAACCACAAAATAGTTAGCAACAATACTGAGTTTACTCACACATTAACAATAAAAACTGAGTTTATTCACATATGAACAATACTGACAAAAATATAACTCTTCAACATAACCAACGAACCCGCAAAACTATCTATTTTCACTTTAGCAACTAGAATCCACCTAACGTAAATTGTATGCGTAACTCCCAGTTCAATGTGCTCGTTTGTTCGAGGTAGAGTAGATGATGATAGCTAGAACTACCAACTAGTAGCAATATTGGTCCAAAAGAAAACGCCTTCTTTCTCGGCATTTACAATTCCCTGTAAAAGCAGACTATAATATTTTTTCCTATTGCAGTATGCTTGTTTGTCACGTTAAGGAGGATTGATTTTAATATGAGAACCATCAATAGCCCCAACAACACCGGGTACACCTTTCATAGCTGCAAATTGCATCTTTTATTTTGCATTTCGGATGCTGTTATTTTGCATTTTCGGATGCTGTTAGCTATTTTATATAATTGGCACTCACTTCAACAAACTATTTTACGACGCGGTATAAAATTCGATGGACACTGCTTTCTATGACATCAAATCTGTTTGCAATTTTTCGGTAAACTTTCAGTATTTGCTAGAAACCACAACGTGATATATATTTCAACATCAAAACCAACTGCAGTAGGTCCTCCATGACTTGGACGGTGTAAAACCACATTCCAGTAATATTTGATTGCATTTCTTTTCGCTTTTGCTGCACGAATAAAGAAAACATAATAAAAATATGACACTTCAACATAACCAATGAACCTGCTTAGCTATCTATTTTCATTTTGGAAACTAAAATCCCCCTACCGGAAATTGTATGCGCAACTACACAAGCGATGTACTCATCTGTATGAGCAAGAGTAGTTGAAGCTTTTTTGAGTAGTAAAACTTTCCCAATGGAAGACAGCTAATATCTTCGGTTACATTATTTTGGATGTTATCCTCAGGTATCTGAATGACGTTCTTTCAATTATTTTTTGATCTTCGGAAATAAAAAAATTCGCAAAGACTAAGATAAGTGAATTGAGGGCTGGAAAATCAAACAAATCCATTTATTGAACATAGCCGTAAGATGAGTTATGTGGTCATAGTGGTGCATTCAGTGTCTGCAGTATCCAATTTGATACAAAGAATTTTGTTACTGACGACTACCTGTCATAATCTTCAACGGTAATCGATGATCTGACATTCCGAATTTTTATAAGTTTCCGATTTTGAAGGCCTTCCTAAGCGAGGTTCATCGTCTACTGATTCTCGGTCTTCCAAAAATGATTTATGCCACCACTAAAAAAGCTATGCTCTTGATAAGAAATGTGCCTGAGTCGAACTCGTGGATGCACCATGCTTAACACTAAATTTGATGGCACATTATCGTAATGGTAATGCACTACAAAAATATAAATTAACTTATGCCGGTCTCAATACTATTCTACTACATCTTGTATATTGTTTTTTTTGGAACTGTTTCTAATCAAAATTTATTCTTAGAAAAATTTCATCTTTTCATTTATTATTATTTAATTAAATAAATATTCATATTACCAAAAATAGAAAAAAACATCTCTTTGAAAACAAAACAATATCTTCTAGACAAGATAAAAGTCAAATCAATTGTAGTAGATAACATTTCAGAAACTTCTACTAAATCATTTGAAAAGTTTAAAATAGCCACAAATTAAGTATTCAAATTTATGTATTATTCTGTTTTTAGTTTTCAAATACGAATATATCCTTAAGGTACGATCTTCATTTAGTAATGGCAAAGTAGAATAGTAGAATAGTATTCAGAATAGTATCTTATATATTGTATATTTAAATGCAACTTGTTTAAACACATTCGAATTATTCAAAAGGACAACCATTTTAATCTTTGAATTCACAATCAAAACTATTGTAATTATCTATGTCCATAAATTTAAATGGAATGCAATAAGCAGTATAATGAAATATTCAAATATAAATTACACAATTAACAATTTCATTCCATTTTCTAATTTGAAAACAACATATTTACTTGATCATATTATGAACACATTAAAAAGTGTTTTTATTTTATTTGTTAATTACTGGTATTTAGTATTTTTTGTTGTAGTAAAATTAATTTGTTTGAAAATATTTAAGCGCATTTGAAATTTTTAATATACAAATGTGTTATGTTTTGTAATAAAAGAAATTTGGAAATGTAGGAAAGGTAGTAAAATTATTCTGGGAAAAGTTCATCGTATTTTGTCTTCAACCCACATATCAAAAGGAAAAAAATCATGCAAGAAACACACAAGTTTGAGATACCAAAGGTGTTATATAAAAAAAAATGTAAATAAACAAAAAAATTACAGCCGGAAGGAAATGAACTAAGAAATATGGAAGGGTATAAAAATTTGGAGGGAATCAAAAAAATGGATAATAGGAAAAACAATCTAATTTAACAGCAAAAATAAAATAAAATACTCATACAATATATGAAAAAAAAATCGAGGAACCCTTAATAAGGGACCAACGAAAGAAAGAAAGAAAGGCAAATGGTGGAGTAAACCGACGACTATTGTGTGTCTCCCCCTGGCAATTTCCCAATTTACTCATGGCACTCCTCGACCAATTTTTTATAGTCTCCCTATAGCTAAGGCGAATATTTCACCAGTGTATTCCCTAATTCAAGGAAACTGGGATCACCAGACCATGAACTCGAAGATAGGAGAAGCCTTGATTAGACAAGTTACAAAATTTTTCTTTATATATTTTAATTTTTATCATCCTTTAAAAAAATTAAACTTATTAATATAATTGTATAATTAATAAGCTTTTTTTGACATAACTGTGCTAAAACTCCATTAGCCCTTTTTTACTTGAATTACAGTTTTTATATTATTTTACTTCCTGCTTTTTTTTCACAGGTGATATTATACTTTATTCCATATTATAAATATAGTATATGATAACGTGTTGTTTACTTATGCAAACGTATGCGAATAAATATAGGAAAATTTGTATTCAAAATATAATGTTAATTTCTATATTACGAAAACATTATTTTATTTATATACTGTAATTTAAGTTTTTTTAATATCATTTTATATTTTTTAATAACCGCCCTTGTTTTAGCAAAACTAAACGACGAAAATGCTATTTGACGACTACAATGTTTTTAGTTTACCTTATAATCGTTTTTTTTATATAATATTAAAATTATGTGAATTATTATCTGGATAGATGATTACCTATTTTTTTCTAAAATTTAATTTTAAGCATTTGATTTTGTTCTTTTCTTTACGAAAAATATTGAATTTTATATATTTTTCTATTAAAAATAAACTGAAAACAATTTTTACATATGCGTACTAGTAATTTATTTTGGTTTTAGATCATTTTTGGCACCTTAATTAATATTAAAATTGTAAGAATATTCTTAGTCATATTTGATAATAGTTCACAATTTATGGGGTAGTTCGGAAAGTAATTTGTTTTTTTTTTATAAAAATTAAAGATGATTTTCTCATAGTGAATTAATATTTTATAAAAAATACAATCAAGTCTTTTGTTGGAAAAAAACGAAATTACTATTATCGAACAACCCAATCGTTTTTTCCTGTTGCTTTATTTTTGGAATAAAACGTCTGTTTAGAAAGTATCGCGAATTTTGTGTTTTTTCAAAAATTATTTATTTTATCCCCTTCAAAGTAATCCCCACCAGATATATAATCCCCACTTGTGCCAACGTTTTTTCTAATCCTCGAAGCACTTCAAAAAATCATTTTTTGTGATCTTCTCCTCGTTCGATGCTGTTTTATCTCCTCAATCATAGCGTAGCGTCGTCCTTTCATGGGGCTTTTCAGTTTCGGAAACAAGAAAAAGTCACAGGGGACTAGAGCTGGGGAATATGGTGGCGCGGAATTATTAGTGTGTTGTTTTAGGCCCAAAATGGCAAATGCCAATTTTTGTTCTTACACAAATCCGGGCGTTTTTGGCGGATTGCTTCGAGCAACTTGCGCATAACTTGCAGTTAATATTTCTTATTGACCATTCTACCCTGTGGCAAAAACTCATGATACACCACGCCCCTGCAATCAAAGAAAACTTTAAGCAAAACCTTCACATTCTATCGAGGTTGGCGTTTTTTTCGGTCTTGGTGTGTGCGGCAGCTTCCATTGGGATGATTGAGCTTTGGTTTCCACGTAATAACCATAAGCCCATGATTCGTCACCAGTTATGACCCTCTGGAGCAAATTTGGGTCCTTGCGGACAGAGTCCAACAGCTCCTTAGCAATGTTATGCGATGCTGTTTTTGGTCGAAATTGAGCAAAAATCGAAGACGAGCCAAAACACGTGCAAACAAAGCTGCTATCAAAAACTAACTGAACATTCAAAATGGCCGAACTTGTCGACATAAATGAGAGACATAAGTACCAATATAACGCCACAAAAAATCGAAAATCGAGTATATGTAACCCGCGGAAATTCAAAATTCCAGACCTTTTTGAACAGACCTTGTATAATAACGTTGTTTTTTTTAATTTTGAAATAATTTCTTGGCTCTATTTAACGTTATTATAATTTAAGACAATTAAATATTTATCAGGTTGATTTTCATTATTATGTTACTCGAATGGCCAAACACCATCATAACTCGGATGCCACTTACTTAAAATTATATGAACAAATCCCTAAATAATAGCTTAAAAAAATATACATAACTTCCAAATCATTAGCTCCGAAAATATTTATTCAAACTTGCCATCATATAGTTGCGAAATAAGGGCCCTCTTGGCGGAAATCAGCTAAAGCTTTTTTCAAGCTTCATCTGTTTGCAAAAGTTCTTGTATTTATGACTAGAATCAAATGTTAAAAAAATATGTTTAAAACCACTTGTATCCCTTTTATGTTCGCAATACTGTTATTCATCGTAATCTTGAAGTTCCCCATTTGTTTTTGATGTGGCTGTTTCTCGTTATAGAAAGCTCCATTTCCGTATCCTCTTATTCAAGAACTATCCTTTACTTATTTTCTAGAAACACCCATCCGAAGACTTAAGCATCACTAGTTGCGTAATTTATTAAAATATTAAACACTCTAGCAGGAGAAGCTTCCCCACGACCATTCATGTTAATTATTACTATTATATAAATCTGCTTGTTACTATATATAGAGTTGTAGATATCTGTACAAAAGCTAAGAAAATGGATGTACACGTATGTACTCGTACTACTTTGGGGAAAGACTTTACATATTTATCATAAGAATCAAAAAAAAAAAAATTAGCAATATCAGTTCATAAATATCTTATTGTACTGTAAGTTTTCTTATGTATTTCTATAATAAATCAAAATGATTATGTAATAAATAATTATTAAACTTCCGTCATACTTCTGAGGATTTAGCAAATCTTCTGTCACCAAAATGAAACTGAAACTTTTCCCGACAAATAATGAACCATTAATTTCCATTTATTATTAACATAAGAAAATGGAAAATTCTCATTTTAATAACAATAATATTAATATATATTTTTTTCTAAAATGTATATGATAAAGTTTTATGATAAAGGAAATAATTATTAGTGAATATTAAATTTTGTAAATTTTTGTGGTTAGTGAATAAATTAAAATTAATATGAATAGTGGCTGTTCAAAGAAGTCATTTTATATAAAAAGCTTTATTGATATACAAATAGGACCCAGCAATATCTAATATAACATATATTGTCGATTGATTCGATTAGTTGGTGTTGAATGCTTTGAACTAGGACAAGTGTATTGAGTGAAATTGAATGTCAAAAACAGAGAGACTGCCTTTTAAGTACGTAGATATGAATACATGCAAATTTTCATGAATTGTAAGCTAATTATATTTCAATTATAGATTCAATCAACTATAGAATTGGTTATTTGCTCGTGTCAAATAAATTTTGGTTCCTGCATAGTCGATAAAAGGTTTTTAATCAAGCGAAATTTTACATAACATCCTAAATGTGAAATACAGTTTATAATTACTCAACTCCTTAAATTCGATGGTGCGTAATATACGAGATATGATAGAAAATTACTGAGATTGGAATTATTTTATAAATCAACAATTTTCCTTTACTATCGTTGATGTATTTATTTGTAATTAAATGATACTTGTATGTATTAATTTTGAAAATATGTTTTATTTCATAGATAATGTTAATTTGTTCATAAACTACTCAAAAGATAAAGGAATTATTTTATATTATAATTTTTATTAATTATTTTTAGATTTTTTTAAGGTTATGTTATCTTTTCCATCGCTTTCTGCTTCCAATTAATGACCTATTTTTTTGGTCTGCTTTGGTTTCTTTTCCCTTCAAGTGTACTATATAACAAGTTTCTTAGAATTCTATATTCCTCGTGCCTGTGGACATGACCAAGCCATCTGAGCAGACCAATTTTTATTGTTTTGACGATGTCAGACTCCTTGAAGAGTTGATATAGCTCATTAGTATAGCGTATCCTCCAAATACCATTATCATCCAATATCGGGGCGTATATTCTTCCAAATATTTACCGCTCAAAAGTCCTAAGAATGTTTTAATTTTGCTTCGTAAGACACTACGATTCTGAACCATAGACCACCATCGGTCTCAGTAAAGTTCTGTACAGGGTGCACTTCGCGAGATTTCATTAATTTTGCAATTCTATAGTAGCTTTTATTCCCCTGTGCGATACGTTTTTTAATTTAAGCAGAAAATCTTAGTAAAAAGGTTCCCCAAGATATTTAAACTCGTTAACTGTTTGGAACATATAATTATCATTGGTTTTTGTTTCATTAGTTCAAAATCATCCGCATAACCTAGGATCTGGGTAGATTTGGTTGAAATATTTTTATCTACTACGATCCATGCATCTGTGATTAGTTTCCCCGGTACATTATTAAATAGTAGGGAAGCTGAAAGGTCTCCCTACTTAAGTCCGTTAATAAAAGAAAACTTTTACGATTTTTTCCCTTCGATACTGAGTTAGCTCTGGACAGATTTATTATTTGATTTAACGTGTCATACCATTCGTTAGGTACCTATGACACGAGTTGCATAAGCCAAAAGGATTTAGATATGCCCAATCGGCGCACTACCATAAATAATAGTTAGTAGTCAACAGTCATTTACAAGCAACACCAACCTGTCCTGAAATGCTGCACCGAATAGTAGAACATATGTTCCCGGAGAAACCAGAACTCCCCGACTACCACACGGAGGATGAAGAAGTGGAAATTACTGGAGTGACCATGGTAGAGCTCATTAGGGCCTGCAATAGACTGCAGAATTGCAAGGCATCAGGACCAAGCGGCATATCAAACATTGCACTGAAGAGTGCAATTTCTGCCAGGCCAGACATGTTTATAAGCATGTATGACGCCTGCCTGCGGCAAGGTGTATTTCCGACTCGATGGAAGCAACCAAGATTGGTTATTATCCCAAAAGCGAAGAAACCACCGGACGAACCAGCATCCTATCGTCCACTTTGCATGCTAGATTCGGACGGGAAGAACTTGGAGCGGATAGTGGCCGACAGATTGGAGCAATACATCGATTCTCAACTTTCCGAATTCCAATTCGGATTCAGGAAGGAGAGATCGACCATCGATGCGGTGGAACTCGTCACGAACATCGCAAAGGAAGCCATCTCAGGAAAGAGATGGAAAGGCGGTTCCAAAAAGTATTGCCTCATTGTCACCCTGGACATCAAAAATGCTTTTAACTCGGCCCACTGGGATCGAGTCCTGGAGGCTCTTAAGAACATGGGGGAGTAGGGCACCTACGGAGGATGGTCAGATCATACTTCAGTGATCGACTACTACACTACGAAATGGAGGATAGACCAGTGGAATATGGGGTCACGGGTGGAGTACCTCAGGGCTCTGTCCTGGTGCCACTCTTGTGGAACGTCATGTACGACGGCCTACTCTATCTGGAATTACCGACGAACACAACGCTCGTGGCCTTCGCGGACGACGTAGCGGTTGTCCTTGTAGCCAAACACCTAGAGGATCTGGAAGCCACATTCTCCACCAACATCCCGAAGATAAGACAGTAGATGACATCGGCAGACCTGTCATTGGCGGAACATAAGACCGAAGCACTCCTTGTGAGTAGCCGGAAGAAAATGGAGACCATTACCATAAGAGTGGGCGACCACGACATCCATTCGCTACCCTACATAAGGTATCTAGGAGTTGTTTTGGATGCCAGACTCAACTATAAGAAGCACATTTCCAGCGCCAGCAAGAAGGCATCAGCAGTACAGGGCGCGCTTTCGCGGATAATGCCCAATATCGGAGGCCCCAGACAAATTTGAAGACGACTACTGGCAACTGTAGTTCCCTCCGTCCTGCTATACGGAGCACCAGTGTGGGCGAAATCGCTAGAGCTAACAACATACCGCAAGACAATGTCATCAGTCCAGCGGCTCTCAGCGATCAGAGTGGCGTCAGCATACCGAACGGTATCACACGATGCGGTCAACGTTGTGGCATCATGCCCACCCATCGACATCTTGGCAGAAAAGCGAGAACGCCAATATCGTAGGAAGGAGGAAGAGCGGCGAAAGGTCCTCTGTGAAGAGGAGAGACCCGAGAGTCTTCGCCTCTGGCAAGAAAGATGGGATAGTTCGACGAAGGGTCGGTGGACTCATCGACTGATCCCAGATGTCACCAAATGGGTCACTCGCCTGCACGGGGAAGTCGGGTATTACATCACCCAACTCTTGACTTGACATGGATGCTTTCGGGCATACTTGCACAGATTCAAGAGAACAGACTCTCCAAATTGTCATCGTTGCTACGATGTGCTGGAAGATGCAGAACACGTGTTCTTCCAATGCCCCTTTTACGAGGGGACACGGGCAGAACTGGAGAAAAATGTGGACCGTTCCATCAGTCCAGAAAACATAGTGGAGTGCATGCTGAAGAACTTGGAACAAAGTTGCAGAGTACGCGGAATCTATCATCAAGGATCTTCACACCACGTACGAAGAATAGGCCCCGAGGCGTCATAACATCGGGACAGCAGTAAAATATTATAAATAGTAAAATATTATAAGAATGCCCCGGCGAAGTAGTATTTACAAAGAGTGCCGCCGGGGAACCATCGTTCCGGGAGCAAGGGTAGAGGTACTGGTTAGGTTTTAACGAGGTAAAAATCCCGCATAACTCGTCTAACAGGTAGAAGGCCTCCCAGTCGAGTCCCTTTTAAAGGTTTCCCCCTGTACCTCAATAACCTAAAAAAAAAAAAATTCCAACTGTTGGTGGCGAGGACTACCTAAACCAGGTACATCAGCAGTGGCAGCGCCCGAGATAATTGAAAGTTATTGCCAGTTATCTCCAATCTGCACCACGTAAATGCCGAAGCACCTCACCAATAATCGAGTACAGAAGCTAGTTCATTTTTTGTTTATAGAACACAAACAGATACGACTCCACTCACATTAGTATATACAAGCAAATACTATAAAAGCATTATGCATGAAAGCTATGCAAAGCTTGAATGCTATAATTCTGAAAGATCTATTTAATATTTTGAATTTAGTTTTGTGGGGCGTCTCGGTTTCCGTGGTACCTATTTTTTTATTAAAGTACTTTAGGTCTGTACCCCGCTCTGTAAGCAACCTTGTAAATTCTTAACCTTATTCCTCTTCTTTTCCTTCTCTACTTCCTCTTATTCTTTTCCCATCATTTTTGTCCATGCACTACCCTCGCGTAGGGTTTACTATGTGATATTAAAGGCTTTACTATGAATTTTAATATCACATTTCCCAGTCACGTATCTACTTTTGCCTCTTGCTAGCTTTATCATTTCTAAAGCCACATTGGTACTGTCCAAGTCGCTTTTCCACGATATTTTTTTGTAAGGCCTCAATTTTGATTGTTCATTAGAGAGACCAACATTATTAAGCTTTATATAATAGTCCCTTTTTAATTTCATATTTACCCTTACAAAAACTTTCTTCTACCAAGTTTATTGAAAAGTAATGGGACTTTAACTTACTGTCATCTGGCAACACTGTGAATTTCCCCTCCATGTAGCTTGTATGTTAATACTCCAACTATTTAGATGCAGAGTGAGTTTCAGACTAATATATTTTCTGTGTTATTGAGAGGCACTTGCTTAGTAAACTGCCTTCAACATAAAAAACTGATGAACATGTGGAACGAAGAAATGTTTTTATGTGGTCAGACTGTCGATTAATATTGAATTATTTTTTTGAAATTTTCCTCAAATTTTAATTTCTTACGAGTACAATAAACGATTTAATTCTTTGAAAAAAATCACTTTAGACTCCGAAAATGTTCATAATTAAAAATTACCACTTGTGCCATAATATATTTCAACAATAAAAAGATAAAAAAAAACACACAACTAAATCAATTATTTTAATAAAAACTCTATTCACAAAGATTTTTATATTTTGAATGACGCTTTTTACATTTCGATGCAGTTTTACCAATTGTATAAACGGGTTCATACCAAATATTATTGTAGCCATAATTGCATCCGAAGTAAATTTCTTTTCCACCATAATTTGGACAAACTACAGCTCCACAACCAACAGCAGTATTATTTTCTTGCACTATTAATGTATAATGTCCAATAGTTTGGCTATTTGAAGAAAAGATAAATAAAAAAACAATTATCGATTATTATTAGTATGTTCCTGGTGAGCGTATACTTAGTGATTTGAAATTCTAAAATATCATTAATTGTTGTATTGTATTTCTCAATTTCCCAATGCCATATTCTATCAATGAGAACATCTTCCATTTTGAATAGTCCATTTGTCCAGTACCATGCTAAATTTTGTCCGGATTGAGGATATTTTTCTGTACTACGGCATAAGTCATGTTGCAAAATGCATTGATTAACATTCATTTGTGCGTAGTAGGCCAAGTCCTCATCATAATGCTATTAAACGAAGAGATTTCATCTCATTTAATATGAATTTTAATAATCCTTTAATTTATTGTAATAATACCATAATTTTCATTCTTGAAGCCGGAGCATATTCGATATCTTTTCCACTCGCAGTTGTATTTCTGATTCTGTTATGTTCGTTAACAATAATCGTTATATAAGAACTCAGGTCCATAATCTGGCAGCCTTCAAGGCAGGCATCTGATAAGTTCTGATTGATAAAAATATATCTTGTATAAAATGTGTAAAATTACAAAAATACCACTTACACCAGTATTATTGCATCCAATATGTTCGAAACCATCTGGACAAAGATTTGTGTCGCAATAATCGAAAATCTGACCAACCGCAATGGTAGCGACGACAACAAATAATATTGCCGACTTCAAAACCATTTTCCAATATTCTGATTCGATTTATGAAACAACATTATTGGTGTCCGAACTTTTATACTCACAATCATTAAAATAGTGGAAAAACCTAATAGAAATCTCAGCAATAATGTACAATGACTCAATATAAAATTAACAAATTAATCAAGATCTTTTTTTTTTTAACTATATACTCAATTAAAAGTGAGGGCAGACTATTTCAGTATGAAGATTTAACAATTCATTTATAATCAGTATTGATATTCTATAAAAAGAAATCAAGAAATTCGCAATTTTTTTCCCCTTAAAATGATAATTAAATAATGTCTGAATATCGGGCTAGTACTCATACTATAACTATTGTGCTTATTTATTAAATGGGAAGTAATGAAGATTCACTTTGAATACTAGCTACTTTAAAAGCTTGATATGCTCGAAGGAAAATTAACTTTTCAAGTCAATGAATATAATTAATGTTTTATATACAGCAAACATCATCAGGGTAGTAATTAGTTACAATTAGGTTTTTTGATTTCGACTATAAAACTCTGTGGAGGTGCGCTTGGATACATAATTACATCGGGTTTTACGCCAAACCATAAATACTTAATTCGAATTTTAAGTAATAGAAATTACATTTAAAAAAAAAATGTTCATTCTCATATATTTAAGATGTAGCTTTAAATTCTTAGTTTAAATTAGTATTTACAATATATTCCAGACCATTAAAAATCGGATATTTTCAATATCGCTTTAATATTAATATCTTAAATGGAACTTTGTACTACTACTGTTGATTCCTTAAGACTCTATAGCTGAATTAGTGTACATTTGAAGAAAATGTAATTTAAGTTAATTGATAGAATATCATCAATATTGTTCTCCGGAAATAAATATTTATGTTGTTTGGATGATTAATATAATCATGCTTTGTTTGTACATATGTTTGTTTTATTTACTAGTTGCTGAAAAAAATTCCCAAAACATTTAGTATGATTGGTTTTTTGTTTCCTCCTTTTTTTTTTTAATAAATGAAGATTAATCATTCATAAACAAAATGATTATTACATTATTTTTCTACTACTTGAATTACATAATAAAATACAATACTTTACAGTAGAAACTTATTTTTTGATTACGCATTGTTTTTAAATAAAAGTTCAAAATGAATAACAAACCATAGTTTAAGTACTCGTGCACATACACTACCAGTCAGTCATAGGTATTCGAACGATTTCGGTTCTTTTTTTATTATTTAACTAGGAAATTAATGACATTATTATTTTTGCTTGTTTTGATAAGTATAAACTTTTTTATACAAATGCGCTTAAAAATATTTTTTTTTTGAATAATTTTTAACATTTATTAATATGCCCGACCAAATGCTTTGTGCATCTTTTTATGCGACTAACAGCTTTGCAAGCTCTTGGCATTCTTTTAAGCAATCATTTTAGGGTTTGGTTGGTAATTTCATTCCAACTTTTAAGAAGATTTTTTTCCTTATTTTTATAAGTATTTTTTTAATGTTATTTTCTAAAAATGCTCTCGAAGCATTTTTTTCTTAATATTTTTTTAACATCAAATGAAAATTACTTTTGCCCGACTAACGGTTTTCTACATTACGAGGGTCGTTCAATAAGTCCTTTTTTTTAAGTAGCATTATCGACAGGAAAGCTGTCAATATTTCAGCTCGATCCATAGCGTAGGTCAATTTCTATCGTCGATTAAAGTTAACGACATTTATTTGTGCATAACAATGGAAAAAAGCGAGTTTAGAGCTGTCATCAAACATCTCCATTTGAAAGGCTTAAGCCCGAAAGAAATCAAAGCCGAGTTGGATGCAGTTCATGTCACATCTGCACCTGTGTTTGCGACAGTTTACAGTTGGGTGAATGAATTTAAACGTGGCCGTTCATCCACAAAAGATGAACATCGTTCAGGACGCCCAGTTGAGGTGTCTACTCCTGAAATCATCGACAAAATCCACGATCTGATTTTGAACGGTCGGCGAATTAAAGTGCGCGAATTAGTTGAGGGCACGGGCATATCACAAGGTACAGTCGCTTCAATTTTGCATGAAAAATTGTCTGTGAAAAAAATTTCGGCAAGATGGGTGCCGCGTTTGCTCTCAGAGGAGAATAAGCGCAATCGTGAAGTGAACTCTGAGGCTATGTTGGCACTCTTTCATCGCAATCCTGCCGAATTGCTTCGTCGATATGTCACTGTGGACGAAACCTGGATACACTACTACACTCCAGAAATGAAGAGACAGTCATCACAGTGGATTTTCAAGGGTGAACGGGCTCCGAAGAAGGCAAAAACTGTGCCATCGGCCGGCAAGGTGATGGCCAAGGTCTTTTGGGATTCGCAGGGCATCATTTTCATCGACTACTCAAAAAATCATTTTTATCGACGAGGAAATCAAAGAGAAACGTCACCATCTGAAGAAGAAAAAAATCCTCTTGCATCAGGACAATGCGCGTATGCACACCTGCGCTGTTTTCATGGCCAAAATTGTGGAATTGAGAATGTAATTGTTGCAGCATCCCGCTTATTCACCAGATTTGGACCGAGTGACTATTTTCTTTTCCCCAATCTGAAGAAATGGCTTGGCGGACGACGGTTCACTTCCAACGAGGACGTCATTGCTCAAACGGATGAATATTTTGCAGAACTTCCGAAATCCTATTTTTTGGACGGGATATAATTTTGGAAAAACGGTTGGGATATAGAGCTAAAAGGAGATTATGTTGAAAAATAAAATTTTTTTTTTTTAAAAACAGTTTTTTACCATGTTTTTCTAAGGACTTATTGAACGACCCTCGTATTGATATGGTCTTAAGCTATTTTTTGCAGAGTTTCGGGAGTAATTTCATTGCTCAGATAATCAACTATCGTACTGGAAAAGCTTTGCTCAGACAATCAACTACCTTACTGGATTTACATATAACTTTCAGACTGAAAGTTATATAGACTAACTTATCTCATAAATAATCGATTATATAGACTAACTTATCCCATAAATAATCGATGAGCGAAAAATCTGCTGACTATGGTGGCAATATAAATTTTTTCAAATATGCTTGTGATTGTTATTTAAAAAAAAAATGATGAACAACGTTCTCGAAAGTATCCATAAGTCATAATATTTCTTAATTAGTCCAACAAGGTCTCTTCTTAAAAGTCTTCGAAAGCATCCTTAAGTCATAATATTTCCTCTTCTAATCATACAACTTTCCAGTATTGTTTTGCTAATTTGCTGATGAGGGTTGTTAAACTTGGACTAATCACTGAAAAGTACCTGTTTCCATCATTCCAGCAAACTAATATTGGTGATCTTTTACTATTTCTAAAGGTTTCTTCTTATTTGTTTGTCTCACTCAACTACTTTCTTTTAATGGATTTGACTTAATTTCTGCTGCACTTAATTTCCTATTTCTTCTATATGCGTAAGTCCAAAATGGTAGATATCATCTTATGGGCTGTAGTCTTTTTAATTGTCCATAATAGAACCCAGAAATCGATAGTAAATTCAGTAGAATTCAGTCAAATTCATCAAAACTAAGTATTGGGTTGTTCGGAAAGAAATTTCGTTTTTTTAAAATAAAAATGAAAGACGATTGTCTTATAGTGAATTAATATTTTATTCCGGACTTTTTTCTTTAAGTGAATCATTAAATTTATCCAATTGATGATAGTACATTTCAGAATTGATCATTGTGTTGCCGGTACAAGCTCAAAATAATCGATTTCTTTACAATCTTCCCAAACAGATAGCATAACCTTTTTTTGATGAATATTGGCTTTCGAAGTGCTTTGAGCTGGTTCATCTTTTCTACTCCAGGATCTTTTGCGCTTAACATTATAGTAGACACCCAATTGCTTGTCACCAGTAATGATACGCTTCAAAAATGGATCATTTTCTTGGCGTTTGAGAAGCAAATCACAAACGTCAATGTGACAGCACAAATTTTTTTCCGTCAGAAGACGAGGAACCCTTATGTCGAGTTTTGAGATTAAACCTCGATGTTTCAAATGATCGTGAATGGTCGAATTCGATAAATTTTATCTCTCAACGATCTCAAGAGTTGTTCTTCGCCGGTTTGCATCAATTAATGTCTTTATTGTGTCTTCAACAGCTTCAACTACCCTTCCAGAACGTGGTGCATCTTCGAGATAAAAATTGCCGGATCAAAATTTTCCAAACCAGTTTTGGCACTGGCGCTTACTTAATACATCTTCTCCATACACATCGGATAATTGTTTTCTTGCTTGAACAGCATTTTTATATTTTCTATAGTAAAAAAGTAAAATATACCGAAAATGCTGTTTTTCGCTTTCCATATTTAAAAGTGTATCAACCAAAAACTACTGTGCAGAATCAATCGAATTTTGTTTGCTATGTCAGGTGTCAAATTACATATAATTATGCGGCTTAAGTATAAAGTTGGTGGTGAAAAAAGTAAAATTGTTGGTAAAAAACAAAATTACTTTCCGAGCAAACCAATAAAATAAAACGCTCTCTGTGAAAAATTTACCGAATTATATATTTTTTCAGGTCGGCGAGCAATGTGACCTACAGAATATCCTTCATCTTATAGAGTATATATTCATGCTCTTATTTGCAGTACAGTTTCCTGGCCGTAACATAATTTTTTTTGTTGGTTTTTTTTTCTATTCCAAATGCAAAAATTAAAATAACATATTAAATTTTTTAAATATTATATTTAGATTATATAAGAACATGTACAAAAAGGATATTAATTTATTACACAAATAAAATACAGTTTTTACGAAAAAATACTAAATTCAAAATTTTCGTCCTGTAAATAACAGATATGCACAAGAAACTCTTTTTATTATATAATAAGGAGTACGAGGTCTGTTCAAAAATTATCGCGAATTTTGAATTTCCTCGGGTTACGTGTATTCGATTTTCGGTTTTTTATGGCGTTATGTTGGTACTCATGTCTCTCACTTATGAGAATAAGTTCGGCCATTTTGAATGCTTTGTTCAAAATGGCCGAACTTATCCAAAAAATGGATCAAAGAATCTGTTTCGGGAACAAGAAAAAGTCACAGGGCGCCAGATCTGGGGAATACGGTGGCTACGGAATTATTAGCGTGTTGTCTTTGACTAAAAATCAAAGATAACGAGCAGATGCGTTCTCATGGTGCAAAAGCCAATTTTTGTTCTCAGAATCCGGGCGTTTCTCGCGGATTGCTTTGCGCAACGTACACATAACTTGCAGGTAATATTCCTTATTGACCGTTCTACCCTGTGGCAAGAACTCATGAAGCACGACGCCCCTGCAATCGAAGAAAACTGTAAGCAAAACCTTCACATTCGACCAAACTTGGCGCTTTTTTTCGGTCTTGGCTCGTGCGGCAGCTTCCATTGGGATGATTAAGCTCTGGTTTGCACGTCTTAACCATAAACCCATGATTTGTCACTAGTTATGACCCTCTGGAGCAAATTTAAGTTGTCGCGGATAGAGTCCAACAGCTCCTTAGCAATGATAATGCGATGTTGTTTTCGTATATACTAGGAAATATAATATTTTACTTAAAAGAACCATTAGAACTAAGTGCATATAATTACGAAAATTAAATAACAAAATTTTTTAATATCAGGAAAAAGATATGAAATATTATTAGATTAGCAGTAGACATAAATTTTTGACCATTTAATAAAGAATAATTCAAAAGATTTGTTTCTTACATTTATTGATTAATATCTCAGCAGTTGTAGTTGAAAGTTCATAAGACATCACAACCTTGACGCCAAATGGTAAATAGTAAAAGTGAAATGAGTTTTTGAGAATTTTTTGTAAAGTAATGGTTAGAAATATTCAATTTATGGCTAGCTTTATTTCAAATATTATTTAAGATAATTGAGGAAATTATATTTAATTCTATGAAAGATATTTAAAAAAAAAACTATAAGTTAGTTTTTAAAGGCGAAATTTAGAGTTCAAAGTGATTTTGTAAGGCTATTATTTTAGAGTGAAGGGGAAGATTTTATTGTAGTTAGTTGACAAATTATAACAAGTTCACAAGTCATTAGAATTACATTCGAATTGCTAAGAAGGAGTAGCTTTATTTTTATCGTATAACATCAATCTTGAAAATACTATGTACCACTCTATTATGGAAAATTTGGTATTAAAGTAAAATATCTTTGATCAATTTTAGAATTTCGCAAAACCTTTTTTTGTCTGGAAATCAATTTCATCTGTAATTTACTATTAAATCAACCAATTTCTATTATATACATTTTCATCTTTGAAATTCAATGCATTGCGTAAATTGTTTAAATAAATTCGCAGTTCAAACATTTGAGAAAATATATGTTTTTTGTGAAAGTTCAATTTATTGAGAAAAATTTCGCAATTTTGATTACACGTTTTAGCAGACAGACGAAATGTTATGTTATTTTTTATTCACATCATTTATATGATTATTATAGCTCAAAGGTATAATTTAAAAAAAAAACTTTAATATATGCTATATATTCTGTGCTGATTTGATATAATAAAAGATAAGATTTCTAATAATTTTTTTACTTTTCTTCTTTTTAATGTTTTTTTTTGGTTCTGTTTTAAAATCTCTATAGAATTATGAAAAGATATTGTTGTGATTATATTTAACAATAGAAATTCTTACAAGTATTTCTAGCTTTAACGAACGTAACAATTTGCAACGATTGTGCATAAATACCACTTCAGAAGGCAACCATTCTTATATATTCGTATGAGTTGTACTAAAATTCTATATTATTATTTTTATCCATTGTTGATGTTTGTCTATCCAAATACACATAGTCTCAATTTGACTGTTTTTACTATGAACAATGAAAATCCTTAAAAATCAAATTGAAGATTTCGTCTGGAGTTTATTATTAAGAATAATGAGGTGTGGTAAAAAAAGTAATGAGACTGATAATTTTTTTAAACAATTTTATTTTATTTTCATTAATTAATGATATCTCTTTGAAAGTAGTTTTTTTTTTGGCAGTGAACGCTTCATAACAATGGTGGAAAGCTTTAATTGAGATTACTTTCAGCTCTTTGATGACACTCCTTTTGGATGTTATAAGATATTTTTGATTTTGGGAAACAAATGAAAATTACATGAACTTTGATCAGACATAAAGGGAGGGCTATAAAATTATAGGAGTCCCTTTTTATGATGGATACCGCCATGTGACAGCAGACATTGTCATGATGGAGTATTCAAGTCTCTGCAATATCCGATCGGACGTGAACAACATTTTTCTGAGTATTTCAAGAATTTCATTATAAAAACCTTGGTTCTCAGTTACTCCTGAAGTAAAAAATTCTATGTTCATTTTATATGTTTACCAGTTTTTAATATTAAAAACCTCTTATTGCTATATAATCGGATTCTGAGAAGTCACAAATTGCTATGACTGTATTATAATCGAATTTTTTTTGGCCTAAACTTGAAGAATTTAATCTGGAAACTTGAAGATATTAATTTAAAATATGTGATTTAGAAAAGATAGTATCACAAGTCAACACAACATGGCAATTTTTGGCTTTATTGCGAAAAGTTCTGAGGACGCGTAATTTTAAGTAGTGGGATTTCGTTGCATATTTTTTTGTAGGTGAAGGAACGGAAGAAATTCAGAAAAGATAAAGTTCACATAAAAAAATTTTAAACTTAAGAGCATTTAAAAACTAATATCCGATAAAAATTTAAAGGATATTATTTTTTAAATAGAAGAATTATAGCACTAAGTGTGCGAACAAATTTCAACAACACAGACAGCATAACCTTCTTCTGATTCACGCCCTGCTTTTGCTATAGACCTCAATTCCGTCTTTATCTCCTCAACCGTAGCGTAGCATCGTCCTTTCATGGGGCTCTTCAAAAATGTCACAGGAGGCCAGATCTGGGGAGTACAGTGGCTGCGGGATTATTAGTGTGTTGTTTTTGGCCAATAATTCGCGCACAAGCAACGATGCGTGAGCAGGGGCGTTATCAAGGTGCAAAAGACAATTTTTGTTCTTCCACAAATCCGGGCGTCTGGCGGATTGCTTCATGCAACTTGCGCATAACTTGCAGGTAATATTTCTTATTGACCGGTCTACCCTGTGGCAAGAACCCATGATGCACCACGCCCCTGCAATCGAAGAAAACTGTAAGCAAAACCTTCACATTCGACCGAACTTGGCGCGCTTTTTTCGGTATTGGCTCGTGCGGCAGCTTCCATTGGGATGATTGAGCTTTGGTTTCCACGCCATAACTATAAACCCATGATACGTCACCAGTTATAACCCTCTGAAGCAAATTTGGGTCATCGCGGACAGAGTCCAACAGCTCCTTAGCAATGTTAATGCTATTTTTGGTCGAAATTGAGCAATTTTGGTACGAATTTTGCGGCGACACGTCTCACGACCAAATCCTTGGTAAAAATCGAATGGCACGAGCCAATCGATATGTTTAGGTCCTCAGCAACTTCTCTAACGGTGATTCGACGATTGGCCAATACTATTTTCTTCACTTCATCAATGTTTTCGTCTGTTGTTGACGTGCTCGGACGTCCGGCACGCTTTTCGTCATTCACATCTTCTCGGCACTCTGAGAAAATTTTGTACCACCGATAAATGTTGCATCGGTCCAAGGTAGCTTCACCATATGCCACAGTCAACATTCGGAATGCGTCTGTGCAATTAATTTTGTTTTTCACTCAAAATTTGATACAGATTCTTTGATCCATTTTTTGGAATGGGCAAAAATCGAAAACGAGCCAACACACGTGCAAGCAAAGCAGCTGTCAAAAATTAACTGAACATTCAAAATGGCCGAACTTGACGACATAACGCCATAAAAAAATCGAAAATCAAATAAACGTAACCCGCCTAAATTCAAAATTCGCGATACTTTTTGAGCATACCTCGTATAAAAAAAATAGCATAAAAAGACTTTTTTTTTGTATTGTATAAATTATAATTTGTTAATGTATTAAAATGAATTAAGCACAAAGGTTTTTATATATAGTTGAACGGATTGTACATTGAGATCCTGGGTTGCCGGTTGTATAAACTTTTTCACCAATAATATTTGTATATCCGTAATTGCATACAAAATAAAAAAACTTATAAAATGAATATGAAAATGTTACTGCACTACATCCGATAACTAATGATTGATCCTGAACGATGGCAGTGTAATGTCCAATTTTTTCTCTAAATTAATTAATTGCAATTAAAAATCAATAGAAATTATATGTACGTATTTATATAAACCAAATACTTACATAATATTCATATCACTTGGGAAGACATTTATCATTTGAGAAGTAACATTTTTATTTTCCGAAAACCAAAGATGTATACTATCATTAATAGATTTATTTGGATCTAAATTCTGTGTGCTCAAAATAAATGCAAGATTTTGTCCAGAATATTTTATTGTGTCAGTGTTATGGCAATGGTCATGTTCCATTTTACAAGTTTTCGCATTAAATTCTGCTAATTTGGACAATTCTGGATTCCATTTCTAATGAAGATAACCAAAAACAAAAATAAAAAAACATATCTTTAAAAAGATGTTGATAGTTTATCTTACTAGAACTGGCATTTTTACTGCTGTTGGTAAATTATTCACTCTACCAGCGGCAGTTAAGTCTCTTATGACATTGTGTTTATCCAAAATAATATTGATGAAACTAGTTAGATCCAATATTTTTGCATCTGATGGACAGTTTGGTCCAAAAGTCTATGGAAATTAAACGGATTTCAGTAAATCACTTATATAACAAAATTTTAATTCTATTACCCCTGAATTATTACATGCAATGTGAACTAAATTTTCTGGGCATAACTCTTTCCTAGAATAATCAATCCCGAAAACTTTTAGATTTTGGAATAAAATTATTAAAAAAATTAACACAACACTCTCCATTGATACTGATTCACTGTAACAGATGAATTTAATTATACTGAAATTTACTTAAAATGAAATTGAAATACTTTATTAAAAATAATAAAAAATATACAACTAATTATGTTCCATTAAGCTAAATATTTAGTCCTTGTATATGCAATAAATATGATATTACTAAAAAACTGCTAACAATAAAATTTTTCTAGGCTATTCTATATAATTCATCAGTTGAAATAAAATCAGTTTTTGTGTTTTAAGAAATAATTCATCCAAATCTGAATGCTTTTATTTTCGAGTAAATATAATCAATTGTATAATCGAAAATTATAAAAAAAATATATGAATAATTTTCATAACAATATGATTTTCTGAATATTTTTATATATTTATTTCATGCTATTATACATCAATAAGCTTTTGATATATATTTCTATAAAATTTCCTCATTCTCTTTATTTTTATAATTTTTTTTATGTTAGCTTTTAATTAGAAAATATTAAATGAGTTTTGAAAGTACTTATTATTTTATTTAAATATTTAATAGGAAAATTCTACTTATTATTTTATTTAAAGAGTTTTAGTTAATAAATTTTAATTTTTTTAAGAATGTACTGATTTATTGAGTTTCTAAATTTCTAAAATTTAAGGCTTAATTAAAAACTTTTCTTTAAAGCCTCACGTACAGTGAAAAATTGTTGTCCAAACCTCAAGACCACGAGTTGCGTACGACTATAGGGATTGAGATACGCTCAATCAACGCACCACCATTACTGGCAGTTAGCAGTTAGTAGTCAGTTACAAGCCGACCACTCCACCTGCTGGTGGCGAGGACTTTCTAAACCTCTACTGTCATAAGCAGTGACGGCGCCCGAGATAATTACCAGTATATCTCACCAGCGATCCGTAGACCGCACCCACAATATGGGTATTAACCACAGCCACTACGTTGCTGCCTAAGGCGCCTCACCATTATCGGACACATTGTGTTTTAACACCATGGGGCACCCCGATTCCCGTAGTACCAATTTTTGTTTTAAGAGTACTTCGGTTTATACTCCACCCATTGAGCTATGGTAAGGAATCTTGTAAATCCCTAGGCACCGCCAAGCCAGTTGAGGTGCGCGGATTCGCCAAGACCCGAAAGTACAACGGAATCAACCTTGGTCTTTCACCCGGTTGTAGCCACCTTGCGTGTCATTATCACACTCATTCACGCACCATTCTCGCTCTCCTCTCAAAAAAAGCCACGGCAAATCTATTAAGGTATTCATAACGTTCTCTCATACCTAACACTTTACTCACATCCACACTATCATCATTCACCATGATACCACATGTACCTAGGTCACGCAAATCCCCCTACAGGCTACACTCAATGAGAAGGTGCTTGGAAGTCTCCTCCGCCGCCCCACAAGGGCATCTATCCTCCGCAACCAAACCACGCCTGTACAGGAACCCATTCATACTGCTGTATCCCGTGAGTGAATACCCAAGGTACAGATCAAATTCAAATCCATACGCAGACGCAAAGCACACATCCGAAATGATCATGTGCGTCTATCTGCCATTTGCACGCTCATTCTATCGACGTTGCCAAATTTTATACATTCTGTTCGAGATCAGTGCATGCCGCTGGCATGAGATCCTGAACCTCTTCATTTAAAACCGGACAACCAGTAAGTGGGATGCCCCGCCGTAAACGGTAGTGAATGCATTTTGCTACCGAAATAGTGCCCTTCACAAGGATTGTTTCCCAGCAAAAAAGTGCCCTTTCAAGGCTAATTTTTGTTCTAAATTTCGTAGTTCTACTTATTGAGATGAAGGAAAGTAGGCAATGTTGCCAGGTTATTCTCAGTAATGCCAGTATCATTACTTTGTACATTTTCTGCCAAAATTTGTAGATACTTTCGTACTATCTAGGAATATATTATTGATTTTTATTGACTATTTATAATTATAATATTTATTAATTCAATTTTTGTTTTTTTTTCCAGTTAATTATTATTATTATTATTTTTTGGTACTACAACCCTTTGTGGATTTTGGGAGTCGTGAATAAAATTTCTCTTTTGACACCTTTTTGTCTTAAATTTCTGACTCCGAGACTAGTTAGATCTTGCTCGGTATAGAACTTTGAAGGGGGGAGGTGGTGGTTTTCTCCTTGCTTCTCCTCAACTCGGTTTCCAGTGAAGATTATTTTTGCCTCACGTACAAAATTTGTTCCTATTTGTAATTCGAAAAGTAACATTAAATTATTTATTTATATTGTATTGACTTATACCAATATAATAAATGGCCGCCATCCGATTTCTTGCAGACTCGAACATTTGATCACTTTTTTTCATATTTTGAGTTGCGATTCGGCCATTATTTGACGGAAATTGATTCGTTGTTGCACTAAAGTATAAAGATAATCTACGTAAACATGGTCTTTCACATACTCCTATCTTGAAATTACATGTCCTGAAAATGACAATAAAGCGAACATTTATTGTGTTATGTGCCTTGTGACGTCTTGTTAAAACCACTTATAGTCCAGATTAAAATCTTTAAGTTTAGGCTAAAAAATGGCAGTTAGAAACAACATTAATGATTAGAATTGACGGCGACACCAGACAATCACTTTTCGTGGATACAATGGCATTTACATAGTCACTTGCGGGTTTTCAGAGCCCTGAATAAAATTTTGTTCGAAAAATCAGTAACCAAATCGCCATATCTTCTGTGTATTCCATAGTAAATTGAACAATCTATGACTGAAAATGATCAATATTAAGCTAAGCAAATGTTACCTTAATTAATATATATTTATATATTATTTATAATAATTGTAAAATGACAGGACGGTATTTTCCGAACCTTAAAAATGTATAATTTGGTATATTATTAATTTATATTGAATTTGTAGAGATCTTTTATGTACAAACTATTTATTTTAATAACACAATATTTAAAATGAAAAGTTTTCAAAATATTAGATCTTTAAAAAAAGCTTCTGATCATTGATTTTTAGATAAAATATTTGATTTTGAAATTATTTTATCAAAGTTAGTTATTTTAAAAAATCAAAATAATTATTAATCATAATTTCGAACGGTCAAATTAATACGAGGTCTGTTCAAAAAATATCGCGAATTTTATGTTTTTTCAAAAATTATTTATTTATTCATGAATATCTATTTTGTCCCCTTCAAAGTAATCCCCACCAGATATTATACACTTGTACCAACGTTTTTTCCAATCCTCAAAGCACTTCAAAAAATCATTTTTTGTGATCTTGTTTTAGCTTCTCCTTCGATGCCGTCTTTATCTCCTCAATCGTAGCGTAGCGTCGTGCTTTCATGGGACTCTTCAGTTTCGGGAACAAGGAAAACTCACAGGAGGTCAGATCTGGGGAATACGGTGGCTGCGACATTATTAATGTGTTGTTTTTAGCCAAAAATGGCAAAAGCCAATTTTTGTTCTTCCACAAATTCGGGCTTTTCTGCCGGATTGCTTCGCGCAACTTGCGCATAACTTGTAGGTAATATTCCTTATTGACCGTTCTACCCTGTGGCAAGAACTTATGATGCACCACGTCCCTGCAATCGAATAAACTATAAGCAAAACCTTAACATTCTATCGAAGTTGGCGCTTTTTTCAGTCTTGGCTCGTCCGGCAGCTTCCATTGGGATGATTGAGCTTTGGTTTCCACGTCATAACCATAAACTCATGATTTATTATCAGTTCTGACCCTCTGGAGTAAATTTGGGTCATCGCGTGCAGAGTCCAACAGCTCCTTAGCGATGCTGTTTTTGGTCAAAATTGAGCAAAAATCGAAGATGATCAAAAACATGTGCAAGCAAAGCAGCTGTCAAAAATTAACTGAAAATTCAAAATGGCCGAACTTGTCGGCATAAGTGAGAGACATGAGTACCAACATAACGCCATAAAAAAAACCAAAATCAATTATACGTAGCCCGCGGAAATTCAAAATTCGCGATACTTTTTTAACAGACATCGTACATTTTGTTCTGATAAAAATGCGTAATTATTTCAAAATCATAATTATAAAGAGAATAACATATATGTTATATTAGTTATAATAATTTTGTATGAAAAAAAACAAAAATTAAAATAAAATTGATATAATTTTTAATATTTATAAGAAGAAGTTGAACATATTAAAAATTTTATTGCATAAATACTCATTAATTATGCGCAGAGATTTTTATATTTGCTTTTCATAGAATTCTGTTTGCATAAAGATGCAGGTATTCCAGTTGTATAAATTTTTTGTCCTATCATATTAGTATATCCATAGTTGCAAGCCAGAAGGAGTATGTACCTAGACGAAACATTATATGTTACAGCGCGCACATCCTACAAGTCCGCATAAATCCTGCACTATTGCTGTATAGTGTCCAATTTTATTGCTAAAATGTTTATTATATTAAAAAATTAGTTTTTGGGTGTAGATTTTTCAAAGAAAAATTTTACTCACAGAGCCACTTCTGGAAATGCTTTTATCATATCTGAAGTAACATTTTGACTTTCATTAAACCAGCCATTTATAAAGTTTACTATACTGGCATTTATGTTCGTTATTGGCTTTGAACTGTTTAATAGTGCAAGGTTTTGTCCAGAAAATCTTACTTTATCAGTATTCCGACACTTATCATGTTGCATTTTGCACATTTTTACATTATATCCGGCAATATTGGCCAATTCTGGATCCCATTTCTAATTAAAATTTAAAGTTAAATTGAAAAATAATTGAATACTATAAAAAATCTTACTAAAGTCAACATATTAGATGCAGTTGGCAGTCCATTTACCAGCCCACCTGCAGTATTATTTCTTATTGAGTTATGACAGTCTAAAATAAGCTCCATTGTATAATTGGCTATATTTACAATTTTTGCATTTTCTGGACAGTTTTTACTGAATGTCTATTTATGAATAATATTATAGAAATTAACTCAAATAAATTAAAAAGAATTACTAAATAATTACATTTGTATTATTGCATGCAATATGCACAGTATTTGGCGAACATAGGCTAGTGTTACAATAATTTGTTCCAAGCACTTGGCTATGATTTAATGTTAGTACAAATATCACGAGCATAAAAATTTCCATAGCTGTTAGTTTCTCTTTCTCAATTGGACTGACCTAAAATTGCATAGAATTACTGAAATTTATATAGATCTGTCCGATATCTCCATTAGCTGAAAAATATAAAAAAATCTACCCTTTTTTTAATATTCATTAATGATATTATCCATTAAATGAGAGTAAAATGTGTGCCGTCGATTGTATTTAATAATATTCATATAAAAAACATTGTTAAAAATAAAAATCAATCTATTTGTTGGATAATTTTCTAAAAATTGAATCATCAAACAATATAAATAGAATGATTAGTACTGATTTGGTTGATGGTTTTATTAAAATGTTATTTAAAACTAATTTAATTCTATTATTTAACAAAATTTTTCTTCCATAATTTCTTTTTGCTAGTGCAAAAATACTTTTTCCATTAATGATAATAAATATAAGTAATTTTCAACTTCAAACAAAAAAGTGCCAAAATATAATATATATATTAAGTATTTTTTAAACAGTTAAAAATAATAGAATTTTAAACTTTTACTATAAAATAATAGTATTATAAAAACTATATTTTGTTAACTTTAATTTATTCATAATAATTCATAGAATAATAGATTTATTTCTAATTTAATAATAAAATAAATCTAAAATTACAAAAAAAACACGATTGAACAAAATTAAAATCATATTAAAATTACATTAGAATTTAATTTTTATTATTTGGTAAAAAGTTTATAGAAAATTTAATTTTAGTTAGCATTTGCAGGTTTCTTTAGGTGTGAAAGAACTTCTAAATTAACCATTAAACCAGCTACCGTCTATTAAAGTTCGCCAATGATTTTTACGAAATATAATTTAACATTTTATTACCAATAGTAAGGTTCGTTTTTGGGGCAGTAGTTTTTTTTTTTTGACATGCAGAATTGACACTTTTGGAGTAACTCAAATTCACCACCGATATTGGCTATTGTAACTGTTTATTATAGTTTATGCGCCGGTGGCATTTTAGAGTAGAGAGGCATAAGAAGAGAAAAAGCTGTTAAAAGGGGTAATTATTTTCGCAAGCTATCATATAAAAACTAACACTTTTAATTACATTAAATTATCCATACCAGCTTTTAACATTAATTTTTGCCCCTGTTAAATGATTACTTCACGAAATTTAAGTATTCTTTTATAATTTTAAAAGTTAACTCGGGCAAAATGTCATCAAAAGTAAACTGTTTTATTAAGTTAAAAAATAAATTTTTTTCAGTGCACATATTGCTCAATAGCTCATAGTAATAGCTCAAACTTGATGTATGAAGCAATCGTAGTGTACTACTTTATAAAAATTGCCTTACCCAAATCCATATGTGTATACACGAATGCATTTTCTTGTCCTTATGTGTTGATTCTCATAAGAGCGAGGCATCGTCTTACCCTATTTCTTCCGAAATGAGGTTGGATGTTTTCTTATATTCCATGGACGATGTTACCGAACCATGGTCAACAATTTATTCTTTAAAAACATGGCGGCCCGGATGACATGTGGTTTTCGCAGGATTCTGGCGACAACGTACTCTCAGTCAGTAGACCCTTAAATTTGCCTCCAAGATCACGCGATTTGATATTGCTTGATTCATTTTTATAAATCACTTGCGCTAAAGGAATTATGAATATTTTTCATAATAATGTTATGTTACATCGTGTATGTGGACAGTATTAGGGGGGGGGGGGGAATAAAGAAGAGATTTAGGAAATCCGAGTGAGGCAGAGCGTTCCACATTTGGATGGATCGGCTAAAAAATAATTTTTTTATATTGTACAGTACGTCTGAAAAGGGGATTCCGGGTAAACTGATGTGCATTCTTGGCGAAGCGGGTATTACGGTAAAATAATTGTAGGGGAGGAATGCAACTAGCCTAATCACAGGGACACTGTTTGTATTGTAGAAAAAAAAACAAAATAAGGAATGACAGGAGATGTTAACGTCGGTCTTCCAGTGAGTCTAATGACTTCGTAATATTAAGTGTAAGGGAAAGTTCTGTCGTTTGTGAATAAGTTTAAACGGGTAGATTAGCATATGGTAGATGATTTATGGAATTTTGTTGTTAAATACTAGTGTTTTTGCTTAAACCTTTAGAACCGTTAACATGAGTAAAGAAAAAGTCCACTTAAGATATTGTATGAGTTCCGAAAAGAATATAACGCGGTACAAGCAGCAAAAAACTTGTGTGAAGTGTTTGGAGAGGTCATTTTTCTTTGAAAGTTGAACCCAGATTAGGACCTTCAGGTGTCAATGATGATATGCTGTGCAGTGGACAGAATTTCCTATGTTCTTCAAATATTGCTCGACACAATTTTTACATCGTTTTTATACCACTTTTGTGACTGGAACCGTATAATGTTTCATCACGACAATGCTAGACCGCATTTGGTTGCGAAATTTTACACTATCCCCCATATTTACCTGATATTGTACCAATGAACTACATCCTATTTAGTATGCTGCAGTAAAAACTTTCTTGATAGAAATGAGTACGCAATTTTTGAGCGTGTCCAAATGGCAGCGGAAAACTTCTCCAAGGGAATTGGATAAACTGTCAGAATGCTGGTAAATATTTTTAACTAACGATCAAAAGTATATTTTGGATTAAATTATAAATAAATTGTAACGACAGAACATTCCCTTATACCAGGTCTGTTCAAAAAGTATCGCGAATTTTGAATTTCCGCGGGTTACGTATATTCGATTTTCGATTTTTGTGGCGTTATGTTGGCACTCATGTTTCTCACTTATGCTGATAAGTTCGGCCATTTTGAATTTTCAGTTAATTTTTGACAGCTGCTTTGCTTGCACGTGTTTTGACTCGTCTTCGATTTTTGCCCATTTTTTGACCAAAAACAGCATCGCTAAGGAGCTGTTGGACTCTGCCTGCGACAATCCAAATTTGCCCCAGAGGGTCATAACTAGTGACGAATCATGGGTTTATGGTTAAGACGTGGAAACCAAAGCTCAATCATCCCAATGGAAGCTGCCGCACGAGCCAAGACCGAAAAAAAGCGCCAAGTTTGGTCGAATGTGAAGGTTTTGCTTACAGTTTTCTTCGATTGTAGGGGCGCAGTGCATCATAAGTTCTTGCCACAGGGTAGAACGGTCAATAAGGAATATTACCTGCAAGTTATGCGCAAGGTGCGCAAAGCAATCCGCCAGAAACGCCCGGATTTGTGGAAGAACAAAAATTGCCTTTTGCCATTATTGGCCAAAAACAACACACTAGTAATGCCGCAGTCACCATATTCCCCAGATCTGGCCCCCTGTGACTTTTTCTTGTTCCTGAAACTGAAGATCCCCATGAAAGGACGACGCTACGCTACGATTGAAGAGACAAAGACGGCATCGAAGGAGGAGCTGAACAAGTGCTTCGAGGATTGGAAAAAACGTTGGCACAAGTGTATAATACCTGGTAAGGGTTAGTTTGAAGGGGACAAAATAGATATTCATAAATAAATAAATAATTTTTGAAAAAAAAAACACAAAATTCGCGATACTTTTTGAACAGACCTCGTACATAATACTTTTGTCTCCTTTTAATTTTATTGCTTAATTTTGAATCCCATTTAGTAAGTGCAATGACGTTTTAGAAGCGACTACCCATACATGGGAATTATGTTCCATTTTATACAATATATAATAGCTAGATCAGATGGAGTAAAAAATATCTTGCTAAATATTTTGTAGCATTTTTGGTGATCAAATAAATCAACAATATTTATTATAAATTAAATAATATATATCATTTACAAAGATTTTTATATTCAATAGAATGGGTTCCACACTGGGACGCAGAATCGCCAAATTCATAAACTTTTTCTCCATACATATTTGAATAATCATAATTACACGCTAAATTGAATACATTAACATTATCAATAGTAAATGTGGCAGCACTGCAACCTACGCGAGTTGCTTTATCTCGAATCATAGCAGTAAAATGACCAACATATTCTCTAAAAACATATCAACAAAATACATTTTAATTATATAGAAATATTAAATGTAATAACTTTATACAAACATTATTTGTGTGTCATTTGGGAAATTATTCATAATGTCTAGAGTAACATATTCATATTCGTCGAACCACTCTTCTATACTGGTGGAGATGTATTCGTCAAGATCAGAAACGTAGCTCTGATAAATCTGCCCAAGATTTTGTCCAGAATATCGAAATGAGGGCGTGTTGTGGCATTGATCATGCTCATAAGCACAAGTTTTTATATTATATTCAGCCATTCTAGCAAGCTCAGAGTTCCATATCTATTAATTCAAAATCATTAATTAAATTAAATTATATTTAAAACAAAAGTAATTACGATTTCTGGCATTTTTGCCGCTGATGGTAAGTCATCGACTAATCCACCTGCTATGGTATTCCTTATAACGTTATGCTGTTCAACAATAAAATCACTTAAACTTGTTAAGTTCCATATAACTGTATCAGGCGGACAAAATGACCCTAATTCCTATAAAATTTAAATAATTTTTTTTCTTTATAATTGAAATGTTTTACTTACTCCAGAATTGTTACAAGCAATATGTTGAGTGTTTTCTTCACAAAGTTCTGTATCACAGTAATCAGTTGCCCGAACTGCACAATTCCCTAATATAACAATTAAAAATAACAACATTACACCCTCCATAGATGACAATTTAATAAACATAGAAATAAGTCTAAAAGCTTATTTAAAATAAAGTGAGAATTTTTCATTTCCGAAAAAATTTCAAGCTACTTGCAATATGGACAAATATTTATTGAGCAATTGTAGTTACAAGTGTACTTATTTAAATTTTCCAAAGCAATGCGCCCACAAAAACATGCTCTGCAAATATATTCATTTGTTCACAATTTAATTGTTTGCAAGCCGAATCTATCTTATGACTAATTTCTTACTAATACGTGGGCTACTATATATATTTCTGGCCTAATAATGAAAATGCGAATATTTATCAACGAAAAAGGTTTTATTGTTTTTCAAAATATTCTCCATCAAGATTTATACACTTTTGCATGCGCTCAAACCAATTTTCGAAGCACTTTTTCCACTCCGATTGAGACACCTCCAAAACATGGTTTTTGAATGCTTCAACAGCATCTTCTGGCGACGAAAATCGTTGACCACGCATTTTTTTCTTGATGTGTGGGAATAAAAAGAAGTCATTGGGTGCCAAGTCAGGGCTGTACGGAGGATGACCCATCAATTCGACGTTTTGTCCGGTCAAAAAGGCGCTGGTTTGAGCCGATGTGTGAGAGCTCGCATTGTCATGGTGCACAATGATTCGACTTCTCTTGTTCGTTTTTCGAATTTCTCCGAAGACTTCAGGCAAACAAATGGTGGTGTACCACTCAGAATTGACCGTCCTACGTTGCACAAGCGGAACAGTCGCCACATGACCAGTTTTGCCAAAGAAACAAGCGACCATTTGCTTCGAAGTGCTTCTTCCACGAACAACTTTCGTTGGATTTGACTCGTCTTGGAAGACCCACACGGTCGATTGCTGTTTTGTTTCGGGCTCATACGCATAGATCCATGATTCGTCACCTGTGACGATCTTATAAACGTCTTTTGAAGCACCGCGATCGTATTTTTTCAGCATATCTTTACACCAATCCACACGAGCCTTTTTTTGAGCGATTGTCAAATTGTGCGGGATCCAACGTGAACAAACCTTTTTTACGGCCAGGTGTTCATGCAATATCGAATGTATGCTGGTGGGAGAAATGCCTAGGCATGCCTCTATCTCACGGTATGTCACATGACGGTCTTGCATTATCAGTTCACGTACGGCATCGATGTTTTCTGGAACAACGGCTGTTTTTGGACGACCTTCACGGAATTCGTCTTTGAGCGAGCGTCGGCCACGATTGAATTCGTTGTACCAGTTTTTCACAGTGCTATAGGATGGTGCTTCATAGCCATACAAAGATTTAAGTTCATCGATGCACTCTTGTCGTGATAATCCACGTCGAAAGTTGTGAAAAATGATCGCACGAAAATGTTCACGAGTTAATTCCATTTTTTTGCCAAATTGATTTTTTCAAGTCACTGTAAACAACACAAATGATAGTCGTACGTCAAAACGTTCTGAGTACGTTTATGCTAAAAAATGTCAAACTTTCCAATGGAAATGTCAGATCGCACCTGGCAACACTTAGTGTTGCCTAGGCCAGAAATATATATAGTAGCCTACGTATATAGTGGGGTGCAAAAACAACTGGAAAGGTAAATTTATTTCGAAATTTAAAAATTTTTTATATATTTTTTAAAAAAAAACGTTCATTCTGGAAATAAGTATCCGGGAATTGTAAAATGCACTTATTTTATTTTGTCACCTCGAAAATGGGTTCAATTTGGAGTCATACAGTTTTATAAGTTTAAAAGTTTACTTTATTGCATAACTTTGACATTTTACAATTTTCTTATAATACAATCTTAATACTATTTTCTCTTAAGAATATTTAATCCTAGCTCAATCTTTGTCTTTATTGGTTCTTAGCTTTCTGCTATTCTTGAATTTATTTCTAATACTCGTACATATATTGGGTGTATAAATTAAAAATGCGGGATTGACAACAGATGGCATAACTTTTACACATGGTTTGTGTTAAAAATAACTCATATGGAATTTTGGAGGTTAAACATCTGTCATTCATTCTCGATTAGTCATTGAACGAAATAGTGTAAACAACAAAGTTTTTTTTTTTGCTTCAAAAATGTCGAATTTCGTACCAAAAAAGTCCCATTTGCGGGAAGTGTTGATTTACTTCTTCAATTTGAAAAAAAGTGCAGCTGAAGCACAACGATTGCTCACCGAAGCTTATCCTGAATATGTTCCATCAATTTCAACGTGCGAACGATGGTTTGTGCGGGTCAGAAGTGGTGATTTTGACACGGAAGACAAAGAACGACCCGGTCAGCTAAAAAAGTTTGAAGATGAAGATTTGGAGGCATTACTCGGCGAAGACTGTTGTCGAACTCAAGAAGAAATTGCAAAATCATTGGGAATCACTCAAGCAGCCATTTCAAATTGTTTGAAAGCAGCAGGATTCATCCAAAAGCAAGGAAATTGGGTCCCATATGAATTAAAGCCGAGAGACGTTGAAAGGCGATTTTGCATGTCCGAAATGCTGCTTGAACGGCAAAAAAAGAAGTCGTTTTTGAATCGAATCATTACTGGCGACGAAAAATAGATTCATTACGACAACCCAAAGCGCAAAAAATCGTATGTGAAGCCCGGCCAACCAGCCAAATCAACGCCAAAGCCAAATATCCATGGCGCCAAGGTAATGCTCTGTATTTGGTGGGATCAGAAGGGTGTGATCTATTATGAGCTATTGAAATTGGGCCAGACGAGCACAGGCGACCTCTACCGAACACAATTAATCCGTTTGAAGCGAGCATTGGCCGAAAAACGCCAAGAATATGTGACCAGACACGAAGCCATAATTTTCCATCATGACAACGCTCGGGCTCATGTTGCAAGACCGGTTAAAAATTATTTAGAAAACAGTGGCTGGGAAGTTTTGCCTCACCCGCCTTATAGCCCATACCTTGCCCCGTCCGACTACCATTTGTTTAGATCCATGCAAAATGCCCTCACCGGAATACGCTTCACTTCAGAACCGGGCATCAAGAATTGGCTCGATTCATTCTTGGCCTCAAAACCGGAGCAGTTTTTTTGGCGCGGAATCCATATATTGCCAGAAAGATGGGAAAAAGTAGTGGCTTCCGATGGACAATACTTTGAATAAAATATATTGTAACAATTTTTCAAAATAAACACTCAAAGTTTGCCAAAAATCCCTCATTTTTAAGTTATACACCATAATATTTTATTTATCTTTATTATGAAATTTTTAAAAAATATGCTTACATCCTAAACCTAACCTTAACCCTTAAATCTACTTTTATAAACTAAACATGCGTTTTCATACAATTATTCTTAAAACTAACCTTTAACCTAAATTCTATGTTTGAATCCGACAACTGCTGTCCTCTTGTTTCCTTTCGGTGCTTCCGACATCGTGTGATTTAATTGCTTAACTCGATGTTGTCCCTTTGTCTTCTTCTTGTAGATCTGGAGACGTTCATTCAGAGGTTCTTCTGTGTCCTCAAATAGAAGTAATGGTGACAGGTACTTGGAGTTTCTCAAGAGTTCCAGTAAGTTATTTTCCGTTAGCTGCCTTACTTCTCTCTGTTTTGAGGATGGGCTAATAATTTTCACCCATTTGTGCATTATTCCCCGGCCTGCCTTCCGGTACAATCTGTCGTTTGGTATAAACTTTTTTGTCTGTCTAGATCTGCCGAGCCCTGTGGCTTTTCGTAAGATTTTCCTTTCTAAACTGTGCAGTTCCATTGCTACTTTTAGGGAAATAGAAGACCAGATGAGGAAGCCGTAGCATACGAGTATATATACTCTTATAAATTGTTTATAAATAATGAGTTTGACGTCCTTACGTAGGATTTCTGAGCGATATATTCTCACAAGCCTACAATATATGCCGTGGGCTTTTTTAATTTTATCCCTGAAAAAGTAGTAAAATTTGAGGTTCTTGTTAAGATTCAAGCCTAGATACTTAAGATTCACCACGCGCCTTATTATCGAGTCATCCTTATCTCCAAACCCGAAGTCTATGTATTTCTACTTCCCTGACGACGTAAGGAACAAGCACTCTGACTTTGGAATGCTTACTTGAAGACTCCATTCCTTATAGTATTCTGTCAGTTTATTAACTACTCGTAATATCTTCATAGCTTTCAATGCTACTTTAGGTTGCATTGATGCATTGTAAACTAGGGTATCGTCGGCGTATAATACAACATTAGTATTTTCGCTTAATTGGACCTTACATACCACCTTGATCCCGGAACGATCCGGGATGGGCGCTCCCATCATTCCGATTTGAGTTCTGTTTTTTTTGTTAAGTTGGTACATCTGTTATTGATATTCCCTCTAAATCTTACCGTCATAGCTTGATATTTGCAAAAGTTACGTAGCTAAGAATACATCTATCTCTGTGTGTGTTGGCGATTTTTTACAATTTTAGAAATGGATTTAAATTTGCAACAACGAACTTGTATTAAATTTTGCGTAAAAAATGGATTTAATGATGCGCGAACGTTGGAAATATTGGAAAAGTGTTTCGGCAATGATTCTCTAAAGAAAACGGTCGTTTACTAGTGGCACGAGCGGTTCAAAAGTGATCGTGAGTCAATCGAAGATGATGAACGCAGTGGCAAACCATCGACATCGAAAACCGACGAAAACATTGATAAAGTAAAAGAAATGTTGGTCAATAACCGCAAATTAACCATCAGAAAGATAGCGGAGGACTTGAACATTGCCTATGGATCCGTCCAAGACATTTTGGTTAATGATTTGGGTTTCCGTCGTGTAGCAGCAAAGTTGGTGCCAAAAGACCTCAATTTCATGCAAAAAAGAGACCGTGTTGATGTCGCAAAAGACATGATTTGCGAGGCTGAATCCGATCCCACATTCATCAAAAGGATCATTACTGGAGACGAGACGTGGGTTTATGAGTACGACATGCAGAAGGCCGGACAGTAAACAAAGAGTATTATTTGGGCGTTATGAGACGTTTGCGTGAAGCAATTCGCCGAAAGAGACCAGAATTGTGGGCAGAAAACTCGTGAATTTTGCACCATGAGAACGCACTGTCGCACAGTACCATCATTATTCGTAATTTTTTGACGAAAAATGCAACAAATACCATCCAACAACCACCGAATTCACCTAATTTGGCTCCCTGTGACTTCTTTCTGTTTAATCGAGTTAAAAAACCATTACGGGGAACGCGTTTCAACAGTCGAGAGGAAGTAATGGAAAAATCGCAGGAAGCACTAATGGACATACCGAAAACCGAATATAAAAAATGTTTCGAGGATTGGATCAAGCGCTGGCATAAGTGCGTTAAAGTCGAGGGGGATTACTTTGAAGGGGACAATATATATTTAGATGAATAAACTTGTATTTTTAATTTTCTGAATAAATTCCGGTAACTTTTTGATCAAGGTGGTTTTTTACTTAAATTTTTGAGTGCTCTCTCTTCTTACTATCTAGTGTAATTAATATTATTTGACAATTTTTTTAAAAGTCATATAATATTAATTATATTAAGATAGTATCGATTTACCCATACTTAATATAAGTTGATTGTTTTAAGATCCTGTTCAATCTTTAGTTTAACTATAGCATAAATATTTTCAATGAGGCTTAAATCTGAGCTAATTACACGTATGTAGTAGTCATATTATTAAAAATACATTATTTTCTTGTAGATATTGTTATACCTTTTCAAGTTTATATAATAAAAGTATTAATTGATTATGATAAAAAAATTTTCCTATAGAAATGATTATAAAATGTATTAGTTAAAATATAAAGCAGGGAAAACATATTCTTTTTGAATTTTTTGGTCGTGTGCGATAGAAAGTCGAATGCATAACTTTGTTTTCGAATAATGACAGAATACAATTTTCCTCTTACACACCCAGAAAATTATTATTCGGAAAATTAATCAATGATTTCATGTTCAATTTGCTTATATTGTAAATATTTTAAGTAAATTTTTGATTAATAAAATCATTTTATTTAAATCAATATTTTTTTATTTATTTTTATATTTTTTATTTTTACAGATATTTACAACTACAACATAGTAATAAGCAAATTTGAGCAATAGTATTAATAAGCTTGAAAGGTTGTGGGGAGTAAACATCCAATGAAGTTCCTCCTGCTAGCGTGTGTTTCTGTTAAGCCTCAGTATTTTAGTAAATCACGCGACCAGTGACGCTTAAGTCTTCGATGGGTATTTCTAGGGAAGGAAGTGGAGGATAGTTCTTGAGGATAGTTCTTGAACACGGGAACGGAACTTTTTATAGCGAGATACTGCCACATCAAAAACAAATGGGACTTTAAGATCACGATGAATAACAGTATTGCGAACATAGAAGGGGGCATCGACAATTGTACGGAGTATTTTTGATTGAAAGGATTGGATTCGACGGGAATTAGAAGGCTTAGTAGATCCACAGAGTTCTAGTCTGTTTGTCCATATGGGTTTCAGTAAGGTATTGTATACCAGTACTTTGCTGTCTATAGTAAGTTTGGAACGTTTGTCTAGAAGTCGAATTAGTTTTAGGTATCGTCTTTTAAGTTCTTGCCTTTTAAGTCTTGTATGTGGGTTCCAAAAATCAATATAGAAACAAAAAATGACAACAAATTCAACAAAAACAATTTCTGATTAGACAAATTGAACTTAACCGAATCAAGTTGAATAGATTTTTCTAAATAATAATACAATTACAGATAAAATTTGTCAATTAAAAATTTATTAAAAAACCATAAAATCTGAAGCTCATGCAAGAGTGGATATGGAATATTTTTAACAAATTTCATTTTTATCCAAGAATATTTTTATTTATTGTATATATCTATACACATTAAGGATTTTTTCAATAATATCACTTTTATAAGAATTTACAATATTTTTGCATTATATCACCAAAAATTCAAAATACTATTTAAAAGCAATTCCTTATGTTGAGTTCAGAATTTAAATTTCTGGAAAATCGCATAGGGTGAAAATGAACTACTTTATCCAAAAGACCGTTTCTTTCTCTCGTATACATTTTTTTTGGGGATTAGAAAGATATAAAGCTATTAAGTATTTTAGCTATTTCTTGATAAAACCTAAGCATCAATTGCCTTAAACTACTTAAAGTTGCTTACAGCAAACATGCTCGTAGAACCTTCCATCTTTGCAAGTACATCTTCATTGGGTCATACTCATATATATGAGCACTTTCATGGATATGCACTCTATTCGAACATAAAATATATAAAACTTCAGAGAAATTTACGACCGGAAAAAAATAAGAAAACATAAAGGATAGGAAAAATTTATTTGCCAATAGAAAGAAATCCTTACAAACATGTATCAGGATGGATCATCAAAAATTTTGCTTCAATACAATTTATCAGTATCGGAAATTCGTACCATGGTTGATTTTGATGTCTAAATTTTATATGCTTCAAAAAGGATTGTGACACATTTCACTATTTACTCATATACTAGACATGTATATGTTGATAGTTTTTTTTTTTTTTTTAAATTTTTCAATATATTTGTTTGTGAATTTTTTAAAGAAGAATTTAAAAAAAAAAAAAAAAATCTTATTATTCCCAATGAAGTATTTATTTTGTTAGCGTTTAAACTTGTATTGAATATCCTTTTGAATAAATTACGATTTATTTATATATTGTAATATAAACTTTCTAGAACTTTTCGAATAAATAAAACTTTTGGTTTAATTTTTTAAACACCTGCTACCATTTTTTAAGAAAACGAATTTACACAAATCACAGAGTAAAAATATGTGAATGACATTTATTCAAAGAAAAATAGGAAATTAATTTTTTAATTAAAAATTTATTGGTATTTTTTTACAGAATTTTTTTTTCTAAAATTAAGACATAGTAAAGGAACTATAACAGGCAAATTATGAACTTAAACATATCTCTGAACTGGCTTTCCAAGTATTCAACATAAAATTTATTGAATGGTTTTTTATATCAACAGGAACGTACTCGAATTCATTCAACAAGTACTTAGCCTACAAAAGAAAAATGAAATTTTTGGAAAGGTGGCAATTTATTTTTTCACATAATCTCCTTCAAGCTCGATACACTTGGCCCAACGATGCTCTAACTTTTTTAACCCGTCCAAAAAATACATGTTCTCGAGGGAAGCAAAATAGGCCTTTGGGCGACGATGACCTCCTCATTGAGGCGAGTGATTTTTTCAGGTTTGGAAACAAAAAGTAGTCACAGGGGGCCAAATCTGGAGAGTACGGTGGATGGGGCAGCAATTCGTAGCGCAATTCGACCAATTTGGCCATGGCGACGGCGGAGGTGTGAGCCGGCGCGTTGTCGTGGTGGAACAGCACTTTTTTCTTCGCAAAGCGGGGCCGCTTTTTCTTCAATTCGACGTCAAATCGGCCCAATAAGTCAGCATAGTAGCGCCCCGTGATTGTTTTACCCTTCTCGAGGTAATCGATGTGGATTACACCTTGTGAATCCCAGAAAACGGTGGCCATCACCTTTCCGGCCAATCGAACAGTCTTCGCCTTCTTCGGAGCACGTTCGCCGGGTGAAGTCCACTGTTTCGACTGTTCCTGGGTCTCTGGTGTGTACCAGTGAATCAATGTTTCGTCCACGGTCACGAAACGACGCAAGAACTCCGTTGGATTGCGCTGAAACAGCGCCAAACACGTCGCCGATGTGGTCTCACGGTTACGCTTGTTTTCCGGTGTGAGCAAAAGCGGCACCCATCGCGCCGACAGCTTTCTCATGCCCAGTTCTTCGTGTAGAACCAACTGCGATGCCCAGTTCTTCGTGTAACCGTTCCTACTGTGATGCCCACAGTCTCAGCTATCTCGTGAACCTTCAATCGACGGTCTGCCAATACGAGATCGTGGACTTTTTTAACGTTTTCCTCCGTAGCAGCCGTTTCTGGGGCACCTGGGCGTGGCTCATCAAAAACCGACGTGCGGCCACGAACAAACTCGTTGAACCAATTCTTGACGGTCGCCATCAAAGGAGAAGAGTCACCATACACAGCATCCAAGCGATCTTTGATTTCTCTGCGCGTTTTCCCTTCCAAAAACAAGAATCTAATCACCGAACGATATTGTTCTTTTTCCATTTTTGTGCAACCGACCGACACGCTCACTTTCAAAGGCTCTCAAAACAAAACTAATGAAGGGAATCGACTGAAACTTTGACAGTAGGCTACTAAAAGAATGTACTGCACGATGACAGAAGTTCCATGTTCTTTTGTGACAGCAGTTCCATCGGGCGGTGAGGCTAAGTACTTGTTGAATGACCATCGTAAACACACAATTTATAGTCTGATAAGTCAGTAATAAATTGAAAAATGTAATTGATATCAGCAAACCCAAATTTTTTTCATTATCTGGCACCTTATTTAAAAGATGCTATACACAATTTTATAAATATTTCTTGATTAGGTATGTTTTTTATTAAACATAAACTTTTTTTTTTAATGGCTATCAAATATATTTATCACTGATTTATCAGACTACACTCGTATGTGGTAGGTGAAAAAAGCCAAACCATTTCTAATAAAGTAAAATTAAAAGAAAATTGTTTACAAAATTTTTGACTATTATTGAAATTGGCAATAATAACATGGGGCACTTGGTGATAATTTTGAGCAATTTTTTCAAATAAAAAATATACCTAACTTTAATAAATTCATTAAAGTTAAAAATATTTTGGGGTTGTTAAAGTATTTGTTTAAAATTTTACGGTTTTCAAAAAGCTTACCTAAAAGTTGATATTTTGTTTTAAGATCTTTACAAACAATAATATTACGTAATTATTTATTTGAAGTATCGTAAACTGCTTTCAACTTTAGAATTTCCATAAACCTATGCCATAAATGATTAAATTTCTTGTTTGCTCATAAGAAAGTTTCTTCAAAGTTAGTTCACTTTAGTTTCAACAAAATAACTCTAATGAATCTCTATGAAAATGTGAAACTTTTATAAGATACTCGTATCCTTATTGCTAGCGAAAAGGTTATAATTTATGTAGAAGTACTTTTGAAATTATTGCAACTTTTGTTAAGTATTAAAAAATGGTTTTATTTTTAAAAATATATTTAGATGAAAATGTTAGAAATATGAAATGATTAAATTTTATTCCTCTTTAATATCTATAATATTAATAATATATAAAATTAAATATCTTCAGTTTCAATATAAAATATTTTATTATTTATAGTCTTAAAACTATTTTTTTAAATTATTTTAGTTTGACAAAAAAAGTATTAATTTTATGATAAAAATGCTGAAAGTATATTTCAAAATCATTTAAATCTTATTTATAGAATTCGAAGACTAGCAAAAGTTTTGAAAACATTATTAAAGAAAAACAATTACTTATAAAAATAAGTTTCAAATGAAAACTTATAAAAGTTTTCTGTTATTGAAGAGAAATAAATCAAATATCGATGAACTTCGTTGAACTTTATTTATTCAATCTTTATAAAATATGTATTTGAAAGGAGATTTTTCTAAAGAATGAATATGATAGTTTGACCCGTTTGATATTTTTTTTAACAATATCATGAAGTTTTTAATGGATCTAAAAGATATTAACAATATTTACAAATAGATTTTTTCTCATATTGAATAACATTGTTTATGTTTTTTTTGGATCTCTTATAAACCGATTAAAAAAAAATACAAATAAAAGTTATTAGACTAGCATTATCTAGACCGATCATGATTTACTGGGGACTTATTTTCTACAAAGCTTGTCCGGTGACTACGTGACCCTATAGAGCGTCATAAGTGAGATTTTATTTTTGTAGTGCGTTACGAAAAATATATTGATAAATTTATAGAATCGATGTACTATCGAATTTGATGTTAAGCTTGGTGAGTCCGCGCCGAGACTGATCGTGATTTACTGGTGACTTATTTTCTACAGAGCTAGTCCGGTGACTACGTGACCCTATAGAGCGTCATAAGTGCGTTTTTATTTTTATAGTGCGTTACGAAAAATATATTGATAAATTTATAGAATCGATGTACCATCGAATTTAATGTTAAGGTTGGTGAGTCCGAGCGTTTGGAATAATATTCCTGATCAAGAGTACAATTTTTTTTACGGCATAAAGCATTTTTTTTAGGGGTTAATTAGTAGTAGTGGAAAAAGAACGTCACTTATGAGTGATTCTTTGAAAGGTTTAAAAAAGGTTTATTTATATCAGATCGAACATTGATGATACTTAGATGATCTACCATGATAACGCCCCCTGTCACATGGCCACCTCCATCAACGAATATTTGGTAGAAGGAAGGATTCACTCTTCCTTTATTAATCTGATCTATAGTTTGTCTAATTTTTATTATTCTCCAAGATTTTTCTTGAAAGGATGTCATCTTATTACTGCCAATAACATCCAAAGAAGTATAACCGAGGAGCTGAAAACAATTCAAGCTGGAAGTCTTCCAGCACCGCTACGGAGAGTGGAAATAACACCTCCACTGATATATACCGATTTAAGTAAATTTCTTCGAAGGGTACAACATTAATGTATAAAAATAAAATTAAATTACTGCAATAAAAAAATCGGTCCCATTACTTTTTTGCTACACCTCATAAGTCATGATATACTTAATAATAATGATAATAAATATAAAGCTTTTGAAGAAAATTTTAATGGAAGAAAAGTTTATTATACTTTCTATAAAACCCACGTTATTTTAAAAACATCTTCAATAAAAAAAATTTCTTAAATAGTTACCGTGTTTAAATTTTATCTATACTTATTGGAGTAAAATTTGAGTACGTGTACATATAGATTTTTTCATATTAAAAATAATTTTTTTTTTCAAATAATCAACATTGTTTGATATTCTTATGAAATTCTTTTCTATAAATTTAAGGAAGTTTAAAATGTTTCCAAATAAATCATATAATATAACATAACATCTCTTGTATAATATTTTGCATAATCTACTTTTAAGTACTATTTGAACTTTTTCGAAGTTTTATTTCTTTCAAATTTTATTTGGCGAACATTTATAATGGAAACTTTTAGGTTAAAAGCAAAAATATAATTTATTTCGGCTTTACTTATTTACCGAGTCCTAAAAATTTTTTCATTTAAGTTCAAAAAAATATCGCTGTGGGCGGTTTCTTTCTAAGTTTTCCCTTAAGAAAGTCCGGAAGTAATATATAAACAAAATAAAAGATAAAAAAATCAATTTTCAAAATAATTCGCTTAACATTATTTATTTTCAATGATAAAAAAATCTACGTAACGTAAATGAGATGTATTTTAACGGTTTTTTTTTAAATTTATTTTTCATTATAAAAATAACATGAAATAATCAATTTAATTGAGATATAATTTAAAAAAAAAAATATTTTTTCATTTGTATTTAAAGAAGTCGATTAAGGACTACTTCTTTATTTTCTGGAAAAAAAAGTTATTTTCTTTAAGATTTGTTACATATTTTTCCTTTCCTTTTATGGCAATATAGTCCCTTTGGGGCCGAATTCCAATTAAACTTTCTCACCACAAAGTCTTGTTGATTTCCCACTAGTTGAATAAGTATTTGGTTGAAGTTTTTTGACTATAAAATAAGTTCGTTATTTGTTCCATTCATTTTATTCCAACGCATCTCCTCATTAATTTTTATTATATAGATATTATATTTTAAAGTTTCTGATTCAAATTAATTTAAAAAAATATATCCTATTTATTCACATTAGATATATATTAAATTCTTTAAAGTATGAGCTTTATTAAATTTGTTTTATTAATAAATACTCAAATTTTTGAAGGCAATTCAAAAATGTTCGATCTTTCAAATTGTTTTAATTTTTCAGCGTATTCTCCATTTTAATCGCTATAATTATTCCAGTAATATTTTAAGGACATTACTAGCTCTCTGTAGCCAATTTTTTCGATTCCTTTAAGATGCTCGCTTACAGTCAACTAATTCAGTAGTCTCAGAGTCATACGATTTAAAATAAAGAATCAAACTTTTTATAAACTCATGCTATATTTTTACGAATTTATATAAAAAAACTATCCGAAAAAACTATTTATATTAAAAAAACTATCCGTTAATATTAAAAAAACTTTCCGAAAAATGACCTGATATATAAGTTTTTTTTTCATTTTATAAAATTCATATCGATATATCGATTGCAGCGCCAATTATAATTAGGGATAAGAGTTTTTTAAACCAAACCTGGCATATATTTTTTCTACTAATAATAAGAAAGGATATATTTTTTTTACAGAATATTACTATATCAATTTTAAAGTATTTCTTTGGAATAAAGGAATTTTTCAACAAAAAAAAAAAAATTATTTTATACACAATAGCAAAAATTATTTGAAATAAAATCAGAGAGAAACTATTTGACGCTGAGTGTGGCAGGAAAGTAATAAGCCTAATTATTTCCTAACAATTTTATTTTATTTTTATCATCCTTTTTTAAGGTGGTATTGTTTTTACTCGTCGTTGTAGTGCTGGAAGACTTCAAATGAAATCTGGATAATATGATGACATTGTCATCTTGGATATCCATTCACGAGTACACAGTGTGTCCCAAAAATAACCGAACTTTATATTTAAATTATACAACATGCAGCGCCATCTATTTGCAGCATTAAAAAGATACATTCAGATGTGAAAGTTACAGCCATTTCAATAAAAGAAAAAGTGTGCTAATGTTACAAAACAAAAATGGCTGGGGGATATCATCATAAAATGATCCTTTGCAACGCTGCAATTTGGCCTTAACGCCAATTAGTTTTGAAATACTAGAAATTTTGAGAATTGTCTAGAAAAAAATTATTTTAACCAGTTGCGTCTATTTGCACAATCTTAGAGTGGCGTCCAATTGCACGATCTTAGAGGCCAATTCACATTGCTAAATCTCCAAATTATACTTTCTGGGAGTTTTTCGTGCAGTAAACCTAAAATTTGTCATGTTTTGAGGTTTGTGGTGCCGTTTTCTTTTAATCATATACGAGGTCTGCTCAAAAAGTATCGCGAATTTTGAATTTCCGCGGGTAACGTATATTCGAGTTTCGATTTTTTTGTGGCGTTATGTTGGTACTCATATCTTTCACTTATTCCGACAAATTCGGCCATTTTGAATCTTCAGTTAATTTTTGACAACTGCTTTGCTTGCACGTGTTTTGGCTCGTCTTCGATTTTTGCCCATTCCAAAAAATGGATCAAAGAATCTGTACCAAATTTTGTGTGAACAACAAAATTAATTGCGCAAACGCATTCCAAATGTTGATTGTGGCATATGGTGAAGCTACCTTGGACCGAAGCAACGTTTATCGGTGGTACAAAATATTCTCAGAGGGCCAAGAAGATGTGAACGACGAAAAGCGTGCCGGGGCGTGTGAACGACAGTTTTCTTCGATTGCAGGGGCGTGGTGTATCATGAGTTCTTGCCACAGGGTAGAACGGTAAATAAGGAATATTATCTGCAAGTTATGCGCAAGTTGCGGGAACCAATCCGCCAGAAACGCCCGGATTTGTGGAAGAACAAAAATTGGCTTTTGCACCATGATAAAGCCGCTGCTCACTTATCGTTGCTCGTGCTCGAATTTTTGACCAAAACTAACACATTCATAATGCCGCAGCCACCAAATTTCCTAGATCTGACTTCCTGTAACTTTTTCTTATTCCCGAAACAGACTCTTTGATCCATTTTTTGGAATAGGCAAAAATCGAAGACGAACACGTGCAAGCAAAGCAGCTGTCAAAAATTATACTGAACATTCAAAATGGCCGAACTTGTCCGCATAAGTGAGAGACATGAGTACCAACATAACGCCGTAAAAAATCGAAAATCGAATACACGTAACCCGCGGAAATTCAAAATTCGCGATACTTTTTGAACAGACCTTGTATTGACCGAAAGGTTTTTAATATTTTTACTTTGATTAATTTCTTTGGTAAATTTGAAATTTAAATCAAAATAACTGCGTCCAAATTTACTTATAGTGATCCTTTTTTTGTCACATTTCGACAATTTTTCAATTAATTTTTTTTAGAGTTTGATTTATAATTTATGTTGAATTATCAAGAAGTTTGGTCTGAAGGTCCTGTTAGTTTAGTGAATTTTTTATATTGGGCTTTTGGGCAAACTCATTTCATAAATATTCCATGCAACAAAGATGTAAGCACTGTGATGGGTATATTATCCTTTTTCAAGATCCTTGCAGCTCCTGTTTTTGCAAGGATAAAAAACATAATTAAAAGGAGGGCTTATGATCATTATTTTGCAGAAAAATAAAGCCGCTCCTCAAAATCCTTGTTCTCGTAGCATTATTGTCCTTTTAAATATAAAATTTTGTGTTAAACTTGAAAAAAAATTCGCTGAGACATACGAATTGATGGAAAAAGTTGATGGTGATGATTGTATGGGTCGTACTGAAGTTTATACGTGGTTTAAACGATTTAAAAATGGTCGTAAAAACCTAAGGCCAGGTCGTCCATAAGCTAGTAATCGTGCTGAATTGGTGGAAAAGGTCCGTGAAATCATTGGTATCTATGCAAATTTTACTACGAGAATGTTGGCTGAGGAATTAAATACGAGTAAAAACACTATTTGGAAAATTTTAACTGAAGATTTCGGTAAAAGAAAGGTCTGTGCGCTTTTTGTTCCACATGAATTAAATGAAGACCAAAAAAATCGCTCGTGTGAAGCATGGCAAAGACATTGTTGAAACTGCTGAAAATGACCCAGACTTTCTTGATTCGATCATAACTGGTGATGAGTCATGGTGCTTTAAATATGACCCTGAAACTAAGGCTCAATCTTCTGAATGGAAGTCCAAAGGCGAGCCAAAACCAAAAAAATTGCGTTTTCAGAAGTCCCGAATCAAGACAATGTTGATTACTTTTTATGATTCGAAGGGTATTGTCCACAAGGAATTTATTCCAAAAGGTCGAACTGTTAATGGAGAATACTATTTAGGCTTTTTAGATTGTTTGTGGAAAAGAATTGGTTGTGTAAGACCTGAATATCCAGCAGAAAAACAGCTGTTTTTATTGCACGATAATGCACCACCTCACAAGACCAAAAAAGTGAACAAATTTTTGATGAAAAAACGAATTTCTCTCAACAACCACCCTCTGTATTCGCCTGATCTATCACCATGTGACTATTTTCTATTTCCAAAACTGAAAACCAAGATGAAAGGAGCATTTTATGATGATATCCCAGCCATTCAAGCAGCCGTAACCGAGGTGCTGAAGAACATTCCTATAAATGACATAAAAAAAATCTATGCATGCGCTGGTTGATCGTTCCAAACGTTGTATTGAGTCTAATGGAACCTATTTTGAATAAATTATAACTTTTAAAAGATAATATAATGTGTATTTTATTCTATATCCAAAAAGTTCGGATATTTTTGGGACAAACTGTGTATTTTTATCTTTGGGACAAAAAAAAGTCATATTGATTTAGATTCGAAAAATAGTGGAGCTGGGAAAATCACAAGAATACCTTTTTCTACTAAAAATTCTCCTCTGACGGAGACGGCCGTGTGACAGGAACCCCTTTTCTGAGCATTTCAAGGAATACTTTCAACTCCTCCTTGATCAACGTTTATCTCCTAAAGGCCGGTATGCAGCTCGAGCTAAGATAAATTTTAACGCGATCTCCACTACTCTTCCATTTAGCGCAGCTAAACGGGAGTGAAAACTTTTTGTGTAGAGATAAATTTTGACATTTCGGAACTTTTTAATTTCGATGTTGATATTTTGTTGTTATTTTAAAAATAATTGAAGTTCTTGTTTAAATGTTGCTAATTTAGCTTTATGTGGTATACCTTTTTTAGCTGGATTTTATTCAAAGGATATGATTTTAGAAATTGTATCTTTATCTTATTTAAATATATTTAGTTTTTTCTTATATTTTTTTTCTACAGGATTAACTGTTTGTTATTCAATTCGGTTAGTTTATTATACAATGACTGGAAATTTTAATGTTATTGTATATCTTTACATTTATTAAATGATGAGGGTTGAATTATATTAAAGGGAATAATGGGATTATTATTTATAGCAGTTATTGGTGGAAGTATATTAAATTGATTAATTTTTCCAGTTCCTTATATAATTTGTTTACCTGATTATTTCAAGTTAATAACTTTATTTGTTTGTATTATAAGGGGTATTATGGGATATTTAATTTCAAATGTTTCTTTATATTTTTTAAATAAATCAAAGTATAATTTTTTATCAACATACAATATTTAGGGAGAATATAATTTATACCTTATATTTCTACTTATGGAATTATTTATTATCCATTATTTTTAGGAAGTCAAATATTAAAAAATGTTGATCAAGGATGATCAGAATTTATAGGAGGTCAAAAAATTTATAATTCATTAAAAAGTTCTTCTATTATTAATCAATTAATTAAAAATAATAATTTAAAAATTTATTTAATAGTGTTTGTTGTATGAATATATAACTACTCGTACTACGATAAAAAAAAACACAAACGTCAAAATTTAGCTAGCATTTATCTTCGATTATTGTCCCGTGCTTAGATTAAAGAATACCTTAAATTTAGCTAGCATTTATCTTCTTTAATCTAAGGTCCCGTGCATTTATTTGTAGTGAAAATCAAAGTGAAATCGCGTGGAGACTTGTCAATGCCGCCATCTACTTTTCAGTAGATTCACTCTCCTTTTCACTTTCATTTTACTCTCAAGCTGCGTACTGCCCGGCGAAATCGTGAGCTAAATTTTTCGATTTCGATTTAGCTAGCGAAAAATCGTATGAAAATTTATCTTAACTCGAGCTGCATACCGGCCTTAATGCTTCTGAGCGCTCTAGAAATAGTTTATACCACCGAAAAAAAATGTGGTTTTGGTAAGGAACATTCTCCATAGAATCGTTTGAACTTTTCGGAAGTCTAAATTGTGGATTCAGCAAGCTTACCACAAAATTTAATAGCACAAAACATCTTCACTATTGACGCTTTATAGCATCGCGTAGTTACCGGATAATGTTAAAACTGATAATGCACGTCTAGAAGGATATTACTGGATAAGTCTACAGTATTGTCAGATCACTCTCAGTAATAACACACCTCGTATATAAACAAACCTATTACAAAAATATGATGAAAATATCAATAATCATTCAATGATAATACTGGTGGAAGAATATTTATTAGAGAATTAATCAAAATAAATATAAACTAAATATAATTATAATATCCAATATTACATATTTAGTTTTGATTCACAGTATATGTATGACTGGATTTATATACAATAAAAAAAATATATTCGAAATAACATAGATTTTCGGAAATTGTTCGTATTTACTAATAATAACCGAAAATGAAAACAATATAAAAGTACTAATATCATTGTAAGTATGTAGGTCGATTTTAATACTAGCTCTTACAAAACTCTCTGTCAAAGGTTACACAGCAATTAATTCGCAGGCCAACATTTGCTTTTGGGAAATCATCAATCGATTTTCTATAAGGGATGGTGTTTGATGTTTTGTAAGTCCTTCTAGATATTCTCGGGTCATTAATTATGTTCTGAGTACCCTTTAGACAAGAGATAATTGAGGAGGCAATAGGAATTCACCGTGATTTAATTCACGTACATATATTATAACCCAGAAATTGTAAGTTCTTTGAACTGGAATATATAGGCGGGTATAATCCCAAAGGAGGATATCTTTTTAAAGGGTTGATACAATGCTTAAAACAATAAACCAAATTTAATCCAAAGGAAGTTACACATATATATATATATATTTAGTATTATAAACTTGATATTCCATCTGTACAACATACAAGATTAATTACAAAATATTTTTTGTTGATGATTCCAATAAATAATATCATCCCTTAAAATATTTTTTCTCAATTTTAATTAAAATAGTAGAGAAAAAATCATTTTCAAATATAAATAAAATAAAATTATTATTTTTCTTTTAACTACTGATTTAATAAAAAAATATTTAAATTTTATTTTAGTCTTTAATTTTATAATAAACAAATTTATAATTATTTCTTATAAAATTTTATGAAATAAAGTTTAAGAAAAATAGAAATAATACATATACAGTGGCGGACTTATACTTAGAAACGAGTCAAAATTCAGTTTTACTTATTTGTATTTGCTTTGATTACAATGGTATTGTAGACAAATAAGTACCGTTCATTTTTATTTATTCTTGATTTTTGTTCTAAAAATAGAATTTCAACAGTTTTTTATTTGTGATCATGCGTTTAACCATTTGAAATTCGCAGTTGAAATTAATTTTGAAAGAACGTTGACATATAATGAGAAACAGTGCACTAAATTTAATGATAATATACAATTTTGAAAGTAAGTATAATTTTAAATGATTGCATTTTTTAGTAGTGGATTAAAACAATATTATGTAACAGTACTATGGGGAAAAAAAAGAGCTGTTCACCGGAAATTCGACTGTTAATTGTTAAGAAATATCGCGACGATAAATTATCAATGGAAACTATTGCTGCGGATCTGAAGTATTCCAAAAAGATGATTTTTAATGCAGTTAAAACATACTCTGAAACCGGAAGTTATAAAAACAGGGTGCGTCGGAGCAAACCGCGAAAAACGACACAAAGAGAGGACAGGGTTTTTACCAGAATGAGCAAAGAAAACCCTTTTCTAACCGATAAGTAAATAAATACGGCTGTATCGAACGATTTACAGCAAAAATTGTCAGAAAGGACAATTCGACGTAGGCTGAACGAAGCAGGACTGCGTGGGTGCATTGCTCGCAAAAAACCAAGCATTTCAAAGAGAAACATAAAGCGCAGGTTAGCTTTTGTAAAAGAGCACTTAAATAAACCGCTGCCATTATGGCGAAAAGTCCTGTGGAGTGACGAGTCAAAATTTAATTTGATCGGGTCCGATGGTAAGGTCTACGTTAGACGTCCGAAAAATAAAAAATTGGACCCAAGGTATACCATTAAAACAATCAAACACGGTGGTGGTAATATAATGGTTTGGGGTGGATTTTCCTGGCGTGGGGTTGGTCCGCTATTCAAAATCGACGGACGAATGGACCAACACGTGTACAAGAATATATTGGAAAATATAATGGAACCATATTGTGATGATAATATGCCTGTCTCCTATATTTTTCAACAGGATAATGATCCTAAACACACTTCACGGTTAGTGAAGTGTTGGTTTACGGAGAATAAAATTAATGTATTAGACTGGCCAGCTCAGAGTCCTGACCTCAATCCTATTAAGAACTTATGGACACATGTTCAAAAAGGATTGAGGAGCAGGACTTCAAAAAATCAAGGACACCTGCTTCAAAATATTGAAGATATTTGGAGCAAAATAAATATTAAGGTTTGCCAGGACTTAGTAGCCAGTATGCCAAAACGTTGTGCGGCGGTCATAAAAAATAAAGGATACCCAACCAAATACTGATCACCAAAAAGGATTTTTTTTATTTTTGATGTGATATTACCAAAGGAAAATGTGATTTATTTTATTGGTTTCTAATTATAAGACCAGCCAATACGAACTTGTTTTACCTATTTTGTTACTTACTATTTTAAATAAAATTATTTTCTTCCTCAACACAGGATATATTTGTACTAAATTCCCAAATTTTTAGACTTTCCGTACGTTTTTTTAGGATATATAACCAATTCTTTAAAAAAAAATTATCGTTTCTAAATATATGACCGCCACTGTATATAAGCTAATAACGAGCTATAAAACGATAAAAGGCGAAAACTTTGAAAAGTAATTTCAACTTTTAAATTGTTTTCGAATAAAATTTTATCATTTCGAAAGGATAAGTCGCTATATTGATGATAATTTTCTCACTTAATAAAATTGATTTGGAAATATATGAATTTATAATGTAAAAAAGGAGTTGGCTGTATAAGTGCTAATGGTCGTAGTTCGGTGACATTGAAACAAATAAAAATTTATTCAATTCGATTTTTTTAATAAATTATTTATCCAATGAGGAAATTGAGCTTTGTGAAAGGATAATATAAATTTATTTTTATTTTTTTAATGCAAATATTTTTGAGAATAATGAAATATTTAGAAACATTTTATTATGATGATTTTTATGAGGGTATTGATAGTGAAATATTGTAATTGTTAAGAGAAAATTGTCTATAACCATTTGGTTATTAAATATTTAATTTTTTTTTTTTTATAATTTAAGTAATTCACTAATTCGAAGTGAATATTTACGTTGAAACTTTGTCTTCAATAAGTCCTTTATGCGGGAACTGCTATGTGGGAAGTCCTATTAGAACCAGATATTTTCCAAGGCTATATCGTTCAATTCATACCAAAAAAAAATCTACTATCATGGTTCGATACCTTCCGTCATTGATAGTTACTATCCCGATTATACCGCCTGTTAAAAATCCAGATCAGATAGTTAGTTTTTCTGGATGAAAATGAAGCTCCTGTAACTGTTGGAGTTGGATTTTTTTCAGATCCAATAATTTTGCTAGTTTATATTTCGTCTTTGAAGAGGGTTTTTGATTAAAAATTTAAAATAATTTTTTTTTTACTGATTTGACGTGCTGCAAAAATTAATTTAAGCGTGTAGTTGTATGACCTGACGTGAAGGTCTCTGAGCGTGGTTTATTTTTTGCTGCTTTGCGTCCTCCAGAAAACGATCGGATGAGGTTGTAACTTGTACTACGGGTCTAGAATCGACTATCGTACAAGCTAGTTATAAAGGAGTTGTCCGCAGTGTTGTAGAATTGCTCTCAATTTTCTTAATTTACTAAATATTTTCGTAATAAACAGTATCGTATTAAATACTATAAATAATAAAAAAATTGAAAAAAGTTTCCAAAAAAAAACAAACCTTAATGGAAAAATTCCAAAATATTTTTCATCAATAATTTGGAAAATTTTCTTAGAAACTATAATCATTTATATGTTAATTGAGCGTGGACAGAATAAACAGGATATCGAAGAAGTTTGACAGAAATGTCTAAAAGTTTTCCGTTAAAAGTTGTTAAAACTAAACTTTTTTATCTCAGAAGAGTTTTTTTAAACTTTTTATTTCTTATAAAAAAAATGTCTTTAAATTTTATTTATATTTGCTATTATATTTATTATTATACAACTACTTATATATATATATATAAAAAAAGTGTATTTTATGTCGTTTTTAATCGGAAACAAAAATGGGAAAAGTGTATTTAATATTATACTAAGACTACAGGAAAGTGTGCAAATAGGGAAAATATGTTAAATTCTACTTAAATAAATTCAAAGAAAATGCAAAGTGTATCTAAAAGGTAGCTTTTATGAATAAGCCAATTTTCCATTATACATGTACGTTTTTAGGATAAAAATATGTGAGTGAAAATACAATATATTTTTAGAAATTCTTTGCAACTCGTAATTGAATCTGTAAGATACTTGTTATTTTCTGTATCTTTCAGATAATCTTGAAATACGTTTTGTATCAACTATTTTTGTAAGGATTTAAGCAGAAAAATTTATCTTCCGTTGTTGGTTTTTGAATATAGTTTTTTTTTAGATTGAAATTCTTATAAAATTCTCATATTATAGTAAATAAAATACTTGGTTTGAGTATTTTTGGCACGTTTTCTTGAAATATTTCAAATATTATGTTTAGCTATGAAAGCTGGTGCAATTCTTAGGGTAGGAAATCATATACGAGGTCTGTTCAAAAAGTATCGCAAATTTTGAATTTCTGCTGCTTACGTACATTTGATTTTCGATTTTTTTTGCGGCGTTATGTTGGTACTCATATCTTCCACTTATGGCGATAAGTTCGGCCATTTTGAATGTTCAGTTAATTTTTGACAGCTGCTTTGCTTGCACGTGTTTTGGCTCGTCTTCGATTTTTGCCCATTTTCGACCAAAAACAGCGTCGCCTTAACATTGCTATGGAGCTGTTGGACTCTGTCCGCGATGACTTAAATTTGATCCAGGGGATCATAACTGATGACGAACCATAAGTTTATGGTTATGACATGGATACCAAAGCTCAATCATCCCAATGGAAGCTGCCGCACAAGCCAAGACCAAAAAAAAGCGCGCCAAGTTCGGTCGAATGTGATGGTTTTGCTTACAGTTTTCTTTGATTGCAGGGGCGTGATGTATCATGAATTCTTACTACAGGGTAGAACGGTCAATAAGGAATATTACCTGCGAGTTATACGCAAGTTGCGCGAAGTAATCCACCAGAATCTCCCGGATTTATGGAAGAAGAAAAATTGTCTTTTGCACCATGATAACGCCTCTGCTCACGCATCTCTGCCTGTGCGCAAATTTTTGTCCAAAAACAACACACTAATAATGCCCCCTGTAACTAAATTATTTCCCAGATCTGGCCCCCTGTGACTTTTTCTTGTTCCCGAAACAGATTCTTTGATGCATTTTTTGGAATGGGCAAAAATCGAAGACGAGCCAAAACACGTGCAAGCAAAGCAGTTATCAAAAATTAACTGAACATTCAAAATGGCCGAACTTGTCAGTATAAGTGAGAGATATGAGTACCAACACAACGCCACAAAAAATCGAAAATCGAATATACGTAAGCCGCGGAAATTCAAAATTCGCAATACTTTTTGGACAGATTTATATAACTTAAGATTTAGTGGTCTATTATATTAGAAAATATTTATTTTTAATTGTTACGTAACTCCGCCGTTGATAGTCCCAAGTCCGTTTGAAAAAAGAGGAGAAATAACTGAATTTAAGCAAATAGTACGAGTTATCCTTATCTTGAGTTTAGTTACTTCAACGAATTTCTAAAAGCGAATATATCTACTATCAGTACTGAATTTAAAGTTATTATCCTTTTTATTTACTTTCGATAATATAAACCTGAACCTCTTTAAAAAAATGCTGTAATTTTTCTTTGTATCTTATAAATAAATTAATTTTATAAAAAAACTCTGAAAAAAAACAAATTAAAATACTTTTAAATGCTCTTGAAAAACAACTTTTTATCAAGATACTTTTAATAATATTGCCAAAGAAATATCCAAGCTTTGAGGATGATTTAACAATTTTTTTAATAATATTATCGGATAAATATTTATAAAACTTTAGGGTTGATTTAACAGAGTTTATCAACCAGATTTAATAATTATAAATGTTTAAAAAAATCTTTGATAAAGAAAAAATTTATAATTTTGATTGAAATTGTTCCTGTTTTAACAAAGAGACTAAGTGCAATGGTTACTAGAAAATTATTTTAACCATTTTCATTACAAAATAGAAAATAAATTTTTAATTTTATTATAAGAATAATTTCCGAAAATATTTCATATTATAATTGAATAAAAAAAATAATTATTTTTATTTATTTTTGAAAATACTTAATTAAAAATATTTTCAATTTTTTAATAGTTAAAAATCTAAGCAAATATGTTAGATACAAATGTTACTAAGCTATTTATAATAATATATTGTATTATACAATAAAAATAAAAGTTATTTTAAAAAATAATGTAGTATTTGATGGCATAAATTTGACTGAGCAAAAATATTATTAAAATCAAAAAATTCAAACTAACCAACCTAACAATCTATTTAAATTTTTAAAATGTCAATGAAATTTTTCTTCTTTATAAAAAAAAAAAAATTATATAAAAAAAATTCAATCAATTCTATTACTAAGTATTAAAAAAAATTGATTCATCTAAAAGTGAAGAAAATGATAAGCAAAATATTGAAAAGTGCGCATAATAAAATCTGTGAACGTGCTGTGTGGGGAGTCCTTAGAAAATGCAAATTCTCTTTAACGAATAATTTTCTATGAACGAGAAAATCCTTTTTAAAAGCACGTTTACTAAATAAATATATGAAATTATATTTTTTTAAATTCTATCGAAAATGTAATTGAATTCTGTAAAATATTCTACTGCAGAAAGGAAAGTAATCTGCTTGCTTATCGGAATGCATTTTCGTAGGTGTTCCTGCATAGATATGCTCTTGTTTGCACAAATACAAATGACTTTTACGTAAGATAATATAGTTTTCTATTTATTAGGATTTTCATAAAACTACAAAGATACCGGAAATTGATATATTAGAATGGAAACCGTATGTATCTACAAGTTCTATGGGAAAATATCGAAAATTTGTCATGCTCAAAATTATATTGCTGATATTTGTAGTTGATACAATACTTCCGACACGTTCTCCGAATCACTTCACAAGATATTGTCACAACACGATAAACATTTTAGAAGAAATTTCATCTTAAATTTTTAAAAAGATAAAAATTTTGTAACATTCTATTTTTTAAATAAAAATAGAAATATTTTTGTTTTTCATTCGAAATTATAAATATTAAAAAAAAAAAATACATATACTCAAATACATAAAAATGTCAGTTATTTATTATTAAATTATAAAGTAATAACATAGACAAGAAATAACTAGTCCTTAATAACAAAAATCGTGACACCAATTATTTTGAACTAGAGCCAGGGGTCAAGCGAAATGTCATGAAAATTATATTTTATGGCACGTATATGCCGATTTTTCAGATTGTGTGCATAAATTGGCAAAACGCATGTTTCTTCTTTTGACAGTAAAAACATGTACTATATTTTGTTGCTGTTTCTTTGATAGTTTCGTAGGAGTCTAGACTCTAGACATTTTATTTGAAAATAGATCAAACTGACCAGACGGTTTTTTTTTTGGTCACTGGATCACTCATATAATTAGAAAACAGCTAGTTAACAACTACAAAAGTAAACAAACCCACGAATATTTTTGTTAAAACTTTATAAATGTAAACCACGATTATTTTCTGAACACAAAAAGGCTCCGCATGAGTGTTCATTTTTCATTTACGAGGGTCATTCAACAAGTACTTAGCCTCACCGCCCGATGGAACTGCTGTCACAAAAGAACATGGAACTTCTGTCATCGTGCAGTACATTCTTTTAGTAGTCTACTGTCAAAGTTTCAGTCGATTCCCTTCATTAGTTTTGTTTTGAGAGCCTTTGAAAGCGAGCGTGTCGGTCGGTTGCACAAAAATGGAAAAAGAACAATATCGTTCGGTGATTAGATTCTTGTTTTTGGAAGGGAAAACGCGCAGCGAAATCAAAGATCGCTTGGATGCTGTGTATGGTGACTCTTCTCCTTCGATGGCGACCGTCAAGAATTGGTTCAACGAGTTTGTTCGTGGCCGCACGTCGGTTTTTGATGAGCCACGCCCAGGTGCCCCAAAAACGGCTGCTACGGAGGAAAACGTTAAAAAGTCCACGATCTCGTGTTGGCAGACCATCGATTGAAGGTTCACGAGATAGCTGAGACTGTGGGCATCGCAGTAGGAACGATTACACGAAGAACTGGGTATCGCAGTTGGTTCTACACGAAGAACTGGGCATGAGAAAGCTGTCGGCGCGATGGGTGCCGCGTTTGCTCACACCGGAAAACAAGCGCAACCATGAGACCACATCGGCGACTTGTTTGGCGCTGTTTCAGCGCAATCCAGCGGAGTTCTTGCGTCGTTTCGTGACCGCCGACGAAACATGGATTCACTGGTACACACCAGAGACCAAGGAACAGTCGAAACAGCGGACTTCACCCGGCGAACGTGCTCCGAAGAAGGCGAAGATTGTTCGATCGGCCGGAAAGGTGATGGCCACCGTTTTCTGGGATTCACAAGGTGTGATCCACATCGATTACCTCGAGAAGGGTAAAACAATCACGGGGCGCTACTATGCTGCCTTATTGGGCCTATTTGACGTCGAATGGAAGAAAAAACGGCCCCGCTTTGCGAAGAAAAAAGTGCTGTTCCACCACGACAACGCGCCGGCTCACACCTCCGCCGTCGCCATGGCCAAATTGGTCGAATTGCGCTACGAATTGCTGCCCCATCCACCGTACTCTCCAGATTTAGCCCCCTGTGACTACTTTTTGTTTCCAAACCTGAAAAAATCACTCGCCTCAATGAGGAGGTCATCGTCGCCCAAAGGCCTATTTTGCTTCCCTCGAGAACATGTATTTTTTGGGTGGGTTAAAAAAGTTAGAGCATCGTTGGGCCAAGTGTATCGAGCTTGAAGGAGATTATGTGGAAAAATAAATTGCCACCTTTCCAAAATTTTCGTTTTTCTTTTGTAGGCTAAGTACTTGTTGAATGACCCTCGTAAAACCAGGCCAAACTGGTGAGACGAGTTTCGGTTTTTAACATAAATATCAAGTTCCCAATAAAAAAGCTCCTGGTTATGATCTAATAACAGCTCCTATTCTGAAGCAAATTTCCCGTAAAGCTTTAGTTTTAATCACATGTATTTTTAATAGTATTATGCGCACAACCTATTTTCCGTTAGTCTGGAAATATTTTGTCATTAAAATGATTCCTAAACCAAATAAACCCATTAATTCTCCTTCCCCCTATAGACCTATTCTTGGTAAGATATTCCAAAAACGACTCTACCCTGTCCTAGTTAATGAAAAAATTATTCCTGATCACCCATTTGGCTTTCGATCTGAACACTCCACTATCCAGCAATGCTATTGCCCAGGAGTATTTTTAGATATCTTCCAAGCTTTTGATCGTGTGTGGCATCCTGGACTCCTCTGGAAACTACCTTATCATAAATTCATATCTCTCACAACATCATTTGCAAGTTGTAATTAACTCAGAATCCTCGGAAATATATCCTCTATTCTAGCCGGAGTCCCATAAGGCAGTATCGTTGGTCCCATTTTATATAATATTTATACCCATACCATCCCATCTGATCCTAATACTATCATTGCTACTTATGCAGACGATACGGCCATACCTGCTACCTATTCAAATCCTGACATAACATCCAACAATTTACAAGTCCATATACACAACCTTCAATCTTGGTTTAAGAGATGGAGAGTGAAGGTAAATGAACAGAAGAGTGCTCACATTACTTTCATACTTTGTCAAAGAAAACCAACCCCTTTATACCTTAATAGCAATATGATTCCACAATATAATAAAGTACGTTATTTGGGACTTTACTTGGACAAGAGACTAACATAGAATCCACATACTAGATTAAAAAGAGGTGAAGCCGTTACCTACAGCCGTTACCTACAACAGCCGTTACCTACAACTTCTTAGACTACTGGACAAACGCTCGAAAGTAACAATTAAAAGTAATCTTCTAATCTCCAATACAATTATAAAACCTATTTGGGCATGTGGAATTGAACTTTGGGGTTCAACGAAACGTTCCAATTCCAATCGCGTCCATGCCTAACAATCCAATATCCTCTATAAAATTGTTGATGCCCCCTTTTATGTTCGCAACAACATAATACATGTTGATCTAAATGTTCGCTTTGTTTAGGATCTGTGCATTTCCCGCTATCAAAAATTTCACTCCCGTTTACCCTATCATCACAATCCCCTTATGACAGAATTGTCTTGTACTGCCCTCCCCGGAAACATGGCCTAGAGATTTTCTAGAGGAATTTAACCTCCGTTAGTTGCAGAAACGCCGATGGATGTTAACTCCCACTTCATGATGCACAAGATTGTAAATTAAAATGTTATGTAAATCTGCTTGGTAAAAATAAAAATAAAAAATATCAAATTAAAATCTTTAAATGTAAATAAACCCACTTAGCGAACCCAATAATTTTTTTGAATACAAAAAATGCACGAAACGTGCAGGCTTCACATGAGTCTGCCTGCACGTTTCGTTTGAAACTGCGTCGAACTGGCGAGACTAGATTTTTTTCGTTCACAGGGATTCGTGTGTTTGATGGTGAGAGCTTATGGATTTTCCTCGAGATCGCCTTGATTAAAAATATAACAATTAAGTGAAAAGTGGACAATGTAGTATGTACTAGTATCTTCAGTCCTTAGAAGCGGTTGTTATAAGCCTGACGAATCGACCATAACAAATGTGTCTCTCGATACTTGCAATAAATAACTCCAATTACATATATTAGCATGGCAACCCCAAATACGTACATAGATGAAGCGCATTTGTTAGAACACTTCTGACTTCTTCATAAATTACTACTTTTTAAATAATTTATATTTTTATATAAAAAAAAAATTTAAAAATAAACCAGAAAATCTGCATAAGAAATTTTTTTTGTAATATTGTAATAAGATCCTTTTTTAAAGTTCTATTCTTGGTAATGAACGAGCAAGACCCTCCAGAGTTTCGAAGGTAGTTCCATTTTTATTCATTCGGTCCTCCAAAAAAAAGTATTTAGTTTCTTATGGGAAACTCATTTAAAAATTTTTACGAATTTTTTCAAATTATTTTTATTTTTATGTTAAATTCAAGAAAAATACGGAAAAGTCTACTAATGTCAATATTTTTTCTGTTTGTTTTTAATGAAATTTAAAGAATTTTCTTTAATAGAAAAATTACTTTAATAGTAAAACAATTTATTAAATTTCTGAACATCAGCACTTTAATAAATTTCTTTAAGAGAAATGCTTGACATCGTATCCGAATTGGGATACAATTTTTTTTTTTAAGTTGAAATCTTATAGCCTTACTTATTTTTAAGAGTTAATTATACCATAAGAAAATAAATAATATAAAGTTGTACTGGTTGCGAGTGTCTAATCTTTCTTGTACAATGTCTCCCCTAAGAGCAATATTCAAGTCTGGCAAATGGAAAAAGTTACAGGATTCTTGACAGATTAATTATTTTATTCATATTGACGTAAGAAAGGGAGGACATTTAATTATTTGAACTTAAAAAAAAGATAACCTAATTTTATGCGAATTATTATTAATATGTCTAATTAAAAACGAAAATTTCTTCATATAAATTATTTGAAGATATAATCATACCATAGACCTTACAGAAAACTATCATTAAATCTTTGAAAAGACAATATTTTTATAAATACTATATACTTTTATTTAAAAAGGATCAGCTCAGCCATTTTTATGGCAAAGTAATATTTACTTTTATGCATTTTCAAAGGTTACTACGAGTAGTTAATGCTATTAAAGCACAAATATAGTCGATAGAATTTTATTGTTAGCACATGTGTTAACATACAATTATAATAAGAATATGAAAAATAAAGAAAAAAAAATATATTTCTCAAATCAAAAAATTCTACATTTACTTACCATTAGATTTTCAAAAAAGTAAATTTCTTTTTTAAAAAAATATTGACACAACAAATCGATTCAGACGACATTAAGTAAATGTTTCGAATGTACTACAGTATGAAGGACGAGTACATAAAATTTTTACGATATTTTTAGAGCATATTTATAAATTTCCAAGGAAAAGTAAATAATATTCTCGTTGAAGAATGAAAATGTCTGTAAGGATTTATATCCCAATTTGGTAAGGAGAGAATATGCAGAAAATAAAACTCAACGTTTTGACTTATAGAAGTACCGACATCAAATATTGGACAAAGTTGTTAATGAGGTATAATTCTATAGTAACAAAGTTTACATTTTAAAGAATTTTAAGTAAATTAATTCAAACGATATACGAATGCGTTGAGTTATAATTTGAGAATGCATAAAATGCATAGTACAGATTAAAGAGAATGCTTTGGCTTTGCACACTTGAACATACATGAAGAAGTCAAGTAGAAGATCAAAAACTTGTTACATAATATTGTTAAATATTATATAATATTTGAAATATTTTACATTCGACGTATACTCTCTATTTTCTTATGATCCTTTCTAGTTATAAAATTTATTAAAATGCATAAAAAATTTCAATTTACTAGAGTCAAATCCTCGACCCAAATTAATACTAACTATTCTTATATGTAAGCGTGTTCTTATCTCGTTTTATTTCCCAACATTTTTTTTAAACAAATATTTTGAAACTGTTTGGAAACTTTTGTGTAACTTTTTAAAGTTATAGAATTTAAAAATGTTTAAAATTTGTGTCAAAAGAAAAACTTTTAATATGCACACTCACTCATAGTACAGTTTAGAAGTACTCTTAACTGTTTTAAGCTAACCAACCACAAGCTCCTTTATGTTATTTTTTTTCATTTGTTTGCGTTATAAAATATGCCTACAATTTTAAACTATCTATTAACATATATAAATAAATATTTTAATGCATGTACCATTTTGTTATACTTGAAAAACATAATTAATCATGCAAACAATTTCAAATAAATATAAATGTACTTTTTACTATCAAAAATATTTTTTATGCTTAAATTTTTTATTCGAAATAAACATTGAATTTGAAAAATCATTTTTTTTAAAGATCTATTTTATTTAACAGAAATAAATTCTTTTTTGTACTCTAAGATCTCTAAAGTCTACAATATTTTTAGCAGGTTCATAAGTATCCATTCAATCTTATCAAAAAAATTCGAAAAGTATTTCGGCATTTTCACCCTGTTCCCTTAATTTAATTATCAAATCATCGCATCTTTTTCAGAAAGAATAAATATTTTATTCCTGTGTATTTTTAGATATGTGGTGTGTAATGGTTTTTTCTAAGTTTGGCGTCCTTCCTTGCACCGTTTACCTATTGCTAAAACAAATACGAAGTCTGTTCAACAAGTATTACGAATTTTGAATTTCCGCGGGTTACGTATATTTGATTTTCGATTTTTTATGGCGTTATGTTGGTACTCATGTCTCTCACTTATGCCGACAATTTCGGCCATTTTCAATGTTTAGTTAATTTTTGACAGCTGCTTTGCTTGCACGTGTTTTGGCTCGTCTTCGATTTTTGCTCAATTTCGACCAAAAACAGCATCGCATTAACATTGCTAAGGAGCTGTCGGACTCTGTCCACGATGACCCAAATTTGCTCTAGAGGGTTATAACTGGTGACGAATCATGAGTGTATGGTTATGACGTGCAAACCAAACCTCAATCATCCCAATGGAAGCTGCCGCACGAGCCAAGACCGAAAAAAGCGCGCCAAGTTCGGTTGAATGTTAAGGTTTTGCTTACAGTTTTCTTCGATTGCAGGGGCGTGGTGCATCATGAGTTCTTGCCACAGGGTAGAACGATTAATAAGGAATATTACCTGCAAGTTATGCGCAAGTTGCGGAAAGCAATCCGTCAGAAACGCCCAGATTTTTGGAAGAACAAAAATTAGCTTTTGCCATTTTTGGTCAAAAACAACACACTAATAATGCCGCAGCACCGTATTCCCCAGATCTGGCCCCCTGTGACTTTTTCTTGTTCTCAAAACTGAAGAGCCCCATGAAAAGATACGTTACGCTACGATAGAGGAGATAAAGACGGCATCGAAGGAGGAGCTGAACAAGTGCTTCGAGGATTGAAAAAAACGTTGGTACAAGTGTATAATGCCTGGTGGGGGTTAGTTTGAAGGGGACAAAATAGATATTCATAAATAAATAAATAATTTTTGAAAAAACACAAAATTCGCGATACTTTTTGAACAGACCCTCTATAACAAACTTTCGAATATCTCTTCGATATTTATCGGTGTACTGGGACCAATCATCTGCAATATTTATACATCCGATATTTAATTATGTGTTGACACCATTTTTGCTACATATGCAAATGATAGAGCATATCTAGATTGTACTAAAAATTCCCACCAAGTCCGAACCTTTTAGAATTGGTTTACAATGTGGAAAATAAAAGTAAACGAATGCAAATGTATCCTCGTAAATTAACACTCTACTCGTGCTCTCCATAGAGAAATGCTTAACATGGTATCCGCAGTCAAAATTATGAAGACTGGAATAAATTAGATGATATCAACAACTAATTTGAGTTCTAGTCACTAGACATCTTCCACAATTCACATGCCATGTCATTTTTTACCCTTTAGCTATACTTAACCCTTCCTGATATTTCAAAAATTATCGAATTCTAGGATCTTGTATTTTGTCATACCTAAGAGAATACTAGTCCTGATATTTCGGGAATGTTGCAAGCACTTTTTGCGTATCCGGTGGCATTTCATCTCAGCAAGTCATATTGGTTACCCAGAGCCTCCAAGACGATCCCACTAAAGGGCCAACACCACACACTATTGGGTCTCTCTTAACCCATTGTACCGGTTCATTAAGTCGGGTTAAGCTGATTAATTTATAATACTCAGTAATATAGTACGTAGACTTACCACACCTAAGAAATACTACGACAGAAGTGCGACACCTTTCCTACAATTACGATTGCTCCAATGCTATTTGACTCAAAGAAATCTCTCTATATACTGTTGTTCTTTGTTAACCATATGCCATCATTGCGATGATAGGCTGATAGGTATAGGTACCTAGCATCCCGCCAAATGCACTGACTTATACTACACAGCAACGACCTCTCATCATTGGTGATGTTAATGCCTGAGATGTTGAGTGTGGAAATAGGTTGACAAATAGAAGAGGGGAGATATTGCTTGAGGCATTCTCGCTTCTGGGTCTCATACTTCTCAATTCGGGATGGGAAGCTACCTTTTCCTGGAGTGACAAAAAATCAATTGTACACCTATCCTTCGCGAGTGAGTTCCGGCACATCGTGGCGGGTTTGCGGACACTATACTTATAGCGACCATCAGATTATTTTATGTGTTAATGATAGGTCGGCCAACGGGTATAGTACAGTGCCCACAGGAGCGGCTAAAGGTGTGGGATCTCCCCAAACTGTCATCATTGCCGCGATGTGATCAAAGACGCAGAACACGTGTTCTTCCAGTGCCCCCTCTACGAGGAGACGCGGGTGGAGCTGGAGAGAAATCTGGACCGTTCTATCAGTCCAGAAAATATAATGGAGTGCATGCTGAAGAGCCAATCGGCTTGAAACAGAATTGCAGAGTACGCGGAATCCATTACCAAGGATCTCCACACAACGTACGAAGAATTGGCCGCGAGGCGTCATAACATCGGGACAGCAGTAGCATCAAACAAAACCGTCCCGGCGAAGTAGTATTTACAAAGAGTGCCGCCGGGGAACCATCGTTCCGGGAGCGAGATCAGAGGTGCAGGTTAGGTTTTATCGAGGTAAAAATCCCGCATAACTCGCCTGGCAGGAAAAATTTCCAGGCGAGTACTTTTTGAAGGTTCCCCCCTGTACCTCATTAATCCAAACATAAAAAAAAAAAGGTGTGGGATACACTGTCGGCTGGAAGGTAAAGACATTCGATAGGGAGGCTTTTTTTGCTGCAATGGAGGAGATAAATCTCACCGGCTACTGGTGAGTGCAATGCTTAAAAGCTGATGTCCCACATTGCTGATGCTTATGCGCGCATTCTATGCAATCTATTGGTGGAATTCACCGAGGGGAACAGGGACTTATCTGTACTTCAATTTAGCTCCAGGAGGGCACGCTCTACTTTGGATGCTATTTGGTTTGTTCATTGGTACACGCGTAAATCTATCGATGGAAAAAGGTGGAAAAAGGGCTCCATAAAGTACTACGCTATTATAACTCTTGATGTGAAAAAGCCTTCAACTCGGCGAGATGAGATCGTATTTTTGACGCCCTGAGTTGAATGGCTGTTCCGGAGTACTTTATCAGGATAATAGAAGACTACCTAAGTATTGTAGTAGAATTCTGTTGTACAAGATCAGTTGCGAGGGGAGATCATACGGAATCATGAGGGGGGTTCCTTAAGCATTGGTTCTGAGACAGAGGGCTCTCTGTCCTTTTGGAATATAATGTATGATGGTATTCTCAAGCTCCATATCCCCGAGGAGGCGAGAATCTTCGCATTTGCTGATGATGTTACTGTGGTGGTAGTGGCTAAATGTGTGGAAGAAGTAGAACAGATATGTTATGAGACTGTCGCTTCAGTTCAGATTCCTTACCGTAGCTCAATGAGCTAGGTATAAACAGAAGTACTCTTAAAAAAAAATTGGTACTACGGGAGTCGGGGTGCCCCATGGTGTTGGAACACACTGTGTCCAACATTGCTGCGGCGCTTAGGCAGCAACGTAGTGGCTGTGGTTGATACTCATATCGCGGGTACGGTCTACGGATCGTTGGTGGGAGATACTTATAATTATCTCGGGCGCTATCACTGCTTATGATAGTAGAGGTTTAGATAGTCTTCGCTACTAACAGTTGGAGTAATCAGCTTATAACTGGTTACTGACTGTAAGCTGCCAGTAATGGTGGTGCGTTGATTGAGCATAATTCAATCCCTATGATCGTAAGCGACTCGTGGTTTTATGTTTAAGGACAAATTAGCCTTGCGGATCATAAGACAGAGGCAGTCCTAATCACGGGCAGAAAGAGAAGAGAGAATATCACCACTAGGATGTGCGAAAATGAGGAGCACCTACTATATGTTAGTGAGAAGGCTGACCCAGACAGAGCAGGAGGACCCAGTTGGCGATCGTAGTTGGGTCTATCCTGCTGTATGCTGCGCCGATATGGGCGGATGGGTTGATTAGAGTAACCTACATATGTAGAGTTGTCTCAATGTGCCGTACGAGTACATTGAGCTTGGCCTGCGAATTCCAAACAGTGTCTCACGAGGTCACTTGTGTTGTGGCCGGAATGTAATCGATTAAAATACTGGCAGATGAGCGGCAAAAATTGTAGGCCAGTGTGACGCTCTGGCGCAATCCGTGGCATATACGGAGGAAAGAAACGAATCCAAAAGGAGGTGTCAAAATCCGTGAATAGACCGATGATATGGTGATGTTGGCTACTATTTATCACAATTTTTGACGGGACATGAATGTTTTCAGGCTTACTAATTCCGTTTTAAATTGGATTCTAGCCCAATGTGCTCTATTTGTGATGGAATGGTGTATAGCATAGAGGACGGGTTCTTTTACTGCGCTCGATTGAATGCGGAAAGAAGATGCCCCGAGGTGCGCTGGCAGACCTCTGACATCGAAAAATATAATGGCTCTCATGTTGAACTCGGGGACAGCCTTAGTATCTGTCGAGGTCCTTGCGACAATCGTTATCAAATAATACGTATGGAGGAGCGTGAAAGAAAGCGATAGTCATAATTCATCAGAGTAGTGATTTCGATCAATCCCTGCCACACGAAGTAATCCCTGACGACGGTTCCATGGGATAATAAAGATATATGGTCAAGTAAGGTGGTTTTAGTGAGTTAAAGTCCCACACTTTTTCTTTCGATGATTTCTACCTTACTATAACAAAAAAAAAAAACACAACACAGTAAGGTACTATTATATAAGGTGTAGTAAAAGGAAATCTATTTTTTTTGCATTAAATTGAAGGTTTTATTTAGCATAGATAGAATGATATGATTTAGGTCAAATATGCACCGTTTTCTTCGATAACTTGTTGCCATTTTGGAGGTAATTTTATAATGCCTCTCTCATAGAAACCCTCGTTCCTATTGGCAAAAAACTGGGACAGTCGATTTTCACAATCTTCTCTTGAGGCGAATTTTTCACCTGCAAAATCATTCGTCATAGACAGGAAGAGGTGGTAATCACTTGGTGCCAGGTCCGGACTATTAGGTGGATGCATAAGAACATCCCAACCAAGGTCCCGGAACTTCTGGCGAGTCACTATCGATGTATGCGGCCTGGCGTTGTCCTGATGGAACACAATTTCTCTCCTATTGGCCAAAGCTGGCCGCTTCTGGGTGATTGCTTCTTTCAGACGGTACAATTGTTGACAGTATAGGTCCGAATTAAGAGTTCGGCCGTAGGGGAGCAGCTCATAGTAGATGATTCCCTGCCAGTCCCACCAAACACACAGCAAAACCTTCCTGGCTGTCAATTCTGGCTTGACCACCGTTTGCGCCGGGTGACCGCGATTCGACCACGACCGTTGTCGCTTGACGTTGTCGTAAGTGACCCACTTTTCATCACCAGTAACTATCCGCTTCAGAAATGGATCGATATTGTTGCAATTCAGCTGCGATTCGCAGATGGAAATTCGGTCCATGATGTTTTTTTGCGATAACTCGTGTGGCACCCATATATCGAGCTTCTTTTTTTGTCCAGCCTTATTTAAGTGGTTCCAAACGGTTTTTTGTGCAATGTTTAGCTCCTGGGCAATCGAAACAGTGCTTACGTGACGGTCGGACTCGACGATTTCCATTATTTTATCGGTATTTTCGACAATTGGCCTTCCAGAGCGTGGTGCATCTTTGACATCAAAATAACCGGAACGGAATCGACGAAACCAAAATTGCGCATGATTGGCTCTTACAATATCAGGACCATAAATACTATTCATATTTTCAGCTGCCTGGCTTGCGTTTTCGCCTTTATCGAAGAAAAACTGTATAGCGTATTTTCTCTTTGTTGGTGTCCATCTTTGACGCGTGCTAAAAAAATACTGAGTCAAGTAATCACAAAACTGTATCAGAAACTTTTTTAGTACAAAGTTTTATCTTTCTAACGCCATCTAGTGCAACCCGATCGCACTTTTACAACGGGAGATACAGACTCCTAAAGCCATCTATTGGCAAAATAATGGATTACTTTTTACTACAACTTATATAACATGTTACGCAAACCAATGTGGACTTACGCAAATAAGAGAGACTTTTATTTGATATTTCTTTTTTAAAACTGTGCCAATTAATGAATACTATAATAATAAAGCTTTTTTTTGGCTATAAATATCTTTAAAATCTGCAAAAAAAAATATTGTGAAAATTATAACAATTTTCCATGGGTTATGAGAAATTTTTATTAAAAAATCTTTTTTTTAAACATAAAAATATTCAGAAGATAATCGAAATATTCCGTTCCCAATTATTTTTTTCACTAATTTTTTTTAACTAATTTGGAAGAATTTTCCTCCTGGCTAGGTACTCGCACATGTTCGATTTTAATGAACATGCAATTATATATAAGAAAATATGTTATTTATTATTTAAAAAAAAAATCCATTTAAATTAAAAGGTTTTTTCATGAAAACATGTATGTTCAGATATAGAGTGAGTATAAAGAAAAAATTGGACCACTTCTTTTCACATAAATCATCTGAGAGTGAATTATGATAAAAAAAGTAAAAACTTCGCGTATACCATATTACGACCTAATGTTCAGCCATCACCATTGAATATTTAACGAAAAAAGTTTTGTTTTCATGCAATTTTTTGTGCATGGACTTCATAGCCTTATTCGTGATATTTTGCATATTTTCTTTCAACATTTATGCTTCTGAATAAACTTTGATGTATTTTGATGTTGTGCAAAAAGCCTGAGTATGTTGCAGTAATGTTGTGCAGACTTCGAGTATAGTGTAACGTATTGCATTGAAAGTTTATTAGCCGGAGCACGTTCCCATATGTGATGCATAGTCAATTCAATATAGTGTAAATGATTTCATTTTCAGTGGAGCGGTAGTCAACGAGGTGACAAGTTGGGGCTGGCATTCAGAATGAAAGTTCTTCGAAACGTGTACCTTCAGTAGAGCTACAGAATTTGCATAAATTGTATAGTATCTGATAGCATGCAGATACGAGTATGCCGCATGTTTATGCTCTACTACATAAACTCTACTCATACCTTTAAGTTAGTCGGGGTCCTGTTTAAATTCTAGCACATTTAATGCAAATATCTGCCACTCAAGGGACAAGGGTAAATAGTTAACTACTGCTATGAAATACACTAAAATGAAATTTATTTCAGTAATACCTGAAAGATATTTCCTTCATTTACTAGCTTTGCGTTTTAGTTGCAGACCATCAATAAAGTTTCAATGACGAAAATTCATACTTCTTACAAGATAACAGCTTCAGTAATACTGAATAAGGGTTAAGTATACCTTCAACAATGGCGTCCACTAATTTAATTGTTTTGTGTCATAGTTTATAGAGATCGTAATATGATAAAAGCCTCTTATATGCACGTATATAATATTTCTCAACTGATATTACTTCCTATTATAAGGGAGCATTGTTCCAGTTACCTGATTTTAATTTAAATTTATATAAACTATTTCTATGCATTAATTATCCAACTGAATTTTTGGGGTATAGAGTCTATGAAAGAAAAATATCTATTCAGTGAATCAGCAATTTAAAAAAGGGATATTTCTCGAAGATTCCTTATTCTTCGAGAGATATCCTTTTTTAAATTCAATTTTTTACGGGTAGTATATTATTTATGGAAGGATCAGTATTTAGTTTATAGTCTTTTCTGTGCATTTTCTTATTGTTTATATATTTTTTATTATTTATTTATAATCTGAATTTTTGTACTTATTTTTTAACTTAGTTTTTAGTCTCAGAGAAGAAAATACAGTCTGTGAAATAAAAAATTCCCAAATTCATGAAAATTTTACTGCAAATAAGATCAAGATAAAAAATATTGCCTTGACTACCAAATAAATGCATAATGTTGGAATTGGCAAAAGATCACCAATATTGGTTGCTGAAACAGTTGAAACAGGCATTTTAGAGTAATTAGTACAAATTTAAAATTTTGGAGTTTGATAGGCACATGTTTATTGAAGAAGAGTTTTGTAGTTAGAGTTGTGTAATGCCGTGAATGACTTTTAAAACAGGGCCTTGCTAGACTAATAGAAAAACATGGAAAGAATGCCTACAAGGACATACGAGGTCTGTTCAAAAAGTATTGGTAATTTTGAATTTCTGCAGGTTAAGTATATTTGATTATCGATTTTTTATGGCGTTATGTAGGTACTCATATCTCTCACTTATGCCGATAAGTTCGGCCATTTTGAATGTTCAGTTAATTTTTTGACAGCTGCTTTGCTTGCACGTGTTTTGGCTGGTCTTCGATTTTTGCCCATTTTTTGACCAAAAACAGCATCGCTAAGGAGCTGTTGGACTCTGCCCGCGACAATCCAAATTTGCCCCAGTGGGTTATAACTGGTGACGAAACATGGGTTTATGGTAATGATGTCGAAACCAACGCTCAATCATCCCAATGGAAGCTGCCGCACGAGCCAAGACAGAAAAAAGCGCGCCAAGTTCGGTCGAATGTGAAGGTTTTGCTTACAATTTTCTTCGATTGCAGGGGCGTGGTGCATCGTGAGTTCTTGCTACAGGGTAGAACGGTCAATAAGCAATATAACCTTCAAGTTATGCGCAAGTTGCGAGAAGCAATCCGCCAGAAACGCCCAGATTTGTGGAAGAACAATAATTGCCTTTTGCCATTATTGGCCAAAAACAACACACTAGTAATGCCACAGCCACCGTATTCCCTAGATCTGGCCCCCTGTGACTTTGTCTTGTTCCTGAAACTGAAGAGCCCCATGAAAGGACGACGCTACGCTACGATTGAGGACACAAAGACGGCATCGAAGGAGGAGCTGAACAAGTGCTTCGAGGATTGGAAAAATCGTTGGCACAAGTGTATAATACCTGGTGGGGGTTAGTTTGAAGGGGACAAAATAGATATTCATAAATAAATAAATAATTTTTGAAAAACACAAAATTCGCGATACTTTTTGAACAGACCTTGTATTGGAGAATTAATATTATTTCTTCGGTAAGAAAGATTTTGGGTAACTGGCTTATCTCACAGGCATTTAATGACCCTAAGCATATTTTTTGCCAGTATTCATCATTCTTGCATGATACCAAACTATAAAAAGCTTTAAAAAATATGATATAGGTATTGACGTCACCAGATAATTCTCATATTAAATATATTTGAGATAAATAAGACTGAATGCTCAAAAGTTTCAGTAAAATTATTCCACAATTTCTGGAAATATTGCTTGAAAATATAACAAAGATTTATAATGCACCTAGTCAGATAAAAGACGCTTACATTAAAAAGAATTTAAACAAAAATTACTTTTCAAGATAAAATTAATTAATTACTAATTAATTAAAAGTTTGTGTTTGAATGAAATAAATAAAATCGTTCAAAAATACCTGTGATTAGTAGTAATTTAAAATATTCGGTAGAATTTTCGATATTTAATTTAGAAAATAATTGAAAAAAAATGTACTTAGCTACGCTAATTTTCTTCTACATTATTATAATTAATTTGTTATAAGAATTTACAATATAAGCTTTGATATTTAATTTGTTTTGGTAAGAATTTATGCTTTCAAAATATATAATTTCGTTTATTTTTCTTTTACTAAAACAACTGTTTTTATAGAAAACTTTCTTAATAAATTCTTTTGTATTTGAGATTCCATTTAATTTGATTTCTTTTATTTTTACAATATTCAAAAGATAAACATCTAACAAAGCACAAATACGAAAAGACAAATATTGAAGAAAATATTTTTTCTTATATATTGTATTTCTATATTGAATTTTTCCTTGAATGCACTAAGTGCATTCGGAATGCATTTAACTGGCAAGTAGCATTTGACTTTTCTATTTCTACTCAAATTGGATTGGAAACAATCCAGCAGAAAAAGTACAAACTGAATATATCCACTAAGAAAGTGTACTTCTCTATCAGGATATGAAAATTTGAAAACAATAATTTCAATTTTCTAAGGATTTAGGATGTTTCAATTGAATAAATATTGAGGATTGTGCATTAAATTTACTCTCAATATAGTAAATATAAGTCCTTTTTCAAAGAAATGCGGAAGGTTGAACAAATAAAATATGGTATTTTGTATGATTGATTTGAAATGCGAAAACTTTTTTTGTATTTAAAAAAAAATCCTTTTTAATAATTATTTAATTTTTTCAATTTTTTTTAGAAATACTTGTGTTTAATAATTGTTATTCTGACTCAGATGCCAAATGAAAATAGTATAATTTAATTATTAGTAATTAAATCATGTACCAAGAAAATAAAAATATTTGGCAGAGAAATATAGATTTTACTAAAGTGCTGAAATAATATGTAAACTTTGCCAAGTTATTTTTGAAAACAAACAAGATTCCATCGACTAGATTAGATATAATAAATTATTGGAAAAAAAGCATCTTGTTCGGAAATCCAAAAAAAATTTTTTTTAATATGAATTTATAAAAACGCAAATGTTTATTGTTTATATTTTGCACACAAATTTTTCTTTGCAGAGAAAATTTTTAATTTATTTTTGTTAATTTTCACCAACTACGTAAATTTAATGGAACTTATATGAAAACTGGCAGGAAAAAGCAGGTATAGTTAGTACTTTTACACTACAAGAACATATAACAGTATTAACAGTATTTATTCAGTTTAATTTTTGGTACATTTGCCTCTTATCTTAACTTATATATTGTACTAAAACTAAATCTTACTGCTAATCTTAAGGCTAAATCTTAATGTTAATATTTATTTTGTCAATATATAATACATAGTTGCGATACCTTTCTACTTATGTTTGGCTTGTCAGGTATATGGGTTGTTTGAGCTAATACTAACTTATGAATTAGGTAACAAAATGTAGTAACAATAAACTTAAACTTAAATTAAATCTAAAATTAAAAGTATCAGTTCGGCTGAAAAGTTTATAAGGTAACACAGTAAAAATTTTTTTTTTTGCAAAACTCATTTTTATTATTCAACATAGTTGCCTTCGAGGCCGATACAGCGATTATAGCGATCTTCCAACTTTTCGATACCATTTTTATAGTACTCTTTCGGTTTTACCTCAAAATAGGCCTCAGTTTCGGCAATCACTTCATCATCGGTCTTAAATTTCTTGCCAGCGAGCATTCTCTTGAGGTCTGCAAACAGGAAAAAGTTGCTGGGGGCCAGATCTGGAGAATACGATGGATGGGGAAGCAATTCGGAGCCCAATTCATTGAGTTTGACCATCGTTTTCATCGACTTGTGACACGGTGCATTGTCTTGGTGAAACAACACTTTTTTCTTCTTCAAATGAGGCCGTTTCTTAGCGATTTCTTTCTTCAAACGATCCAATAACGCTATATAATAGTCGCCGTTGATCGTCTGTCCCTTCTGAATGAATATTATACCATGCGCATCGCAAAATACAGACGCCATCACCTTGCCAGCCGACTGTTGCGTCTTTCCACGCTTTGGATTTGGTTCGTCGCTCGCTCTCCAGTCTACCGACTGCCGATTGGACTCTGGAGTGTAGTGACGGTGCCATGTTTCATCCATTGTCACATATCGACGAAAATTTGGGGTTTATTGCGCTTGAACAGCTCCAAACACTGCTCAGAATCATCAACACGTTGTTGTTTTTGGTCCACAGTGAGCTCACGCGGCACCCACTTTGCACACAGCTTTCGCATACCCAAATATTCATGCACGATATGTCCAGCACGCTCTTTCGATATCTTCAGAGTCTCAGCTATCTCGCTCAACTTCACTTTACGGTCATTTAAAATTATTTTGTGGATTTTTTTGATGTTTTCTGCCGTCACCACCTCTTTTGGGCGTCCACTGCGTTCTGCATCAACTGTGCTCGTACGACCAGTTCGAAATTAACGAAACCAATATTCCACAGTTGAAATAGCTGGAGCAGAGTCCGGATTACGTTTGTCAAACCATGCTTTGGTTTCCACTGTGTTTTTTTTCATCAAAAAGCAATGCTTTATCAATACACGAAATTCGTCTTTATCCATTTTTTTTTCAATAACAAAAGTTGCTTCACTCAAAATGCCATATCTCACGAACCAATCGACCGATTGCTGTCAAATTTTGACAGGAATCATTTGAAGGATGGTGATAATTAAGTAGATTTTTGCAAGAGGCGCCATCTACACGTCAACGTTATAAGCTTTTCAGCCGAACTCGTAGGTGCATGCCCCTTCTGACCGCATCATAAAATTTAACGTTGTTAGTTGTGCCGAAACGATCTTCATAGGCTTCATCAATAATTATTAAAGGTGATAGGTAGGTTGAGGTGTTGTTGTATTGTTGATTATTGGGGATATTCCTAATGAGATGATTAGGATGAGCGATGACCTTTTGGAGATATTTTTTGGATATGTTGTTCATGAAGTCGCAGAGAGGAGACATTTTTGATTTTTCGTAAAGAATTTTGTTGGAGAAGTACTTTCCATCGTTAGTGAAAAATAAGTTTACGCAATATCGGAGTATTCGTCTCTCAAACCTTTCTAATCTTCTTGCCTGGCTCCTCGAAATCGTGAACCAAATAGGGAAGCCGTACGTCAATAAAGGTATAATAAGTGTTTGTATAGTAACAGCTTTGTATCTATAGATAGACCATATCTATTTTTAAATAGAAATGCTATTCCGTAATAAGCCCGAAGTGCCTTTCTCAAATTCAACTCCGCGTGGGAGTTGAACTTGAACAAGGAAGTAAACGTCACACCTAGATATTTCAATTAAGCTGCCGCATCTATCTTAACACCGTTCAGCATAATAGAAATTTTACTTTTTGCAACTATTTTCCAAAGTCCCTGTTTTGAAGAGTTGCGAATGCATATTAGCTGCGTTTTTCTGAATTAACTTCGATTCCCCACTTCTTGTAAAATTCCAGAATTATTATCAATCCTTCCTTGATAAATTTTAACGCAATCCTGGGATTGTCGTGAGTAGCGTATGCTAGGGTGTCGTCCCCGTAATAAAGAGTGCCGCAGTCAGGCAGTGCAGGAATGTCGGAGATGAATAAACTCTTGTATATAGAAGAGGCCCTGAAATAGATCCCTGTGGGACATCCCGCTGTAGTGGGAATTTGGCCGATACTTTATTATGAAATTTTGCACTGAAGAGTCTGTCAGCCAAAAACGATCTGTACATAAAAATCAGTCTTTGATCAATTTTCAGTTTTATAAGTTTAAACAGCAGTCCATCCCGCCACACTGTGTCGAATGCTTTCTACAAGAACATATAAATAACAAGACATACTCAGTTCTATTTTACAAAAATTATCTATCCAAGTAGGATATGAACCCTATCCAAGTATGTTATCCATGAATATGAACCTTTCAAGAAAAGAAATACCACCTTGAGTATGGCTCTGTTTTTTTTGTTAAGTTGGTACATCTGTTGTTGATATTCCCTCTAAATCTTAGCGTCATAGCTTGATATTTGCAAAAGTTACGTAGCCAAGAGTACATCTATCTCTGTGTGTGTTGGCGATTTTTTACAATTTTGGAAATGGATTTAAATTTGCAACAACGAACTTGTATTAAATTTTGCGTAAAAACGGATTTATTGGTGCGCGAACGTTGGAAATGTTGGAAAAGTATTTCGGCAATGATTCTCTAAAGAAAACGGTCGTTTACCAGTGGCACGAGCGGTTCAAAAGTGGTCGTGAGTCAATCGAAGATGATGAACTCAGTGGCAGACCATCGACATCGAAAACCGACGAAAACATTGATAAAGTAAAAGAAATGTTGGTCAATAACCGCAAATTAACCATCAGAGAGATAGCGGAGGACTTCAAGATTGCCTATGGATCCGTCCAAGACATTTTGGTTAATGATTTGGGTTTCTGTCGTGTAGCAGCAAAGTTGATGCCAAAAGACCTCAATTTCATGCAAAAGAGAGACCTTGTTGACGACGCAAAAGGCATGATTTCCGAGGCTGAATCCGATCCCACATTCATCAAAAGGATCATTACTGGAGACGAGACGTGGGTTTATGAGTACGACACGCAGAAGGCCGGACAGTAAACAAAGAGTATTATTTGGGCGTTATGAAACGTTTGCATGAAGCTATAATTTTTTTATGAAAAATGCAACAAATACCATCCAACAACCACCGAATTCACCTGATTTGGCTCCCTGTGACTTCTTTCTGTTCAATCGAGTTAAAAAACCATTACGGGGAACGCGTTTCAACAGCCGAGAGGAAGTAATGGAAAAATCGCAGGAAGCACTGATGGACATACCGAAAACTGAATATAAAAAATGTTTCGAGGATTGGATCAAGCGCTGGCATAAGTGCGTTAAAGTCGATGGGGATTACTTTAAAGGGGACAATATAGATTTAGATGAACAAACTTGTATTTTTAATTTTCTGAATAAATTCCGGTAACTTTTTTATCAAGGTGGTAGTTTTAATTACGCATACTTATAATGGTATTCCCTTAAATAAATATGATCCCAAAAGCTAATTAACTTAATATACCGTCTTCATATAGACCCATAAGACTGGTTCCAATTCTCGGAAATTTTCTCCAAAAACTTATCCTGAAATGCCTTTGGTCTTTTATTGAATGCAAGAACATAATTCCAAATCAGCAGTTTGGATTTAGAACTGAACATTCCTTATTTCAATAGTGTTACCATATAGGAAATTGGATAATTCTTCTTTGTAGCAGGAAGAGTATTTATCTAGGCATATTTCTTGATATTTTAAATACATTTAATCGAGCATAAAAAAAAACTCAACAAAATTCTTTCTTCCTTCTAATTTTCGTATAAAAAAAATCCTTTCTCTGTGAACTGTATTTTAAGGTAGCTGAAAATGTCGAATTCTCTGAAATGTTTACTGCACTCGCTGGTGTCCTTCAGGGTAGCATTTTTTTATCTTTTGCTGTATAATATGTATACTCGCGATATTTTTTCTAACGAATAAGCTTTATAAAATAATGACAATATCATACCAGCAATAAGACCCATATGGACTTATGGAATAGAACCTTGGAGGTCAACCAAGTGTTGCAATCCTTTCAATCAGAAATTCTCCGAATAATTGTATATAATCCCTCTTATTTGCGTTAGAGGGTAATCCATCGTAACGTCAATGTCTGCTGCTCATTACAGAAAATTCTCTCTTTTAAAAGAACTGCCCTTATTTTTTGTTAGGAAATTGGACTATAAAAAGTTTGCATATCGCAACGAAAAACCAATTTTTTTTCACCATAATCATATAATTTTACTATTTAATAGGTTATTATTAAAATTATCTTTATTTTTTTTTATTTTATCATAGAATAAATTTGATTTGGTTAAGAAAAGTTGCAGCAATTGCAGATAGATTTACTAAAGAAGCTCAACATGTCAACTCACCGCTTAAGGATGTAATTTGTTTCAATGAAATATCATGTTTTATTTATTTCGTTCAAGATTTCCTCGGAAAAGTATATTAAAATTATACTTTCAACTATGACTATATAGTCTATCTAACAGCAAAACATTTGAAATGGATTCTGGGACAGAAATCAGTGTTTATATACGAGTAATAATAATTCTTTGACGTTGGATACCATTTTTCTTCAGTATGCTCAGCTACTAAAGCATCATATACAGAAGTTGTGCAAATAAACTTCTGATAAATATCCTGAATTTCCTTCCTGAATATGATTCCTATATAATGTGGAATACATTTGAAAATAACTTGAATTTTGCGAACATTTTTACAGTTCACATGTTGGTGGCAAAGTAAACGAAGTGATTTTATTTGCTTCCGTATTGCTCAATTACACCATCCTATGCACACTTGTAACAAGCTCTTCAACATTGTTACACCACCTTATTTTGTGTATTTATTTACATTTTATTTAGAATATATACATATATATTTTTTTGAAATATTTTGAAATGATTTACCTTAAAGTATATTTAACCACATGGTAGACGAAGGAAGTGGGGAATGTATGAGTTTATTTGAGAAATTGCGTTTTGGAAATTGAAAATTTAAGAAAGTAGATTTTAAGGAAAAATCCTTTTCAAAGCTCAATGAACATTTCACAAATTCAATTTGTGCTTTTGTATATTTTGAGTTCCTGCGACAATTTTTTTTAATATAGAAAAGGGAAATACCTTTAATGTAAATTGTTTCTTTTATTTTTATTTTGGAGTCTTTCGAGTTAATACGATTAGTAATTTTTATTGACAATATAAAAACGATGCGGTAATTTTGAATAATCATTAGAAATATAAAAAATTATCATTTTATATGATTATATCATAATATACCGTAATTAGATCCTATTAGAGATACTATGAGAGGTGATGTATCTAATTATGTTAAAACAAGATGACTATTATTAGAAAAGGAAATATGCTCCCGGGTGCTAAAATTTATAGAATGTTTAACTGTATGGAAAAATTTTAATATCTTTTGAAGGATTTTCTAAATAATCTCCTATTTTTGAGTTTTTATAATCTTATAAATAAATAAATAATATTATTTAAATATGCAATTAATATAATTTTCGAAAAAAAAAACATATTTTAAATAGTGAATTTTTACCAAAGTATTTTTTCTTCTAATTAATAAAATATTTACGGTGGTTGATGATGATACAGAGAGTGGTTACTGAATTTTTTCATTCGCCAATTGGATCATTTGAGGTAGGATAACATGTGCTTATAACAATAAAAAATGTGCGACTGGTGGAAGTTACCAAATGAGGTTGGTATCACTGTAAGTGATCTTTTCCTCCGCGTAGGGAGAAGTTAGTCCCTCCTTGACGTGCAGTACAAGTTCTAAGCTCATCCGGTAACTTTACTAAAATGTGATAATGAAGCTTTTTTTTATAGTGTACTACGATAAATGGAACAACAAAATTTAATGCAACGATCTGTCAGAAAATTTTGTATCGGAACATATATTTTCAAGAGTTAAAGTTTTTTGGTGGCTAAAGGAATTTTTGGAAGCAGTGGAAGACGAACCTTGCTTAGGGAGGTAAGCGAACCAACATCGAAAATTAATGAAAATGTGGAACCAGTGACGGGTAGGGCTTGTTCTTGTTAGGTTAGACTGTTGAGTAAAATTGTAGCCCTTTAAAAGGCTCAGAAATAGGGTTATTGGCGTCAGATCGGAACTTGAAGACACTTGGATTCTTTACCAAGATAGGGTCAAGTGTCACAAGGCCATTTCGTCGCGAAGAGGAGTTCTGATGGTTATCCACCATCATTTAGGTTCTGTCTTCCAGCACTACTACGACGAGTGGTAACAACGCCTCTGCCCAAGCTAACTACTATGAAACGAATAACATTGATTTTCAGCAAATAAATTAAAAATACAGGTGTAAGAGCTTAAATCCGCTGTTTCTTCATATACAGATGGCGTGAGTGAACGTATTAAGCTACCATGGGCACGCCATACTTTTTTTTATGAGTTTGACATCTGTCAACATTAATAAGTGCACATTGTCAGCAATTTCGTACAACAACATACATTTTTCCTTTGGTAATCATGTGTAGTTTTGTGCCAGAAAAAGAGCATATGCGGGAAGCTCTGCTTTTCTGCTTTAATTTGCAGAAATCGGCTGTCGAATCGCATTGAATGCATATGGAGGCTAATCGGAAACAACGTGCCGAGATTGGTTTCGTCGGTTCAAAGACGGCAATTTTGACTTGTGGGACAAGAAGCGTGAAAATCGGACTAGGAAAGTTGAAGACCATCACTTTCAGGCTCTTTTAGACGAAGACGATACCAAATCGCAAAAAATGCTCGCGGAGCAATTGGGTGTTACTCAACCAGCCATTTCCATGAGTCTGGGTGCCATGGGGAAGATTGAAAATATCAGAAAATGCGTGCCGCATGAATTGAACGATAGGCAGATGGAGCGCCGCCGTTCCTGCATCGGATTGTAACAGGCGATGAAAAGTGGATATATTTCGAGAATCCTAAATGAAAGAAATCGTGGGTTGATCCCGGCCAACCATCAACATCTTCCCCAAGACCAAATCGCTTCGGAAGGTAGACGATGCTGTGTGTTTGGTGGGATCAGCTGGCTATCGTCTACTATGAGATTTTGAAACCTGATGAAACTGTCAATGCCCACCGCCACCACCAACAACTGATCAAATTGCACTGTGCTCTGCGTGAAAAAAGGACTGATTATCAATAAAAACATGGCAAGCTGATTTTCCTCCACGACAACGCACCATCGCTACCCCAGACCTGGTCCCTTCCAAATACCACCTGTTTTCGTCGATGGGCCACGCGCTCGCTGAGCAGAACTTCGATTCTTACGAAGACGTCCGAAAATGGCTTGATGAGTGGTTTGTCTCGAAAGAGAAGGAATTTGTTTGGCGTGGTATGCACAAATTACCCGAGAGATGGGAAAAATGTGTAGCTAGCGAGGGCAAGTACTTTGAATAAATTTGTTTTTGCTTTCTATGAAAAAAACATGTGTTTTTTTAAATAAAAAACAGCGGATTTAAGCTTATACACCTGGTAATTAATTAGATTTAAAAAGATTTTATGATAATATTTAATGTAATTAATTATTTTATTAAAATAACGTAATTTTTATAAAAAAAACATGTATAATATTATTTGTTCTCTTACAAAAACATTCTTAATAATATAAATTTTGCTGTAAAAATTAACTTTCAAATTTTAGTAAAATAAATTTAGAATTTTTCAAATAAAAAAACTATAAATCAATAAATATGTTGTTTTCTCGCAAGATTATGAGATAAGTTGATAGGACAGGACATATTTTTCCAAGGCCATATCATTCTATAACTTTAAACTTAATAGCAAATATTAAATATTAATTTTAAATCCACTTTAATCAAATTCCATTCTGATATAATGGTATGTGAAAAGATCGATAAGAATTTTATTGACATTTATTTTGTTGCTATAAAAACTGTTTACTTTATATTGAAAATTAATAATGAAATATGCAAAATTCTCATAAAATTTATGGTTATACTAAATAACTATGTTTTCTTTCAAAAATTTATGCAAGTAGAAAAATCAATAATTCAGTCAAATAAATTATCGTAAAAAATTTTTATATAAAAAATGGCAATCGGTAAGCAATTTTATTTTTGATCTAAAATTGATTGATTTATGGTTATTGAATTAATGTATCTATGAATATATGTATGTGTATAATATTATACTCATAAGAGGCTTTTTGTCAGATTAATATTTATATAAAAAATATGGTATTCCTATGGGAATGTTCTTTTCTTTCACATATGCAATTGGCACGTAACTATGTGAAATTGAATGGTTAAGCATAGAAAACTATCAATGTTGATGGTTTTTAAAAAAGATATTAATGAAAAGTGCACTAAAATATTTTTGCATATGTATAAAGAGAATGTATTATTGTAGTGGCCAAGTTGAAATTTAATCAAAATATAATACGTTTTATATTGAATAATCGATAAATTTTTATTTGATAATAGCATGAAGAGAATTTTCAATTTATTACATTTGCAAATAGAATTGATTATATTATTTTTCGTTAATTTAATTTTTGAATAGTATTAATATGATTAGAAACCAAAACAAGTGTATAGAAATTGATATTTAAAACATTTTATCAAAATAATGAATTATTAATTGCCATATCTCAACTATAATAAATATTAGCTTTCAATAATTTCAATATCAATTAATATTTTACTAATATTGTAGAATTATTTCAAATAGACCAAACTATGTGATCAGGTTTTATGAATATTTAATTACTAATGCAGTATTTATAGATTATTATGAATTTACAGAATATATAATAAAACTTATTTTTGATATGATAAATTAAAACTGAAAATATATTTTTTCATAGAAATATTTACGTTGTTTCAATAATTTTAATTAACTGGAATTCCATATTACATATATGTTTATAAATAGGAACAAAATGAACATTTTTAATAATGTTCACTATAATGAAATTTATTTAAATGAAAATATGAATAATCAAATAGGTTTTCAAATAACAGAATATTTATTTCAGTGTCCCCTTCAAAGTAATCCCCATCGACTTTAACACACTTATGCCAGCGCTTGATCCAATCCTCGAAACATTTTTTATATTCGGTTTTCGGTATGTCCATCAGTGCTTCCTGCGATTTTTCCATTACTTCCTCTCGACTGTTGAAACGCGTTCCCCGTAATGGTTTTTTATCTCGATTGAACAGAAAGACGTTACAGGGAGCCAAATCAGGTGAATTCGGTGCTTGTTGGATGGTATTTGTTGCATTTTTCGTCAAAAAATTATGAATAATGATGGCACTGTGCGACGGTGCGTTCTCATGGTGCAAAATTCACGAGTTTTCTGCCCAAAATTCTGGTCTCTTTCGGCGAATAGCTTCACGCAAACGTCTCATAACGCCCAAATAATACTCTTTGTTTACTGTCCGGCCTTCTGCGTGTCATACTCATAAACCCACGTGTCGTCTCTAGTTATGATCTTTTTGATGAATGTGGGATCGAATTCAGCCTCGCAAATCATGTCTTTTGCGACGTCAACACGGTCTCTTTTTTGCATGATATTGAGGTCTTTTGGCACCAACTTTGCTGCTACACAACGGAAACCCAAATCATTAACCAAAATGTCTTGGACGGATCCATAGGCAATGTTCAAGTTCTCCGCTATCTCTCTGATGGTTAATTTGCGGTTATTGACCAACATTTCTTTTATTTTATCAATGTTTTCGTCGGTTTTCGATGTCGATGGTCTGCCACTGCGTTCCTCATCTTTGATTGACTCACGACCACTTTTGAACCGCTCGTACCACTGGTAAACGACAGTTTTCTTTAGAGAATTGTTGCCGAAACACTTTTTTCACATTTCCAACGTTCGCGCACCATTAAATCTGTTTTTTTACACAAAATATAATACAAGTTCGTTGTAGCAAATTTAAATTGTAAAAAATCGCTAACACACACAGAGATAGATGTACTCTTGGCTACGTAACTTTTGCAAATGTCGCTAAGATTTAGAGGGAATATCAACAACAGATGTACACACTTAACAAATAAAAAAAAACCGAACTCAAATCGGAACGATCGGGGCGCCTTTTGATCAAGGTGGTATGCCATATATCTACCGTGACTCCTCAGGGAGTAATATTCTGCATTACTTATCTTCGTCAAAAAAGTTCTTTTGGACAGCTTTTTATCGGCTGAGGGGTTGTTTTCTTTCTTTGTAACAGTGCTGAAAGGCTTCAACTGGAATTGTCTACAGCTTCTCGGTTAAACCTCTTTAGATGTTATCCATACTACGAGGGTCATTCAATAGGTCCTTAGAAAATCCGAGAAATTACGCTCGTAGTGTCGATAAAGATTTTTTTTTTGTAAGTAGCATTATCAATAGAAAAGCTGTCAAAATCCATAGCGTAGGTCAATTTCTTTCGTCGATTAAAGTTAACGACATTTATTTGTGCATAACAATGGAAAAAAGCGAGTTTAGGGCTGTCATCAAACATCTCCATTTGAAAGGCTTAAGCCCGAAAGAAATCAAAGCCGAGTTGGATGCAGTTCATGGCATATCTGCACCTGTGTTTCCGACGGTTTACAATTGGGTGAATGAATTTAAAGGTGGCCGTTCATCCACAAAAGATGAACATCGTTCAGGACGCTCAGTTGAGGTGTCTACTCCTGAAATCATCGACAAAATCCACGATCTGATTTTGAACGATCGGCGAATTAAAGTGCGCGAATTAATTGAGGCCACGGGCATATCACAAGCTACAGTCGCTTCAATTTTGCATAAAAAATTGTCTGTGAAAAAAATTTCGGCAAGATGGGTGCCGCGTTTGCTCTCAGAGGAGAATAAGCGCAATCGTGTAGTGGACTTGAAGGCAAAAACTGTGCCATCGGCCGGCAAGGTGATGGCCACGGTCTTTTGGGATTCGCAGGGCATCATTTTTATCGACTACTTGGAAAAGGAAAAACAATAACAGGAGAGTATTACGCGTCGTTATTGCAACGGTTGAGCGAGGAAATCAAAGAGATACGCCCCCATCTGAAGAAGAAAAAAATCCTCTTGCATCAGAACAATGCGCGTGTGCATACCCGCGCTCTTTCCATGGCCAAAATAGTGGAATTGAGAATGGAATTGTTGCAGCATCCCGCTTATTCACCAGAGTTGGCCCCGAGTGACTATTTTCTTTTCCTAAATCTGAAAAAATGGCTTGGCGGACGACGGTTCACTTCCAACGAGGACGTCATTGCTCAAACGGATGAGTATTTTGCAGAACTTCCGAAATCCTATTTTTTGGACGGGATAATTTTGGAAAAACGGTTGGAAAAGTGTAAAGAGCTAAACGGAGATTAAAATAAAGAAAAATTTTTTTTAAAAAACAGTTTTTTTCCATCTTTTTCTAAGGACTTATTGAATGACCCTCGTACTAAGAAAATATTATTTTCAAGTTTAATTTTGACTTTGGGGGATATAGCTTAATCATAGGACTCATATTAGGTGAATAGGAGAACTACAAGAATCACTTTTCCAACAAAAAAATCAACAGTGGGGATCAGGAGGCGTTGTTAAGAGCACCACAGTATCTGCATAAGTGATCTACGTGACGAAGCCTCTTTTTGAGCTTTTCAAGGACTAAATTATCAGTTTGAATATTAATCGACAATTTGACTTCACAATGAGCCCTCATTAATTCCAAAAATAGTTTTCATCAGTTATTGATGTCGAAGACAAAGTTCTTCTTCTACTGCTTCTCTTCTCCAAAAATTTTGTTCAGACCCTTAAAAAACTGACCCTGAATAGAATGTGTGAAATTTGGCAACGTCGATGGGATGAAAGTGTGAATGGCAAATGGACGCATATGTTCATTTCAGATGTGCGTTTTGTGTCTGCGTTGGGATTTGAATTTGGTCTGTTCCTTGGGTATTTACTCACGGGACATGGTAGTATGAGTGGGTTCCTGTACGGGCGTGGACTGGATGCAGTATGGGGCGGAGGAAGAGAGTGGCAAGGACCTTCTCATCGAGTGTGGCCTGTACGGGGATTTGCGTGGCCTAGGTGCATGTGGAATTGTATTGAATGGTGATAGTGTGGATATGAGTGGTGGGTTAGTTATGAGAGAACGATATGAATGTTTCAATAGATTTACTGTGGCACTTTTTAAGAGAAGAGCGACAGTGTGAATTAGTGTGTTAATGGCATGCAAGGTTGTACTTTCGGATCTTGGCGAACCCGCGTACCTGAGATGGCTTAGCGGGGCCTAGGGACTTACAAAATTCCTTACCGTATCTCATTGAGTGGAGTACAAACCGAAGTACTCTTACAACAAAAATTGGTACCACGGGAATCGGGGTGTCCCATGGTGTTAAAACACACTGTGCCCGACAATAGTGATACGCCTTAGGTGAGAGATACTGTCACTTATCTCGGGAGCTGTCAATGCGTATGACAGTGGAGGTTTAGATAGGCCTCTCCAATGACAGTTGGAGTAATCAGATTGCAATTGGTTACTGACTGTAAACTGCCAGTAATGTTGGTGTGTTGATTAAACGTAACTCAATCCCTATGATCGTAGTAGACTCGTGGTTTTATGTTTAATGACAGATAAGTGACGTTAAGTAATGTAATACTGCTGTCGATTTAGTTATGAGTTATAGGGTACAAAAGATGGAATAGAAAAATTACAAATTTGCTTTCATAAATGCAAAAATGGAAGCCAGGCGGCTAAAATTATTATCATTTCGTCGATTCTATTCCTTTATTTTCGATGTTAAAAGTAAGGGAACACCTCGCAAAGGTAGGCCCATCGTCGAAAATGTCGATAAAATCATGCAAATGATCGAAGGAAGTAGACCGGCATATTGGCAGTCGTAGTATCGCCCAGGAGCTAAAGATCGTCAACAAAGTAGTTTAAAACCATCTCCATAAAGCTGGATTCAAAAAGAAGCTCGATGTTTGGGTGTCACGTGAATTGACACAAAAAATATGATGCATTAAATTGCTATCTGGCAAGCCATAACCTAACGGAACGAAATGGACCCATTTATTAAACGGATGGTGATTGGGGATGAGAAATGGGTCATATACGATCATATTGGGCGAAAACGATCGTGATCAAAGCGCGGTGAAGCGGTTCAAACGGTGGTCAAACCAGGAAAAAGCTATTAATGTGTGTTTGGTGGGACTCGAAAGGGATCATCTACTATGAGCAGCTTTCATATGGCAAAACATTAAATGCAGACTTCTATTGTTAATAATTCGACCGTTTGAAGCTAGCGATTGGCCAGAAAAGGCCAAACTTGGCCAACAGGAGAGATATTTTCTATCAGCATTACGTCAGGTCATACACGTCTATAGTGACTAGGCAGAAACTTCCGGAGCATGGTTGGGAAATTTTGATGCATCCACTTTATAGTTCGGACCTGGTTCCAAAACGAATAACATATTTTTTTTTATTATTGCAAAACTTCCTAAGTGATAAGAAATTGACATCAAGAGAATATTGTAAAAACGCTTCGTCTAGTTTTTCGCCAATAGGACCAGGGCTTCTCTAAAAGAGACATTATGAAGTTACCTTTAAAATGACAACAAATTTTAAAATAACTCGGTACATATTCGTACCCAAATCGTACAATCCGAACCATATTAAATAAAGTTTTGAAATAAACATAAAAATAATGGATTTATTATTTTCCCCAAACTAATTTATATATTTTATTTTAAATGTTATCTACAACTACTTATGCTAGTAACAAGCAGATTTTTTACGGGAATATACATGGACATGAAGACATGTGGAGGAAAACACCCATCGATGTTACCTCTAGAACAGGGTAATTTTATTTTATAATTTTAAAGAATCTCTCGGCCATCGCCGTTTTAAACGTCGATGTGTGTATACTGGAAGGGTGGGAGTGAAAAGTTCCCTTCCTAAAGGATTAGGGTGGAAGGATAGATGCGAATGGAATTTTTTATATCGGGAGATGCATAGTTCACGAACAAATCGAACATTTAGGTCACGGTGGATAACAGTGTTTCGCACATAAAAGGGGGCATTGACAATTTTACGAAGGATTCGGGATTGTAGGGATTGGATTGGAAGGGAGTTGGAATGCTTAGTCGAACCCCAAAGTTCTAGATCATATGTCGATATTGGTTTCAGAACCGTATTGTATAGTAATAGTTTACTTGTTGTAAGTTTTGATTTACTGTCTAGGAGACGTAATAATTGTTTGTATCGTCCGTTAAGTTCACGTCTTTTAGTTTTCGTATGAAGGTTCCAGGTTAACCGTTTGTCGAATATAAGTCCAAGGTAACGTACGCTATTTTTTTGTGGAATAATACTGCCATTTAGGGTTATGTCAGGAATTTGTTCTCGGCAGAGTGTTTTTGCTCATTTACCTTAACTTTCCACCTTTTGAACCAAGTTTCTAAGGAGTGGATATGGTTCTGTAGGATACTAATGGCTGTGGAAGGATCTTTGTGATGTGTCACGATTGTCAGCATATGTTGCGGTTAGGATGTTGTTGTGTCAAGGAATGTCATGGGTATAAATGTTATATAGGATAGGAGCTAGGATACTTCCTTGAGGGACACCGGCGGAAATTGGATAAATGTCAGAGAGTACTCAATATTTTCAGCTACCTGAAAATATCGGTCTAAGAGATAAGATTTAAGGATGTGGAAATAACCCGAGGGTAGGACTGGCTGCAACTTCCAAAGCAATCCAGGGTGTCATACACGGTCGAAAGCATGCGAAATGTCAAGAAACACGCCTGGGCAGTATTCCTTTTGCTCTAGCGAAGACGCTATGTAGTCGACTACGCGATGACACTGCTGGATAGTGGAATGCTCAGGTCGAAATCCAAACTGATGCTGAGGAATGACACCCTCGGTTTCAAAAATGGGATAAAAAAGGGGTTTTTTAGGTTATAAATACGAGGGTTTTTTTGGAAATTTGCTTCAGGATTTCTGAAGTTATTAGGTCATATCCTGGGGATTTTTAATTGGAAAGGTATTCTATTGTAAATTTAACTTCGGAAGGAGTGAAAAACTTAGGAGGTGGACTTATGGGTAACTGAGTTCATATTTGTCGGAATATTTGTTCGTCATGCAGAATGTCTTGGACATCTTCGTGAGGTTTAAAGATGTTTTCTAAGTGTTTTCTAAAGATGTCGGATTTCTGTTTATCCGTTTTTGCCCAGGTTCCGTCGGTATTCCGGAGCGGGTGTATAGTTGTTTTGTATTTGAGAATTTGTCGGGTAGCTGTCCAAAGTGACTTATTAGTTGTCAGTAATTCTGTGTATTCAGTAAATCGTTCGTTATTATAATTAATTATTTCTTGTTTCAGTTCTCGTTGTTAATTTATATTGAAACGTTTTTTTTCTTTTATATAATTATTGCATTTAAGACAGACCGAGGTTGAAACTTATACTCCACGTCTGTTAGGGATTAATTGCTTAATGACTCTGTTCGGAGCATAGGTGTATCTGGAATGAAATGTGAATTTTTTGAATTAGTTCCCGTATCCATTTAGGTTGAAATGTCCCTTATCGCTTATGATGATTTGTTTTTTAAAAAGATTTATCAACTGGCTGTTAATTATATGGTATTTAGGCGTCAGTTCTTGTGTTAATTAACTTTTGCTAATGCGTTAGTATAAGTTTTTTGTTAAAATTTCCTAAGTTGTAATGCTCAAGTTGCTGTGCTTAATAACGGAGGTTATTGGTTTTTCCAATTTTTGAATTAAACGGATTTTTATTGTCTCGATAATATTAACCGAAAAAATTACACTGTATTCGAAATGCATTTCTTGCAAAATGACTGTATCATTTCCATAAAACTTGTATGTATTGTTCAACTGTGTTTCGATCCAAGAATTATTTTGCCAAAGCTAGTAAATGGCAATTATCTAAAAAAAACTGTTTACATCCTAGAAATAATTCCTACCATAAATCTGCATAAATTAATTGAGATTTTTTTTTAATTTTAGTTGGCAATTTCTTAGTAAGCATAAAAAATTAACCTTTGTAAATTGAATTTTTTTATATTACATTAAAAATATTATTATTTTTTGGGGAAAAAAAATATTTTATCTTCTAGAGTTGTTTTGAAATCGCATATTTCTATCAGAATCCCATTTACATTAAACTTCCTGTACAGGCATTTTCATTATTCTTTCGCAAATTATTCTCATAGAAATAAAATTTTACAATAGTATGAGAAGTAAATTAATTCTTAAATTCAAATAAAAACAGTTTTATTTGTCTACTTTTTCTATTGAAGAAGTCAAGTTAATATAAAAATTATGCTGAGTAATATTTTACTCATAATTCAAAATAAAAAATTGAGAATATATTGTTTTCTTCTAAAATGAAAAAGAATATCATTCGTTATAATTATTCGCTTTAACTATATGAGATGTCATTGTAAGATAAAAGATTTGATATTTTAGAAATTATAAAAACAGATTATATAATGATAGGATGATGTTATAATATCCATGAGTAATAGGTCTAAAAATTTATGTAATTATATAAAAAAGCTTTTATGGTATTTGTCATTTCCTGCGAATAAATTTATTTAAAAGCAGACATGCCTTTCATTAGAATTGCTTTTATTTCCTTTGAAAATGGAAATATTTTGAATTTTTCCATATGACAACATAAATATATCCTTATCTTCTTATTTTTATACTTTATGCTTTTGATTTATAATAACAGGTCGTTAAGGTACATGTTCAAAAGTGTATATCTTATTTTTCTTTGAAATGAAAAATGTCGACGTAAAAATAAAAGAAATTTTTGTACATTTTTTTTTTATTTATTTCGCATTAGAAAATATTAATTAAGCTAAATTCTTGGAATATATTTATTTTCGGAAATGTATCATACCAGGCGTATAAGATTAAATCCGCTGTTTTTTAGTCCAAACAAATTTAATCAAAGTACTTGCCCTCATTAACTACACATTTTTCCCATCTCTCAGGCAATTTGTGGATACCACACTAAATAAATTCCTTCTCTTTCGAGGCAAACCACTCATCAAGCCATTTTCGGACGTCTTCATAAGAATCGAAGTGCTGCTCATCGAGCGCGTGGCACATGGACAAAAACAGGTGGTGGGCACCTCCAAGTAGTTTCGGACCATTTTGGACGTATGCGATGGTGTGAATTCGTGGAGGAATATCAGCTTGTCATGTCTTTGTTGATAATCTGTCCTTTTTTCACGCAGAGCACGGTGCAATTTGATCAGTTGTTGGTGGTGGCGGTGGGCATTAACAGTTTCACCATATTTCAACATCTCATAGTAGACGATACCCTGCTGATCCCACCAAACACACAGCATCGTCTTCCGTTCGAAGCGATTTGGTCTTGGGGAAGATGTTGATCGTTGGCCGGGATCAACCCAAGATTTCGTGCGTTAGGATTCTCGAACAAGATTTTTTTGTCTGGCGAACAAGATTTCGCATGTATTTTAGCGTCGCTCCATCTTCCTATCGTTCTATTCAGGCGGCACCCATTTTCCGATCTTTCCAATCTTCCCAATGGCACGCAAACGCATGGAAATGGCTGGCTGAGTAACACCCAATTGCTCCGCGAGCATTTTTTATGATTGGGTATAGTCTTCATCCAAAAGAGCCTGCAATTGATGGTCCTCAAGCTTCCTAGACCGATTTTCACCCTTCTTGTCCCACACTTCGAATTCTTTATTCACAGTACTTGCCCTCGCTAGCTACACATTTTTCCCATCTCTCGTGCAATTTGTGGAAACCACGCCAAGAAACTCCTTCCCTTTCGAGGCAAACCACTCATCAAGCCATTTTCGGATGTCTTCATAAGAATCGAAGTGCTGCTCAGCGAGCGCGTGGCCCATCAACGAAAACAGGTGGTATTTGGAAGGGGCCAGGTCTGATGAATAAACGGGGTGGGGTAGCACCCACCAGTTGAGTGTCACCAGGTTTCAACATCTCATAGTAGACGATACCCTGCTGATCCCACCAAACGCACAGCATCGTCTTCCGTCCGAAGCGATTTGGTCTTGGAGAAGATGTTGATGGTTGGCCGGGATATATCCACTTTTCATCGCTTGTCACAATCCGAAGCAGGAACGACTGTCTTTTTTGTCTGGCGAGCAAGATTTCGCATGTGTTTTTTTGGCGTCGCTCCATCTGCCTATCGTTCAATTCATGTGGCACCCATTTTCCGATCTTTTCTGTCTTCCTCATGGCACGCAGACTAATGAAATGGCTGGTTAAGTAACACTCAATTGCTCAGCGAGCATTTTTTACGATTGGGTATCGTCTTCGTCCAAAAGAGCCTGCAATTGATGGTCCTCAACCTTCCTAGACCGATTTTCACGTTTCTTGTCCCACAAGTCAAAATTGCCATCTTTGAACCGACGAAACCAATCTCGGCACGTTGTTTCTGATAAAGCACTGTCACCATGGGCCTCCATAAGCATTCGATGCGATTCGGTAGCCGATTTCTTCAAATTGCAGCAAAAAAGCAGAGATTACCAAAGGAAAAATGTATGTTGTTGTACGAAATTGTTGACAATGATTACCAAAGGAAAAATGTATGTTGTTGTACGAAATTGTTGACAATGTGCACTGATTAATGTTGACATATGTGAAAGTCATAAAAAAAGTATGGCGTGCCCATGGTGGCTTAATACGCTCACTCACACCATCTATGACCTAACAGCGGATTTAAGCTTATACCCCTGGTATATTTATGATAAATAAAAGTCTTAAATTTAAATGTTAAAACATGGTTTGATTACGAAGAACATTTTAGAATTCAAGTTTGTTTTATAAACTTTTAACAGACTTAGTTTTTTGGTGTTCAGTTTTTTTTAAATATTTAGCCAAAAAATTAATTTTCTGGTAATTTACCCTTTTACTAATATAAAACTTACAATCACTCACTATACCATAGAATATAATTTAGAAGACAAAATGTAAATAAATCTTAACTACTTTTACGACAAGAATATTTGCACACACATTCACACAGCATCAATCTTAAAATATTTTCATAAAAACTAAGTAAAAGTTTATATAGTTTGTAGTTTTATGTCACAATTTCACTTAACAAAAAGCTTAAAATAATTAAATTGCTTTCCACCTATACTAGCATTAAATATGTACCAATTGCTAGATACTTCTTTTAATACAAACAATTGAAAGAAGTTTTATATTATTTTATGGTATTTTTTTAATAATTTATATTAAAAAAATCTAAATTTTATAAAATGTTATAAAAGAAAATTTTTTTTTACTGAATTTGAAGAATTGGAATTTTAATAAAAAAGCTCAGAACGTATACGAGGATTGGCAGAAGAAGGATTTTCTGACCTTTTTTGGATGACTGGACTTGGGAAATATGTGGTTTTAACAGGACGATGTAACTTGCAACACAATTTCTGAAACAATGACCCTATTGCGGATGAAATTCAAAGGACGCATGATCTTACAAAACAATGGGTTCAAGTGGCCACCGAGATCTTGCCATTCGACACAATTGGACTTCTTTCTCTGAAGCTTTGTGAAAATTAAAGGCCTATTAGAATAAGGCCCTAGACGATTCCAGAGCTAAAGGACGAAATTATACACCTCATATATGAGATATAGCTCGAACTATGAGGTATGGCGAGCAAAGTAATTAGACGGGCATCACTGAAAGTGACCTGGTAATACTGTAGACTCTCTTCTACACAGCTTTTATGTTACTTCACTTTAGACGTGCAGTTTGAGTTTCAACCTCGTCCAGTAACTTGTTGACCCTACAGAGCGTAGAAAGTGAATTTGCGTTTTTGCAGTCCATCACAAAAATTCAAACAGAGAAATTTGCATCAATGATGTGTCATCAAATTTTATGTCAAGCTTGAAGAATTCGTTGGTTTGAACAAAAATGTACAGTAAGCATATGGAAAATATTCCTTAACAAGTTTTCCAAGATGCAGTGGAAGAAAAAACCTCGTTCAGAAAGAGGCTTCCAATATCGAAAACCAATAAAAATGTAAAAAGAGTCAGGGTTCTTGTAAGATCAGAGAATCCATTCATATTGAAGTTCATAGGTAGTCCTTAAAATATTCAGAAAAACAGTTTTCTGTATCACACTTGGATGTTCGGTCATATCCATCAACGAGTTTTTATCGTAATAAGATCCTCAGCTCTCTTGTTTGGATGTTTGTTATCATTTTAAATATTTTTAGTACTGACTTGTAAATTCTAAAAAACCATATGGCGAGTATATGTCCCAAACTACATTCAAACTCGTGTATGATTGTGTACTAAACCTACTCAATTACGCTACAACAGAGAATTCTTCAGCTCTATTGAGCTTATCAAAGGACTTTTTTTGTACCCCAACAGAAAAAAAAACACTTAAAAGTACGGCATCTTTGTACTGTCGATAACATCCAAAGAAGTGTAATGGAGGACCTGAAAGCATTTATAGCTCTGCTACGATGGAACTACTTTTAAGGGGATACGATTTGTATAAAAATAAAAAGCAGTTTACCACACCTCATATTTAGTTTACTTTTAAATAAGATTTAGACCATTAAAAATAGAAAAGTTCTACTTTTTTAATTTTTTTTTATTTGAAAAATTATCTCAAGTAAAACTAAAATATATATTTATCTATAAAATAATTAAAAATAATTTGTTATACATTAAAATAATTGTACTTAATTACGTTTTCTTAAATGAATCTCTTGCACGTTTGTCAGAAACAAGATAAGCACGTACAATTTTTAAAACGTGCTTATCACAATAAACGATCAATTATTATGTTATAAATTAATATATGTTATTTAAATATCATTTAGTATGTATTAAAAGATAAAACGATATATATTAATATTTGTTACACTATTAACACAAATTAAGCACCAATCAGATAGTATTTTCCATATAAATCTAGCTGGCAAGTGTAATAATTATAAAACTTTATATGTTAAGTATAGGATTCTCTTGACCTGAATTCCGACCATTCGGAATTCCGACCTGTTCTCCTAACACTAGACACTTCTCGTTCCTTAAAATCCTATTCTGCCAAACTTGTAAATGGGAAAGTTGATTGGGACATTTTCAGACAGAACTTAGACCAACAGATTCATTTACAACAAAGCCTAAAGAACGTACAAGAAATAGACGATGCCGTAAACGACTTGACTGTTTGCATACAGAACTCAATCACTAACGCCCACATAACTCATAATAAACCAACCATACGAGAACATGACTATAATCTTCCGCAAAAAATTCGCAGCTTGATAAGCGAGAAACGTCGAGCCAGGGCCCAGTGGCAACGTTCAAGAATGCCAAATGAGAAGAAAAAACTAAACTAACTACAACGAGAACTGAAACAAGAAATAGTTAATTATAACAACGAACGATTTACTGAATACACAGAATCACTGACAACTAATAAGTCACTCTGGACAGCTACCCGACGAATTCTCAAATACAAAACAGCTACACACCCGCTCCGGAATACCGACGGAACCTGGGCAAAAACAGATAAACAGAAAGCCGACATCTTCGGCAAACACTTAGAAAACATCTTTAAACCTCACGAAGATGTCCAAGACATTCTGCATGACGAACAAATATTCCGACATATATCAACTCAGTTGCCCATAAGTCCACCTCTTAAGTTTTTCACTCCTTCCGAAGTTAAATTCACAATAGAACACCTTTCCAATAAAAAAGCCCCAGGATATGACCTAATAACTTCAGAAATCCTGAAACAAATTTCCAAAAAAACCCTCGTCCTTATAACCTTTATTTATAATAGTATCCTCCGCACACCATTTTTTCCTTCCCTGTGGAAGTTTTCCATAATTAAGATGATCCCAAAACCCAATAAGCCCAAAAACCTTCCTACCTCATATAGACCTATAAGCCTTCTTCCCATGTTATCAAAAATCCTCGAAAAATTAATCCTAAAACGCCTTTATCCCATTTTTGAAACCGAGGGTGTTATTCCTCAGCATCAGTTTGTATTTCGACCTGAGCATCCCACTATCCAGCAGTGTCATCGCGTAGTCGACTACATAGCGTGTTTGCTAGAGCGAAAGGAATACTGCCCAGGCGTGTTTCTTGACATTTCGCATGCTTTCGACCGTGTATGGCACCCTGGATTGCTTTGGAAGTTGCAGCGAGTCCTACCCTCGGGTTATTTCCACATCCTTAAATCTTATCTCTCAGACCGATATTTTCAGGTAGCTGAAAATATTGAGTACTCTGACATTTATCCAATTTCCGCCGGTGTCACTCAAGGAAGTATGCTAGGTCCTATCCTATACAACATTTATACCCATGACATTCCTTGCCACAACAACATCCTAACCGCAACATATGCTGACGATACAGCCATCCTGACACATCACAAAGATCCTTCCACAGCCATTGGTATCCTACAGAACCATATCCACTCCTTAGAAACTTGGTTCAAAAGGTGGAAAGTGAAGGTAAATGAGCAAAAATCTGCTCATGTAACTTTCACACTCTGCCGAGAATAAATTCCCGACATAACCCTAAACGGCAGTATTATTCCACAAAAAAATAGCGTACGTTACCTTGGACTTATATTCGACAAACGGTTAACCTGGAACCTTCACACGAAAACTAAAAGACGTGAACTTAACGGACGATACAAACAATTATTACGTCTCCTAGACAGTTAATCAAAACTTACAACAACAAGTAAACTATTACTATACAATACGGTTCTGAAACCAATATGGACATATGGTCTAGAACTTTGGGGTTCGACTAAGAATTCCAACTCCCTTCCAATCCAATCCCTTCAATCCCGAATCCTTCGTAAAATTGTCAATGCCCCCTTTTATGTGCGAAACACTGTTATCCACCGTGACCTAAATGTTCCATTTGTTCGTGAACTATGCATCTCCCGATATAAAAAATTCCATTCGCATCTATCCTTCCACCCTAATCCTTTAGGAAGGGAACTTTTCACTCCCACCCTTCCAGTATACACACATCGACGTTTAAAACGGCGATGGCCGAGAGATTCTCTAAAATTATAAAATAAAATTACCCTGTTCTGAGGTAACATCGATGGGTGTTTTCCTCCACATGTCTTCATGTCCTTGTATATTCCCGTAAAAAATCTGCTTGTTACTAGCATAAGTAGTTGTAGATATCATTTAAAATAAAAAAAAATTATAGGATTCTGAATAGCAGTATTAAAAATTCGCCAATTCAAATAATTTGTATAGTAAATGCCAAGCAAAATTTCAAAAAAGTCAATAAAACTAGTGAAAAGGGATTTAAAGTGCTCAACATTTTTTTTTTAACCAAGTAAAATAAGACTTTTTAAAATTTTAGTTAATAGAAAAATTGAAAAATATTTTTAAATTTAATTTAATTTCAAATATAAAATAATTGTTTAAATTGTTTAGAAATTTTTGTAGTTTTTATTTTAATTTTATAAGAAAAGGCAAATAGACAAAAATATTTCCAGAAAATAGTAAATGTTGATTTGGATTCCTTAAACGTTTTTGTATCAAAAATTGTATATTCAAAATTATTTGTTTTTATATTTTTATTTTTATTTAATATTTATAAATTTAAAAAAAATTTAATTTGTAAGCTTTACATACTCATGGAAATCTATAAGGCTTTATCCATATTTTAGTGAAGATTTTTCCAAAATCAATCCTTAAATTTTATATCCTAAATCTAAAAGACTTATTCCAAATCATTAATTTGAATTTTGCTTTTCACCCTTTTTAACAAAGCCACCGAGTTGAAGATTTAATTATAAAAAGATTATTGCCAAAAAATGTTTCATGATTTCTCACAGTAATTTGATCGTAACTAACACCCACACTTACTTAGGAGAGTTGAGAGTTTTCTGCTCTTTGCTTATTTTCTAATTCTTATATCATATGTGTATATTTTCTTAGCGTTATTTCGAAGTGGTTCTAAATAAATATTCTTCTGGTTTGTTTCTCACGCATATTTGTGTTCCTCAAGGTAGTATACGTGAACCTATTTTATACTATTACTTGGAATATCCATAATAGACTTAAAAGACCTGAACTAAATTGACGCTATCGAGATCTTGTTTTTTCTCTTGATAAATATTCTGAACGTTATAATCAAAAATTTAATATATAAAATCAAATTTTTAAACCATTCTGGACTAATAGACTAGAATTGTGCTCCTCAACTTAGCCTTCCCATTCTCGTTATAACCAATCAGTTCCAATATAAAAATTTCAATTAAAATAACTTATACCATTATCTTTTCGTGTGTGAATTATTATAAAAAATAATTTAAAAAAATGTCTCTTTTGAATGTCCTTCCAGTTTAATCCTCCTACACAGTAGTTTAGGTATTTTGTAAGAATTTTAAATAAATGCTGAGAAGTAGACATGCATCTTAGGGTGTCTACTCCACCTAACTTTTTCTGAAACTATTCAAAATCTTTTTTTTTTTTTGAAAATCAACATGTTAAAATCAATATTAATTGTTTTTAAAAATGTTTTAAAATAATTTTCTCATCCAAATATTTTTAATTAATCGAAAAAAAATCTTTTCTGGCTAGTTTATTCAAATTGATTGTCATTATGTAAATTTATTCTTTTAATCAAAATTTATTTAAATTAATTAAACAAAAATAAAATTACTTTAATTTAAATATATTTTCTTATTATCCAAAAATATATATTAAAAATTGTAAAATGAATTATTTGAAAATTTCAATCAACTAATAATATTATAAATGCAATATTGTTTATAATTTAATATTTATTTGTAGATGAAAATTTTACAAAATCAATCAGTAAAAACCAATTAATGGAATAAAGCAATTATTTAAATCGAAGAGTTTCATTCTAATCAACTCAATTATTATAATTGAATTTAATTAGAATATAACTGGTCCAGAAGTTTTCTAATTTATTTAAATATTTATAAAGTAATTGTGATAATTATTTTTCATTATAGAGAATTTATTTTAGGATCTAAACCATCATGTTGGTGCCATTGCATAATAAATCAAAATTGATATATTCAATTTAGGACAAAATTCATTTACTAACAATAATTAAATGGAATATTTTAAAATATATTATAATTAATAATAATTATATCTACAAATTTCAACAAAAATTATATTTTACAAATGGAGTGAGACAAAAGTACACAAAATTCTGTTCTATCAAAAATATATAAAATAAAATAAATTTGTTTAAATATTTAATTAAAATATTATTTCTTAATAAATTTTTTATGAAAGAATGAAGGCTTTTAATCATTCCAAATATTTGTCTTTTGAATTTTGTAAACAAATATTTGATAAAATATTTTTCTTTTGATACCCAGCCCAGTTTAAGGTAAGTTCAAATTTCTTTATAATCATTATATTTACAATTAATGAAATTATTTATAAAAAAAACAACTTTCTTCTATTTGCTTTAAAAGAAAATATTTAATTAAAATTGAGTTGATTATTAAAAGTATTGTAATATTTTGAAATAACTTTAATCGAAATATGTTCTTAGAAAAGCAGTTCCTTTGAAAAAATTTCTTCCCACATAATTAATGCATTAATGAATCTGATTATTTTTAACTCTAATGAAATTGTATTTGCCCGAAATTTCATTACAATATTATTATTTGTACATAAAAATTTAAAAATATAATTATAAAATTGTTAATTTGAGTTTTATATTAACTCGTATAAGTACTTATTTTATGTTTATTGAACAAATTATATCAACAGTGTTAAAGCGTATTTGATATTAAATAATTCTATTTTATTTTAATTAAAATTGTGAATATAAAATATAAATGTGATGTTTTTGCTAATTTTTTAACAATCTTTTATAATAATCTTTTGGAAAGAATTAAAAAATTAATATACAATTAGTGATTCATTTTATGGTTTGGAAAGTTCAGGTCTGTCATTTGAAAGTTGTGAAACGTACGAGATCTGTGCAAAAAGTATTGCGAATTTTGTGTTTTTTCAAAAATTATTTATTTATTCATGAATATCTATTTTGTACCCTTCAAAGTAATCCCCACCAGCTATTATATACTTGTGCCAACGTTTTTTCCAATCCTCGAAGCACTTCAAAAAATCATTTTTTGTGATCTTGTTCAGCTTCTCCTTCGATCGTAGCGTAGCGTCGTCCTTTCATGGGGCTCTTCAGTTTCGGGAACAAGAAAAAGTCATAGGGAGCCAGATCTGGGGAAAACGGTGGCTGCGGCATTATTAGTGTGTTGTTTTTGGGCCAAAAATTCGCGCACATGCAACGATGCGTGAGCAGGGTCGTTATCATGGTGCAAAAGCCAATTTTTGTTCTTCCACAAATCCGGGCGGATTGTTTCACGCAACTTGCGCATAAGTTGAAGGTAATATTCATTATTGACCGTTCTACCCTGTGGTAAGAACTTATGATGCACCACGCCCCTGCAATCGAAGAAAACTGTAAGCAAAACCTTCACATTCGACCGAACTTGGCGCGCTTTTTTAGGACTTGGCTCGTGCGGCAGCTTCCATTGGGATGATTGAGCTTTGGTTTTCACGTCTTAACCATAAACCCATGATTCGTCACCAGTTATGACCCTCTGGGGCAAATTTGGATTGTCGCGGGCAGAGTCCAACAGCTCCTTAGCGATGCTGTTTTTGGTCAAAAAATGGCCAAAAATCTAAAACCAGCCAAAACACGTGCAAGCACATGCAACGATGTGTGAGCAGGGGCGTTATCATGGTGCAAAAGCCAATTTTTGTTCTTTCACAAATCCGGTCGTTTCTGGCGGATTGCTTCTCGCAACTTGCGCATAACTTGCAGGTAATATTCCTTATTGACCGTTCTACCCTGTGGCAAAAACTCATGATGCACCACGCCCCTACAATCGAAGAAAACTGTAAGCAAAGCCTTCACATTCGATCGAACTTGGTGCGCTTTTTTCGGACTTAGCTCGAGCGGCAGCTTCCATTGGGATGATTGAGCTTTGGTTTTTACGTCATAACCATAAACCCATGATTCGTCACTAGTAATGACCCCCTGGAGGAAATTTGGGTCATCGCGGACAGAGTCCAACAGCTCCTTAGCAATGTTAATGCGATGCTGTTTTTGGTGAAATTGAGCAATTTTGGTACGAATTTCGCGGTGACCTGTCTCACCGGCAAATCATTGGTAAAAATCGAATGGCACGAGCCAATCGATATATTTAAGTCCTCAACAACTTCTCTAACGGTGATTCGACGATTGGCCAATACCATTTTCTTCAATTCGTCAATATTTTCATCTGTTGTTGACATGCTCGGGCGTCCGGCACGCCTTTCGTCGTTCACATCTTCTCGGCCTTCTGAGAACATTTTGTACCACTGATAAATATTGCTTCTGACTATAAGATGTTAATTGTTTGAACAAACTTTCTTGAGCGATAAAACTCATTTTCCGCGCAGTTTGATACATCAAGAAGCAAAATTTTCGTACATGGGGCTCTGTAAATCCAAACGTGACTGTGAAGAAGCCATTGTATTCATCAAAAATGTGCAGTTTGCTCTGCAAAAAATTTCTCTGATAACAGGGCATTAAGAAGGACCCATAATTTCGAAATTTGGTGAGGTCAATTTGCATCCAGGATCGTACGATTTGATGTCGTTGGGTCTTATATTGTAGGAAAAGAATGTACTTACACAGATAATTTTCAAAATTTAGAGCAATGAAAAACAAAAATCCGCCAAGTAATGGGCGAATTGTAGTACAAAAAAATTATTGGAAATTAACTGAAAAGGATCAAGTCCTACAAAAAAAAAATTCTTAATAGTAATTTACTCTTTTTATAATGAAACAATTTATAAAATACAATTAAATAAAATTTTTATCAAATTTTGATTTGTAAATTAATTTTATATATTTTTCATTTCCAAATCAAATTGGATAATCCTGTTTACATATTTTAAAGGAGTCAGAAGCTAATAAACAAAAATATTATATATATATACAAATGTCAAAAAGTTTTCTGAGAAAGTGAAAGTTTTCTGTATATCCAATTAACACTTCTCAAAATTTCTATTTCATCAAATATAAAATATATTTCATGTCAAAATTCTTGTCATTTTATGAGAAATTCCGATTCGACAAAAAATATATTTACTTGAAAAAGTAATATTGACAAATACTATACAAACATATATAGTATAACTACATTGATTAGGGTAGAAATACTCAGACGGGGTTAATAAAATTGATAGCAGACATGAAGATTTATTCAAAATCTTTACCTCTATAGGCTAGCTGAACTTTTGTTGATGGTTTTCTACCCTTACCAAGTGAAACGGGTTAATACTGTCAAATTTGGGGAACCGCAAAATGAACTAGACACAATAGGTTTGCCTGTTATATGACTCATCCTGCTTTGTTATTTAATAGTAAAAACGGATTCGATGATTACGTACCATCCATATAAATGTGATATTCTTATCGTGAGGGATCTGGGCGAATATGACACAGAAAATACAAAATATGCCATTGGCAAACTTGTTCACACCTATAAGAGTATCACGTAGGTTAAAGAGATTCAAGAAGGAAACCGTTTCAGCAAATCCATATTCGAACAGATCGTATTCGAGGACGTGTTCCGAATTATTATTTAGATGCCGGCATCGTATGTACCGAAAACATGACGGCAGAATGTGAAATTGGCAGCGGCTAATGTTGCAGTTTAATATGCTGCTGTCGAGTATAAAACTGTATAAATACACAAGGTACCTGTCGTTGGGCTACCACATCCTTCCGGCAAAAGCCCATATCTAATGGCTTACATATTCGTACACCAATAAATCCGTTTGGTTGCAACTAAATTCAGAATTCACAGATTCAAGAATATCTGTTTAATATCTTAAAGCAATTTCGCTTCAGCTTTTGCACATATATTTTGTTTGCTGACAGAATGTTTGCCTAAAACGAAATGGAGTTGACTTAATTTCCTACATTCAGAATTAAGCAGAAAATTTATCAACACAATATTCATGTGCTCCTGGCATAGCTAACCAAAAATTTGACCATGTTCGCAATTTAACAGCAAATATACTCGTATAACATGAAACAGTTTTGATTTATTAATCCTATGAATATGGCGAAATATGAAATTGATCCAACCAACATAGCCAAAATGTTTTATTTTCCTTTTTGTGGGGCTCTGTTACACAGTAACTAAAATTATTCCTGTTCACTTAGATGAAAATAGAATATCCTTATCGAGCAGTTATGATGTATCGTTTTCATATATGTCCAATCTAAATACAAATTACTCATATCTAAACTTAAAAAATGTTAACAACTAAAGTACGTAAATTATTTAATTAAATTTATAAACTTCTATTGGACAAACTTCTATAAGGATATCTAAATTTCAGAAACTTTTTTAAAATTAATTATTTAAAAATTGGTCCAAAAACCTGACAACTATAAAAGCAAAAGAAAATTCAAAATTCCATAGAAAATTTTATGGAAATTTAATTGTTGTACAAAATTGTGGGCACTGGAAAACGAAGCTTGACCGAAAAATAATGAGAATGATTTTTTTTACATCTCAATGCTATCCCATTTAAAGTAGTTCCCTTCGGCAGCTATACATCAGTGGATGAATTTTTTCCACCCTTCGTCCTATGCTTTAATAGGAATTGCCTTCATCCAATACTTCAATTGGATTATTTCCACCCTTCGTCCAAAGCTTCAATTGGAATTGCCTTCTGAATCTTTATTATACTCTTTTGGATGTATCGATATTACCAATAACATGTCCTTTTAAGTATATTTTTACTCTAGGGAATAAAAAAAAGTCACATGAGTTCTCCAACCACAGAAGTCCCTTCTGCCCGACAAAACTCATTGATGGAAATTGCCGTGCAATAGATGGCGTTGTATGGGCAATGTCCGCTGCCGGTCAAAGAAACCCTCGTGGTTAAAAAATCTAGATGACCCTACTGAGGGCCTTAAAACCTATAATAAATAAAATTTAGAAATTTGTTCTCATTTTCATCCGGAATACAAGTAAAATTTTTTTCAAAAATATTACATACATTTTCCACTGAAGTGCTTATAAAGTCGTAAGAATCTTGCCAAAATGTTCCATTTCGAATAATTCTATTGAAACTTATTTATTGTAACTATTATATAATTTTCTTATTACAATTCCTGTTGCCTATTCTACTATAAAACATTATGTATAATAATTATAAAAAAAATAAATTCGGTTCTACTATGCTCAAAATCAATTTACTACCGTTGAATATAATAAAATCTCTTAAATCAACCAAGAAATAATATTTCATATTTCATATTCGATATGATTGGTTCAAGGATTATTAAAAACTCTCCATAGTTGAAGTGGGTCTTTATCGTTAGTTAATAGAAATTTTATTACCTTTTACCATGGAAACGATTATTTGTATCTACCTTCTATTAATATTTGTTTAACTTAATTTTCCAATTACGAAAAATTTATTCCAAGTGACTGCGCCTCCAGCTAGAATTATCATAACTCCAACCTAGCTTATGTCAATTATGGAAATTCTTATATTGGACTTTGTTGCCAAACTACTTCATTATATTGAAGAACATTCTGATAAAATCAAGAATAAATTAGATTAACAGTAATTTCACAATATTATCATTCAAAAGAAATAGGGTTTTTTTTTCTTTTGGTTTTCGTTTCGTTAGAAAATCCTAAAATATTTTCTATTTAATTTGAATTAATAAAATCTTCATTGAACTTTAGTTAAGTAGAAAGAAAACTTCAAATCCTTCAACAACTACCATAATTACCTGTACAAGGATTGAGTGGAATTAAATGTCCTTTTTTTTCCACTAATATCAGGTTAATCTTAATATAATCTCTTTGAGTGGGAGGTTAATAGACTTACTCGTGTCAGCTTATTTTAACGATTGACTCTTACACACATAAGATATTATAAAATTTCGAGGGTAGTTAATTAATAAATATTTCCATTAATTGGCTTGTATATTAAGTAATAATTCTTAAAATCTAGAATAATTATTTAGAATTTTTATTCTAACGAATTATTAATAGTTATTCTTTCTAATTGGATAATTAAAATTATATGATATTAAGGCCATCAATACATTTAGAAGAGTTTATGTTAAACAAAATCTTATGATATTCTCTATAATAGATTTGTATATACAATTTTATAGTTTTTATTATTATTAAAAAATTAAATATTTTAAATACGTTAGATATACTAGGTCTGTACAAAAAGTATCGCGACTTTTGTGTTTTATTTTTTAAAATTATTTATTTATTCATGAATATCTATTTTGTCTCCTTCAAAGTAATCCCCACCAGATATTATACACTTGTGCCAACGTTTTTTCCAATCCTCGAAGCGCTTCAAAAAATCATTTTTTGTGATCTTGTTCAGCTTCTCCTTCGATTCCGTCTTTATCGTCTCAATCGTAGCGTAGCGTCGTCCTTTCATGGGGCTCTTCAGTTTCGGGAAAAAGAAAAAGTCACAGGGGGGCCAGATTTAGGAAAAACAGTGGCTGCAGCATTATTAGTGTGTTGGTTTTGGCCAAAAATTCGTGCAAAAGCAACGATGCGTGAGCAGGAGCGTTATCATGGTGCAAAAGCCAATTTTTGTTCTTACACAAATCCGGTCGTTTCTGGCGGATTGCTTCTCCGTGCATAACTTGCAGGTAATACTCCTTATTCGCCGTTCTACCCTGTGGCAAGAACCCATGTTGCACCACGCTCCTACAATCGAAGAAAACTGTAAGCAAATCCTTCACATTCGACCGAAATTGGCGCGCTTTTTTCGGTCTTAGCTCATACGGCAGCTTCCATTGGGATGATTGAGCTTTGGTTTCCACGACATAACCATAAACCCATGATTTGGGTCATCGCGGACAGAGTCCAACAGCTCCTTAGCAATGTTAATGCGATACTGTTTTTGGTCGAAATTGAGCAATTTTGATAGGAATTTCGCGGTGACCCGTCGTACGCCAAATCATTGGTAAAAATCAAATGGCATGACCCAATCGATATATTTAAGTCCTCAGCAACTTCTCTAATGGTGATTGGATGATTGGCCAATACTATTTTCTTCACTTCATCAATGTTTTCGTCTGTTGTTGACGTGCTCGGGCGTCCGGCACGCTTTTCGTCGTTCACATCTTCTCGGCCCTCTGAGAACATTTTGTACCATCGATAAACATTGCTTCGCTCTAAGGCAGCTTCACCATATGCCACAGTCAACATTCGGAATGCGTCCGCACAATTAATTTTGTTTTTTACACAAAATTTGATACAGATTCTTTGATCCATTTTTTGGAATGGGCAAAAATCGAAAACGAGCCAAAACACGTGCAAGCAAAGCAGCTGTCAAAAATTAACTGAACATTCAAAAAGGCCGAACTGGTTGGTATAAGTGAGAGATATAAGTACCAACATAACGCCATAAAAAATCCAAAATCAAATATATATAACCCGCGGAAATTCAAAATTCGTGAAACTTTTTGAACAGACCTCGTATTTTAACATTAGAAATTGCTTATTGCTTAGGAGTGTATTATACAGAGAGTGTGAAGCTAAACGAATTGCCGAGAACCACTTGGAAATAACTCTAAAACGCACATGATTTAAGAATTAATAAACAAGTAGAAAGCAGCTTAATCAACAATCCAGTGGCTCTGTTGGATTGTGGAGTGCTGGGTAAGAATTCCAAGATAATGATTAGGATTAATTTATGACGAACTTTAGTTTGAAATAAATACGTTAAAGGAATAAATTTTTGAAATTTTCTTAGTTTTTTTATTATTTTAAATAATTATACTCGTAAATATATCCTCGAACGTTCGACTTACTAATCTCCAGTAAAATCGAGAGTTTTCACCGTTAAATATGCCATTTTATGGAACGTGTCGGATAAAAAGGAAAGGACTATAGTAAGAACCTAACTTTACGAGAGATGAAACACAATTATTTTATTATTTAATACCATCGGTTCTCTACGGACATAGAGAAACGCACAATCAGCGCCCATAGTTAGACTTATTACGATGGATTGCCTAAGCGCACAAGCCATTTACTTCTTTCCATTTCATCTGAAAGTGAAGCTGTTCCATTTCATCTAATGACAAGTATCCTCAGCTACCGGTCTTCCTACTCTAAGCATGATCAGCCTTCCTACTCTAAGCATGAATCATTCCCCAACGATAAGCGATCTTAACAAGTAGATCAGCTTATCTCGTTTTCAGCTCACCATCTCTGATGATTCTTTCTAGTTCCACTTACAGTCAGTTACCAATTACGAGCTAGTTACTCTAACTGCTGGTAGTAAGACCTGCCTGAACCTCTTTAAATATGATTGCGCCTCCAGCTAGAATTATCATAACTCCAACATGGTAGTAAGACCTGCCCGAACCTCTTTTAATATTTGTGGTGAAAGCATCCGGAATAACTGGTATCCCTCACTATCAGTTCTAAAACTGTGCCAGTGATGTGGGTATTAACTACAGCCGGGAATGATGTGACCAACCACCGTGGGGCACTCGACACTCATAATACCAATTTTTGATTTAAGCGTACTGGGTGGCTCAGAGATTAGTAAGGAACCTTGTTAATCTCAGACTCTGCTAGGCCGGCTTAGCGCCGTAGGTTCGCCATTACTCGAAGGCACTTTTGGATAATGTTGTGTTAAGCTTGGGAATCCGGAAGTTATACGTGCAAAAAGTTGTAGCGAGCCTATCGGGAACTCTAATTATCAAAAGTAAATATTCTCAGTGACATAAACCATTTTTGGAAGGAAAAAGAGTTTTGGCTACAGCACAATCTATCAACCAAGTTTTTTTTATAAAAAAGTTCTCGAAAGGCATTGCAGATACTTGAATGCTCCACCATGAAAATGTGATACAGACCTTTTGTCGGAAAAAATGAATTCCTGCGGTTCCCTATAATCTCTATTCCTCTATTCTAATGTTCGTATATTTTACTCAGGATTTATACTTTATAAATATAAGTCAGTCTCGAACTGTCAATAATATAATCAACTGTCACTGTCAATGTTTCTATTTAACCCTAGATTTACCAGCAATGTACCTATTTCTGATTAAACTAGTCAAAATAACTGCTCTTTAAGAAAAATACCTAGTGAGGTTTCCAGTCTTTATTTACTTTAAAAAAATAATAAAATAAGTGAAACAGAAATTCTTTCCTTGATATACCACACAATAGTTTCACCCCTTGTGTTTTTATACAATATCCAGGAATTTATCCCAGCTAAATCCAAGATATTGAAAAAACTTGATGCGGCCACCTTCTGGAACCTGACTTGACACTATACTTTCGTGCCATTTGATCAGTGATATCGACTCCAAATTTAGTGTTGTTATAAAAGGACACAGTTTCGATACAATTAAGTTTTGAATAAAACGTCATTCCAATGGCCTCTACGACTTCTTTTGCAGGAACGAATTCGATAAACCCAATTTTCGTGTACTTTTTCCACTAAATCAAGTCGTATGTCATGAATAGCACGTTCAATATTGATTTCTAAAGTTTGAAGAGAGTCTGGTTTATTGCTAGAGACCAATGACTTCAAATAACCCCACAAGAAATAGTCTAATGGTGTTAAATCACAACTTCTTGGAGGCCATTCAATGTCACAATTTCTTGAAATAATCGAATCTTAATACTTTTCTCGCAATAATTTGGTTGTTGCACGTGCTGTGTGGCACGTAGCCCCGTCTTGTTAGAACCAGATGTTGTCAAGATCAACTTTTTCCAACTTCGGCCATAAAAAGTTGGTTATCATCGATCTATACCGCTCTCCATTGACAGTAACGGTGTTACCAGCTTCATTTCGAAAGAAGTACGGACCGATGATTCCACCAGACCAAAAACCACACCAAACTGTCAATTTAGGTGAATGTAATGGGTGTTCATGAATAATTTGTGGATTTTCTTTGCACCAGAATCGACAGTTTTGTTTATTTACCACACCACTCAGATGAAAGTGAGCCTCTTCATCGGAGAAGATGATTTTGTTAAAAAAATCGTTATCGTTTTCAAGTTGTTCCAAGACAAACTCAGCAAAATCACGACGTTTACGGTGGTCCAATAGCTTCAGTTCTTGAGTAATAACAATTTTATACGGATGTAAGCCCAAATCCTTTCTCAAAATCCGTCAGGTTGTGGTTTGAGACAGTCCAAATTCTTGAGAACGTCTTGGAATCGACAAATTGCGGTCTTCAGCAATACTTGCTGAACGGCAGCAATATTTTCATTACTTCGAGCGGTTCTTTGTCTTATTGGAACTTGAACATTATGTAAAGAAAATGTACGCTCGAATTTTTTAACAATTCGACGAATAGCGAACACAGTTGGACGATTATTACGACCATAAAATGGCAAAAGCGCACGAAAAGTTGCAATTGGTCAACGATTATTTTGATAATAAAATTGAATAATTTGTAAACTTTGTTCTTGTGTATATCTCTCCATGATGAAATTGTAAACATTACTGAATACAAATGACAGATCATGACATATTACAAATGGCCGAAACGTCACTTAGAAATCATATTACTCTTATTGGAAAAATTTATTTATAAATAAATTTAAAATAGACGAAATAATTTTTGCCTATCAAATCTGGACTATAAAATTTTATCTTAGATTTTGATAGTTTTGTATTTGATATGAAATATAAAAATAAAATTGAAAATAGTTTTTTTTTGCTTAGACTACCTAGGGTATGATAAATTTATAAAATATTGTTCAATTGGAAAAGTTTTCTTTTAATTAACAATATACCACATGAAAGATGTTAAGTTTTGATTTCGTAATTGGATCTACAGATGGAACTCTTTTGTTTACTAGCTGTTCAAAGTATATTTTTTCCACTTATCTAAACAAACGCCGAAGGAGATATTCTTAACTGAAACTTTATTAAAATTGCCATTAAATCTATTATTGGCTACAATGATAACTAATTGAAAATCTCTTGTTTCAAAGACGGTTTTTGTGGTGGTATTGGAAAAAGGAAAGTTGCTCAATATTACATTGGTTACGAATTTGTTTGGTACGAGCAGTTTGTGGTAATAGTCCCTGTCTGTTAGTAGCTCCGACTGGGTTAATTGGATTTTTCTCAACACTTTTATTTCATTAATAAATCGCCAATACACAACATTGCATAGTTTTAGATCTGTTATATCGCAACAATATAACTACAAACTGCTATGAACAATTATTTCTTCACTCTGAATAAAAAAAAACAAATTAATTACATCAAGTATCTCCACGTGAAAATATATCAAGTGTAAAATATCCTTGAAATAGTTTGTATTGATTGTATTCTTGGCAAATATTGCTTGATGTATACTAGACTGATGCAGAAATAGTAGTTAAACGTGTCATCAAATTTAAAAGAGCAGATAAGATTTCTTAAGAAAATTACTTAAATTTAATATATTTTATAGTTTTTTTTTAAAAAAAGAATGGATGATAATTTGACAGTAATTTAACTATTAGGCAAGGCATTATTAAACTAAGCACAATAGGGATAATATTGAGCGAGACATAGTCAGTGGGCCCAAATGGGTCACTGGAGGACAGACACTTAACATTTTAAGTTAAGTATTGTATATAACTGAGTGAAAGGGGTCTCTGGGCACGGATGCTTAATTTTATAAATAACGGGTTATCCACTTTGAGGTTCAAAAAGTTCAGCCCTGCTATTAATTTTTTTTGACAAAAGTCTATATTTAATAATCAGAAAATTTTTATTTTTAATTGTTTGATTTTAAATGAAAGTTCTTAAATCATTTTACTGCCGTAGTGACATTTCGCCCTACAGATGGGGTTTATTCTTTGTTCCGTGATGCCATATATATTAGCAATAAAAACACACATGCGACTGTAAAAAAAAATACATTGTATCCCCAAAAAGTTATATTCTGTTATGTATTTTGTTTGGAAGGTGCCATAAGCCAGTATTTCTTTGAATATAACGAAAAAGAGACCGTTACCACAAGTTCTGAGTACATTGGCTGTATGATAACTGACTTATTTTAAGCATGAATTTAAAGATTTTATTCTGGAGTACCAGGTATATAAGCTTAAATCCCCTGTTTTGTCATAGATGGTCACAGATGGCGTGAGTGAGCGTATTAAGCTACCATGGACACGCCATACATTTATTTTATGAGTTTGACATCTGTCAGCAATTTCGTACAACAACATACATTTTCCTTTGGTAATCATGTCTAGTTTTGTGCCAGAGAAAGATCATAAGCGGGAAGCTCAGCTTTTCTCCCTCAATTTGAAGAAATCGGCTGCCGAATCACATCAAATGCTTATGGAGGCCTATGGTGACAGTGCCTTATCGGAAACAACGTGCCGAGATTGGTTTCGTCGTTTCAAAGATGGCATTTTTGACTTGTGAGACAAGAAGCGTGAAAATCCGCCTAGGAAGGTTGAGGAGCATCAATTTCAGGCTCTTTTGGACGAAAACGATACCCAATCGTAAAAAATTGCGTGTTACTCAACCAGCCATTTCCATGCGTCTGCGTGGAAGATGGAGCGACGCCAAACAAAAAAGATAGTCGTTCCTGCATCAAATTATGACAGGCGATGAAAAGTGGATATATTTCAAGAATCCTAAACGCAATAAATAGTGGGTTGATCCCGGCCAACCATCAACATCTTCCCCAAGACCAAATCGCTTCGGATGGAAGACGATGCTGTGCGTTTGGTGGGATCATCGGGGTATCGTCTACTATGAGATGTTAAAACCTGGTGACACTCAACTGGTAGGTGCTACCCCACCCCGTTTATTCATCAGACCTGGCCCCTTCCGATTACCACCTGTTTTTTTACCACCAATGGCTTGATGAGTGGTTTGCCTCGAAAGGGAAGGAATTTTTTTGGCGTGGTATCCACAAATTGCCCGAGAGGTGGGAGAAATGTGTAGCTAGCGAGGGCAAGTACTTTGAATAAATTTGTTTTTGATTTCTATGAAAAAAACATGTGTTTCTTGACTATAAAAACGCGGATTTAAGCTTATAGACCTGGTATATACGAGGTCTTTTCAAAAAGTATCGCGAATTTTGAATTTCCGCGGAATACGTATTTTCGATTTCTGATTTTTTGTGGCGTTATGTTGGTACTCATATCTCTCACTTATGCCGACAAGTACGGCCATTTTGACTGTTCAGTTAATTTTTGACAGCTGCTTTGCTTGCACGTGTTTTGGCTCGTCTTCGATTTTTGCCCATTTTCGACCAAAAACAACATGGCATCAACATTGCTAAGGAGCTGTTGGACTCTGTCCGCGACGACCCAAATTTACTCCAGAGGGTCATAACTGGTGACGAATCATGGGTTCATGGTTATGACGTGGAAACCAAAGCTCAATCATCCCAATGGAAGCTGCCGCATGAGCCAAGACCGAAGAAAACGCGCCAATTTCGGTGGAATGTGAAGGTTTTCCTTACAGTTTTTTTCGATTGCAGGGGCGTGGTGCATTATGAGTTCTTGCCACAGGGTAGAACGGTTAATAAGGAATATTACCTGCAACTTATGCGCCAATCCGTCAGAAACCCCGCATTTGTGGAAGAACAAAATTTGGCTTTTGCACCATGATAACGCCCCTGCTCACACATCGTTGCTTGTGTGCGAATTTTTGGCCAAAAACAATACACTAATAATGCCGCAGCCACCGTATTCCCCAGATCTGGCCCTCTGTGACTATTTCTTGTTCCCGAAACAGATTCTTTGATCCATTTTTTGGAATGGGCAAAAACCGAAGACGAGCCAAAACACGTGCAAGCAAAGCAGCTGTCAAAAATTTACTGAACATTTAAAATGGCCGAACTTGTCGGCTTAAGTGAGAGACATGATTATCAACATAACGCCACAAAAAATCAGAAATCGAAAATACGTATTCCGAGGAAATTCAAAATTCGCGGTACTTTTTGAACAGACCTCGTATTTTATATATAATAAAATATGATATATAAAAATATATAAAATTTTATTGTATATTTTCATATATAATATTTTGGTTTAATTGCGCGAAAAGTTCTCAGGACATGTATCAGTTCGCCTTAAATATTATGTGATTTAATGGTGTTGAAATAAATAATTTTAGATTTAAGAATATGTAAAAACTAGCATCCATCAAGTAATGGTCGAATAATAGACTGAAATATGAGAAAAAGTTATCTCAAATAAATCAAGTCCTGCAAGAAGCTCGTTCTAGTTTATGTATTGTATTAAAATAGCAAGCAAAATTTTTCCTAGTTGTTCTTTTTATTTTTATTTTCACAGTGTAATTTGTTTTTTTGAATTTTAATTTTTTTTTAAATAAATAATTTTCTTTTAAATTTTTAAATTTTTATTTCTTTTAAATAAAGATAAAAATCAAAAAATCTTTTATAAAATCGAATATTATTATGATTAAAATTTAATTTCTTAACTAATTGAATAGCAGCCGAATTTATTCCATAAATGAATAATATCACATTTTGAGAAATTTAATAATAATTAAAAATGATTTTATGTATTATGCGAGTATATCAAATGATATTGGCTTAAAGTTAAATTCAATTTACATAATACAAGTATATTAAAGTCGTTAATTATTTAGTACGCTTAAAATACTAATTAAGTAATTTGTATCAGGTAGCAAGTTGTCGTTCTTAGATAGTCGTATTTTCATAGAAAATCTATTTTGTTACACTTTCTTGATTCCTTGATTCTCATCGATCTATGCTAATTAGCAGATTTACTAAAATAAATATTGGCAAGAATAAATTTTATTGGGTGATAAAGTAATTGCATTATTCAGTTAAAATATTGTGCTAGAATATATTATTTCCAAAGTGTGTTAGAGTAATTGGGACTTATTTTGAGGTTTATTTAATTTAAATATATTATAATTCTATGAAAAAATGAGCATTTTAACTGAAAAATATTCAACATAATAAAGCAATCAAATTACATAAAATATTTTAACATCTCAAATGAGTTACATTATTAATAGATGCCATTTTGAAATAATTTATTTCCTGTTATCATTGAAAAATATAATTTTTCATTTAACAATTATTTTAATATAACTAACTCGATACTATTTATCTAAGTTAGTGTATTTTAATAAAAGATATATTCTTTTTAATAAATAAGTAGAAAAATTGAAATAAATGCGACCAATTATCTAGATAATATATGACAATCTTGGAGTTGAGGTTAACTTACCTTGGTTCAATTGTTTATTCGGATTAGTGAGTACTTTTATGCAATCATTTATATTGTACCACTTAGTAAATCACACTCTATCAATTTATAATGCTTTGTAGAGTTTTCAAACCATAAAACAACAATGTTGTAAATTTTTTTTTGTACCCAATAATCTACTATACCCTAACAGGAAGACATTGTTCTGGATAAAGTACGTTTCGTTATCACCCTCTGTTTGCGTATCCATGCATAAATAAAAACACCTTTAACTGTAGACATTCCGGCACGTTCACTTCTAATAGAGTACTTGACGGGAATAAAGAATGCTATAAAAATTTGAAATGTATATTATGGCTCGTTTTGCTGCTTAATTATTCATTTTATTTGTGCAATTTTGTTTCCAGGGAAAAAATCTTGAGCAAAAAGAAACAACACAACCACTATACAAATAGATAGAATTATATTTTTTTTATTATTATAAACAGGTATGCATGAAAAAAAAAAGTATATTTAATGTCATAGTCAATTGTTATTTGAAAGGATATTGATGCTGCTTTGCACTTTTGAATTAATCTAAAATTAGATGTTGTGCCTATTTTGAGCAGAGTAGAAATTATGAAACGATGTGTATTTTGTCGGGGATGATATTATCAATGTGTTAAAATATAACTTTAGATAACTTCTAGTTTATAACGGTTATTAAATGATTTTTTTTTACAAAAAGGTTATTTGATAAAATCTTTAAATTATTTTACATAAATTCTATAAAATACGAGGTCCGTACAAAAAGTATCGCGAATATTGTGTTTTTTTCAAAAATTATTTATTTATTCATGAATATCTATTTTGTCCCTTTCAAAGTAAACCCCACCAGATATTATACACTTGTGCCAACGTTTTTTCCAATCCTCGAAGCACTTCGAAAAAAAATCATTTTTTGTGATCTTGTTCAGCTCCTCCTTCGATGCCGTCTTTATCTCCTCAATCGTAGCGTAGCGTCGTCCTTTCATGGGGCTCTTCAGTTTCATCACAGGGGGCTAAGATTTCCAAGATCCTGGGAATACGGTGGCTGCGACATTATTAGTGTATTGTTTTTGGCCAAAAATTCGCGCACAAGCAACGATGCGTGAGTAGGGGCGTTATCATGGTGCAAAAGCCAATTTTTAATCTTTCACAAATCCGGGCGTTTCTGGCGGATTGCCTCTTGGAACTTGCGCATAACTTGCAGTTAATACTCTTTATTGACCGTTCTACCCTGTGGCAAGAACTTATGATGCATCACGCCCCTGTAATTGTAGAAAATTGTAAGCAAAACCTTCACATTCGACCGATCTTGGCGCGCTTTTTTCGTTCTTGGCTCGTTTGAGCTTTGGCTTCCACGTCATAATCATAAACCCATGATTCGTCACTAGTTATGACCCTCATGAGTGAATTTGGGTCGTCGAGGACAGAGTCCAACAGCTCCTTAGCAATGTTAATGCGATGCTGTTTTTGTTCGAAATTGAGCAATTTTGGTACATATTTCGCTACGACCCTCTCACTTCAAAATCATTCGTAAAAATCGAATGCCACGAGCCAATCAATATATTTAAGTCCACAACAACTTCTCTAACGGTGATTCGACGATTGGCCAATACTATTTTCTTCAATTCATCAATATTTTCATCTTTTGTTGACATGCTCGGGCGTCCGGCACGCTTTTCGTCGTTCACATCTTCTCGGCCCTCTGAGAACATTTCGTACCACCGATAAACGTTGTTTCGGTCCAACGTAGCTTCACCATATGCCACAGTCAACATTCGGAATGCGTCCGCGCAATTAATTTTGTTTTTCATACAAAATTTGATACAGATTTTTTGAACGCATTATCGTGGTGTAAAATTCAAGAATTGTTCTGCCAAAAATCTTTTTTTTTCCGGGCAGTATAGTGTTCACTTTTTTAAAGGCCTCATAAAGTTCAGATAATATTATTTGTTAACAGTCTACCTCTCAAAAATTATACCACTATTATCATCGAAAATAGTCAACATCATTCAATTTTTGGTCGACTTAGACTTGCTTTTTTGGTTTCAGGTCATTATGGATGTACCATTCAGAAGCTTGTTCACTTATAAACTCGTATAGACTCCAAATGTCTGGTTCAAGCATGTTTTTTGAAAAAAATTCAGCTCCTTCTGAATAAGTTTTGCTGCGACGCGTTTTATGCTCAAAAAATCACCTAAAATGGTGCAAGCAGATTCATGAGACTTGTCCAAATCCTGAGCCATGTCTCTTAAGTCCGTTTGAGGCTAGTTTTCAATCACTTCTCGGAAAAATTTGAATGTTTAGTAACACTCTTATATATAGTTAATTTGCCTTCATAAACATTAGCATTGTTTGAGCATAAAAAATGTTGTTGACAGTACAAATTTTCGGTCAAATTCTTTGTTCGATATTTTTTTATACACAAAATCGCATAGCATTTGTACACAAACTAGTTGACAGATAGCGAAAAAAATTTAACATGACAAATGGCCACATTTGTACCAACTTAACAGCAAAATAAAGTTTTTCATATCTTTTATGCGTGTTTTTTTTTTTAAATGGGCAGTTTCCTGATTCTTAAATTCTCCCCAGAAATAATAGTTATAATAAATTTATTTTGTTTTCTTTTGAATAAAGATTGTTTTTTTTTTTTTAAATAATTATGAAAAAAAAACATTTGCGAAGTGTATGGAGCAGATGTCATCATAGTTCGACAGGTACGAAAATGGTTTACAAAATTTCGATCTGGGTATTTTTCACTTCTAATTGATAAACCACGTACTGGGCGGCCATTGAAGTCTGATGACGACAAGTTAAAAGTCATAATTGACACCAATCCACGTTTAACCACCAGGGAGATCGCGTCGATGATGGGAGTCAAGCAAACAACTGTATTAAGACATTTGAAGCGTATGGGGATGGTTTCGCGGTATGACGTTTGGATACCTCATCAATTGTCGGCTGCCAATTTATTGGATCGTGTTTCAACGTGCGTTGCTTTGAGTGCGAGACAAAAACATGAACTTTTTTGCATCCTTTGGTAACGGGAGATGAAAAATGGGTCGTGTACAACAACGTGACAAGAAAAAGACATTGGGCTATACCTGGACAAGCCCCATTAACAACTTCGAAAGCCGAAATCCATCAAAAAAAAGTTATGCTTTGTGTTTGGTGGGATTGTAAGGGTTTTATGTATTTTGAACTCTTGGAACGCAATCAGACAATTACAGCAGAATGATGTTGTCAGTAATTATCCAAATTGAACATCGCCCTTCAAAAGGATAGACCAGCATTGGTAAACAGAAAAGGGGTAGTATTTGATCACGACAACGCGCGACCACATGTGGCTATGATGACCCAACACAAGCTTAATGAGTTGAATTGGGATGTTATCAAGCATCCACCGTATTCTCCAGATCTTGCTCCTTCTGATTTTCATTTATTCCGATCACTGCAAAATTTTTTAAATGATAAAAAATTTGATACAATAGAGCAGGTGAAAACATCTCTTACTACATTTTTCGCATCAAAATCCATGGAATTTTATACTAATGGTATTAATAAGTTGATAGAAAGATGCAAGAAGGTTATAAGAATGGATGGAAATTATATAATTGATTAAATAAATAATACAAATCTACGAAAAAAAATGTTTAATTACTTTTGCATTCACCCAATAATAATTAATGAAAATGTTATCATAACACATATAAATTTAATCAAGATATTTGTTCTTGTCAGTTTAGATTTTTATAGCAATAAAATAATTGCATTTGGTTTTGTATAGTTTTTCTTAAACCAATGTTTACTTTGAGAAAGTTCCAAAGTGATTATATAATTCACAATATTACCATAAAAATATATTGTAGAAAAGAAAATTAAATATTTATCAATCATGGTATAGAAAAGGTAGATAACCTTAAAAACACGAATGAAAATAAAATAAATATAATAAGAGTCACTCTCATCCATAAATAATTTCGAAAAGAATTTGCCACTCACGATTTTAATTATTTAAACATTATCAAGTCAAACTTTAACTATCAGCAGTTCCGAATTGATGGCGCAAGAGTATTCCAATAAAATTGTGTAATCACGTACTTCTATGTATGCATATATGTTTGTCCGTTGATGAGTATTAATCAAATCTTTACTTTTTATTTTATATTTAACTCAAGTCCACATTTCAACTAGAAGTAATATCAACAATATACGAATCCGTGGAGATACGAGTATAGTCGCATTACCAGTTGGATGGGAAACAATCAAACATCAATACGAGATTACATTGAATCCAATAAATGTTATTACTAGCAAGGGGCTGGATGGGGTATCCTTTCGACAGTAATAAATCCTTCATGCAAGGACGAGTATGCTCGTAAAGATAGGATTGCTGCCACCATCTCTGAGATTGTCTCCAATTTTCTATAATATTGACTGTGGTATTCTACAATTTCGTCTTGTGCGAATTCATCCAAACTATTTGCCATACTAAAAACACAGAATGCAATAGTGGAAAATGCAATCCATCAGAAGTTCACCGCCGTAATAAGAGCATTGCCGGTTAGTCTTGGATGCACTCTTTCGAAAATCTTCTAAATACTTTCTAATGGAAAACACAAGGAATCACCACTAATTGATGAAGGATTCTCTGGTGCAAATCATTTATTCAATTCTCTTGTCCCTTGACCTTTTTCTATATAGAAAAATTGATTGTTCACACATGCAAGTTGTCTTTATTATCGATTTTCTAAAAGTGTTTTCTTAAAAGGTTTTCTATTAAAAGGTGTTTTAAAAAAAAAAAAAAATGAAAGTTCCCAAATAACGAATAATGTTAAATTTATCGGAAAAGCTTAATATTGTGGAAATAATTTTAATTTAGGTGCCAAGGGTTAATCTTTTGCTAATGAAGAGTGATAATTTTTATATTTGCAAAAATAGCTTAAACGACATACTTGGGCTTGTTATATAATTTTCTACTCTTAATATAAAGTTTTCCTTTTTTTGCTTCGGAATTAATTGCATTTTTTATATTTTTACAATTTATTTTGCTATTTACAAGACTTCAATGTAACGAAAAAAGTTTCAATGTAACAAAAAAAGTTTACATTATTTTATAATAATTTCACTATTTAATTGAATTATTCTATTTATTATTTTGAATAAAATTATAAATTCATTAAACCTGCACTTGCTACTTTATAATTAAATAGTATTGTAGAATAGTTATAGAAGAAAAATTTTTCCATTATTATTACGAGTGAAATTTACAGGAAAATTCAAATGATTAACTTTGTTTGTCATTTAATAATAAATTTCCATTAACTTTATATGAATTATGAATTAATTATTAATAAATAGTTTGAATGAGAAATTATAAATTTTTAATGAACTTAATTCATACTGATTTTAATGAACTTTCAATTTATTTCTATAATTTTATAGTAGAAAATTATGCTTTTATAATGCGTATATGGTAATTAGCTTTTTTTTTTTGGTGTAATTTATTTTTAATAAAATTCAGAATGTAGAATAATTTTTTTTTTATATATGAAATATTAAATTTTATTGGTTTTGTTTTTGTGCAATATTAAATGTTAATGGAATTTAAAGTTAGGATAAGACTTTAAATAGCTTTTATTAACCAAACTGAAGTAATAAATTTTCATACCACACTATTTGGTTTAGCATACACATACACGCACACACACACACAGAACTGGATGGCCAAATATTTGTGGTTTCATGGCTTCGTTGGGAAATAGAAATAATTGCGGAAAAGCAGTTCTTGATACTGAAAATGATTTAGTAAATGAAATATTGTATTTATTATGAATGGTATTTAATGGCTGACATACTATGAATAATTAATAACTTTTTATTCGGTAAATAAATTAAAAGTTCGCATACAAATTTTTTCTTAAGATCCTTGGTTAATGTTCTCAATTAATCAAAATATTTTTCTCTTTTTTTTAAATAATCAGTAGTGAATATTATAATCATATTTGGTGTAAATTGATACCAACATCGAATATAATAAAGGGTGGATCTGGGCCTACTGTTTAAATTTATAACAACATAATAATAATAAATTTACTAAAAACCAAACAGTTTAAAATATTCTCAGATTTTTTATGTCGATAAGAAACTAATGCAGAGGTCTAAATGATGCTTGGAAAATTCTGCTCGATAAGGCAATCAAGTGTTTTCATTTATATTAACAAGGTTTGGTAGATGTGGCAACGCTGCTAATCACGGAGAAATATTCTCAGCCATTGAGATTATCCAGCAATACTGCGGATTTCCAGTCCACAAAGCTTGTTCGTCTTTCCCAGGAGTACAGATCAAGTTTCAACCTCGTTTGATAACTAAGCTACTTCACAGAGCATTATAAGTGAACTTGTGTATTTTTAACGGAAAAGTGAGTACTGAAATATCGAGGACTTGACGAATCCACCAAAAACATTCCTTATTAAAAAAGCAGCTGGTTTTCGAGGGCCTACAAGTATTCGCAATTGAACCACACTCAGGGAGGTCTTCAACAGCGAAAACGTACCAGTTGTATAAGCTTAAACACATGTTTTTTTCATAGAAATCAAAAACAAATTTATTCAAATTACTTGCCCTTGCTAGCTACACATTTTTCCCATCTCTCGGGTAATTTGTGGATACCACGACAAAAAAATGCCTTCTCTTTCGAGGCTTATCCCTCATCAAGCCATTTTCGGATGTCTTAGTAAGAATCGAAGTGCTGCTCAGCGAGCGCGTGGCCCATCGGCGAAAACCAGGTGGTAGTCGGAAGGGGCCAGGTCTGATGAATAGGCGGTGTGGGTTAGCACCTTTGTTGATAATCGGTCGTTTTTTCACGCAGAGCTCGGTGCAATTTGATCAGTTCTTGGTGGTAACGGTGGGCATTGACAGTTTCACCAGGTTTCAACATCTCATAGTAGACGATACCCTACTGATCCTACCAAACGCACAGAATCGTTTTTCGTCCGAAGCGATTTGGTCTTGGGGAAGATGTTAATGGTTGGCCGGGATCAGCCCACGATTTCTTGCGTTTAGGATTCTCGAAATATATCCACTTTTCATCGCCTGTCACAATCCGATGCAGGAACGACTTTCTTTTTTGTCTGACGAGCAAAATTTCGCATATATTTTTACGTCGCTCCATCTGCCTATCGTTCAATTCATGCGGCACCCAGTTTCCGATCTTTTCAATTCTCCCCATGGCACGCAGACGCATGGAAATGGCTCGTTGAGTAACAGTCAATTGCTCCGTGAGCATTTTTTGCGATTGGGTATCGTTTTCGTCCAAAAGAGCCTGCAATTGATGGTCCTCAACCTTCCTAGACCGATTTTCACGTTTCTTGTCCCACAAGTCAAAATTACCGTCTTTGAATCGACGAAACCAATCTCGGAACGTTATTTCCGATAAAGCACTATCACCATAGTCCTCCATAAGTATTTGCAGAGCTTATGTCTAGTTTTGTGCCAGAAAAGCAGAGCTTATGGTCTTTTTCTGGCACAAAACTAGACATGATTACCAAATGAAAAATGTATGTTGTTGTACGAAATTGCTGAAAATGTGCACTGATTAATGTTGACAGATGTCAAACTCATAAAAAAAAGTATGACGTGCCTATAGAATCTTAATACGCTCACTCACACCATCTATGACCTAACAGCGGATTTAAGCTTGTACATTTGGTATAAAAATATTGTGAGGTCAAATCACCGATTTACATTAAAACAAATAGTTTGAATTAGATCGGACGTTTCACACACTTGAAAACTTCACCAGACAGAGCTCCCTGTCACGCGAGCAACTCCATGAACGAGTTTTCACCGAAAAGGAAAATGCCTGTGGTTCATCAATCTACGTTTTCGACTTGTTCTATGTCCGTCCGAGCTAATTTGTTCCACAAGCTCAAAAACCGATGTGAAGTTGGTCCTGTCTAAAAAGTATATTTACTTTTATTAATAAAGTTTCTTAGATTTAACAAAAAAAGATACCCGACGGATTTTAGTAGTTTTTATAAAAATTAATGCAGATAAAATTTCTAAAAATTATTTAAAACTACTTTAATTTGAAGAAAAAACGAAGAAATTTTCATATTTAAATGTAGCTTTAATGGTGACTTTCTTAAAGAGATCTCTTTGTGAGTTGGTAAATTCCTCGTTGACTCTGCCTGCTTACCAATCTATCCTTCTATTCTATTATAAATTATATTATGATAGAATTCAATATAATATTCAACCTTTTGAATGAATTGAATAATATATCAGACCAGTTAATATGGCAACAAAATACATTATAATAAAAATCTAAAATTTTTGTTGCCACACTTGAACTATGATTGACGACTAACTCATGACTTTATCATTAATCATAAAATTTGTCACATCATTTGCACGAATGGGAATAACAATACTCGCCGTAGCTAAGACGTAAGCCCTGGATTATCCTAAAAAAATATTACTTGTAGAGGGACAAGATAACCGATTGGGTAGATGTACAATAAGAAGAAAAAAACACGATGCAACGACAATAACATATCGAGTGGAAAATTTCATCAACAAAAGGGAAAATCCCATCAAAAGATAATTTTTTTTTGGGGACAGTATCATGATTTTCCAGGAAGAGGAAATTTTCCTTCCAGTTACTAGAGTACATAAATCAAGAAGTAAGTCTTTAATAAAAATTTACATTTAGGAAATGCTCGTATTTATTTATTTATTTAAAAATTTAAGATAGATTAAATTTAATGTAAGATTGAATTTTAATTTATAAATCAAAAAAAAGACTTAAATAAATTTTTTTGAAATTTAGTAACAGAAGTGATATTTTTATAAATTTTTTTCTTTTTACATGTAAAAATTTATATGAACTTAAAGATGACAAGTCACATTATAATATAATATTTTCTTTAAAGATTTTTTTTATTAAATATATTTTATAAAAAAGTTAGATGTAGAAATGCTTTTACTATAAATATATTCTATAAAAAAAAACCAATATATTGTAAACGGATTCAAGAATCTAGCGTATATTTTATAAATGAATAAAAAACGTCCTTTGATGTAGTGTAATTGAGTTGGTTTGAGATTAACTACAAGGTATTACAGAAAACAAAGAAAACTGGGCATTACTGAGATCGGTCTGATAATTCTGTGAACTTCTCCTTCTCGAAGGGCATAGAAGTTTAGTATAGGGTTTTCCAATAAGAGTAATATGATTTCTAAGTGACGTTTCGGCCATTTGTAATATGTCATGATCTGTTTTTTTCGTCATTGTATTCAGTAATGTTAACAATTTTATCACGAAGAGATATACGTAAGAACAACGTTTACAAATTATTCAATTTTATTATCAAATTAATCATTCTCCAATTAAAGAAAATCATCTTCTCCGATGAGGTTCACTTTCATCTGAGTGGTGCGGTTAATAAACAAAACTGTCGATTCTGGTGCGAATAAAATCCACAAATTATTCATGAACACCCTTTACATTCACCTAAATTGACAGTTTGGTGTAGTTTTTGGTCTGGTGGAATCATCGGTCCGTACTTCTTTCGAAATGAAGCTGGTAACACCGTTACTGTCAATGGAGAGCGGTATAGATCGATGATAACCAACTTTTTATGGCCGAAATTAGAAGAAGTTGATCTTGACAACATCTGGTACCAACAAGACGGGGCTACGTGCCACACAGCACATGCAACAACTGAATTATTGCGAGAAATGTTTGGAGATTCAATTATTTCAAGAAATTGTAACATTGAATGGCCTGCAAGTAGTTGTGATTTAACACCATTAGACTATTTCTTGTGGGGTTATTTGAAGTCATTGGTCTTTAGCAATAAGCCAGACTCTCTTTAAGCTTTAGAAGTCAATATTGAACGTGCTATTCATGACATACGACTTGATTTAGTGGGAAAAGTGCTCAAAAATTGGGTTCATCGAATTCGTTCCTGCAAAAGAAGTCGTGGAGGCCATTTAAAAGACGTTTTATTCAGAACTTAATTGTATCGATTGTACTTTACATTAAATATTGGGTGTATACCCTAAAAATGCGGGATTGACAACAGATGGCATAACTTTTACACATGGTTTGTGTTAATACTCGTAATAACTCATATGGCATTTTGGAGGTTAAACTTCTGTCATTCATTCTCGATTAGTCATTGAACGAAATAGTGTAAACAACAAAGTTTTTTTTTTGTTTCAAAAATGTCGAATTTCGTACCAAAAAAGTCCCATTTGCGGGAAATGTTGATTTACTTCTTCAATTTGAAAAAAAGTGCAGTGATTGCTCACCGAAGCTTATCCTGAATATGCTCCATCGATTTCAACGTGCGAGAGATGGTTTGTGCGGTGCAGAAGTGGTGATTTTGACATGGAAGACAAAGAACGACCAGTTCAGCCAAAAAAGTTTGAAGATGAAGATTTGGAGGCAGTACTCGACGAAGACTGTTGTCGAACTCAAGAAGAAATTGCAAAATCATTTGGAGTCACTCGAGCAGCCATTTCAAAACATTTGAAAGCAGCAGGATTCATCCAAAAGCAAGAGAATTGGGTCGCATATGAATTGAAGCCGAGAGACGTTGAAAGGCGATTTTGCATATCCGAAATGCTGCTTGAACGGCAGAAAAAGAAGTCGTGCCATGGCGCCAAGGTAATGCTCTGTATTTGGAGGGATCAGAAGGGTGTGATCTATTATGAGCTATTGAAATCGGGGCAGACGATCACAGGCAACCTCTACCAAACACAATTAATCCGTTTGAAGCGAGCATTGGCCGAAAAACGCCCGGAATATGCGACCAGACACGAAGCCATAATTTTCCATCATGACAACGCTCGGCCTCATTTTGCAAGACCGGTTAAGAATTATTTAGAAAACAGTGGCTGGGAAGTTTTGCCTCACCCGCCTTATAGCCCAGACCTTGACCCGTCCGACTACCATTTGTTTAGATCCATGCAAAACGCCCTCACCGGAATACGCTTCACTTCAGAACAGGGCATCAAAAATTGGCTCGATTCATTCTTGCCCTCAAAACCGGAGCAGTTTTTTTTGGCGCGGAATCCATATATTGCCAGAAAGATGGGAAAAAGTAGTGGCTTCCAATGGACAATACTTTGAATAAAATATATTGTAACAATTTTTCAAAATCAACACTCAAAGTTTGCCAAAAATCCCGCATTTTTAAGTTATAATAAAAAATATTTGAATTTTCTTAACAATTAGTATATTTTTTATGTTGAAAAGAATTCATATCACTCTTTTTGGAAAACCCTATATAAATCCCTGCTGTACGGTAGTAAATTTTGCGAATCCACCAGTTTGTATGTTAAACTTGGTGAAACAAGCCGCAACGAACATTTCTTATTGAAAGCATACGTTTTTTATAATAAAATTCATTTTTAAAGGGCAAAGAAGCCGTGGAAGACGAACAAGACTCAGGGAGGCCTTCAATTTGAAAACTAATTATTGTGAAACCAGTTAGGGCTCTTGTAAGGTCGGACGGATGGATTGACTGCGAAAAAGGGTTATTCATGTAGCATCAAACATTATAGACACTTGGATTCTCCAACATGACAACACACTCGTGACAACACCTACTTCACGACACCATCTGCATCAATAAATATGTTTGGGAGGAACAAAAATAATAACACGATAAAAGTTCGTATTATTATTTTTGTTCCTCCCAAATATTCACCCGGTCACGGAGGAAAGTTTCATCTTCTACCACTTCCGGCCAAAATAGGGTTAATAGCAAGTTTGAGAGGCCATAGGAATCCCCTTTCATAAAAACTTATTGTAATAAAAAAAATTATTCCTTCAGATTTTTAATAGAGAAGACGAGCTTCAACGGCTCAGAAAAATAGTAAGATTTTTATAAAGACACATTCTTAACAGGGTCAGAAAAAAATTTCTTCGCATTAGATCAGACATTGCCGACACTTGCATTTTTCACCATGATAACCCCACCTGTTACACGACCATCTCTATCAATAAGTTTTTGTTAGAAAAAAGGATTTCTATTGTAAACCATACCTCTCCTCTTCCACCTTTCAACCCCGTCACTATTTAAATAAGTCAAAAGGCAGTTGAAAGGATGTCATCTGGATACTGTCGATAATATCCAAAAGAGTGCAGCCGAAGAGCTGAAGTTAATTCTAGTTGAAGCTATTCTTCGTAGCACCACTACGACGAATAGCTTTCGCCGAGATAAACTTTAAAGGAGGCAACATTTAAGTATAAAATCAAAAAAAAAAATTAAAAAAATTAACGCATAACGCACTTGATTTGAAGTATGTTTTAGAACAATCTGTACCAAAAGGACTTCTTAAAAGATTTTGCGTTTAAAATTAATATTGCAGTTCACATATTACTTAAAATCATAACAACAACAAAAATATGCAAAAAGTACCAGGACAACTTTGGCAATAACCAAAAGAGAGGCTCTTTAACTAGCAGAATTAAAACCCAACAAAAATTATATACTAGAACAGGACTAAATCAGGATACTTTTTTTGTATAAAAATATATTCTTCTTTTCATTATAATTTTTTTTTTTGTTAAAATTCATTAACAAAATTTTTTAAATTTCTCTGAATTATTTAGTTTATGGTATACAATATTTATGGAACATTGGAAAGGTATTAATTTACTGTCTAAATAAAAAAGAAACATTTTCTAATTAACATTGGAGTTGCTTGCAATTGGATTCAATCTAAGAAAAATGTAGATTATTATATAAAAGCCAAAGAGAACTTATGGAGTAACTCAAAAATAGTTCTGAAAATCATAGAAAAAAGGATGTCTGCGAATATTTGAAGTTTCGACTTGATTAAACATATGGAAGTTATGAGAATGTTACTCAGAAGTCGAAAGACTTCAGATTTGGACCCCAAGGCAATATGACCCACTTATAATTTCAGCCGTTAGGGTTTGATAAATAAATTTCTTACAACTTTCCTCACGACTCACGACTCAATTGCTATTCCAAGCATTGCGTTGGACTATTTTTTATATTATTTATATGTCTATAATAACAAAATGCACTATTTTTCATTGCGACAAAAATTTATATTTATTTCAATTATTCAGTTTTTTTAATTAACAAAGAAAAAAAAACATTATATAAAATATTAATTTCTATTATGAAACTAAGAACATAAATTACACATACGTGTATGTTCATAGCATCACCCAGATAATAATATAAATATATTTTTTTTTGTTGTACAATAAATAATATTGTAATATTTATTATTATTAGTAAATTAGATATTAGATACTCTTAATTACATATATTATTTAATAATATTTAAAAAAAAACCATTATATTATATGATAAACAATTAATTTACACTGTTTTATATATTTACAACACAGAAATTTGTTGACTTTTCGTTATTTTTAATTTGTTCAATTTCATCTTTTAATAATAAATATTTAATTTATTTTTTATTTTAATTCTAATATAAATATGTATTTTTTTTATATATTGTTATTTAAATGTTTTTCTTTTTTAAATATTCAATAATAATTTTTTTTTACTATATTTCAGTTCAATTTCATATATTATAAATTTTTTAAGCATTATATGATTTTTGTACAGAATTTTTTCTTCCAAGTACATTCTATATTTACATATATTTAATAATATTATTTTTTTTTTAAATATAAACAAAATAATAATAATATTTGAAATTTTTTTCAAAAAAATAAACTCTTATGATACAAGAATATACAATAAGGGATGTTACTCAAATTTAATATTTTTCTAATTTTTTATAATTTTTAATATTTTACTATAGACTATTAAAGAAGTCAATAATCGAAACAATAAAATGGAAAAGCTCTTATGAGTAAAGTTACAAAAAACCCAAGTTTGTCTTGGATTTTATAAATAAAACATACAAAAAAAAACATAGAAATTACAAGTAAAATAAAAGAAGTAATATTTTATTGATTTGAATAGATACGTGTATAATATACACTAAATATTAAAAAATTATTTATTCAAAATTTTGGTCAAACTTGAATAGAAACTTTTTAATAGAGCATAATTAAATATTTTTTTTAATTCATTTAATTCAACATTCCATCACTTGATCATTCGATTACATAGAATTCATTTAAATCGGTAATTTAGGGCTCTTTGTTTCCAATTTAAATGATTTTTTAGTAATTTTCATCATTCACTAATTCTAAAAAAATTTATACTATCTTACAAGACTCGATATATCTTTCAGAAAAAAATTCATTTCTCTATTTCTGATACAATAAATGTCTTATTTAATAGAACATACACGAATACTATAACTGAATTAAAATATTTAAATAAAAAGGATACAAATTAATTTATTCAAATTTGATTAGGAATATACAAAATTGGCTGTGAAAAAAATGCATACTCGTGTTTTTCTTCATACAATTTTTTAAGGAATTTTGATCCTTAAACTATTCTCTTTAACCTAAGGAAATTATTCTAAAATTCATGTACATACATACAACATATATTATTGTATCAATTCGTTAATATTCTTATAATTAAAATGTATTATTTTATTTTATACACGCACACACACATAGTAATTATGAAATAATATATTTAGTATTAGTTATTTTTTTTTTCTTTCAAAGTATCTATTACTTATTCTCTTTATGGGTTTTTGTTTTTATTATTTTCTATAATATAATGAATAAATCTATTCTGCTAATATATTAATTTTTTTTGTTTGTTGATATTATTAATTTATTTTTTATCTAAAAACAACAATATAGAAAATCTAAAATCTCCTCATCCTAAAGCACTGTTTCATTAGTACATGTTCGTGGTCCATTCACAATTGAATATTTTGATGAGCAATCCTTTTTAACAGCTCCAGAGGTTTTTATAAAGATCTCCTTAAAAGTTTCTCTGAATTGTCTGGACATACCGCAGTAAATGGCAAAATTGATTGGATAGCTAACAATAAGAAAGAAATTGGCAAATAGAATAAAAAGATTGGCGACACGATAGTCCAGAAATTCGATGATCGCTGATGATATGATATGCAGAGCTGTGATAACCGCTATGGGGATCTCAACGATAAGAAATACGGTAACTACGACTATCAGCATCAGCGTAGTACAATTAGCGTCACGTAATTTTTTACATTCCTTTTTACGATTTTCACGAAAGAGCTTCTCACGTTTTTCCTGCGCTTGTTTCATTGCTCGAAATAATAGGATATTTAACGTCACTAAAGATGCACATGGTAGCAAATGTACGAAGAAAACGCGGAACGTAAAATAGACTATATAGTAGAAATTTACGCCTATATACTCATCGACCCATTCGGCTGTTCTGATATGACACACTTCCGTTTCTGTTTCATTCCATTCTATCGTTATTTCCGTATAGGATCGGTCAAAGAAGCGCGTACTTTGATGGAGTATTGCCGCTAAACAGATGTAGAGTACACAACGCTTTACTCGGGGCATAGTACACCACGTACGTGCTACTGGGGCATGGCACACATAGATGTATCTGAAAATAAACAATAAAAGAAGGGAAAAAAAAGTTAAAATTTTAAAATTTTTTAAGACCATAAAATTTTTAAAAAATCAAATATATTTTTACAATTCAATTCAATTGAATTTATTTCAGTTTAATATCGGCACAAAATTTATTACATTATTTATATTTAATTTACTAAAACTGAAAGTATATTATAACATTTTTTTTTTTGTAACTTAAGACTATTACTTAGGTCTAGTTCCTACGATATATCGTCTTGAAATATAGTACAATAATGCACGTTATCTTTGGCGTTAATTATTATCTTTATTTTATTCCCTGATATTATGGTACAATAAGTCCTTAGAAAATCCGAGAAATTGCACTCGTAGTGTCAGTTTTGTGAGTAGCATTATCAACAGGAAAGCTGTCAAAATTTCAGCTCGATGCATAGCGTAGGTCAATTTCTATCGTCGATTAAAGTTAACGACATTTATTTGTGCATAACAATGGAAAAAAGCGAGTTTAGGGCTGTCATGAAACATCTCCATTTGAAAGGCTTAAGCCCGAAAGAAATCAAAGCCGAGTTGGATGCAGTTCATGGCACATCTGCACCTGTGTTTGCGACGGTTTACAATTGGGTGAATGAATTTAAACGTGGCCGTTCATCCACAAAAGATGAACATCGTTCAGGACGCCCAGTTGAGGTGTCTACTCCTGAAATTATCGACAAAATCCACGACCTAATTTTGAACGATCGGCGAACTAAAGTGCGCGAATTAGTTGAGGCCACGAGCATATCACAAGGTACAGTCGCTTCAATTTTGCATAAAAAATTGTCTGTGAAAAAAATTTCGGCAAGATGGGTGCCGCGTTTGCTCTCAGAGGAGAATAAGCGCAATCGTGTAGTGGACTCTGAGGCTATGTTGGCACTCTTTCATCGCAATCCTGCCGAATTTCTTCGTCGATATGTCACTGTGCACGAAACCTGGATACACTTCTACACTCCAGAAACGAAGAGACAGTCATCACAGTGGATTTTCAAGGGTAACGGGCTCCGAAGAAGGCAAAAACTGTGCCATCGGCCGGCAAGGTGGTGGCCACGGTCTTTTGGGATTCGCAGGGCATCATTTTTATCGACTACTTGGAAAAAGGAAAAACAATAACAGGAGCGTATTACGCGTCGTTATTGCAACGGTTGAGCGAGGAAATCAAAGAGAAACGCCCCCATCTGAAGAAGAAAAAAATCCTCTTGCATCAGGACAATGCGCGTGTGTACACCTGCGCTGTTTCCATGGCCGAAATTGTCGAATTGAGAATGGAATTGTTGCAGCATCCCGCTTATTCACCAGATTTGGCCCCGAGTGACTATTTTCTTTTCCCCAATCTGAAGAAATGGCTTGGCGGACGACGGTTCACTTCCAACGAGGACGTCATTGCTAAAACGGACGAGTATTTTGCAGAACTTCCGAAATCCTATTTTTTGGACGGGATAAAAATTTTGGAAAAACGGTTGAAAAAGTGTATAAAGTTAAAAGGAGATTCGCCTTTAGTTGAAAAATTTTTTTTTTTTTTAAAAACAGTTTTTTCCATCTTTTTCTAAGGACTTATTGAACGACCCTCGTATATGTATGCAGCTATTCGTACCTTATAGCTGCATAGGACTTGGTATTGAATTAAAGCTAAAACTTAAAAACTATATAACACATATTACTACTTATACTAAACTTACACAATACACTTATGGCACAGCTGTTCTAGCCCAGGTGTATGTGGGATTGGCTCGAGTAGAATAATGTTCTTCCAGAATTGTGGACAAATTGCGATTTGTATCGTTCGTCAGTTATCATTAGAGGAGATGGGTACTAGTAAGGTAGGGTAAACTGAAGTCTTCTCAGTTACCCTACCTTACGGAATCCTTTATTAGTCGATTTGGGTGGTTACCTATTTTGGATAGGTATTTTTCTGCCAGGTGTAACATATATTGTAGAAGTGGTTTTTATCCACAAGTTTTATATAGAACGTTGTTGAAATAGTGCTTTTGGTTTTCCCTTCTGTACAGTCCCGTGTAGGTTCTGAGAATTCTTCTCTCCAAAGCTTCTAATTTATTAATGAGAGTTCGTGAGACAGAGAACCAGATGGGAAAGGCGTAACTGAGGATAGATCTTATTAACTGCTTATATAAAAGCAGCTTCGTTTGAGTGGATAAGCCGTGTCTCTTTTTAAATAGGAACGCTACTTTGTGATAGGCCCAGCACGCTTTACGAATGGTGAAATTTGCGTGCGTGTTAAATTTAAATAGCTCCAAGAAATTTACACCCAGGTATTTGAGCTTTTTCGAAGTTTTCACAACTGCGTTATTGATACTAATATTTACATTGCTTTTCCGGACCGATCGCTTAAACCCTCTGCGGACAGAGTTTCTTATACATAATGCTTGAGTTTTTTCGGTATTTATGTGGATTCCCCATGTCTTATAATAATCTATCAGGATATTTAATCCCCTTTCTATCGTAAGTTTTGCATAATTTGGATTAGGATTATGCGCGTATAAGAGAGTGTCATCTGCGTAAAAGACAGTTTGATATTTATTAGATTGTGGTGCGTCAGAAATAAATATGGAGTATAATAATGGACCCGAGACTGAACCCTGAGGGACACCTCTTTGCATTTTATATTCCCTAGATTTATGTTCTCCGTATAGTATTTTAAAATTTCGATTTTGAAAGAAAGAACGGTAGATAAGTAGCAGGTTTTTATCCACGCCAGATTTTAAGAGTTTGTATAGAAGACCATCCTACCAGACCGTGTCAAAAGCCTTTTGAATGTCTAAACTGCATATCAGCGTAGAAGCTTTACTATTCAGTGCTACTGATACATCTGAGTGAAGTCTGAGCAACGCATCGGTTGTTGAGTGCTGTTTCCTGAAACCAAATTGGTTCGCGGGGATTATATTTCTGTCTTCCACATGCATGTATAGTCGGTTATACATGAATGCTTCGAGAATTTTGCCAACATTTGATAATAGTGAAATTGGTCTATGTTGAGATATTCTGGTTTTCATATTAGTTTTTGGAATATTTATGATATTGGCTATCTTCCATGCATCCGGGAAGTATAAGTTACTTAAGAAATTATTAAAGATAACTAAGAAATTCCGAATTGCGTTCACTGTGAATTTTTTAATAACACAGTTTGGAATATCATTCGGCCCAGATGATTTTTTGTTGTTCAAGCTCCTGATATGGTGGTATAATTCCCTAAAAGTGAGGAGCATTGTGCCACTACCTTGAGGCGTAGTGGACTTATTTTGGCAATGAAAGATAGTTTGACGATATTTAGAATTGTTATCGAAGAAAGCGTTCAATTCAGATCTAACGGAGTGTGAATTTTCCGGTCTTGAGTCAGGCAGCTCATAGCTGTATAATTTTTGATAATAGTCCCCAAATGCGTTGGCTATACCCTCTGCTCCTCCCTGGATAGGATTATTTAGTTCATCAGAAATTATACTTTGGTTTGAACGATTGCGCCCAGAAATTCTGTTTATTTCGCGATAAACATCGGGTCCCGGTTATATTTTTTGTAAGCGTTGTTTAAGTTTACCGTCGAAATGTACTTTAACCCTTTCCCTTATCAGTGTAGATAGGCAGTTTATTTTTGAAAGCTGTGTCTTATATACATCTGAAATTCTGGTATAACAATAGTCGTGCCATTTACATTATCATTTCTAACAATACGAAAATTTGGTATCTTTAAATTATGTTGTTTCCTTAGCTTTTTAGAAGTACAGTCTTACGAGATGTGTGCGATATAAAATTAGTAAGACTGGGATTGCTGAGAGTAATCTTCTCCTCTTAATTTCACTTTAGTTCCCCTATGATGTGCAGTACAATTTTGAACCTCTTCTAGTTATCACGTAACCCTATAGAGTGGGATGAGTGCAGTTATTGTTTTTGCAATGCGTTACGGCAAATGGAACAGCGAAATTTGGAACAGAGTGTTTGATTTACAAAAACTAACTTTAACCAAGCCTATCCAGAACAATCTTTGTTAAGAGTACAAGTTTTTCAAAGGCATAAGAAATTTTTGGATACCCGGGATGTAATGGAAGACAAAATTTGGTTATCGAAAACTAATGAAAATATAAAATTAGTGACGGATCTTATGAGGTCAGACTGTCAATTAGCATAAAAGCTTCTCGATAGGCTTAATAATAGGGTTCATCGCATCAGATCGGATATTGCAGACCATTTGGATATTTCAATATTGTCAAAAGAGCATTTCAATCAGGTAGTTTTTGTCGGAAAAATTTGATCAAAGCTCTGGTGATTCAAGATCAGAAAATATTTAAGCTGTTGTCATATTGGTACTATCGATAATATCCCAAGTACTGAAACTGTAGAGCTGAAGGCGATCCCATCTAAAGCCTTCCAGCACTGCTACGAAGAGTAAAACCAATACCGACGACGTTCAGGAAGGCTTTCAACAGTGGAAACTAATAAAAACGTGAAATAAGTGAAAGCTCTTGTGAAGTAAAGAGAGCAGAAACAACATTTCCGCCATTGTAAATGTTGCTCAAGAGAATTTCTTTATATAAGTTGTAGTAAAAAGAAATCCATTATTTTTGCATTAAATTGAAGGTTTTATTAAGCATAGATAAAATGATACGATTTAGGTAAAATATGCACCGTTTTCTTTGATAACTTGTTGCCATTTTGGAGGTAATTTCATAATGCCTCTCTCATAGAAACCCTCGTCCTATTGGCAAAAAACTGGGACAGTCGATTTTCACAATCTTCTCTTGTGGCGAATTTTTCACCTGCAAAATCATTCGTCATAGACAGGAAGAGGTGGTTATCACTTGGTGCCAGGTCCGGACCTATAAGAACATCCCAACCAAGGTCCCGGAACTCCTGGCGAGTCACTATCGATGTATGCGGCCTGGTGTTGTCCTGATGGAACACACTTCCTCTCCTATTGGCCAAAGCTGGTTGCTTCTGGGCGATTGCTTCTTTCAGACGGTCCAATTGTTGACAGTATAGGTCCGAATTAAGAGTTCGGCCGTAGGGGAGCAGCTCATAGTAGATAATTCCCTGCCAGTCCCACCAAACACACAGCAAAACCTTCCTGGCTGTCAATCCTGGCTTGACCACCGTTTGCGCCGGGTGACCGCGATTTGACCACGACCGTTGTCACTTGACGTTGTCGTAAGTGACCCACTTCTCATCACCAGTAACCATCCGCTTCAGAAATGGATCGATATTGTTGCGATTCAGCAGCGATTCGCAGATGGAAATTCGGTCCATGAGGTTCTTTTGCGATAACTCGTGTGGCACCCATACATCGAGCTTCTTTTTGTATCCAGCCTTATTTAAGTGGTTTCAAACGGATTTTTGTGCAATGTTTAGCTCCTGAGCAATCGAAACAGTGCTTACGTGACGGTCGGACTCGACGATTTCCATTATTTTATCGACATTTTCGACAATTGGCCTTCCAGAGCGTGGTACATCTTTGACATCAAAATTACAGGAACGGAATCGACGAAACCAAAATTGCGCGCAATTGACTGTTACAGTATCAGGACTATAAACACTATTCACATTTTCAGCTGCCTGGCTTGCGTTTTCGCCTTTATCGAAGAACTACTGTAAAATATGGCGTATTTTCTCTTTGTTGGTGTCCATCTTTGACGCGTGCTAAAAAAATACTTAGTCAAGAAATCACAAAACTGTGTCAAAAACTTTTTTAGTACGAAATTTTATCTTTCTAACGCCATCTTGTGCAACCCGATCGCACTTTTAAAACGGGAGATACAGACTCCTAAAGCCATCTATTGGCAAAATAATGGATTACTTTTTACTACAACTTATATTAATGTATAAAAATAGAATAAAATTGAAAAAAAATCCAGTCTGATTAAAATTAAAAATTTAAATTTTATATTGTATTTCAAAAAATTTCAATCTTACAATATTTTTTCTCGATATTTTTAAATTAAATAAATAAATTTCACCTTTGAACAGCTAAAGCCAGAGTTAACCATATCGAAGCCGTATGAAACATGGCAGGCACTATCTGTAAATAAAATAATCAGAAAATTATATTAAATTAAATTCATATACATATAATGAATGTTATTAAATTTTTTTTAAAAGAATAAATAAATTTTTCATTTTTACTTTTTTGTATAATTCTATCGAGATTTTTGGTTGAAATTTCCAAAAGCTCATACATTTTTTTCTACTCAATTTAAAAAAAGTTAAGTTAATCATAATTAATGTAAACAATAAAATGTGTTGGTGGATGATTTGATATTAATTCAGAGAAATACGAGTATCACTCATAATAAAAAAAAACAACAAAGTCATAATATAAACTTAGCATATAATTTTCTATCTAATATAATAAAACTCCACCTAAATCCCTATAATATGCCACATTATTTTACGATTATTAGCTTAAATTTTTATTTTTCATAGTCATGGTTGGACAGAGTAATTGTAAATTTAATTTGAGTACATAATATAATATCTTTATGAATATAAAACGTCAAATTGAATCCTCCTGTCTAATGTAATCAGTTACCTGGAATATGAATAATAAATTTTATAAATTCTGTGAATTAAAATTTTTGTTTTTAAATTTACTAACTTCAAATTTTATTGAAATAATGAAATTTCCCAAAAATGTTACATGGAAATTTCAAAAATAATTTAATTCTATACCAGTTTATTAAGTTTATATAAATTTGAAATTATATTATTGCATTGAATAAGAAATTTTCCCCAGAAATATATAATATTATTATGGGAAATAAAACGCACCCTGTTATGTCACAGGTCCAAGTTTTTTTAAAATAAAGTTTAAATGAAATATAATTTTATAATTTATGTTTTATTGATTGAATTTGCATCGTAGAATGAGCTGTGTATGATGTGGCACCGTCTTGTTGAAAGCACATATTCTATAGCCCTAATTGATCCAATTCGAGCAAAGAAAGTTTTCCAACATGTCCTGATAGCGGTCACGAGGAACTGTTAAAGCATTGTCTCTAGCATCCTCAAAGAAATATTACAATAAGAGGATGTACTGATTTTTGATGTATCAGTTGAGGCTTTTCAGTGCCCCAATAGCGGCTATTCTGTTTATTTACAAAGCCAGCCAAGTCGAAGTATGCTTCGTCACTCATAATGATTTCTTGCCAAAAATGGTGGTCGTCTATACCGACTGTGAAAGCAACACTCTATCTACCAGTGTATGGATATTTTCAAAATTTCTCATTATACGCTGAATGGTTGATTTGATCGGCATATGATCAACACCAAAAAACTCTCGTAATTTTTTCCGCGTATTCATTATTGAACAATTATTTAAATAAAATGTTTTAATAATTTTAACACATTAAATGCTGCATAATAAATTGCTACCGAACACTCTTAGATTAAAGAATACCTGCAGAGGCCCCTACCGTATATGTATACGCATTTTTGTGTCAAAATTATTACAAAGGGATATTGTTGTCAACATTTTTTTTATATAGACATGACACGCACTGCCATCTAGTTGTCGTAATAGAAATTTATTGAATTGCAAAAGAATAATTTATATTCATTTTAATTCACTTATTCGAAATAAAAATGCAATTTAAATTCAACGATAGGCAATTTTTATTTTTTTGTACAATCTTTTGATACGAAATGGAATTCTATTTTAGGTTTATTATTTATTTCGTAAATATGAATCAAATATAAAGCGCCTCAATTTTGTAGACTTTCGGAGAGTTTGAAAACTTGAATTCTCCATGAAAGTGGAGACTTAAGAGCTATTCTTGTCATTTGTGAAGTTTTATTTTGGCACATCAGAAAGTGCCATTAAAAGTGTTTTTTTTTTTTACATATTAACAAGTATTTACGAAAAAGTCAGTATTTTTATAACTAGTTATATTTTTGATATAATTTAATATGAAGTTTTTATTTCAGAAAATTAAGTAATTTATTAGAAATTACTAGAAATTCGCCGAAAAGAGGAAACCGGGAATTTCATTCTTTCGGTAAGTTAACATCTTCATTTTTACTAACCAAAATAACAAATATTTAGTTTGTGATATGCCTAAATGGCTATTATTGATTTATTTTATCCAAAAAGTGGTGAAAAAGTGAAAAGTTGGTCATTAAATAAATGTAAACAAATCCGATGTTGACAGTTCAATGTTTACCAGAAAATTTCAGTGCCGGTGTACGTAAAGTGTGTGGAAGAAAGTTTAAGGTACCGAATTTTTTCAGTCTATTTTTGATTGCTGTTTTCATTGTGTTAAAATAAATTAAGTATATTCTTCGGTAGGCTTATTATTTAAATAACTTTGTTTTGCTTGCTCTATTAGACCATATTATAATGCATTTACTACATAATATTGTTATCTTTTTTTTTAGAATATTAGTTATTCATTTTTTATGTACATTTCATCTTGTAATTTAGTTTTAAAGCATTTCCTTTAATGTTGTATACGATTATCTTCTTATTGTGCACATAATTGTTTTCATATAATAAAATAACTTACAATTTATATTTTTATATGCTCTTCCACTTTATAATTCTGTTTTAATAAATAATATATAGTGAAATATATAATAAATAAATAAATAATACAATATTTTAAAATAGAATATTGTGTTTTATTATAAATTTCCAAAACTAATTCCATCTAACAACAAAACCCGCAATATTAAAAAAATTATTTGTTTACGCATAAATAACTTCACATATCGAAATGGTTTTGAACGAACCGCTTCAATCGCATACTGAAGTTTAAAATTGGCCCCCTATGATTTACGCCGTTTCTGTTGTATTGCATGTGTGTGCGTTCTACGAATGTATTACCAACAAAATTTGGACAAAATTTTTGTGTAGAGGCCTATCCAGTTCTTCTTTAATTTAAGCGAACACTCTCTCCGACTGTCAAATATCATTCAAACCAAAATGGCGGTTAAACAAATGGCGGCCTACGAATGTTGTAATTATTTCTTTTATATATTAAAAATATTTAATGAAAGATTTTTGTTTATAATATATTGTCATATATTCAAATTTTATATATATTGACTTTCGAGGATATATTCCTTCACTGCCCGATAACAGTTTGGAAGTACCCAAATTTTTTTTTAATTGTTTTATTGTTGAAAATTGTTAAATTTTTTTCATGAGCAGTTAAAAGTCTTAACTTAGTTTTAGTAAAATTGTGTAAGACTCCTTTATTTTTGTGGTTTTTAATTTTATTTTTGACATTTCTTTGGGTCCATTATTTATTTTTCAATAATTATTATGATAGTCATAATCACGTAAAAGATAAATTTAGGAATGGGAAATTTCAAAAAATTGAGTAGTGAAGAAATTGGCTAAATTTAAGTTTTGAAGAGCTAACGTTTTTCTATTAGAGAAAATAATAGCCATAATAGCCAGAAAATTATGGCAAATAGCCAAAGAAAGGGGAAAAAGAAGTCACAACAGAGAGAAAAAGGCGAGCCCTTTTGAGGGAATCTTGCCTTGAACGTAATGGATCGAACCCTCCAACAGGTCTCGAAGCCCAATTTGGTATTATGAGCTTTTTAATAATTCCCTGCTGAAAAGTCAAATGACAACATCGATGATGGATCTTTTAAAAGAATAACACACGAAGGCATACTAAGAAAAATTATAAAGGAAAATTTCACCTTTATAATTTTTCTTAGTATGCCTTCGTGTGTTATTTAGTGGCAACATCGACGATGGATTTTTCAAAAGAATAACACACGAAGGCATACAGCCCAAGATAATATATTGGATTATTCATTTCATAGTTTGGAAAGTATAGCCTTGTTATTAGCAGTTATAAAATAATGATATCATTTAAGAATAAAATTTTTTTTATATAAAACCTACCATTTTATATATTATATTTAATTATTTAATTATTAAAACTTTTTACAAAAATTGCGATTCTGTTAAAAAAATGGCAGTTTTTTGTTTGGGTTATTTTTGAAAAAAACATTTTTCTTCATCGACGAGGCTCAATTCTTGCCATATATAGAAAGAAAATTTATTTTATACCAAAAAAGGGCTATCTGAAGGTATGTTTTGGTCTAAAGGTAATACTGAAAGTGAGGTAGAGACCGTTATCGTTAATACTGAGCGCTATGACCATATGATAACCGACTTTTCCTGGCCAAAACATTTTCCGGAATATTTTATTTTGCCAGAGGTTACACAATATGACAAAACTTTTGCTTTCCCAGAATATGTAATTTCAAGATTTGTGAATGCCAATTGGCCTTCAAGCTTGTGTAATTTTACGCCATTGAGCTTTTTTATTATAAGGCTATGGAAAAATTTGTATTTATATAAAATAATCTTTAAACATAACACCATTTAAAAATCACAACCCGTTAATTTTATGGCCGCTTTACAGTCCGAAATTTGCAAAAAAAAAAAACTTCCAAAAATTACCGCTAAAGAATTGAGTACTATAATATTTTTATGTTATTTTATACATAATGGCAAGATCCAAAAAAATAATAAAATAAAAATTTAATCGAAATTTGAATTTTTAATGTATATTTATAAACTTTACTTTCAAAGCATAAATTGGATAAGCATAATAATTTATTGATTTGTAGTAATTTATTCTTCCAAGAATAAACTATCCATTTACAATTATGATTGATATTATATTTGTAATTTTGCTGGTATACTTAAATAGTTATGAAATTACCAGTAGCTCTTTTTCAAAAAATAAATTTTTAAAAGAAATAATGGAAACTTCCCTTAATTTTCAATTTTGTTCATACCAAACGTTTTGTGTTCAACCTTCAACAACAGAAATAACAGTTGCCGGACAGCATCCATACAAATGTGTCGGATAATAATAAAAAATTGACTAAATACAAAAGTTCCTATAGTCTTATATAAAGTTTACTTTATAAAATATGCTTCGCTATATAAATTCACAGACATCTTGATTCGATATCATCATAACAAAAAAAAAAAACTTATTTAAGTATCAAAAATAATATTTTTTTTTGTTAAAATTCGGAATCGTGTTAATTCAAAAAACAAATGAAAATCTGTTGAAAGTTTAAAGCTTTTACAGTTGTTATAATAACTTCCGCTGCCCGAATTTTTCTTTTCGGTTTGAAAAATATGACTTGACGTAATCTTACTTATTTGTTTAAAAAATAAAAATATGATTGAAGCAATAAAAGATTATTTCAAAAGTATTTGAAAAGTAAGCACAATATTTATAAAATTCAAGTGAATAAAAGTTTTCATGGAAAATTCCTTAAAAAATAAATATGAATAAATGACAAAAATTTTTAAAAAATATCCTGACCTTTTTAGAATGTTTTTTTTTCAGATAAAAAACGTAACAAAAAGATCCTTTTTATAATAAAAATTTTATAATTATTTTTCATATCATATTTTTTTTAAAAATTTGTTTTGCTTTTTTCAAAAAAAAGTACAATTTGTACTTAAAAAAAATGTCATACGTTTTTCGAAAGTTAATATATATTAATTATTGAAGGTTGATATGTCAAAATAAAAGCAAATAATAAAAATAAAATTCTTTAAATACAATGTAGCCAGTGATTTCGTATCGACCCAATGGCAAGGCAGGCGTGGCTGATGTGAAAAATTGGCTGACGGTTTGGACGACGAGCAAAAATGTTTCTGAAATCCACTAAAACGTCACAATTATTCAATTAGATGGTCAGCCAAATTCGGGATGAATTCTGGCCTTGCTTTGACATCATGTTTATTATAATAATAAGCTTAAATCCGCTGTTTTTTAGTCAAAAAACACATGTTTTTTCATAGAAAGCAAAAACAAATTTATTCAAAGAACTTGCGCTCCCTAGCTACACATTTTTCCTATCTCTCGGACAATTTGTGGATACCACGCCAAAAAATTCCTTCTCTTTGCAGGCAAACCACTCATCAAGCCATTTTCGGATGTCTTCGTAAGAATCGAAGTGCTGCTCAGCAAGCGCGTGGCCCATCGACGAAAACAAGTGGTAATCGGAAGGGGCCGGGCCTGATGAATAAGCGGGGTGGGGTAGCACCTCCCAGTTGAGTGTCTCCAAGTAGTTTCGGACCATTTTTGACGTGTGCGATGGTGCGTTGTCGTGGAAAAAAATCAGCTTCTCATGTCTTTGTTGATAATCCGTCCTTTTTTCAAGCAGAGATCAGTGCAATTTGATCAATTGTTGGTGTTAGCAGTGGGCATTGACAGTTTTACCAGGTTTCAACATCCCATAGTAGACGACACCATGCTGATCCGTCCGAAGCAATTTGGTCTTGAGGAAGATGTTGAGGGCTTTCCGGGATCAACCCACGATTGCTTGCGTTTAGGATTCTCGAAATATATCCACTTTTCATCGCCTGTCACAATCCGATGCAGGAACGACTTTCTTTTTTGTCTGGCGAGTAAGATTTCGCATGTGTTTTGGCGTCGCTCCATCTTCCTATCGTTCAATTCATGCGGCACCCATTTTCCGATCTTTTCAATCTTCCCCATGACACGCAGACGCATTGAAATGGCTGGTTAAGTAATACCCAATTGCTCCGTGAGCATTTTTAGTGATTGGGTATCGTCTTCGTCCAAAAGAGCCTGAAATTGATGGCCCTCAACCTTCCTAGGCCGATTTTCAAACCGATTTTTTTGTCCCACAAGTCAAAATTGCCATCTTTGAACCGACGAAACCAATCTCAGCACGTTGTTTCCGATAAAGCACTGTCACCATAGGCATCCATAAGCATTCGATGCGATTCAGCAGCCAATTTCTTCAAATTGCAGCAGAAAATCAGAGCTTCCCGCATATGATCTTTTTCAGGCACAAAACTAGACATGATTACCAAAGGAAAAATATATGTTGTTGTACGAAATTGCTGACAATGTACACTGATTAATGTTGACAGATGTCAAACTCATTAAAAAAAGTATGGCGTGCCCATGGAAGCTTAATACGCTCAGTCATGCCATCTATGACTAAACAGGGGATTTAAGCTTATACACCTGGTAATAGTGCTTTTAAAATCTTTTACAATTATGTTTTTTTTTTGTTGTCTTAAGGTCTATAAGGTAAGATCCAAAAGCCATTTTATATAACCTTGAAATCATTTGGTGACTTTTTCTTGTGTGTAGTCTGGCACTACCAGCTCTCCTAATGAAACTTGTCGATAGTTAACTGGAGGAAAAAGTCGATTATCATTTTATTTTGTGTAGCAAAATAAGATTTTTAAGAAGGTTAAAAATAGGGCTTGGAAATGGAATGGTTGGGTCTACGAGTTCCAAAATAGAAAGAGTTCTATGTTAGAAAAATTTCTGGATTAAATGTTATTCATCAGAGTTTATTTTTTTACCAATATTAAAAGAATATTTTAAAATAAAATTTATCCGTTTTTAAGTTATATATTCTTAAATATTTCATCAACCGTTGAATTCGATTTTTTCACTACAAAAAGTTATATCTAAGAAACTTCTAAGGAAAATATATTTTTAAGATCGCCATTTATATTGAAAGAAACAGTTTTTTGCTTCTAATTTAAGTTACTGGATACTAAAATTCGTTAGTTTGATATAAACATAAAAGAAAATTACACTAATAACGTCAATAATGTATTGTTAAAAACTTTTAGATGAAATAAATTTATCTTCCTTAAACTCAGATTGTTTTTTTCAAACTTTTTACCTAATCAATCAATTGACAGAAGTTAGGGGAGTAAATATAATAAAATTTATTCCAATATAATCTAAATTGGATAGTTTTTTTTTACCATTTTGATAGTGCGTAGTTTTTTTTAGATTTTGCTTGTGGTCGTTTTTCAATATAAAGCTTAGCTGGGACATTTTCAATATAAAACGGAATTGTGTGAGAGAATAAATGGGCAGCATTATATTGAAGTGGATTAAAGAAAGAAAAAAAGAATCATTTGTTCCTTATTGCTTCAATATGATATTCCCAAGAAAACATAGCGAGGGAGATTTTGTCCGCAAGTCTGACTTTTAAATTCATTTCGGCCTAATGGTCTAACATCAAAGCAATATATTTCTGATGTTGAAAAGGAAAATAATCAAAAAGGACACTCTCTTGCGTAAAGATATGCTGAAAAGCTAAAAAGAGAAATATAATTATATTTTACTTATTATGCTAGAATTGAAACATTTCTAATGATACGAATTTCTATTGAAACTTTTCAGATAACTGCTGATAATTCATGAGTAATGAGGGTGCTACTATTAAAAACGTATCTTTTATAAAACTTATAGACAATTGTTAAAGATCTGTTCTACGCATTTTATATTATATAAATTAGTAAAATACAATAATATTTTTGGGGATATTTTAAAAGCTGCTCTTTTCAAGCATATTTTCGAATAGCTCCATTAATTATATTAACAATAGTTATTAAAATTATATTGTATTATTGGCGGAAAAGTTAAACTTTTATGAATATAATCAATTATTCTTATTATAAATAAAAATTTTATAAAAATACATATTAAATTAAATTTGCATATATTGTAGATAAATATGAAAATTTTATAGTCTTTATTTAATAAAATTCATTATTTTACGCTCTTTTCAAAATTTATTAATATTATCTAATAAAAGTCAATGCAGATATAAATTGACTTTTATTAGATAATATTAATATCTATATAAATTATATATAAATTATATTCATCAATTCTAGATTATATTAGAGAATGTGCTTTTCAATTTAATAAATTATACTAGATGAATTACTTTTTAATTTCAATTAAATTTATCATTTATAGCAAAATAAAAATAATCATATTTTATAAAATGCTCGAATTTGTTTTGATTATAATGCTTAAGAATTAATTTTTGCTCCTTGATAAAGAGTTATTAGTACGTTGCTGAGTATCATCTATAAGATATTCCACACTATCTTACTAGGCAGGATAGTCCCATTCATCTAACAAATTATTATCCCATACCAGAGCGGCTTCAGTCCAGAGAAATCAGCAACTGATCAGGTTATTTTTTTATGGTATTCGATGGAAAAACTCCATGAAATAGTTTGGCACCATTGAAAAATTTATAATACTGACTAGACTAACCATAACTAGCATAAGAGGACAAGTAATATCAGCCAAATCATTTAAAATCCACTTTGATAAATTGTATAAATTTTAATACGAGTTCTATTCAAAAAGTATCGTGAATTTTGAATTTCCGCGGGCGTTATATTGGTACTAATGTCTCTCACTTATGTCGATAAGCTCGGCCAATTTAAATGTTCAGTTAATTTCTGACAGCCGCTTGGCTTACACGTGTTTTGGCTCCTCTTCGGTTTTTGCCCATTCAAAAAAATGGATCAAAGAATCTGTTTCGGGAACAAGAAAAGTCACAGGGGGCCAGATCTGGGGAATACGGTGGCTGCGTTACTATTAGTATATTGTTTTTAGCCAAAAATTCGCGCAGAAGCAACGATGCGTGAGCAGGGGCGTTATCATGGTGCGAAATCCGGGCGTTTCGGGTGGATTACTTGGTAAAAGTTTCGCATAACTTGCAGGTGATATTCCATATTCACCGTTCTACCCTGTGGTAAGAACTCATAATGCACCACGCCCCTACAATCGAAGAAAACTGTAAGCAAAACCTTCATAATCGACCGAACTTGGCGCTTTTTTCGGTCTTGGCTCGTGCGGCACCTTCCATTGGGATGATTGAGCTTTGGTTTCCACGTCATAACCATAAACCCATGATTCGTTCCCAGTTATGATTTGGGTCGTCGAAGACAGAGTCAAACAGCTCCTTAGCAATGTTAATACAATGCTGTTTTTTTGTCAAAAATGGGCAAAAATCGAAGACGAGCCAAAAAACGTGCAAGCAAAAATCAACCGAACATTCAAAATGGCCGAACTTATCGGCATAAGTGACAAACATGACTATCAACATGACGACAAAAAAAAAATCGAAAATTAAATATACGTAACCCGCGGAAATTCAAAATGCACGATACTTTTTAAACAGACCTCGTATATTATAAAATTTTTATAATCATTTAAAATATCGCATATAAAGTAGATTTATTGTTTTAAATTGCTTCAAAATCACTCATTAATGCCTCTCCAATTAATGAGAAGCCATTGAGCTAACTTTTGATGAGCATAATAAATTTCAACGCCATTCCAGTTTAAAGTTACAAGGGGAGTTTTAGAAAGGGTTACTAAGTATAGTTTTGTAGCAATGAAATTTCAATGATAAGGTAAATAAGCACACGACTTTTTATAACGAGTAATAACTATTTGGGGTCATAATTTATGACACTGTTACGAACATAATAGGAAGAGCTCACAATCTAGCGAAGGCTTTTTAACTGGATGAATTTGGATATATCCAAATCGGGTAAAAAGTCTTTTTTTTTTAGTTATGTATAGTCTTAAATAAGGCATCATACTAATAAATATTGTATTTATTAAGTGTAATTCAAAATAACTCACCTATTCTGTTTGAAAAATTACACTCACTTATCAAGAGTAAAAGTGACGTGATCAATTTTTTGTTCGTTTACTTTTTACTCTCAACTTCACGAACCATTTTTAGAGTTTGAAAATATTGATTTATTTTTTCAAACTATCAAATGATATGATTTTTATGGGATGTTAGTATTACCTTGCTATCTGCATAAGTGGCTGTGAGGTTATGAGTTGATGTGGAAATATCATCGCTGTAAAGAATAAGTCCAATGGTATAGCTCTGCGGAACACCACATTTTGGTGATGACATTAGGGAGCATTTAAATGTCACGTTCACTTGCAAATAGCGCCGTGAGAGATTTGTTTCTTTAGCAGCGTAAGGTTGTTTCAGTTGCCATAGTAAGTCAGAGTGTCAGATATGGTCAAAAACGTGCAAGGATTCAATATTTTTGTAATATTTATATATATATATGCATGTGCTTAAAAGTAATTAACGGAGAATAAAATAATTCATAAAAATGTAGTGCAGAAATTGCATTTCTAGTCTCTAATAGTATATAAAAAAATATGGATTCCATATTCATGTATTCCAGATTTCATATTTAATCGGTTAGTAGAAGTATTTGGAAAAATTACAAAATAGAGTAAATACAATTTTCGGAGTATTAGTCATAAAATATCAGACAAAAATTAAGCACAGTTGGACAGCCTATCAAAATTAAGTACTTAAAACGAATCATATTAAAGCTGTTAATGTCATATATTGATAAATAAAAAAAAAATAATACGCAAAATACTCTTCAATTATTTTCTATTAACAGTAAAATACATTTACCCGAATGACAATAATATTGATCAAATCCATATGGTATCTAAATAATACAATATAGAAATATAATAAAATTACGTTACCTCATTGAAAGCATTGTAGGCATAACAAGCAGACACAGGTGCTAATGGCTTATAATGATTTCCAAACGTGTACATATAGAAAAGTCCTGGTGCAGGTGTTAGCACTGTAAACATATCGCATAGAGCCATACCTAAAATTGAAAATAATTTCAATGCTATTAGAAATTTTATGTAAACTGTTTATTTTACATATAATTTTGAAATTATTTACAATATAATTGCGCTTATGAGCAATAGATTTGACGTTGATGATTGTACATTTATAGATAATAAGGTACAATAAAATTTTATTATATTTGCAAAAACTTTAATATACAATAACAAAAGTTCGCATTAAAATAATTAAAAAAATATCATTTATACTATGTGTATAACCTTAAATCCGCTGTTTTTTAGTTAAAAAACTAAAAAGATGTCCGAAAATGGCTGACGAAAGAGAAGGATTTTTGTTGGCGTGGTATCTACAAATTGCATCTCTCGGGCAATTTGTAGATACCACGCCAACAAAAATCCTTCTCTTTCGTCAGCCATTTTCGGACATCTTCGTAAGAATCGAAGTGCTGCTCAGCGAACGCGTGGCCCGTCGACGAAAACCGGTGGTAGTCGGAAGGAGCCAGGTCTGGTGAATAAGCGGGATGGGGTAGCACCTATTAGTTGAGTGTGTCCAAGTAGTTTCGGACCATTTTTGACGTATGGAAAATCAGCTTTTCATGTCGTTGTTGATAATCCGTCCTTTTTTCATGCAGAGCACGGTGCAATTTGATCAATTGTTGGTGGTAGCGGTGGTCATTGATAGTTTCACCAGGTTTGAACATCTCATAGTAGACGATACCCTGCTGATCCCACCAAACGCACCGCATCGTCTTCCAGCCGAAGCGATTTGGTCTTGAGGAAGATGTTGAGGGCTTTCCGGGATCAACCCACGATTTCTTGCGTTTAGGATTCTCGAAATATATCCACTTTTCATCGCCTGTCACAATCCGATGCAGGAACGACTTTCTTTTTTGTCTGGCGAGCAAGATTTCGCATGTGTTTTGGAGTCGCTCCATCTGCCTATCGTTCAATTCATGCGGCACCCATTTTCCGATCTTTTCAATCTTCCCCATGACACGCAGACGCATTGAAATGGCTGGTTAAGTAACACCCAATTGATCCGTGAGCATTTTTTGCGATTGGGTATCGTCTTTGTCCAAAAGAGTCTGCAATTGATGGTCCTCAAGCTTCCTAGACCGTTTTTCACCCTTCTTGTCCCACAAGTCAAAATTGCCATCTTTAAACCGACGAAACCAATCTCGTCACGTTGTTTCCGATAAAGCACTGTCACCATAGGCTTCCATAAGCATTCGATGCGATTCGGCAGCCAATTTCTTCAAATTGAATCAGAAAAGCAGAGCTTCCCGCATATGCTCTTTTTCAGGCACAAAACTAGACATGATTACCAAAAGAAAAATGTATGTTGTTGTACGAAATTGCTGAAAATTTGCACTGATTAATGTTGACAGATGTCAAACTCATAAAAATAAAAGTATGGCGTGCTCATTGTAGCTTAATACGCTCACTCACGCCATCTATGACAAAACAGCGGATTGAAGCTTATACCCTTGGTACATATTATATTAGAAATAAAATTGTCTTTTAATATAAGGAATGAAAACTTATAGAAGCAGTGGAAAACGAAGATTACATAGAAAACTATTAAAAATTTTGAGGTCATAGCACAGATTATCATTTAACCTACCGAAAATGTCCTCAGAAATAAAGCAACACCTCCCTCCTGAAACACGGTCTTCTCCATCAAGGAGTTTATGTCGGAAAAATGAATTCCTATGGTAGCCTTAGCCTCCTATTTAAAGTTCGGATGACCTTTTTTTTGTACATCAATACCCAAAAATACTCAAAAGGATATCATCCTGTGCATTGTCAAAAATATATAACGTAGTATAATAGAGAATAATGCTGGAAGGCGATTCCAGTTGAAGCCTTCCAGCATTATTCTACAAAGAGAGAAAATAAAACGTCAACCGGCGTTTAGCTATCTAAGGCAACTATTCTGAACCTCAGGGAAGCTTTCAACAGCAACAACTGATGAAAATATGAATGAGTGAAGGCTCTTATAAAGTCAAACTCTCAATTGCCATTTCTTTTTATAAAGAAATTCCTAAAAATAAAGTAGATTTATTGTTTTAAATTACTTAAAAATCACTAAAAACATGAAAGAGTTTTAAAAATTCATTAATGCCTCTCCAATTAATGAGAAGCCATTGAGTTAACTTTTGATGAGCATGAGTGAAGGCTCTTATAAAGTCAAAACTCTCAATTGCCATTTTTTTTTATAAAGAAATTCCTAAAAATGTCAAATAAGGGTTCTTCACATCATGTCGGACATTGTAGACATTTCGATGCTCCAAAATGACATTACGGATACATCCATCGATGACTTTTTATCGGAAAAAGGGATATCTGTAATTTAAAAGGATATCAAGTCCCTCAATTTACCCGATCAAAGTTCGTATTTGTCAAAATCAAGAAAACACTTAAAAGGATGTCTTACTTGTACTAATGGAGTGTATGTGAGCAGGTAAAGGCAATTCCATTTAAAGCTTTTCAGTTACGATACAAAGAGTGGAAAAAAGTAGTATCGATATTTTTCTACCTCACCTTTTATATCTAAAAAAAACAAACAATAAATTATTGCAACTATGACAGTTAAGAAAGTTTGTTATTATGGCAATAATTATGGTAGAAAAATTTACTATAAATTAAGTATAATAAAAATATAACATAAATCATGGTAAAGAATCATCAACATGTGTTTAGGGTATTGATAACGTTTTTTTACTTATCTTGAGGATTAAATAAATATTAAATAATGGACTTAAAAACAGAGAAAAAGAATAAACTTAAGAATATAGAAAATATATTATATATTTTTTAATAAAAGAGGGGATAAAAATTATGAATACCTTTATTAACGAGAAAATATTTGTGCATTGGTCGAAAATTCTGTTCAAATTCTCAAAAATGTCGCAATTACTTGGTCGGATTTCTGGACGATAAAATACGTAGAAGTTGAATGATAATGTCTACAAATTAATAATAATTAAGATTCTATGTAAGTTTAGACCCAATAAGATGCAAGACAAAAAGAAGCAATAAAACTGATCTATTAAATGACTTCTTATATAAATAGTTCATCTATTTTGTTAATCAAACAATTCGATTTATTGAAATTTTACTGAACATCTTTGAAAAAAGTAAGTTATCTGAAATTAAAAAAAAAAAACTTATATCCTATTTAAGAATATTAAAATAAATTTGTTAGTACCAATGAACTATTCAATCAATTTTAAATGCTACGAAGACTTACACAATTCACAAAATAAGGATTATATTAGATTTTGTTTCTAAATAACAATGACACGAAGATACTTAACATAATTCAAAAGATATTTAGTCTTGCCATATAATTGAGATAATAGGCTTTGTCTAAAGTATTATTTTACAATAAATTTGTTTGTCCTTCTGGTCCTTTTTTATATCAAGAAATTCATTTTCATCAATATCAATTTTAATTGTAAATTATTTCTCTATTAGGTATAATAATACTTTTAAACAAATCTTATTAAAAATTATTACTTTTAATATTTAGTACGAAAATGTTTTAAAAATTATTACTTTTAATATTTAGTATGAAATGATAATTTTTTTTTTTACAATTTTGATACTCCTAGATAACTAGCTGATGGAATAATACTTAATCTGTTAAAGGATATGGAAGAAGATCATTTTCAAAAAACCGTAAAAGTGATAAGAACGTATTTTTGGTTGTTTAATTTCACTCTTCAGTTTCTAAAGCAATTTTGAAGGTAGTCAATAGATACGGTCTTTATGATGAATCAGGGCAGAATATTTTGTGATGTGCCATGATCGGGATATAATGAATATAAATATTATATAATACAGGTCAAAGATACTACCATGAGATATACCTGCCCGAATAGACGATAACTTGCAACGTTTGATTTTCTCAACCACCTGTAAATATTCATCCGAGAGGTAGGATAAAGAATTATGGGATAAAATGATTGTTTAAAGCTTCTTAAGGAGCCCAGAATGTCTATACTTCGTCAAACGCCTGAGCTACCAGGGGTATAAGCTTAAATCCTTATATATAAGCTTAAATCCTGTTTGGTTATTGCTGGCGTGAGTGAGCATATTAAGCTAACAGGGGCACGTCATACTTTTATTTTTATGAGTTTGACATCTGTCAATATTAATCAGTGCACATTGTCAGCAATTTCGTACAATAACATACATTTTTTCTTGTGAAAGAAAAAGAGCATATGCGGGAAGCTCTGCTTTTCTGCTTCAATTTGCAGAAATTGGCTGCCGAATCGCATCGAATGCTTATGGAGGCCTATGGTGACAGCGCTTTCTCGGAAACAACGTGCCGAGATTGGTTTCGTTGGTTCAAAGACGGCACTTTTGACTTGTGGGACAAGAAGGGTGAAAATTGGTCTAGGAAGGTTGAGGACCATCAATTTCAGGCTCTTTTGGACGAAGACGATACCCAATCGCAAAAACTGCTTACGGAGCAATTGGGTGTTACTCAACCAGCCATTTCCATACGTCTGCGTGGCATGGGGAGAATTGAAAAGATCGGAAACTGGGTGCCGCATGAATTGAACGATAGGAAGATGGAGCGACGCCAAAACACATGCTAAATCTTGTTCGCCAGACAAAAAAGAAAGTCGTTCCTGCATCGGATTGTGACAGGCGATGAAAAGTGGATACATTTCGAGAATCCTAAACGCAATAAATCGTGGGTTGATCCCGGCCAACCATCAACATCTTCCCCAAGACCAAATCGCTTCGGACGGAAGACGATGCTGTTCGTTTGGTGGGATCAGCAGGGTGTCGTCTACTATGAGATGTTGAAATATGGTGAAACTGGTAATGCCCACCGCCACCACCAACAACTGATCAAATTGCACCGTGCTCTGCGTGAAAAAAGGACGGATTATCAACAACGATATGAAAAGCTGATTTTCCTCCACGACAACGCATCATCCGAAACTACTTGGAGACACTCAACTGGGGATGCTACCCCACCCCGCCTATTCATCAAAACAGGTCCCTTTCGACTACCACCTGTTTTCGTCGATGGACCACGCGCTCGATGAGCAGAACTTCGATTCTTACGAAGACGTCCGAAAATTGCTTGATGAGTGGTGTAGCAAGCAAGGACAATGTGTAGCAAGCAAGGACAAGTACTTTGAATAAATTTGTTTTTGCTTTCTATGAAAAAATTTCATTTGTTTTTTTTTGACTTAAAAACAGCGGATTTAAGCTTATACACCTAGTATAAATAAAAAATATGGCTGGACAGTATTTTTTCTACTCAGAAGAGAAAGCAATGAAGCCAACTATGTGATGACACTGCTAGAAATAATGAAAGGTTAATTTCGAAAACCAAACTGATGATGGGAGATTACATTTCCATTATCACAGATGGCATAATTTAGCATTTAAATAAATTTTTCCCCACTATTGTGGCGAGAGTTGGCAGTACACATTTTTAATTTTTGTTAATGAAAATTTCCAAATAAAAAAAATACATATGATTGTAGGCAGGATGATTGCCTTTTTAACCAAATCCTTTAAAACAAAATAAATAATCAAGTTTTTATGAACTCTTATCATAAAATAGAATTAAATGGAATTTTTTATTGATTATCTTATTGATCTTATAAGTTAAATAAAGAATTTTGTTTTATTTGTATCATATTTTGATGTTTTTGTATTTTTCAGCATCAATGAGCATTGATTATATTGATGTCAATTGATATTGAAAGCATAAATTGATTCGGAACCGAAAAATAAATTTGTTTAATGGCATGAATTTGCTATTTATCACAATGAATAAATGCGATTTTTTATTGTATATAAAATCAAGAGTTCATTTGTACTGAAAAAATAAGAAATTCGGATTCATCTTCAAATCTTCTCCGAAAGTAATAAATTAAATTCATGATCATGAATTGACTATCGACAAATCTAAAATTATGATGACCACTTCTGCATTATTCATAGTAGCTATTTAGATAAACGAGTATACAAATTAAATTGTAATCCTTTTTTATATTATAGATACAATTTTTTATTTGTACACCTATTAATTGATTTGCAACCCTTTTAATTAAGACGATTTGCAAATTTTTCCTTAAATTATATTATTTTTCCTTTAAAATTTAATTTACATTCAAAATATTTATAAATAAAAACTGGGTTGTTCTTATTGTATAAAATCAGATTTTTCATGTTACGGATTATAAACAATTATCGCATTTTTTTTTATAATAATGTCTGTGTTGAATTAAAAAAGTGAAGGTCTACGTAGAATTTTCATTAAGAAAGGATCTCTGTCACTTTCGAATGATTGCTTAATTTGTTTTTATTTACACACACCAAAAGGATATAATTAATTGAGTTTTAAAGAAAGTTTTTCTCTATGAGCAATTTTTTTTTATATAATTTTAAATGTCAACAAAAGCATCCCTAATCTTTGGATAAATGAATCATGTCACTCGAAACTGAAAGGTTATCTAAAATATGTTTCTGCCCTAGTCGTATTCATACTGTTTGTATTTAATTTCATTATCAGAAAGGTCTAAACGAAATTTTTTTTGTCCCACTTCTATTATAAATAATTGTTTCAATTTTATAACAAAATATTTTAAATTTTTTTCTCCTTTAATTATTTTTAGGCATTATAATATTAAATGTTTTTCGTTTCTAACTTTTGTGATATTTTATTTGTTACAAGATACTATTTTTTTTGCATACAAGTAACTACGAGGGTCGTTCAATAAGTCCTTAGAAAAAAAAAGGAAAAAAACTGTTTTAAAAAAAAAATATTTTTTATTTCTCAACATAATAAATAAAATTTTTTATAAAAATTTAATAAAAAATAGGATTTCGGAAGTTCTGCAAAATACTCATCCTTTTGAGCAATGACGTCCTCGTTGGAAGTGAACCGTCGTCCGCCAAGCCATTTCTTCAGATTGGGGAAAAGAAAATAGTCACTCGGGGCCAAATCTGGTGAATAAGCGGGATGCTGTAATTCCATTCTCAATTCCACAATTTTGGCCATGGAAACAGCGCAGGTGTGCACACGCGCATTGTCCTGATGCAAGAGGATTTTTTTCTTCTTCAGATGGGGGCGTTTCTCTTTGATTTCCTCGTTCAACCGTTCCAATAACGACGCGTAATACGCTCCTGTTATTGTTTTTCCTTTTTCCAAGTAGTCGATAAAAATGATGCCCTGCGAATCCCAAAAGACCGTGGCCATCACCTTGCCGGCCGATGGCACGGTTTTTGCCTTCTTCGAAGCCCGTTCACCCTTGAAAATCCACTGTGATGAATGTCTCTTCGTTTCTGGAGTGTAGTTGTGTATCCAGGTTTCGTCCACAGTGACATATCGACGAAGGAATTCGGGAGGATTGCGATGAAAGAGTGCCAACATAGCCTCAGAGTCCACTACACGATTGCGCTTATTCTCCTCTGAGAGCAAACGCGGCACCCATCTTGCCGAAATTTTTTTCACAGACAATTTTTCATGCAAAATTGAAGCGACTGTACCTTGTGATATGCTCGTGGCCACAGACAATTTTTCATGCAAAATTGAAGCGAGCCATAAACTCGCTTTTTTCCATTGTTATGCGCAAATAAATGTCGTTAACTTTAATCGACGATAGAAATTGACCTACGCTATGGATCGAGCTTTCCTATCGATACTGCTACTTACAAAAAAAAATCTTCACCGACACTACGAGAGCAATTTCTTAGATTTTCTAAGGACTTATTGAACGACCCTCGTATTAGTGTTATATAATATAAGAATACCATTCATGTAATAATATAATATGTGGCAGACAGAAAAGAAATGAGGCTTACACCACTCAGATCTTTGAGTCCTTGTACGTTAGGATCTTTGAGTCCGATTACTTTATGACCCTATAGAGCATAGATAGCTTAAATTAGATTTTTGTAGTGTGTTTCGAAAAATGGAACAGTAAAATTTATAGTAGTGATTTTTCAACAAATTTTGTGTTAAGCTTGGTAAACCCACAAGTTTGTTATATTCTTTATTTAATTGATTTGTGCTCAAAGGATAAGTAACGCTCCCTTCTCGTCGGGTGTTGGGATAAAAAAAATTATTTTACGGATATGAAGTCCTAGAGGAATGAGTTTGTTATTTAAATGAGGATATTCAAAAGTGGTGGAATTAACCGAGCATACCTGCAGACTAGCATTGTGGTATTAAATAAGTAGTAGAAGGGGTTCTTATGCTGGTTACTATCACCTTTGCATCCAAACATTAAAAAAAAAATCATGTCATGTTGGATTTAAAATGGAAATATGAAAGGAGTGATTTTCTACAGGGAAGGAGTAAAATTATTTATAAAAAAAATGAATAATGATAAGCTAATGATGACTTAGTTCGAGGGGAAATAGAGGTTTAGAAGGAGGAGTTTTGATGTTGAATTGACACCATTCTGGACATTCTCCAAACGACACTTGGCAATTCGTTGACTCAAGACATGATTTGAAGTGTATTTTGCTGATGGTCATCACCAAAAAAAAAATACAAAATCCCAAAATACAAATTTTTGTTAAATTCACCAAAAATTTAAAAAAAAAATGGCTACATGTAAATTTTAATTAATTTTACCCGAAATTTAAAAGAATAAATTAACCACAGCCACATGTTTTTTCTTCTTCCTGTATATTGGGCTAAACATGCCTATAATCTGTGATAATTACCTCCCGCCAAATCGAACTAGTCAATCAAAGGTACTTACTGTTCCCGATCTCTCGGCATTTGCAAAGCGCATTATTTTGGCGTTTTCTCGGAAGTTGCCACTCTTGCTTGCCAGTGCTAGTTAGTAGGAAGTTGCCAATTTCAGTTTAAACTGCTGAACAGCACCACTACTATTTCTAAAGAGTATTAACGAGTCTGGGGTAAGGACAAGTTTTTTGCTGGGGCATTAAGCATTTTTAGAGGGGCTTTAGAGAAGGATTAGAAGACGAACATGACTGAGGGAAGCTTTCAACGTCGAAGAGTAATAAAAATATTTGAGTTGATGAGTGAGTCCTTGAAAGGATCAGAATAAGGAAACTCCACGTCCGGTCGGATATTGTAGACATTTCAGTGCTCCACAATGACTACGCCCCCTTTCACATGGTCATCTCCATCCACTAGGTTTTATTGGAAAATCTAGTTGCTATTATTTCTCAGCCCGTCTTTTCCTCTGATCAAATACCATATGACATGGTATAATTCTGATTACTAGTAGGCAAGTAGTTACAAAACATTAAATACATTTTTTTCAAAGTGAAATAATGTTGCTAAAAATTAATTTTTACTTAAAGGAGGTTTTCGAATCACATGTTCCAATATCAAAATTATTTTTTTCGATAATGAATAGCTTAATAAAGAGTAAAGCTAGAAGAGAAGTTCCTTGTGAATAGTAGAAGTTCGGTGACATACGAGGTCTGTTCAAAAAGTATCACGAACGTATATTCGATTTTCGATTTTTTTGTGATGTTATGTTGGTACTCATATCTCTCGTTTATGCCAATAAGTTCGGCCATTTTGAATGTTCAGTTAATTTTTGACAGCTGGTTTGCTTGCACGTGTTTTGGCTCGTCTTCGATTTTTGCCCATTCAAAAAAACGGATCAAAGAATCTGTATCAAATTTTGTGTAAAAAACACAATTAATTGCGGGGACGCATTCCGAATGTTGACTGTGGCATATAGTGAAGCTACTTTGGACCGAAACAGCATTTATCGATGGTACTAAATTTTCTCAGAGAGCCGAGAAAATGTGAACGACGAAAAGCATTCCGGACGCCCGAGCACATTAACAACAGACGAAAACATTGATGAACTGAAGAAAATAGTATTGAATAATTGTCGAATCACCGTTAGAGAAGTTTCTGAGGCTAAAAACATATCGATTGGTTCGTGCCATTCGATTTTTACCAATGATTTGGCTGTGATACGGGTCGCCGCGAAATTCGTACCAAAATTGCTCAATTTAGACCAAAAACAGCATCGCATTAACATTGCTAAGGAGCTGTTGGACTCTGTCCTCGATGACCTAAATTTGCCCGTTATGACGCGGAAACCAAAGCCCAATCATCCCAATGGAAGCTGCCGTACGAGCCAAGACCGAAAAAAGCGTGCCAAGTTCGGTCGAATGTGAATGTTTTGCTTACAGTTTTCTTTGATTGCAGGGACGTAGTGCACCATGAGTTCTTGCCACAGGGTAGAACGGTCAATAAGGAATATAACCTGCAAGTCATGCGCAAGTTGCGCGAAGCAATCCGCGAGAAACGCCCGGAATTGTGGAAGAACAAAAATTGGCTTTTGCACCATTTAACGTTCCTGCTAACGCATCGTTGTTTGTGCGCGAATTTTTGGCCAAAAAGAACATGTTAATAATGCCGCAGCCACCATACTCCTCAGATCTAGCCCCCTATGACTTTCTCATGTTTCCGAAACTGAAGAGCCCCATGAGAAGACGACGCTGCGCTACGCTACGATTGAGGAGATGAAGACGGTATCGAATGAGGAGCTGAACAAGATCACAAAAAATGATTTTTTGAAGTGCTTCGAGGATTGGAAAAAACGTTGGCACAAGTGTATAATATCTGGTGGGGATTACTTTGAAGAGGACAAATTAGATATTCATGAATAAATAAATAATTTTTGAAAATAACACAAAATTCACGATACTTTTTGAACAGACCTCATAAATCATATTTTATAGGCCTAGAAGCATTGGAAGACTCAGCTTACACAGGGAGACCTTCTAATTAGAAATTTTTTTGAGGTCATACTATTAATTGACATGGAACCTAATAAAAAAGTTCTTAAAAGGTTCAGAAACAAGGCCCTTTCCATCAAGTAGTTTCTGTCGGAAAAATGGATTCCTATGCTTACCTTGGTCCCCAATTCAAAATTCGGGTGACTTTTTTTTTGTACACCAAAATCCCAAAGTATGTAAATGGATATCGTCTGGGAATTATCAAAAATATATTATGTAGTATAATCGAAAAGCTGAAGATTATTCCAGTTGAAGCCTTTCATCATTGCTACAAAGAGAGAAAATAACACCTCAACCGACATTTAACTTCCAAAAGGTAAAAACATTTAATACATTTTTTCGAAGTAATAATTTTGCTAAAAATTAATATTTACTTAAAGGAGGATTAATTTCTATTCTTAAATCCTTATAAGTAATTATAAGCGCCCATGATTATCGTATATTTTCTTATTAGTAGACACCTTATATGACAGACAGGAAATACGAAATTTTCATTATCTTAAAGTTCTTTAAAAAATATCTCCATTAAGTATTATTTGAATTTATATTATAAAAATACCCGTCTTTATTACATATTCCTCTATAAAAGACTTGTATATTTGTTAACTTCTACTTTTATGTTGAACATAATAAACAGAAAATAAATCACGAAAATTTTCATAAAAGAAAAACATTCGAAAATGGAAATACTTGTGAAAATTCATCACACTGATAAAGTTAACTAAGAAATGCTTTCACCATTCAAATCGACATCCATTTAAGTTGAAACTTCTTTTTCAGTCGACTTTTATCATAAATCAGCTTAGGAGGTGCAAATCTTAGCACAATATGCTAAGTTTAATGTAAAAGCCTTCAAGACATGTAATCAAATAATCCCTAACATGAGAATATTTTTAACTTTACTTACCTTTCATCAAAATATTATTTTTCTTTTTCATAACAATTTTATTCAGATTTTTCTGAAATTTATATTTTTTCTTTTATTATTAAATTTACTTAATTGTTAAATGTTTATTTTATAATAATTCTTTTTTATACAATAGCAATTTAAAACTAATAGTTTATAAGTTAAGTCAGATTAATTAACTAAATTGTCTTTTATATTGAGTTCCTTTTTTATTTTTTTTTTATTTTAAATGTTAACTACAACTACTTATGCTAGTAACAAGCAGATTTTTCAAGGGAATATACAAGGACATGAAGACATGTGGAGGAAAACACCCATCGTTGTTACCTCTAGAACAGGGTAATTTTATTTTATAATTTTAGAGAATCTCTCGGCCATCGCCGTTTTAAACGTCGATGGGTGTATACTGGAAGGGTGGGAGTGAAAAGTTCCCTTCCTAAAGGATTAGGGTGGAAGGATAGATGCGAATGGAATTTTTTATATCGGAAGATGCATAGTTCACGAACAAATGGAACATTTAGGTCACGGTTAATAACAGTGTTTCGCACATAAAAAGGGGCATTGACAATTTTACGAAGGATTCGGGATTGTAGGGATTGGATTGGAAGGGAGTTGGAATGCTTAGTTGAACCCCAAAGTTCAATAATATGTCCTTATTGGTTTCAGAACCGTATTGTAGAGTAATAGTTTACTTGTTGTTTTAAGTTTTGATTTACTGTCTAGGAGACGTAATAATTGTTTGTATCGTCCGTTAAGTTCACGTCTTTTAGTTTTCGTGTGAAGGTTCCAGGTTAACCGTTTGTCGAATATAAGTCCAAGGTAACGTACGCTATTTTTGTGTGGAATAATACTGCCATTTAGGGTTATATCGGGAATTTGTTCTCGGCAGAGTAATTTTGCTCATTTACCTTCACTTTCCACCTTTTGAACCAATTTTCTAAGGAGTGGATATGGTTCTGTAGGATACTAATGGCTGTGAAAGGATCTTAGTGATGTGTCAGGATGGCTGTATCGTCAGCATATGTTGCGGTTAGGATGTTGTTTTGGCAAGGAATATCATGGGTATAAATGTTATATAGGGTAGGACCTAGGATACTTCCTTGAGGGACACCGGCGGAAATTGGATAAATTCCAGAGTACTCAATATTTTCAGCTACCTGAAAATATCGGTCTGAGAGATAAGATTTAAGGATGTAAAAATAACTCAAGGGTAGGACTCGCTGCAACTTCCAAAGCAATCCAGGGTGCCATACATGGTCGAAAGCATGCGAAATGTCAAGAAACACGCCTGGGCAGTATTCCTTACGCTCTAGCGAACACGCTATGTAGTCGACTACACGATGACACTGCTGGATAGTGGAATGCTCAGGTCGAAATCCAAACTGATGCTGAGGAATGACACCCTCGGTTTCAAAAATGGGATAAAGGCGTTTAAGGATTATTTTTTTAAGGATTTTTGATAACATGGGAAGGAGGCTTATAGGTCTATATGAGGTAGGAAGGTTTTTGGGCTTATTGGGTTTTGGGATCATCTTAATTATGGAAAATTTTTCACAGGGAAGGAAAAAATGATGTGTGGAGGATACTATTATAAATATAGGTTATAAGGACGAGGGTTTTTTTGGAAATTTGCTTCAGGATTTCTGAAGTTATTAGGTCATATCCTGGGGCTTTTTTATTGGAAAGATGTTCTATTGTGAATTTAACTTCGGAAGGAGTGAAAAACTTACGAGGTGGACTTATGGGCAACTGAGTTGATATTTGTCGGAATATTTGTTCGTCATGCAGAATGTCTTGGAATATTGAGTTCCTGAAAGCATTGTATTGTATTGAATTGTCCGGAAAGTAATCTTCGTTTTTTTTTTTAGAAATGAAAGACGATTTTCTTATAGTAAATTAATATTAAATATTTTCCAGTCTGATCCAATACCGTTTGCCATCTTTCTGGCGTAACATTGTTGTAGACAACCCATTTCTCGTCTCCAGTGATGCTACGCTTCAAAAAATGGATCATTTTCTTGGCGTTTGAGAAGTAAATCACAATTTTTTTTTGTAAGAAAATGAGGAACCCATATGTCGAGCTTCGAGATTTGAAAATGCTGTTTTTGACTTTCCATATTTAAATTCCCCTTTAGTAACCAAAAACTACTGTACAGAATCAATCAATTTTTTCACAAGCAAACTTTGTCAGCTGTCAAAATACATACGATTATGCGGCTTAAAAGTGAAGTTTGTTGTGAAAAAATAAAATTAAGTCCTTGGGAAACAACGAAATTACTTTCCGGACAACCCAATATATTATATAATAATCAGAATATTCAAATTAAAAATAAACATTCACATAATTTTAAAGAAATTATTATTTTTTTGAATATTTTTGCACATGAAAATTGAAAAAAGTTGATTTATTTTGCCATATTTTTTTTCCATGTACATAAGGTCCTTTAGAGATATAAGCCAAGGGACACAATACAGGAACCATTTTATTTTCTGTTTATTATATAGCCATATACCATACAATTCTACGAGTATTTGGGGACTTCAAAACTCGTCTATTATTCGAAGGCAAGATCAATTAGAATTTTGTTAAATATTGTGAAGGATGTTAGTGTGTTTGATCAGATTAAAAAAGGACTTGGAAATAAAATTGTTAGATCTAGAAGATATTCAAAAGAAGGAACTCTACTTAAAACACAAGTCAGGATTTGCTGGTATTCAGTAAAAAATATGTGCGATAGTCTACAGAACGTTACATTTTTGGCAGATAAAATCTGGGGTTTCCAAAAAAAGAAAGTTGTGCTTAAGAGTTCAATGCCTTATCCGAATTCGGAGTAGTTTTTGTGCCCAGAATTTCGATAAGGATGTTGATTAGACTGGATTATTGGCTCCTCGCATGAGGATGGACAATTCCGGTGCCTACGATATCATAGCGGCAGCCGTGCATGAAGTTTTCGAGCGGTTTTGTGGCTATTGGCAACACTACCGTCAGAAAAGTACGTGTTTCGTCCGCGTATCTCCGGGTACGTCCGCGTCTCTCTCTATGGGATAGACTCTGGCGTGCGAATATCACGCAATCATTTCGCTTCGCCATGAAGTTGCTTTCGGCAGTCGAAGTTGAGGACCAAGTTAATTTATTGGATGAAGAAGAGCATTCGTTTTTTTTGTTGATAGAAATTAATTCTACAATGTACGATAAGCCAAATTTAGGGTTTCCCAAAAGGAGTGATATGATTTCTTTAAAAAAAACACACTTATTGTTAAGGAAATTCGAATGTTTTTTTAATTTAAAGTGAAGTACTTTCGGTACAATTAAGTTCTGAAAAAAACGCCATTTAAATGGCTTCCACGACTTCTTTTGCAGGAACGAATTCGATGAACCCAATTTTCGAGCACTGACTTCTGAAGGTTGAAGAGTGTCTGGTTTATTCCTAAAGACCAATGACTTCAAATAATCCCACAAGAAATAGTCGAATGGTGTTAAATCACAGCTTCTTGGAGACCATTCAATGTCACAATTTCTTGAAATAATCGAATCTCCAAACTTTTCTCGCAATAATTTGGTTGTTGCACATGCTGTGTGGCACGTAGCCCCGTCTTGTTGGTACCACATATTGTCAAGATCAACTTCTTCCAATTTCGGCCATAAAAAGTTGGTTATCATCGATCTATAACGCACTCCATTGACAGTAACGGTGTTACCAGCTTTATTTCGAAAGAAGTACGGACCGATGATTCCACCAGACCAAAAACCACACCAAACTGTCAATTTAGGTGAATGTAAAGGGTGTTCATGAATAATTTGTGGATTTTCTTCGCACCAGAATCGACAGTTTTGTTTATTTATCGCACCACTCAGATGAAAGTAAGGCTCATCGGAGAAGATGATTTTCTTAAATTGGAGAACGATTATTTTTATAATAAAATTGAATAATTTGTAAACGTTGTTCTTGCGTATATTAAAAATGACAGATCACGACATATTACAAATGGCCGAAACGTCACTTAGAAATCATATTACTCTTATTGAAAAACCCTTTATATAATACAAAGTTATTAGAGATTTTTTCTGTAAAAGAAAAATAATTTTATGTTTGCCAGCTAATTGAATTTTATATTCATTGTATTGTTTTTTTTGTTTGTTGACTGTTTGATTTGATTGTACGAGTACGAGTATATTAAGGAAATAGTTTGTTTAACCTGAACTGTTAATTATAATTAATATGAATGCTAAAAGTGTACTCATAAAATTTCCCTTTACAATTTCGTATTTAAATAATAATAGTATTTGTTATTTAAATACAAATTGTAACGGAAAATTTTCTTCTTTAGGGTTTTTTTTTACTTTGACCATTTAAACAAAGAGAAAAATTGTCATTTGAATTAATTATAAATACCAACAATATCCTTTACAGTAGCTTGGATCACAATCACATGCTAAACCTATATTATATTAGTTTATAGAAGAGTTAAATTTGGAAGTTTGTGAGATGTACTACATAAATAAGTAATATTGCACAACAACAAAAAAAGAAAATATAGAAAAAAAAGGAAATTATATAAAGAAAAAAAATTAATAACTAATAAGTAACTATACCAACCAATAAACAAGCTATCATTTCAAAATAAATAAAAATGAAATTAAAGAAAAATGTATTCAAAAGAAACAGAAAATAATTAAATATACGAATAAAATCGCTCATCATAAATATAATAAAATCAAAATTATAAAACTAAATTCAAATTTAATGTATCTTAAAAAAAATAATAAAAATATATAATAAAATCAAATTACGAGGGTCGTTCGATAAGTCCTTAGAAAAAGATGGAAAAAAACTGTTTTTTAAAAAAAAAAATTTTATTTTTCAACATAATCTTCTATTAGCTCTATACACTTTTCCAACCGTTTTTCCAAAATTTTTATCCCGTCCGAAAAATAGGATTTCGGAAGTTCTGCAAAATACTCATCCGTTTGAGCAATGACGTCCTCGTTGGAAGTGAACCGTCGTCCGCCAAGCCATTTCTTCAGATTGGGGAAAAGAAAATAGTCACTCGGGGCCAAATCTGGTGAATAAACGGGATGCTGCAACAATTCCATTCTCAATTCCACAATTTTGGCCATGGAAACAGCGCAGGTGTTCACACGCGCATTGTCCTGATGCAAGAGGATTTTTTTCTTCTTCAGATGGGGGCGTTTCTCTTTGATTTCCTCGCTCAACCGTTGCAATAACGACGCGTAATACGCTCCTGTTATTGTTTTTTTCTTTTTCCAAGTAGTTGATAAAAATGATGCCGTGCGAATCCCAAAAGACCGTGGCCATCACCTTGCCGGCCGATGGCACAGTTTTTGCCTTCTTCGGAGCCGTTCACCCTTGAAAATCCACTGTGATGACTGTCTCTTCGGAAGTGTATCCAGGTTTTGTGCACAGTGACATATCGACGAAGGGATTCGGCAGGATTGCGATGAAAGAGTGCCAGCATAGCCTCAGAGTCCACTACACGATTGCGCTTATTCTCCTCTGAGAGCAAACGCGGCACCCATCTTGCCGAAATTTTTTTCACAGACAATTTTTCATGCAAAATTGAAGCGACTGTACCTTGTGATATGCCCGTGGCCTCAACTAATTCGCGCACTTTAATTCGCCGATCGGTCAAAATCAGATCGTGGATTTTGTCGATGATTTCAGGAGTAGACACCTCAACTGGGCGTCCTGAACGATGTTCATCTTTTGTGGATGAACGGCCACGTTTAAATTCATTCACCCAATTATAAACCGTCGCAAACACAGGTGCAGATGTGCCATGAACTGCATCCAACTCGGCTTTGATTTCTTTCGGGCTTAAGCCTTTCAAATGGAGATGTTTGATGACAGCCCTAAACTCGCTTTTTTCCATTGTTATGCACAAATAAATGTCGTTAACTTTAATCGACGATAGAAATTGACCTACGCTATGGATCGGGCTGAAATAATACTACTTACAAAATTTCAACAGCTTTCTTGTCGATAATACTACTTACAAAAATCTTTACCGACACTACGAGCGCAATTTCTCGGATTTTCTAAGGACTTATTGAACGACCCTCGTATAAAACTAAATTCAAATTTAATTGAATGTAAAAACGTATGATTTATATAGTACAGTAAAATTAAGAAAAAGGATAATTCATTGAACAACGATGAAAGAAACTTATCTGATAAAAATAACTAAATAATCATTTATATTGTTATTAAATAACCGTGTTTTCTCTTAGAAGAAAAAAAAAGGGAGAAAACAATTATTTTCTTCCCCGTTATCACTTACTTTTCAACTCCAAACTCTCATGCCTTTGAAAGAGAGTTGGAAGTTGAAAAGTTAATGATAACGGGGAAGAAAAAAAAAACTGAAAAATAATTTAAATTAGTCAAAATAAATTCATCGCTTATTTAGAAAAATATACATTTCTCTCCCAAACAGTCGACGGTCAGCTCCACTCTTAATACCCAAACTTAATACCTTTCCCACATTTGCTGTCCATTTTCCCCTAGCTTTAAAGTTTTTTGGAAACATTTCTTTTTTCTCTCTAAATATTTTTTAAGAAAAATATTTATTTCTTATTAAATTTCAAGATCTTTGTTCTATTCTTTTCCCATCTCAGGAAGAAATTAATACCTTTGGGTATCACCATTTAACCCTAAGTATCCAGGCATAATTTTTATTATTATGGTATTCGACAAACTTTCAACACCCCAAAATTTCTGCATAAAACTAGCGAAAAGCATGTCTAGCGAAGCTAGGTGTTCTCTGAGTACGATCGTAACAAGACTTACTCCTGTCGAACTTAACGTTCACTTTAAATTCCAAATTTTCATACCCAGAAAATAATTCCAGTATTCTCAAATATAAACGATAATACCTATTTACCTGCAAAATCCTGAAGTCTTACCGCGGTTGCTGATAAAATTAAGCTTAATAAGCTTTGGTGAGCTAGATGCTTAATCCATATGAATAAGGAAGATCCTGCCTTGAAATTCGTAAGCCACGCCATCTAGAGTTCTTTGATTCAGCAGGCATAGACAAGACTCCCAGTTGTCGCTCCGTTGGTGATGAGGGTGATATTTCCATTTAGAAATTAGTATCATATAAAGGATTCTTCAGCAAAAACCCGTTTCTTAAAAACCCTCACCATTCTGTTGGTAGGCGAAACTAAGTAGCAGTAGAGGAGAGCATCAGATGCCGCTGAACAGCATATGCTCGATACCGAATGAAGCTCGACACTCCTATTTTTGAGTAGGTTATGTCGATTTTTGTTGAATTTGGGGCGGCTCGGTTATAAATTTTGGGCAGCTCGATTATTGATAGTAACAATCCATTCAATGCTCCATGAAAAGCTTGAGGAGCGGCTCGGCTACCACTAAATATGATGGTATTGCGTCGATTTAAAAGGCCGATAACTACTTCAAGCGCCGCTTTTTATTCCCATAGTACGGAAAGATTCCGCAATGTAGACCACGCATTTTGAGATCAATTGAGGTCAATTGCCGCATCCATTAACAGAAATAATGAGCTACTTTTCCAGAAAAAAATTCTCTAAAAAAAAGTCGATACTTCTCTTCCTGTCTGGATAGGGGAGGGAAGTTTAGAAATGAAGAAATAAAGTGAAAGGATCTATCTCTAATGTTAAGAGTATTTAAGAAAAGGTGGATGAATTTCTGTTAGAGTTTGGGGTGGTTAGAATAGTTTTAACTAAATTATAGATAGGATAGATATTAAAGAAAAAAATTATTACAAATTAATCAGACTTGGGCTTTTTGGAGGTGAAATGAAAATAGCTGGATCCTTTCGGGGAAATTCAATGGAACAATAATATAATTTAAGTATTATTAAAAGTCTTCTTGTTATTATGGATTTAGTCATTCAATATTTTATAATCTCTTAAGCTCATGGCAAATTTATAAATTGTGCAGAAAGAAATATTTTTACTACGAAAGAAAGATAAATTTATTTATTTTATGTTTAAAAAAAATCCTTTTCATTTTTCTTAAGATATAAGGTATATGATAAGTACTAAATGGGAATATTTTTAAATGGAAATTTATTGCGGTTCAATTCCATAACATAAATCGTATTTGCGTAAATATTTTAAATAAATATAAATGCTTTTCTTTTCCAAAATTGGGTATGCTTTTCATGGAAAAATATTTTATAAAAACATTATTAGTATTCATGTTAATAGAATCGTGCCGAATCCTTAAATAGGGAAAATATAAATGGGCTCTACTTAGTAATTTACGAGTAATTGGTATACAAATTTTAGTCGATTATTTTTCTTGTTCTATTAATTTTAAAGGATTTTTGAATAATATTGGAGAATATTTTTAAAATATTATTTTTTAATTTATTAAAGATTTGGAAATGTTCTTAAATTTGAAAAAAAAAATAAAAGTAAAATTCTCATTATTCCAATTTATGAAAAATGAATTTTTCAATTAGAAAATGGAGAGTACTATTAAGAAAAGTAATCCATTATTTTGCCAATAGATGGATTTATGAGTCTGTATCTCCCGTTGTAAAAGTGCGATCGGGTTGCACTAGATAGCGTTAGAAAGATAAGATTTTGTACTAAATGTAGCTTTCTCATACAGTTTTGTGATTACTTGACTCAGTATTTTTTTAGCACGCGTCAAAGATGGACACCAACAAAGAGAAAATGCGCCATATTTTACCGTTTTTTTTCGATAAAGGCGAAAACGCAAGCCAGGCAGCTGAAAATGTGAATAGTGTTTATGGTCCTGATACTGTAACAGCCAATCATGCGCAATTTTGGTTTCGTCGATTCTGTTCCGGTAATTTTGATGTCAAAGATGCACCACGCTCTGGAAGACCAATTGTCGAAAATGTCGATAAAATAATGGAAATCGTCGAGTCCGACGGTCACGTGAGCACTGTTTCGATTGCCCAAGAGCTAAACATTGCACAAAAAACCGTTTGGAACCACTCAAATAAGGCTGGATACAAAAAGAAGCTCGATGTATGGGTGCCACACGAGTTATCGCAAAAATACCTCATGGACCGAATTTCCATCTGCGAATCGCTGCTGAATCGCAACAATATCGATCCATTTCTGAAGCGGATGGTTACTGGTGATGAAAAGTGGGTCACTTACGATAACGTCAAGCGACAACGGTCGTGCTCAAATCGCGGTCACTCGGTGCAAACGGTGGTCAAGCCAGGATTGACAGCCAGGAAGGTTTTGCTGTGTGTTTGGTGGGACTGGCAGGGAATCATCTACTATGAGCTGCTCCCCTACGGCCGAACTCTTAATTCGGACCTATACTGTCAATAATTGGACCGTCTGAAAGAAGCAATCGCCCAGAAGCAACCAGCTTTGGCCAATAGGAGAGGAATTGTGTTCCATCAGGACAACGCCAGGCCGCATACATCGATAGTGACTTGCCAGAAGTTCCGGGACCTTGGTTGGGATGTTCTTATAGGTCCGGACCTGGCACCAAGTGATTACAACCTCTTTCTGTCTATGACGAATGATTTTGCAGGTAAAAATTCGCCTCAAGAGAAGATTGTGCAAATCGACTGTCCCAGTTTTTTGCTAATAGGGACGAGGGTTTCTATGAGAGGGGCATTATGAAATTATCTCCAAAATGGCAACAAGTTATGGAAGAAAACGGTGCATATTTGACTTAAATCGTATCATTCTGTCTATGCTAAATAAAACCTTCAATTTAATGCAAAAATAATGGATTTCATTTTACTACAACTTTTTAATTCAATTCTTAAGTAATTCTTAAAAGAATGTTTTTATAAATTGTTTTTTTTTCATATTAATAAAAAAGATTATCTAAATTTTCTTTCATTAAGTTTTTATTAAATTTTATACTTTAATATTTTATTAAAAAAATTATATTAGAAAAATTTACAAATTTTAAATTAATTCGAATTGTATAAAATTTTCATAGGTAAATGTCAAAACCAATAGTCAACTAGATTGATGAGTAAGAAAAAAGTCCAACAAAAAAATTGAGTTAAGAAAAAAGGATTATCATAAATTTGATATGGGAAAAATTTTTTCTAAGAGAGAATATCAAGAATAAATTCGTATACTAGAAAAATATTGTAAATGTCTAACTCGAAATGTTGAAAAGGGTGTCTTAAGTAAATGCGCTACTTTGAAAAAGTTTACGAAAAATATTCCGTCAACTTTTTAATGATATATTTATATAACAATATACTTTAAAGAAAATAATAATTTTCTCAAATAAAATTGTTTAAATTTAATATTTGAAACAAACTTTATGACAACATTTTCTGAAAAATAAAACTTTTCTAAAGTATTATCTAATTACCAAGTAAACAAATATTTCGTACGGCTATTCATTTAATTATATTTTTTTAGGATTTTATCAAAAGCTTTTTTAATATAATAAAATAATTTATTTTATAATTAAAAAGGGATTCTCAATAAAAAAAGAGTATTGTAATAATCTAACCAAGTCTTTTTCTGCATTGGAGTACAGAAGAAAGCTGTAAATAATATGGTTTTAATATTGTGTCGTGATTTAGTGACACTAAGAACATTTGTGTTCCGAGTGTCGCTAAATCAGGGCACTATATTACAGCTGAGGTAATCTATGGTTGTCGCCAAATTGCCTAAGTTGTCGAAGCACTAAGAAATTATGAAATCACTTTAAAAAATAAATATAGTACACAAAATGTGGCAGAAAAGAAATGAAACTTATTATTATATTCGCATTAATTTTATTCCGTTTTTACTATATTAATGGTATCCCATTCAAAAAATTTCCTTAGGCTGTTATACGAGGTCTGTTCAAAAAGTATCACGCATTTTGTGTTTTTTTCAAAAATTATTTATTTCTTCATGAATATCTATTTTGTCCCCTTCAAAGTAATCCCCATCAGATATTCTACACTTGCGCCAACGTTTTTTCCAATCCTCGAAGCACTCCAAAAAATCATTTTTTGTGATGTTGTTTAGGTCCTTTTTCGATGCCGTCTTTATCTCCGGTGGCTGCGGCATTATTAGTGTATTGTTTTTGGCCAAAATTTCATGCACAAGCAACGATTCGTGAGCAGGGGCTTTATCATGGTGCAAAAGCCAATTTTTGTTCGTCCACAAAACCGGGCGTTTCTAGCGGATTGCTTCACGCAACTTGCGCATAACTCGCAGATAATATTCCTTATTGATCGATCTACACTGTGGCAAGAACTTATGATGTACCACGCCCCTGCAATCGAAGAAAACTGTAAGCAAAACCTTCACATTCGACCGAACTTGGCGCGCTTTTTTCTGTCTTGGCTCGTGCGGCAGCTTCCATTGGGATGATTGCGCTTTGGTTTCCACGTCATATAACCATAAACCCATGATTCGTCATCAGTTATGACCCTCTGGAGCAAATTTGGGTCATCGCGGACAGAGTCCAGCAAAGCAGCTGTCAAAATTTAACTGAACATTCAAAATGACCGAACTTGTCGGCATAAGTGAGAGATATGAGCACCAATATAACGACACAAAAAGGAGCAGACCTCGTATGTACATAGGTAGAGGTGCTGTTTCCACTCTTCGAGAAGTGTTGGAATGGCCCTTGAGGTCCTCGGTTATACTCCTTTGGATTTTATTGATAGTACAAAGATAATGTCCTTTCAAGAGTTTTTTAATCTTTATTTCACCAAAAAACTTGTGCTCTCTAAACGAAAAAAAGTTGAACTTTTTCCTAATGCACCTGAAACTTGTCCTATCTAACATATCTAGGAGTAAGGCACAAGTTATGTAGAGGGTAAGCCCACCTAATACTTTTATGTCACACTCCGTATGTGGAATTATTTAATAATAATAATTTTTTAAAATTTAAATTAATTAAAAAACCTATTTTTAATCATATTTATATGTATTTATATAAAATAAAAATTAAAAGTAAATTGAATACAAATTTATTTGTTCTATACTTTAAATATAGAAAAATTGGCAATGTCAGTAGCAATATTTCTCGTGAAAATAGGGCATTGTAAATTACAAGTTTTTCAGTGACATTCTAAAAACGGATAACCATAACCAATGATCAAATTGGTATTTATAAAAACTACTCAGTTATTTTGATGACCAAGAAAAATTGTAGTCACTATTTCTGGGGATATTTTATTTTAAAAAATATCAATTTTTCTTATTTGAAAATACAAACTCGATAGTTAAAGTTTAGTAACAACTTTGCAAATATGAAAAATTGTATACTAAAAAAAAAAAAAAAAACTGATAGAAAAATTAAAGTTCGAAATAAATGACACAACCAACAACTTTTTCGATTACATGCTCGTACGAGTAGAAATTAATAACGAAATAACATGAGCAAAACAAAAAAAAAGCTATTTCAGAAAGAAACTTTATTGCTGAAAAATGAATGTATTGACAACTATTTCGATTACTGAAAAGGATATAGTTTGTAACTCTTCTGTTTATGTAGAAATTAATTAATCAACAACTTTATTGTTCACCTTGAAAATGATAATTCAATTCCTATAAGAGAAAAAATAAATCATCAGCAATTCTTCTTACTAAAATAGAAACGAACTGACAACTACTTTTATAATCAATCAGCCATTTTGCGTAAGGTGATAGCCACCATTTTGGTTACTCGATGTTAAAATTATATTGGTTATATTTTTGCAACAATTTTAAAATAACGGGATTATTTTCGATCGTTTGAGTTTTATTATTAAACAGCAAAAAACAATGAATGTACTTCCAGATAATTTTGAATAGCACAAAAAAAACAGCAGTTAGTATTTTTAAATTTTAAATTTATTTTTTCTTTTAGAAGTATTATTACTGGTAGTTAATAAAGTGAAGGAATTTGATTAAATCACCGAAAATGTCCGATCGTTTAGTCTTATTATTAAACAGCAATTAACAAAGGATATACTTCCAGAAAATTTTGAATACCAGAAAAAAAACAGCAGTTAGTATTTTTAAATTTTAAATTTAATTTTGCTTTGAGAAGTTTTATTACTGGCAGTTAATAAAGTGAACGAATTTGATTAAATCACCGAAAATGTCCGATCGTTTAGTCTTATTATTAAACAGCAATTAACAAAGGATGTACTTCCAGAAAATTTAGAATACCAGAAAAAAACAGCAGTTAGTATTTTTAAATTTTAAATTTAATTTTTCTTTGAGAAGTTTTATTACTGGCAGTTAATAAAGTGAACGAATTTGATTAAATCACCGAAAATGTCCGATCGTTTAGTCTTATTATTAAACAGCAATTAACAAAGGATATACTTCCAGATAATTTTGAATACCAGAAAAAAAACAGCAGTTAGTATTTTTAAATTTTAAATTTATTTTTTCTTTTAGAAGTTTTATTACTGGCAGTTAATAAAGTGAACGAATTTGATTAAATCACCGAAAATATCCGATCGGTTAGTCTTATTATTAAACAGCAATTAACAAAGGATTTACTTCCAGAAAATTATGAATACCAGAAAAAAAATAGCAGTTAGTATTTTTAAATTTTAAATTTAATTTTTCTTTGAGAAGTTTTATTACTGGCAGTTAATAAAGTGAACGAATTTGATTAAATCACCGAAAATATCCGATCGGTTAGTCTTATTATTAAACAGCAATTAACAAAGGATTTACTTCCAGAAAATTATGAATACCAGAAAAAAAATAGCAGTTAGTATTTTTAAATTTTAAATTTAATTTTGCTTTGAGAAGTTTTATTACTGGCAGTTAATAAAGTGAACGAATTTGATTAAATCACCGAAAATGTCCGATCGTTTAGTCTTATTATTAAACAGCAATTAACAAAGGATGTACTTCCAGAAAATTTAGAATACCAGAAAAAAACAGCAGTTAGTATTTTTAAATTTTAAATTTAATTTTTCTTTGAGAAGTTTTATTACTGGCAGTTAATAAAGTGAACGAATTTGATTAAATCACCGAAAATGTCCGATCGTTTAGTCTTATTATTAAACAGCAATTAACAAAGGATATACTTCCAGATAATTTTGAATACCAGAAAAAAAACAGCAGTTAGTATTTTTAAATTTTAAATTTATTTTTTCTTTTAGAAGTTTTATTACTGGCAGTTAATAAAGTGAACGAATTTGATTAAATCACCGAAAATATTCGATCGGTTAGTCTTATTATTAAACAGCAATTAACAAAGGATTTACTTCCAGAAAATTATGAATACCAGAAAAAAAATAGCAGTTAGTATTTTTAAATTTTAAATTTAATTTTTCTTTGAGAAGTTTTATTACTGGCAGTTAATAAAGTGAACGAATTTGATTAAATCACCGAAAATATCCGATCGGTTAGTCTTATTATTAAACAGCAATTAACAAAGGATTTACTTCCAGAAAATTATGAATACCAGAAAAAAAATAGCAGTTAGTATTTTTAAATTTTAAATTTATTTTTTCTTTTAGTAGTTTTATTACTTGCAGTAAATAAAGTGAACGAATTTGATTAAATCACCGAAAACGTCCAATCGTTTAGTCTTATTATTAAACAGCAATTAACAAAGGATTTACTTCCAGAAAATTATGAATACCAGAAAAAAAACAGCAGTTAGTATTTTTAAATTTTAAATTTAATTTTTCTTTTAGAAGTTTTATTACTGGCAGTTAATAAAGTGAACGAATTTGATTAAATCACCGAAAATATCCGATCGGTTAGTCTTATTATTAAACAGCAATTAACAAAGGATATACTTCCAGAAAATTTTGAATACCAGGAAAAAAACAAGAAGTTAGTATTTTTAAATTTTAAATTTATTTTTTCTTTTAGTAGTTTTATTACTTGCAGTAAATAAAGTGAACGAATTTGATTAAATCACTGAAAACGTCCAATCGTTTAGTCTTATTATTAAACAGCAATTAACAAAGGATTTACTTCCAGAAAATTATGAATACCAGAAAAAAAACAGCAGTTAGTATTTTTAAATTTTAAATATATTTTTTCTTTTAGAAGTTTTATGACTGATACTGATTTTATTAAACAAAATACGAGGTCTGTTCAAAAAATATCACGAATTTTGAATTTCCGCGGGTTACGTATATTCGATTTGTGATTTTTTAGTGGCGTAATGTTGATACTTATGTCTCTCACTTATGCCTACAAGTTCGACCATTTTGAATGTTTAGTTAATTTTTGACAGCTGCTTTGCTTGCACGTGTTTTGGCTCGCCTTCGATTTTTGCCCATTCAAAAAAATGGATCAAAGAATCTGTTTCGGGAACAAGAAAAAGTCATAGGGGGTGGCATTATTAGTGTGTAGTTTTTGGCCAAAAATTAGTGCACAAGCAATGATGCGTGAGCGGAGGCGTTATCATGGTGCAAAAGCCAATTTTTGTTCTTCCACAAATCCGGGTGTTTCTGGCGGATTGCTTCGCGCAACTTGCTCATAATTTGCAGGTAATATTCCTTATTGACCGTTCTACCCTGTGACAAGAACGCATGATGTGCCACGTCCCTGCAATCAAATAAAACTGCAAGCAAAACCTTCACATTCGACCGAACTTCGCGCGCTTTTTTCGGTCTTGGCTCGTGTGGCAGTTTCCATTTTGCTGATTGAGCTTTGGTTTCCACGTCATAACCATAAAACCATAATTCATCACCAGTTATGACCCTCTACAGCAAATTTGGGTCCTCGGCTCCTTAGCAAATGGGCAAAAATGTTAAAGCGATGCTCTTTTTGGTCGAATATGGGCAAAAATCGAAGACGAGCCAAAACACGTGCAAGCAAAGCAGCTGTCAAAAATTAACTGAACATTCAAAATGGCCGAACTTGTCGGCATAAGTGAGAGACATGAGTACCAACCTAACGCTACTAAAAAATCACAAATCGAATATACGTAACCCGCGGACATTTAAAATTCGTGACACTTTTTGAATAGAGCTCGTATATCGAAAATGTCCGATCATTTACATATAATAAATAGAAGAAATTTTAAAGTTGATATACGAATTAGGTTATGTCATGCAAAGTTATCACATTTCAATTTGAAATTCAGTAGAATCATCTACCGTAGACGTGTGCATGTGCTCAGAGGATATTAAAACGATAGTTTATATTGTATTAATAACCACAAATTGACTTATCAATACCTACTATGTAGAAAGAAATGTAGTTTAATATTGCAGTAATATTTGTTTATCACAGTTATCACCTAGAAAGCATTGTTAAACCTTTGATAATGTTAGAAATTTATTTATTGAATTTTCAAATTTTGAGAATTTCAATTTTATAAACTAAACAATATTTTCTGATTTTTATAATGACATCAATTAAATACAGGAAACTATAAAATTTTTTTTTTTTTTTTTATAAATTAGTCAATTAAAAGAAAGTATTTTGAATTTATTGAATGATAAAAATAAGAAAACTTACCCATTAGGACGAAATTAGTTGGTGTTGCCATGCTACGTTTACTCAGAACAAGAACAATAAGAGTATTAACTGTTACTGTTATAAGAAGGAGAAACGGTGTGCAATAACCATAAAGTGGTATGCTATAGTCCAGGACTGTATCACAGGAGACATTCAAGTAAGACACATTGTTGGCATGGTTGACACAGTACTCCTCTTCGATGTTGTACGTTTCGTTCATGTCTTGAAATGAACTGTAGTTATCACCACTACCCCACTCGTAACCGTTGATTCCGGACGCATTTTTAAACTGTTGCACTCCAAACTGGGCGAAATCATTTCCATTGGTGCCCATTTGTTAAATTTTTATACTGCCTTCTCTTCTCTACAATTTACAAAAGTAAGTCACGGAAAACTGTGTTGATGTGAACATTATTAAAGTTGGAAAAAAATCCACGAATAATAGCTTGTTCGTGCAAGGAGAGCTTGTAAAAATCTTTGTGATCCTTTCGCTGTTTTTCCTTTATTATTCTAACACAATGTATAAATACACCACTTCGTTTATATTATGTGTACGTAGTCTATAGGTATTCTAGACTATATGTTCTATTTTTTTTTTTTTTGATAATAAAATTTCTTTTCTTGTTTTGATTGAATTTTATTCTTACGTAAGTTCTCTAGAATATCTATCATAAAATTTTATTGTAAAATTTATGTGCATTCATTTTAATAGAATTACTTTAAAATGTTTATTGTATTTGCATCTGAATGTAAGCTTTTTCATTTCCTGAAATTGTAAAGAAAAATAAAAAGTTATTTTTTTTTTACCATAGTAAAAAAATTTAAGATTTAATAAAAATTATTTCTTTATATTTTCTTAATATTTAATAAATTTAAAAAATCTGATAATTTTATCAATCGTGAATAAGTATTCTATTCTTTAGAATTTTTAATAGGGAAAAAATGGATTTAACTTGTCTATTACGCAGCTAGTTTAAAGATTAAGAATAATTCAACGAAAGTTCGTAAAGAAATGTTAATAAGGATTAGTATATGTGCGGATGTGTTCAGGAAAATAGAGTCACCAAATACAATGGATGTGGATCTAGAATAAAGAAAAACTATTAATTTTCCTAAGGAATTTTAGAAACGAACAAATAGCAAATTTCTGGAGTACTTTTACTTTTTTTATAAAAAAAATTAAAATAATAAAATTATTTTTGAATCTGCCAAAAGTCGTTAGAAAAAACACCACTTGCCGCCTATGACCATAAGGCATAATTGACCCAGATGGGTGCACCCAGTCCGTACAAATCCAACTTGCAGCACTCTTTTTCGTCTCCGGTTTTTTGATTAAATCACTTCATGCAATCAAACACTCAAATCGGTTCCTAATACCCCCCTTCCCCCCCCCCCCAAACCAACACATGAAAGGTTGTCGCAGCACCGCTCTTCCATAGTCCTCTTTCTAACCTTCAGCTTTTTGCTATATTGTTCCATCTTTTGTCTTTCATGCCTGCTCCTGAAGCACATTCGGTTCCTTCTATGAAAAGTGGCCTCAATTCATCAAAGATGAGTGGTCTTAACCAGTAGATTGCTTATCGCATTTTGAACTCGCCGGTTTTTATGCTCACCGTCAACATATGTAGAACCATTGCTAACAGTCAGTAACCAGTTTTATGCTAGTTAGCCTAACTGTTGGTACCAATGCCTACCTAAACTTCTTTTATCATATGTTATAACAGTACCCAGGATAACTGGTATCCCTCATTACAGCAACTACGTCTCACCTAAATCGCACATGACCTTGTCCAGGCACGGTGTAACCCACCATTGTAGAGCACCCGGCCTCCCTAGTTTTAAAAGTACATAGTGAGTATTCCCACTCAGAGAGTTATAGTAATGAACCTTGTTAATAAAATAGCAAAATTTGGAGCATCTATTTGTTCGTCATTATGAGGATCATCGCTAGAAAATTGTTTTCCCAGACCAGACTGTGAACCAAATTTTTCATAAAGAAGTCTTTGAAAGACTACGAAATAAAGATCGGATTGACGACCCCTATCATAATACGCCCAACACAATTTACAAATTTTCATTGGTAAAAGAGGCTCTTGTTGTTCACCAGCTCTCTATTCACCCGATCGCAATTTATAAGATTTTTGTTGTTCCTCAAGGTAAAAAAACACTCGAAAGGACATTATCCTAATACTGTCGATAACATGAAGAGAAGTTTATCCGAGAAGCCGAAGACAATTCCAGTTGAAGCATTGTTACGAAGAGTGCAAATAACGCCTCCTTCAGTATATACCTACCTAGGGGGAACAGATGGTGTTGATGTATAAAAAAAAAAAAAATTATTGAAAAGAAAATCCGTCTCATTACTTTTTCACCACACCTCGTAGGGGGAACAGATGGTGTTGATGTATAAAAAAAAAAAAAATTATTGAAAAGAAAATCCGTCTCATTACTTTTTCACCACACCTCGTATCTAAATACTTAATTTTTTTTTCTTCTAATCATAAAATACAAAATGAAAATTAATATTTTTTCATCTTAATTTATATATACATCATAATTCAAAAATAAATTTTTGCCATAATTTTATAGCTAAAAAACTGATTGTGAAATATTTAAGAAATTTCTTAATAAGATATCTAAATAATTTCTCTGCAAATATCAATGTTTACTATATTAATAAATTAGATCATTAAATCTATAAATTTTTGAATAGAAGAATGCCAAATGCTTACAACCGATAGCAATTGCTTCAAAAATAAATATTCATGATCGACAGATAAGTAGATATTATGGCAATCAAAGTGAATGGCCTCGTGTTGGCAGATAATTTTATTCATCTCGTAAATCTATTACAATAATGAAGCCTTAGTCTAAACATTGGCACATTGGATAAATAAATATAATAAAGATAAATGGAAATTTTCAATCGAAATGAATAGTATGCGAAAACTAACTTAAAATAATTACCAGAGAAAATTTGTACATACGAGAATATGATAGTACTCAGAATATATTTAGTTTGATTTATTAAAAGCACTTGTCGAAAATTGTTATGAAAATAAAAATAGATTTATAATTAAATTTTTATAACACATTAAATTGTTTTTTTTTCTGCTATAAATAATTGCAATCATAACTTATACATTAAACAAACTAAATAAATATTTATATTTAAAATTATTTCTTGCAAGATTAATTTCGTCTTGGAAATTAATTTTAATAAAAAATATAAAACTTTTATATTTTAAAAATATAAATAAAAAAATATATTTTGAAAGATATATTTTAAATGAAAAAAAATAAATCAATTCATACATTGGAAAGTAAATTCGAATTTCAACATAATTTCTATTTTATTTATATTGCTTAAGCCTCTTGTTATTATGGATAGGATATAACATCATTCAAATTATGGCCAGGAGACTTCTTGATGGTCTCAATCTTTTTGAGGTAATTTTTAATGATTTTCTCGCATATTTCGGGCTGTAATTCAGTTATTACTTGAATGGTGTTGATTTTTAAATGCTCTAAAGCTTAAAACTTATCGACGTAGATACAATTTTTTACATAGCATAACAAGAAAAAATCCAACAGCGTCACCAAACAATTGACATCACCAAATCTAGAAATTATGCGTTCTGGAAACTTTTCGCACAATAAACCCAAACTGGGTTGTATTGTGAGGCTTGCGGTGCTGTTTTATTAAAACTACGTATGTAATCTTTTTTTTTAAATCGGGATAAAATAGACCATAGTATCCAGAATCACTCTTAGGTTGGCTCTTAGATCCTCTAACATCGCCGGCTTGTTGGCATAGACCATCGATTTAATGTAGCCCCACAGAAAAAAGTCTAGAGGTGTTAAATCACAAGATATCGGTGGCCAATCGACAGGACCTTTTCTCGATATAAAACGTTCACCGACTTCAATAAGTCGATTGTTTCTCCCGCTGTGTGGGATGTGGCACTTTCTTGTTAAAACCACATATCACAGATGTCCAGTCCATGCAATTGATCAAATAAATAACGCTGCAACATATCTTTGTAGCGTTCACCATTGACTGTAACGTAACGGTCATTTTTATCAACAAAGAAAAATGGCCCAATGACGCCACCGGCATGAAAACCGCACCATACAGTCACTTTTTGTGGATGAAGTGGTGTTTCATGAAGCACATAAGGGTTTGTAGCACTCCAATAACGCATGTTTTATTTGTTGACGAAACCATTCAACCAAAAATGCGCTTCATCACTGAAGATGATTTCGCGATGAAAGTCGGCGATCACCGACCCGGAATTTTCGTAGCAATTTTTAATTACTTATAAATGTTTTTCGTTCGTGAGTCTTAATATAATAAAAATGTTTAAGTTACTGAGTTTTTTAATAGTAATAACGCACTGATTGGCCTAAGAATCCGTTCACAGTAAGAAATCAAAAGTGTCAAGTTGCTATTGAAAATCTCGATACAATGGCTTTTTCATAGTAACATCAAAATTTTGAGAGCCTTTTTAAAAAATGACAATTTTGTTTATTGATGGATCGACAAAACATCAAAAATAGCATCAATTCCGAAGAAATTTTTTTGCAAAAGCTTTTTACCCGATGTATCTTCCATATTTAATTTTTTGGGATTTTATTATACGAGGGTCATTCAACAAGTACTTAGCCTACAAAAGAAAAACGAAAATTTTGGAAAGATGGCAATTTATTTTTCTACATAATCTCCTTCAAGCTCGATACACTTGGCCCAGCGATGCTCTTACTTTTTTAACCCGTCCAAAAAATACATGTTCTCGAGGGAAGCAAAATAGGCCTCAGTGGCGACGATGACCTCCTCATTCGACCCAAATCTATTCCCGGCGAGTGATTTTTTCAGGTTTGGAAACAAAAAGTACTCACAGGGGGCCAAATCTGGAGAGTACGGTGGATGGGGCAGCAATTCGTAGCGCAATTCGACCAATTTGGCCATGGCGACGGCGGAGGTGTGAGCCGGCGCGTTGTCGTGGTGGAACAGCACTTTTTTCTTCGCAAATCAGGGCCGCTTTTTCTTCAATTCGACGTCAAATCGGCCCCGTGATTGTTTTATCCTTCTCGAGGTAATCGATGTGGATCACAACTTGTGAATCCCATAAAACGGTGGCCATCACCTTTCCGGCCGATCGAACAGTCTTCGCCTTCTTCGGAGCACGTTCGCCGGGTGAAGTCCACTGTTTCGACTGTTTCTTGGTCTCTGGTGTGTACCAGTGAATCCATGTTTCGTCGACGGTCACGAAACGACGCAAGAACTCCGCTGGATTGCGCTGAAACAGCGCCAAACACGTCGCCGATGTGGTCTCACGGTTGCGCTTGTTTTCCGGTGAGAGCAAACGCGGCACCCATCGCGCCGACAGCTTTCTCATGCCCAGTTCTTCGTGTAGAATATGATGCACCGTTCCTACTACGATGCCCACAGTCTCAGCAATCTCGTGAACCTTCAATCGACGGTCTGCCAACACGAGATCGTAGACCTTTTTAATGTTTTCCTCCGTAGCAGCCGTTTTCGGGGCACCTGGGCGTGGCTCATCAAAAACCGACGTGCGGCCACGAACAAACTCGTTGAACCAATTCTTGACGGTCGCCATCGAAGGAGAAGAGTCACCATACACAGCATCCAAGCGATCTTTAATTTCGCTGCGCATTTTCCCTTCCAAAAACAAGAATCTAATCACCGAACGATATTGTTCTTTTTCCATTTTTATGCAACCGACCGACACGCTCGCTTTCAAAGGCTCTCAAAACAAAACTAATGAAGGGAATCGACTGTAACTTTGACAGTAGGCTACTAAAAGAATGTACTGCATGATGGTAAATTTCTTTTGTGACAGCAGTTTCATCGGGCGATGAGGCTATGTACTTGTTGAATGACCCTCGTATTATGGCAATTTTTTAATTAAAAAAATATTATCTTTAATGATACTTTATTAGAATTTAGGCACTGTCAAATAACAAGGCTGCTCTGTTCACATTAGAAAATAGATAATACCATAATAGAATTTTTATTGAAATTTTAATTAACATAATTTACTTGTGATTGTATAGTTAACAGTTTAGATAAATCTGTAGAGATGTAAATAGAAATTTATGTGATTCAACTAACAGTAATTCTGCAACTGAATGGCTTATATTCTTGATTGTAATACATTTTGTAAGCTAAAAATTAAAGTGCCAACACATAATAGCAAAATTGATATTTATGGATAAGATATAAAAAGTATTAGAGAAAAAGTGAATGTAACATTGCTATATAATCGCAGTTAACTAATGATATGTTGTCATGAATCGCTGTAATATCCCAGACAACTGAATAACTAACTATTCAGTCCATAATTTGTCCAAATCAAACATTTAAGAATTTATTCACATTTGGGCATTGTCTAGCCTCCTGTCTATCCGTCTATTATGATAAGTTAATGTCCTAAAATAGTTTTTATCTGTTCCATTAATACCTTATGGTCAGGATGCTGCTGACTAAGCAAAAGCTTTTAATGTCAAACAGAATTTTCAAATGAAATTGTCTGGGGTTGTCTACTAGCTAAAAAATAATTTTTTCTTAAATTTGACTTGTTCAAATAATACATCGTTCAGATCTAGAAAATCTTTTTTTTTTTTTTTGTTATGCATTCATAGTTTTTTGTTATAAGTAGTTTCTTCGTTAAACCAAAGTAGATATCTTCAAGGAACATAATCAAGTGAAAAGTTTATTGATTCTTAACTCGCGTACAATCTGTTCGAGTTTCATTTCTTGCTATTCGGCTTAAATAAACTTGGTTGTTTAACAATTTATTCATAATCAATAGCCATGCTACTAGCAAACTGAAGAGGAACTTTTATCAAGAATGCTAACGATCTGTTCACGAAGACACAAACTTGAAATGGATTTTTTTCTCTCTTCGTTTTCCTATCATAAAGTTCAGTCGGTTTTTCATGAATTCGTTTTTTTTTTAATCCTCACAACTTTTCTACATTTTCAAGACTTTCAAAATAATTCTTTCTATCCTTTTTTTACATTTCTAACTTTTGCAATTCATTTCAGACGTAAACCAAATAACCTTGCAGGATAGTGTATTTTTTCCGTTCGGTTGTTCGACATTAATTGAGCTAATTCACCGTTTCGAGTGTATTTGATCCTTTTCAACTAACAATGAGCATCAGAGAAGCTTTTAAACATTTTCACCCAATTGATTAATTCCTTGTTTTAGTTCGGATGATTACCTGCATTCGTGATGCTATTGTTTACTAACTAATCGAAACGTATCACTTAGACAATAATTAATGTGCATGACCTTATCCAGACGACCGAATATTTTTTTCAATATTTTTAATATTTACACTAATATCATGAATATTTTATTATACAAAACCCTTTCCTATAAAGCATTGATACATGGACATATTATCACAGAATTTCAAATATTGATCCTAGTTGAGTTAATAATGAGACAGCCATTGGAAGCTATAAAAAAAAATTTTATTACGCATATACTATACTTTTTGGCAGATGGTGCAAAAATATTAATTAGTTTATACTCGTATGTGCCTTTTAATATATTTCCACATATTTGTAGCTGCATGTCATATTTGTTTGGAAAGAAAATTTACGACGATAGTGTCTACGTACCGAGGCAATCTCTTTCCATCTACTAATACGTGATATTAAGAGTTGTGTCCTTTTCAATACACAGATATTAGATATTTTTATGGCTTTATTCAAAAGATACCGGAATTTATAACCATACCACACATGTTACAAGTTATTTCCAATTTTCGATAATAAACTTCAATTAGTTTCGATAGGAAAAAGGACAAACTCATAACGATAGAAAAAGGAAAAATTATCTTTCCATTTTCAATTATATTTTTTTTTTTATTTCTTAAAAAAAACAATATTTTAATATATTTAATTTTGTTTGATTTCCAAAACTAAATTTTAATTTAAATCTTTATTTTTTTATTGGTATCTTTTTTATCAAAGTAGAAAGAATAAATAATAAGGAGTAAAAGTATATAAATAATTTGTTCTGATACTTTTATAACATAACAAAAATAATTCATAAATGAACGGAGCATTTGTATACCTATACGAATATAACAACGAACTTTGGTTATTTTCTCAAAGCATTTATGCCAAAAAGGATTTATACTGGGCCACCATCCAAGGGATCGTAGGTTCAAATCCAACTAAGGCATGGTCATACGCTAATTTCCAAGAAAAACCACTTTTCGTTTCTATTTTAATTTCCTTTTCCCGATATCCTTTATCGCCAAATGGCCTTTTTGTATCGTAGCGCTTAGAAAATACTTTTCAGAATTCACGTTATTTAAAATGATAACAAAAAGGAAAGAAAAAGGATTTGATCCAATTGGAATTAGATGGCTTAGTAATTATTTAGAAATCTTATTAATGAACACTATTTGGTGTATTCAATTGGTTACTTTTTATTAAGGAAAATTTTTGTTGTTCTATTTTTAATCTCAGTTGTTTTTATTTTTTACCATAATTAATGACATTTCTATTCCGTAGTATATATGTTTATAGTTTCATATTAAGCTATATTGGAAAATGAAAAACAATTTCAATAAAATAGTAAATTACAAAAAAAAAAATAAAAAAAAATCATATGACATGATTGAACCGAAGTTTACTAACTTCAGTTCAATCTTTATTATTATTAATGTTCTTTTAAATCTTTATCTATTGATAAATAAAGAACTTAAAGATAAGTAACTGTACTTTTTAGGTAAAACATTTCTTTGAAAAAAAAAATTTGTTTTTTTATGATCATAATATCGAGAAAAAAAATTATTTTTAAATCGCTTTTAAATTTCTTAAATAATTTAAATAATATTATTTGGTTCTTGTGATCTATAACTTATTATGTTTTAAACTTTTTAGTTAAGAAGAGAACAGGTATGATCCACTATTCTTTACGCTTGGGCGAAAACAATTTTTTTTTTTGGACGTAAAGTCCCCCCAGAGGAATAGCTTGACGACATCCTCTTGAACGTTACTATAAATTTTCATCTTTTTCTATTTTGTGTATAAATATTTCTTATTATTTATGATTGTTTTCAGTTTGTATAATTTTTATTTTTCTATGTGATATTAAGATTACCTCTTTTAAAGCCCATTTATTCCCTTTTCTGTACTATACTGTAAACTATACTATTACCTTTTTGTCACTTCCGCAAAAGATATTTTATATAAAGCTAGTTCGTTTAAATTATACATTTCATAGTGAATAATTTAGTTTTTATAAAATAATTTAATAATTTTGTTATTTTGATATGATTAATAAAATTTTTAAATAATATTGAAGTGCAAAGTAAAGAAGTAGGGAATTGTTGCTATACGATTAAACACGGAACCCGATAAAAATTCATCTAGTTTATATATAAAAAGAGTCCTTTCTTTTTTGATTAAACAAATTTAAAAAAAAAAAAAAACTAAATATTATTTAACAGTAGTTTTAGATTAAATTGTTTGGAAGCTCTAATATTATTATGCATACACATACATAGCAAAAATAAAAACAAATAAAATAAATATCAGTGTCTAAATTGATCGCACAAATAGAACATTTTCGATTTAATAATTAATTTTCAAAAAAAAAATGGTTAAAAATATCTTTTTTAATAATGATTATAAATTATAAAATAAAGTAACTCATTCCACCTCCTTTCGAATATTTTAATTTGGGAAATTCAAGAGACACTCACGAAAAATCAAACCGAGAACAACTTAAGAGGTTAGTATCGGAGAGAGGCCATGTGCATTTTTTCCTGTTTCTTCTGGCTTGTTATGGCGTGCGATTAGCCTCATTAACCAATGATATACCGTCAATAAAACGCTAAAAGCTGGTCACGCCTTCGGTCATCCGAGAAAGCAGTTCAATTTCTATCGTCCGATCAAGGTTGTCATAACAAAACTACTCTAATATATAAATGAGATTTACTCTTAAGCGTAGGATATCCCGGGAGAGAAAGTGTAAACAATTCTCTTACAAGGAAATTGTTATGAGATGACAGTTTATTTAATGGCTAACAGACAATTCAAGAATGAAAGGAACTTTAAGATCTTGGTGGATCATGCTCTTGCGTACATAGTAGGAAACACAGAGTATTTTCGATTGTAGGGATTGGATTCTATGGGAATTATAACGTCTGGCTGATGTCCAAAGTTATTTATTTATTTATTTATTAAAACAAATTGTCCGAGAATAAATCTGGGTAGTTTGGTGTTGGCGCACGCTGTCCAAAGTTGTATTCCATGTGTTCATATGGATTTTATTACTGTACGAGGTCTGTTCAAAAAAGAATTTTGAATTTCCGCGGGTTACGTATATTCGACTTTCGATTTTTTGTGGCGTTATACTCTCATAGTATAGTCTCACTTATACTGACAAGTTCAGCCATTTTGAATGTTCAGTTAATTTTTTATAGCTGCTTTGCTTGCACGTGTTTTGACTCGTCTTCGGTTTTTGCTCAATTTCGACCATTGAGTCCAACAGCTCCTTAGCATTAACATTGTTAAGGAGCTGTTGGACTCTGTCCGCGATGACCCAAATTTGCTTCAGAGGGTCATAACTAGTGACGAATCATGGGTTTATGGTTATGACGTGGAAACCAAAGCTCAATCATCCCAATGGAAGCTGCCGCACGAGCCAACACCGAAAAAGGCGCGCCAAGTACGATCGAATGTAAAGGTTTTGCTTACAGTTTTCTTCGATTTGCAGGGGCGTGGTGCATCATGAGTTCTTGCCATAGGGTAAAACGGTCAATAAGAAATAATACCAGCAAGTTATGCACAAGTTGCGTGAAGCAGTCCGTTACAAACGCCGGATTTGTGGAAGAACAAAAATTGACTTTTGCACCATGATAACGCCCCTGCTCACGCATCGTTGCTTGTGCGTGAATTTTTGGCCAAAAACAACACACTAATAATGCCGCCGCCACCGTTTTCCTTAGATCTGCAACCCCCCCCCCCCCCTGTGACTTTTTCCCGACGCTCCGCTACGATTCAGGAGATAAAGACGGCATCGAAGGAGGAGCTGAACAAGATCACGAAAAATGATTTTTTGAAGTGCTTCGAGGATTGGAGAAAATGTTGCACCAGTTCATAATATCTGGTGGGGATTAGTTTGAAGGGGACAAAATAGATATTCATGAACAAATAAATAATTTTTGAAAAAACACAAAAATTCGTGATACTTTTTGAGCAGACCTCGTTTATAATAAATATTTTATCTTCTATCAGATTTGACAATTTATCTAAAAGACTTGTGTCTGGATTCCATGTTAAACGTTTATCAAACTACCCTCCTAAGAACCATATCTGATTCTTTTGTAGTAGAATGTTACCGGTATTTTGTACGAAAGGAAAAAGTCCTTTTAATAGAGAGTAAAAGTAACATGAACACTTTTTTTATTTGTTTACAATTACTTTTCAATTTTAGACCAATTATAGGGGGGTAAAAAAATAGTTACGTAAATGGCAATAATCGATTTTTTTAACGGGGCAGGATGTTAGTATGATCAAAATAAATAACTATTAAGGTTTTGAAGGAATAAGGTGAGTATTACTATTTTTAAAAAAAGAACAATGAATTTTTCGATAAGGAGGGTATGAAATATTTTCGAGGTTTCAACATTCTCAGCTATTTGAAAATATTTTTTTTTTTAAGCAGTAGGATCTGTTGATGAGAAAGTAAGTGAGAGTACAATATAAAAACAAGTTTATACAATTTAAGATTTTCTAATCAATATATGTGTACTTCTATAAAAAGGACATACGAGATCTGTTCAAAAAGTATCGCGAATTTTGAAGTTCCATGGGTTACGTATATTCGATTTTCGATTTTTTCGTGGTGTTATGTTGGTACTTATGTCTCTTTGCTTTCCAAACCATAAATTTGATAACCCTTTATAATCAACACAACTTTAAAGAAATAAATTCCAATAGTTAAAATATAAAAAATGCTTAACAATAACTATAATATAATTAGTAATTTTAATTATTTAAATAGATTTTTTTTTGAATAACTCAAATTTAAACTGCTTGTAAAGTTAATCACAAGTACTTGTACAATTATTGTCTTTTTACGTCATTTATGCCGACAAGTTCGGTTATTTTGAATGTTCAGTTAATTTTTGACAGCAGCTTTGCTTTCACATATTTTGGCTCGTCTTCGATTTTTGCCTATTCCAAAAAATGGATGGATCAAAGAATCTGTTTCGGGAAAAAGAAAAAAAATCACAGAAGGCCTGATCTGGGGAATACGATGGCTGCGGCATTATTAGTGTATTTTTGTTGGCCAAAAATTCGCGCACAAGCAACGATGCATGAGCAGGGGCGTTATCATGGTGCAAAAGCCAATTTTTGTTCTTCCACAAATCCGGGCGTTTCTGGCGGATTGCTTCTCGCAACTTGCGCATAACTTGCAGGTAATATTCCTTATTAACCGTTCTATCCTGTGGCAAGAACACATAATGGATCACGCCCCTGCAATCAAAGAAAACTGTAAGCAGAACCTTCATATTCGAACGAACTTGGCGCTTTTTTCGGTCTTGACTCGGGCCAACTTGGCGCTTTTTTCGGTCTTGACTCGTGCCAACTTGGCGCTTTTTTCGGTCTTGACTTTGGTTTCCATGTCATGACTATAAACCCGTGATTCGTCATCAGTTATGACTCTTTGGAGCAACTTTGGGTAGTCGCAGACAGAGTCCAACAGCTGCTTAGCAATGTTAATGCTATGCTGTTTTTGGTCGAAAATGGGAAAAACGAAGACGTTCAAAATGGCCGAACTTGTCGGCATAAGTGAGAGACGTGAGTATCAAAATAACGCTACAAAAAATTGAAAATCGAATATACGTATCCCGCGGAGCTTTCAAAATTCGTGATACTTTTTGAACAGACCTCGTATATGTGAATAGATTCTTCAATTTATGCTTTAAAAAGTCACACTTAATAACATATATTTTATATTCCGAATATGATTAAATTTATTTATTTTCATAAATATTTTATTTCTTCAATTTTATAATTCCTTCAATCTTGTAATTATGTAAACAAAATAATATTAATTAAAAATACTTTAGAGATAGTTTTTTCGATCTTTTTGAGACAATTTTCGAAGATTTTTTTGTATATTTAGTGCTGTTATTTATCCATTACTTGATGGATAGCAATTTTAAAAAATATGCTTAAGTTTATAGATTGTCTGTACAAATAAAATTGTTTACAAATTCTTATAAGAAAAAGTCCAATAGTATGACATCACCAAATGTCCAATTTATGCGTCTTATGAATTTTTCGCACAATAAAGAATAAATTTGTCATATTCTGTAACTTGTTAAAGCCAGACATGGTACAGATTAAAATGTTCAAATTTAGGCCAAAACTTAGGTCAGTTATCGTGACGTGCGCTCAAAATTGACTGTAACGGTTTTTCTTCTCTATTTTGGAAGAAATATGGGCCAATGACAACTTGAGACCGTAATGCTTACCAGACAGACAATTTATGTGAAAGTGGTTCGAAATCTGTATTGAAAGCGTGTTGTTCCAGCACTTAATAGGGATGTATTATACACATTTTATGCTCATTATTTTGCATTTATATTTTTAGTTAAATGTTATAATTTTAGTCCAAATAGCCAAATTCGTAATCATGTATATTAATTTGACGTGTCGTAATATTTTATAAATTGATGGAATATTAATTATATGGTATTAAGGGTTTTTGCTAAAAATATATTATTTTTAATTCCAGTTAATATCATTTAAAGTATAAAATTACATTTATTATATATACAATATAAAAATGAATGTCCGTTTGTGTGAGGCTTATAGACTCGAAAACTATGCATCAAATCATACTGAACCATTATAGCAATTTGTTCATTGAGTCTTGAGAATGGTTTCTATATAGTTCCGACACCCCTCCGGTAGGTGGCGGTAGCTGTATATGCCAATTTTTCAAACATACATTATTTTATTATGAAAGAAAAGAGAACATAAAAAGATACTAATAATAAATATAATGGCAAACATTATTATTATTATTTATTAAAATATAATAACAATAATAGTAATAATAATCTTCTATATTCTAAATATATAAAAATGAATTTCTATTTGTATTCGGTATTATACCAGGGAAGTTCAGAGCATATACACTTGCGGACAGATAATTAGAAACGACAAGTTTTTTTTAGTAAATCCTTCGTAAAATCTGAATGACTTCACGGAAATTGAAAAACAAAGACTTTTTAATTTAATAAATTAATATTTAATAATAATGATTAATAAAACAAATTTTTTTCAAAAAAATGTATTGCGCTATTGATATAAAACAAAAATGGCGCTTCATTGCCTGGTCATATAATTAGAAACTTAATATTAAAAGTGTATTATACATATGAATTAGATAAAAAAATAAAATTTTAAATAAGGATATCTATTGCAAATTACTAATATTTTGTTGGATATCCTTTATTTTTTATAACTGCCAAACAACGCCTTGGCATACTGTAAATTAGCTGTTGCACTCTGCTAATGGGGATGTTATCCCATATATCCTTTATATTGTTAAAAAGGTCGGTTGCGTTCTTGGAAGTCCTGGTCCTTAATCCTCTCTTAACATCCCCCCACAGATTTTCGATAGGATTAAGGTCAGGACTTTGCGCTGGCCACTCCATTACGTCTACTTTTTCGTCCATAAACCAACTCTTCACTAGGCGTGAAGTGTGTTTAGGATCATTATCCTGTTGAAACGTATACGTAATGGGCATATTTTCAAACGCGTAAGGCTCCATAACATTTACCAATATATTTTTGTACACATGTTGGTCCATGCGTCCATCAATACGGTGTAGTGGACCAACGCCATACCACGAAAACGCTCCCCAAACCATAACACTACCACCCCCATGTTTAATTGTTTTTTGTGTGTAGTTGGGGTTTATTTCTTGGTTTTTGGGGCGACGGACATAAACCTTACCATCGGACCCAAACATGCAAAACTTGGATTCATCGCTCCACAACACTTTTTTCCAAAATCCAATCGGTTTGTCCTTGTGAGTTTTGGCGAAGCATAATCTGCGCTTTTTATTTATCGCCGAAACAAGTGGCTTTTTCTTAGCCACGCACCCACGCAAACCAGATTCACCCAGTCGACGTCTAACGGTCCTGTCCGACAATTTATTTGTCAATTGACTTGACAAGGACTCCTTAATTTTGTTGGCCGTCAAAAATGGGTCAGCTTTACTCGCCCGCAAAATCAACCTATCTTCTCTTTTGGTTGTTTTTCGACTCCGTTTTCTCCTAATTTTGTTGTTGCATGAGCCAGTGCTGGTATACGTTTTTATAGCTGTAAAAACCATTTTTTTTGAACATCCCAAGTCCTTCGCAACAGTTGCCATTGAGGAATTTTTCATCGCATATTTATTTATTATTAGTTGCCTAAATTCTGGTGTGCAGCTTCTTCGTTTTCCCATTATTTACCTAATTTTACATAATTTCGAATGAGTTTGTAGCATAATATAACATAACTTTATTACATAATAAAAATTCAAAAATATTACACTTAATTCAAAACACTGGTTCTAATTATACGTCCACACTCTATGGCAAAGTATTAAGAATGAAATTAATATCATTCCAATAATTACCGTTGCATACATTATATAAAAAAAATTTCATCAAATTCTATTTATAGAACAATGCAGAATATTACAGCAAAAAAAAACGTACTATTTTGCTGCAATTTTATACCCGAAAATCTGATACGAATTCCAAAAAAAATAATTTTTGAATCGTTTCTAATTATCTGTCCGCAAGTGTATATGAAAAGCTACGTATACCGGTGGATGGCGCTGATCAGTTTTTCAAGTATAACGAAAAATTTGACAATTTCAATTCTAATTGGCATTGTTTATGCGATTGCATTTTATTGCATTGTTTATGCGATTGAAAATTCTAATCGGAATAAAAATTACTATATAGATTAGAATGCTAAAATAAAAAAATCCATCAAATTTAATAAAAAACAGAATTGTACGTATTAGTAGAACTGTATGTTCTACTTTTTCAGCAATTATGCATCATAACATATTTTGCATTTCGATTTTAAGTACACACTGTTTAGGAACACCAAACTAATTTTGAGGTTAGTTATCATTTCAAGAACGGCAATCGGTAGCAAAAAAAACTTAAGAGAGGTAAAATTGTTTATTTGTAGAGAATTTATGAATCCTAATGTTTAATTATGGATTCTTATTTATATTTCAAAGACTAAAATTGAAAAAATGCCGCCAAAACGACAAAACATCGGTCGAAATACACGAAAGAACTTACAGAACAAAGTTGGGAGAAATAATGAAAGTCGAGAACAACGTGAACAACGTAATCAAATGAACAGATTACGAACAATACAGTCACGTGCTTATTCAACTAAAATTAAATAAAAATTATTTAATTTTAATTGAATAAGCCCGAGCAACGCCGGGTAACGGATAGCTAGTTATTTATAAAATGCTTTACGCTTCTATTCCAAATAAGCTCATAATACTACTAGATAATTTAATTGCATACTTTCTTTGAAATAAAAAATATTTTTTAAAAAAATAATGAAAAAATTTCTCTGTAATAATGAAAAAATGTTAAAATAGAATTTGTAAAAAAAAACTCAAATATAATGACAATATAAATTTTTGCAACATTTCCATACTAAGTAGATAAGTAAAAGCTTTATTTTCTCCTTCAATTAAACCACTTTCATATTAAATCACTAACATATTAAATTTTTTAATAAAATACAATTATTTATATAAATAATATCTAGCCCTAAAGAAATAATTTTATATAATGGCGAAAAATAATCCAGGATTTATTTTTGTGTTTATGATAAACTTCTCTCTGTGTTTCAAATGAATGACAAAATTTAGTTGTACGAGTTTATATCTGTTTTTATAGTCCAGAAAAAAATATAAAATAAAAATAGTCCTTTAATTTTAATTAGCTTGTATTTTGTAAAAAAAAATATATTAAATATCCTCTTTTAGATAAACTTTTGTATAAAATATGCTTTGCTTTCTTAAGTTTATTTATACTGTCTAGCATCAGATTATTTATTTTATTAGATAAAAGTTATACTATCTAAAAGTTTACATTTACTTAAAAATATCAAATATTATATAACCTATGACATTCAAGAGATATTTCTGTAATTTTGTTTCTAAAATTTTTTGTTTTTCTTATTGAGATATTTTCTTTGAACATGAATAGCTTCAGAAATAATTTGTTTCTACTTTTTAGTCTATGTTAATTCTCAATTTAATATTTTAATAGAGAGTCATAATCTTAGACCTAAAAATATTTTTATATATTAAAAATATTTTATATTATTTTTTAATTTATTATATATTTTTTGTCTAGAAACATATTTTTATGATTAAAGTTTGAAATACACTCAATTCCATCAATATGGAATTCAAATACTATTAATGTGTTAGTAAACCGTAATTTTTTTTTTTTTTTTAAATATAGAAAAGATTTGATAATTATCTGGATTTAGACAATTAATTTAAAAAATATATACATTTTTATAAAGTATAATAGTGTACTTAGATGGATAATAACTATTTTCGTTATCATGACAATAAATTCAACAAAAATATTATTTTTATTAAATATTAATTTAAAAAGCATTTTGGAAATAAGTCCATCTACTGAAGAAAAAAAATGTAAATATAAAAATGTAATATTTTAAGTAGAGTATAGAATTTTTTTTACCATTTATCTACGACTATATATATATTGTAACAAGAAGATTTTATGACAAAGATACTACAATGACAGGAGAGGAACATATAAGAGTAAACACCCACCTGTGTTTTGTTTACCTAACAAGTTATATTAACGCTTCCAAAGATCACAGGACAAATTTCTCTATAAACAATGATGAATCTTTATGGGGAAAGAAGCAGAAAAGATTTTTTAACAAAAGGATTATGGTTGTAGGAAAATCCAAAATTAATTTTTTTATAACGAGTAACACATAAATCATGAATGAAGGGAAAATTTAAGTTAGAACGGGGTATCAACGATTTTTCGGAGGACGTTGGATTAAAGTGGTTGAATTCGCGAGGAATACTGTATTCTTAGATCGGTTTCAAAACTGTGTTATAGATTAAAAGTTTGTTCTTTCATGTCAGTTTTGATCGATTTTGCAGAAGTCTAAGTTGTAAACTAGTAAGTCGTTTGTATAGGTTTAGTCCCCAGGATGCAACAATAGCGGTATTTTTTTGCAAAGGTGGCAGTTGTAATTTGGGATTAAATGGGATATTAAAGATATAAATAGTGTATAAAAGTGGACCAAACATACTACCTTGAGGAACACCATCTGTCATAGGGTATATTTCAGAATTTTCTCTATTAAAATCTTTTTGGGAATGACGTTTGAGGAGATATGATTTTAAAATAAGATATTATGTAGAAGCAAGGAAGCTCTTGAGTTTTCAGAGCAGTTCAGGAGGCCAAACTCGGTCAAGAGAGGATGCAGTGTAAAAACCAAACTGATGATCAGGGATAATTTTGACATCTTCAAGGAAAGAGTAGAGGCATTTTAAAAGAAGTTTTTCAAAGTTTTTTATCTTTAAGAAATGAGGGCGGGGAATTTATTACCTATTTTTTGTACTTGGGAATTATTTGGATTACTGGAAATTTCCAAAGTATGAGGAAATAGGTTGTACAAAGAATACTATTAAATATATACATTGTAAACACGAGAGTATTTTTTGAGATTTGTTTGAGGAGCAGTTTTTTATTGGTAAGTGTCTGGGCTAAATATTTAACTTCAGATGGCGTAAAATTCTTCGGTGAAGGGATTGAAATTACATAAATATTCTTTGAGTGTATTTTATTACAGTGCGTGAGAGCAGCTACCTTCATTAGATAGAATTCGTTGTTGCTATGTAAATATCGATTCCTATTTTTATTTTTTGTTTTAAGCTAATTTATTCATCTTTTATTCTAGAAATACGTTTCAATCAGTTATTCTATTTATATGAATCTGGGATGAGAATTTTTGATAGGAGAATTTATTTCAAAAGTAAAGATAACCGGACTATGATTGTAATTAGAGTCTGTTAAAATATCTACAATATATATGAGTTAAAAGCTTTGAAAGGAGTGACAGTATCTATATATGAGTTAAGAACTCTGAAAGGAAATACGATACTGACCAGTATGTTAAATCTGAGGAAGAACTTCTCACTTTATAGTTTGTATAAAATAGTGTCTTTTGTGGTATCACTCCTCGAGTGTTTACCATTTTAGTCACTATCGATGAAGAATGATGCTCCAAGTGATTAGATACCAAAATTTAATTTGAATAATAAATTTTATTTTTTTTTTTAAATTTTTACATATTTAAAAATGTACATTTTTTCATACGAAATATGTTAAATGCTTTTCTTAGGAAATTTTTTTTGATAAACAGAAATATTTGGCAACTTTTTTGCTGTTAAAAATATTTGAAAATAAAAAAATATATTCTTTATCATTTTTGTGCAATATTTTACTATTTTTTTTTCTTATAATAATAAAACAATTCATATAAAAACAATATAATAAATTATATACCTATCCTAAAATAGAAGCTTGTACTTTTATTTTAATCATATTAAATTAATTTTATTTTGAAAATGTTCAAAATCCATTGTTATTATTTATTTTAAGTATTTGAGTATATATAAAAAAAATGTGTATACCTCCGCATTTTTCTAAAAGTAAATTTCAAATAAATAAAATAGAATATATTAAATTCTTTCAAATTTTTTTATATTTACATATTTATTTTATTTTGTTGTATGAGTATCCTTCTAAACATAAAAATATATCATAATTAGTATTGGTATAGTATAAAAAAAAATATCATCAAATATATTAAATTTCTACTAGTATCTTTTCTTATCGTATTTTTAGTCCAACAAGCAAATTCTTTCCATAGTCAAAGGGTAAAGTAAGAAAATTTTTTTAGCAAAGGATTAAAATTTATACAATAACAAATTTATATATGAATATAAATAGAAATTTATAATAATATTAAAAAAAATTATATTTAATTTTAAAATAGGTATTCTTGAATTTAATGAAGACTACTCAAAATAAAATTCTTTTTGTACTGAAGATATAAATTTAGAATCTTTTGTAAATTTGAAGAAAAAGATATAAATATATTGAGTAATATTGGCTTCTTCAAGGATATTCCAATGAAAAATTCCAAATAAATTCCTTTTAAAATACTGTGATTTTTTGTATTGTATGCTAGAAAAAATACTGGATTAAATTTCTTCTAATATATTAAATAAAAGAATAGTATTTCTTATAGTATAATTCAATTTATATTTAGATAAAAAAAAAAGGTAACAATTTCCTAGAAGTATTCTTAATATTTCATTCAAGAACACTTAAAAAAATCGTTATCTTTTTATCTAATCAATTAATTATAATTATCTATTACAAATTAATTGTTTTTAAAACCATTTCATTAATAAATATAGTAAATATATCAAAACTAGTAGATATAATTATGAAAATAGAAGAAAGTATTTTTTTAATTGTAAATGTGATAAAAATTACATAAATATATTTAGAACTTATGTGTATGTACTATAATTCTCGTATAAGTTATTTAAGTTTAAACGTGTTGAGAAGAATTTTCCTATTTCTTAGAAACTGATAAATAGGATCAGATGCACGTGCTTCAAAAGGAATGGTTTCCCTCTAATGAATATCGAATTATTTATGTGAGTTGAAAATGAATTTCTTAATGAGCTTTAAACCGCTTATATCCTTGAGCCAAACTTTAATGGTATTAGTAGGAATTTGGTAAAAAAAAAGTACGTGATATGTTTGATCAAATAAATAATGAATGATCAAAATTAAACTAGGCGTTTATATAGTACATTGGCAAATAAAATTTAAGTAGACTTTTATTTATATTTCGACTATAGTAGGATACTTAGACAAGTGTATATGTAAGAGTATATTCGTAGCAGGTGCGCATAATTTTCAATTATTCATAATACCGTATATACGTTTTCTCTAAAAAGAACTCTAAAATGGTTTTCTTTTTTGATTGAAAATAACATAAACGAATATTATAGGTTAATTATTATTTTAAATTAAAAATAAAAATATTAGCTTTATCTATTGTTTAAGAGGCAATTTATTTGATTATTTAAAAAAATTTAGTAATTATAGATAAATATTTAGATTTTTCTTGAGTTTTCTTACAGTTGATAAGTAAGAAGTAAAATATCCTTTTGATAATTATGAAATGATTTTCGCATAGTTTTTATATTTTGCAACTATTATATTTGTAGGAGAAAAATTCTTTATTATTTATAGTATAAAGTTAATTTTCGAATTATTTAAATAAGGAATTTTGCATATAAACTTTAACAGCAAATAAAATATATTAAATTATTCAATTTATAATAAAATAATTAAGGAGTTACTGTTTCTGCAACTTTTTTAGCCGAAAATATTAAAAAAATTCTATTTATTTAAATTTATTTTACTTAATAAAATCAATTTTACTTAATTCTTATTTATAATAATCTTTGCTTTTATAATTAAACTCCTTAAAAAAAAAACAAAAAAAAATCATCCCACTCTTCCTTAATGATCTCTGAGTTGGAAAGAAATTAAACGACTCTATCTCCAAATTTCCAACACTAGCTGTCAATATTTTTTGTCTTTTTTTTAAATATATTTTAACATTGGCAAGACCAAATATTAAAATCTTTTTAAATATAGCAAACTGTGTGTAAAAATGACAACAATTCAGACTGTAATTAATCTTTCCAAACGTTGTGGCATTGTAATTTTTACTGATATTCCCGCAGGCTCAGCAGCCACTCGTGAGCCATCAGTTAAACCGATTCTTAACAGCATATGATATTGATTGCCGATTACCAATTCAGTCTCCGATCAGAACACTCCATAACCCAACAATTTATATTGATTATATTGCGCTCTCTCTTGAGCGAAAAGAGTACTGTCCAGGCGTGTTCCTAGATATATTATATGTCTTTGATCGAGTGTGGCATCCTGGACTGCTCTGGAAACTAAAGAGCATGCTTTCCGCCATATACTTTCTTATTTTTAAATCACATCTCTTCCAACGTCATTTCCAAATAATAGTTAATACTGAGCACATTCCGAAATATCAGCTATCACAGTTGGTGTTCCTCAAGGTGGTTTCTTCGGTCCAATCGTATACAATATTTATACTCATGCCATCCCAACTAATGCCAAAACTATAATTGCTACCTTTACTGATAACACCGCTATTCTTGCATAGCACTTAAATACTTAAATATCAAAATCGCTTCTAGGCACTTATAGTCCCATATTAAAAATAACCAAGACTGATTTACGGGAAGGAGAGTAAAGAAAAAGGAGCAGAAGAGTGTACATGTTATCTTCACTCTCTGCAAAGATCCTCCCATTCAAATATATATTAATGGCGACATTATTCCATCAAAAAACTTGGGACTAAACGACTTACTAGATTACTACTTAGACTACTGTACAATCGATTAAAACTGACACTAAAGAACTAACTTCTAATTTACAAAATAATTTTAAAACCAATTTGGACGTACGGTATTGAACTATACGGTTCTACTTAGTATTCCAATTCCTCTCCAATCCAATCAGTTCAATCCAAAATGCTCCGAAAAATGTTTTCCATTCGTTAATAATTTGTGCGTCTCTCGTTATAAAAAGTTTCATTCTCGACTATTCTATCACTATAATCCTCTCAATAAAAAGCTCTTTCCTCTGTTACCTTCGCTATTTACACTCATCGGCATTTAATAAGAAATTGGCCACTAGATTTTTTTAAATGTTAAAATCTCGTTAGATAGAGAAACACCGATGTGTGTTTACTCTCACATGTTCTTGTCCTGTCATTGTAGTGTCTTTATTATCAAATCTGCTTGCTACAATATTTATGAAGTTTGTAGATAGCTAAACAAATAATAAAAAATAAAAAATAAATTAATTGCTGAACAATCAAAATTTTGAAATGTGTTGGATTCTCGTATAATCTAAAATAATTTTGAAATTCTGATCCAACAACTTTTTACCCAAGTCCTATATAATATGCTCCATCAAATTTAACTACTTTTGCTTGGTCTCTCTCCAACTAAATATCAACCAGTAATGCCAACCAACACGTAAAATGAAGTCTCCAAATGCCGTTATGGTCGTGGCGCTATAGAGTGGTCCCAGGCCCTTCTCCCAGCGTACAAGGCTTATTCAACAAGTACTTAGCCTCACCGCCCGATGGAACTGATGTCACAAAGAAAGTTTACTATCGTGCAGTACATTCTTTTAATAGCCTACTGTCAAAGTTTCAGTCGATTCCCTTCATTAGTTTTGTTTTGAGAGCCTTTGAAAGCGAGCGTGTCGGTCGGTTGCACAAAAATGGAAAAAGAACAATATCGTTCGGTGATTAGATTCTTGTTTTTGGAAGGGAAAACGCGCAGCTAAATCAAAGATCGCTTGGATGCTGTGTATGGTGACTCTTCTCCTTCGATGGCGACCGTCAAGAATTGGTTCAACGAGTTTGTTCGTGGCCGCACGTCGGTTTTTGATGAGCCACGCCCAGGTGCCCCGAAAACGGCTTCTACGGAGGAAAACGTTAAAAAAGTCCACGATCTCGTGTTGGCAGACTGTCGATTGAAGGTTCACGAGATAGGTGAGACTGTGGGCATCGCAGTAGGAATGGTGCATCATATTCTACACGAAGAACTGGGCATGAGAAAGCTGTCGGCGCGATGGGTGCCGCGTTTGCTCATACCGGAAAACAAGCGCAACCGTGAGACCACATCAGCGACGTGTTTGGCGCTGTTTCAGCGCAATCCAGCGGAGTTCTTGCGTCGTTTCGTGACCGTCGACGAAACATGGATTCACTGGTACACACCAGAGACCAAGGAACAGTCGAAACAGTGGACTTCACCCGGCGAACATGCTCCGAAGAAGGCGAAGACTGTTCGATCGGCCGGAAAGGTGATGGCCACCGTTTTCTGGGATTCACAAGGTGTGATCCACATCGATTACCTCGAGAAGGGTAAAACAATCACGAGGCGCTACTATGCTGACTTATTGGGCCGATTTGACGTCGAATTGAAGAAAAAGCGGCCCTGCTTTGCGAAGAAAAAAGTGCTGTTCGACCACGACAACGCGCCGGCTCACACCTCCGCCGTCGCCATGGCCAAATTGGTCGAATTGCGCTACGAATTGCTGCCCCATCCACCGTACTGTCCAGATTTGGCCCCCTGTGAGTACTTTTTGTTTCCAAACCTGAAAAAATCACTCGCCGGGAATAGATTTGCGTCGAATGAGGAGGTCATCGTCGCCACGGAGGCCTATTTTGCTTCCCTCAAGAAAATGTATTTTTTGGACGGGTTAAAAAAGTTAGAGCATCGCTAGGCCAAGTGTATCGAGCTTGAAGGAGATTATGTGGAAAAATAAAAGTACTTAGCCTACAAAAGAAAAACGAAAATAAAAAATTTTCGTTTTTCTTTTGTAGGCTAAGTACTTGTTGAATGACCCTCGTATATGAAAATGAGGCGGTATATAAATGGTGTCTACCTCTTGTCGAATGTACGTAATCGTTCCGGCCAGTTTAGATCAAAAGTTTATAAACAATTGCTGCTAAATGATTTGTTTCTTAATTATTTGCTTACAAATTTTGATACTAGACAAAATATATTTTAAGTTATTCAATTTATAATTGTTATATTAATTGAGTAATTATTAAGGGTTGCTATTTGTAAAACTTTTTAGACGATACCAATAATATTGGCGAGAAACTTTTTGCTATGTCACCACACCTTAGTAAGTTTCGATTATTCGCATTATATTTGTTCCTACCCTAAACTGATATTAGTCACTATTATGTATCGATTTGTATGAAGCTTGATTAAGCATTTATTAATTCAATTTGAAACTATACAAATATCTTCGAATCGATTCGATTTATATTATTATAGTTGCAATAGCCATTATTGTATTAATGGTCTCTAAATCCAAGTAGGCAATTAAATATTTAATTACCAACAGTTGTCCTTAGCTGACCTTAATCGTAAGCCATTCAGTTAGGGAAATTTTATTAAATTCTCTGTTAGAGCATCAAATCCCATCCCCCCTCCCCCCACCCAAAACTTAAAAAATATTGTAGTTTTTATTTATTAGTGAAAAGGGGATTTATGTAGACATATTTTGATGACAGTCTCTAAGTTACGTTTATTATTTCCTTTTATCTGTTTAACTAGAATTGATACTATTTTAATGTGCAAAAATTCAAATGGATACGATTTGGGTACTCGTATAACCAATTTTAATGAGAAATAATTTAGTTTTTTTATATATATATAATTTATTTAGAAATAAATAAGTAATTTATTGATTTGTATATATTTTGTTGTTTATTTTTTATGAATATGTGTATTAAAATGTCAATACTCGTACATTAAAAAGGCATAAAGGACAATAAGCCTTAAATATATCAAATTTAAAACACAAAATTTTGTTATCATCCAAGATAGAATATTTCCATTTAGATAAAATTTTTATTAAAATTATTTTCCTGTAAATTAATAACAAGTGCTTAAAAATGTACAAATTTACATTTTATTTTCCTTTATGAAAACAAAGTCTTCAATCGAATTGATAACAAAGTAATGGGGATTTTATTTTTAAGAGTTAAAAAATTAAATGAAAACTATAAAAGGAAAACCATTAAATATAACGCCTAATAAATGTTCATTTATACTCGAACATAGAAAATTCAAATTGAATTTAGGCGCAAGTTAAGACTTTAACACAAAAACCTTTATTTCTGGTTACACAAAGTCTATAAAATTCTAGTTAATCTACAAAAAAGTTTATATTTCGAACATTTTCTAAACTAATTTCTATGTCATGATAGTATGAGCAAGGACAATCCACTTTATTTGGTCATCCAGAACGGAAAATACAACTTAACGTTTTGTGTAATTAAATGCTTTGTGGACATAAAATTCTAAATCTTCTGACTGTAAAATAAATGCTTGTCTTCCTAGCATAGCCTATAGTTTAGCCATATTAGGTAAGCTAATCCTAACTGAAAACCATATTAGATATATATAAATATTGGTTTGGATAAAATGGCAACTATGATCTCAAGATACGAGTAATATAGTATAACCTTAAAAATTACCAATGGAACCAGCTTTATAATATTAATTTTTTAATTTATAACAATTTAATAATTTTAATTAAAAACTGCTGATACTAAATTGAAATTTCATATTTCAATTTAGTATCAGCAGTTTTTACTAATTTTTACTAAATTGTTCAAAACTAACAAATTAATTAGTTTTCATAAATTTATTAATTTTTTCATCTACTCTAACAAAAAAAAAACAAATAAGAATATTCAGTATATAATTTATTTAAAAGCTTTAACTTTAAATTGATATAGATTTTCCTTGAAAAAACTGTCTAATTTAATTTCAACTATTCCTTCCAGACAGACACTAATATAAATACAAATTTCACTTTGGTAGTAATCAAATTAAATTGAATTTTTTTTTTAACAAAAAATACTATTAAAGTAAAGAAAATTTTCATTCTATAGTCAATCTATTAGCTGGAAATTCCTATCAATATGTTAACAATGTCATAATTGTACTAGGAAAATGTAAAAGACTTTTCAGTTCTAACAATGAACGTGGAAAATGGCTCGTTATGAAAATTGCTCCTTGAGCTTATTTTCCTTTAATTAAAATATTTTTATTACAGGCAGTAGACTTTATACAATTTCGAAATAGCTATAATGAGACATTATACTCACCTCCTATAATCGGAAAATTCACAGGAAATATTCAATGATTTAAGAAAATTTTAAAGAAGAGACAGGTTCTTTGGAAAATTGAGTGTAGACAATTTTCCTTATCTTCGTATTATTTTTTGTAACAAAAAAAAACGTGCAATGTTATTTTTAAAATTTACGTTAGAAAATTTTAAAAATATCGAGTATCAACGATTTTTCAGAGGACGTTGGATTAAAGTGGTTGAATTCGAGAGGAATACTGTATTCTTAGATCGGTTTCAAAACTGTGTTATAGATTAAATGTTTGTTCTTTCATGTCAGTTTTGATCGATTGTCCAGAAGTCTAAGTAGTAATCTAGTAAGTCGTTTTCATAGGTTTAGTCCCAGGATGCAATAATAGCGGTATTGATTGCAAAGGTAGCGGTTATAATTTGCGGTTAAATGGGATATCAAAGGTACGAGGGTCGTTCAATAAGTCCATAGAAAATTCGAGAAATTGCGCTCGTAGTGTCGGTAAAGATAGCATTATCGACAGGTTTCGTTTTGTAAGTAGCATTATCGAAAGGAAAGCTGTCAAAATTTCAGCTCGATCCATAGCGTAGGTCAATTTCTATCGTCGATTAAAGTTAATGACATTTATTTGTGCATAACAATGGAAAAAAGCGAGTTTAGGGCTGTCATCAAAGATGACAGCGGGCTTTCTTTAAGCCCGAAAGAAATCAAAGCCGAGTTGGATGCAGTTCATGGCACATCTGCACCTGTGTTTGCGATGGATTACAATTGGGTGAATGAATTAAACGTGGCCGTTCATCAACAAAAGATGAACATCGTTCAGGACGCCCAGTTGAGGTGTCTACTCCTGAAATCATCGACAAAATCCACGATCTGATTTTGAACGATGGGCGAATTAAAGTGCGCGAATTAGTTTTGCATGAAAAATTGTCTATGAAAAAAATGTCGGCAAGATGGGTGCCGCGTTTGCTCTCAGAGGAGAATAAGCGCAATCGTGTAGTGGACTCTGAGGCTATGTTGGCACTCTTTCATTGCAATCCTGCCGAATTCCTTCGTCGATATGTCACTGTGGACGAAACCTGCATACACTACTACACTCCAGAAACGAAGAGACAGTCATCACAGTGGATTTTCAAGGGTGAACGGGCTCCGAAGAAGGCAAAAACTGTGCCATCGGCCGGCAAGGTGATGGCCACGGTCTTTTGGGATTCGCAGGGCATCATTTTTATCGACTACTTGGAAAAAGGAAAACCAATAACAGGAGCGTATTACGCGTCGTTATTGCAACGATTGAGCGAGAAATCAAAGAGAAACGCCCCCATCTGAAGAAGAAAAAAATCCTCTTGCATCAGGACAATGCGCGTGTGCACACCTGCGCTGCTTTCATGGCCAAAATTGTGGAATTGAGAATGGAATTGTTGCAGCATCCCGCTTATTCACCAGATTTGGCCCCGAAAGACTATTTTCTTTTCCCCAATCTGAAGAAATGGCTTAGCGGACGACGGTTCACTTCCAACGAGGACGTCATTGCTCAAACGGATGAGTATTTTGCAGAACTTCCGAAATCCTATTTTTTGGACGGGATAAAAATTTCGGAAAAACGGTTGGAACTAAAAGGAGTTTTTAAAAAAACAGTTTTTTCCATCATTTTCTAAGGACTTATTGAACGACCCTCGTATAAATAGTGTATAGAAGTGGACCAAACATACTACCTTGAGGAACACCATCTGTTATAGGGTATATTTTAGAATTTTCCATATTAAAATATTTTTACGAATAACATTCGAGGAGATATGATTTTAGAATAAGATATTATATTAGAAGCAAGGAAGCTCTTGAGTTTCCAGAGCAGTTCAGGGGGCCAGACTAGGTCAAGAGAGGATGCAGTGTAAAACCCAAACTGATGATTAGGGATAATTTTGACATCTTCAAGGAAAGAGTAGAGGCATTTTAAAAGAAGTTTTTCAAAGATTTTTATCTTTGAGAAATGAGGGCGGGGAATTTATTACCTTTTTTTTGTATTAGGAAATTATTTGGATGACTGGAAATTTCCAAAGTATGAGGAAATAGGTTGTACAAAGAATACTATTAAATATATACATTGTAAACACGAGAGTATTTTTTGAGATTCGTTTGAGGAGCAGTTTTTTATTGGTAAGTGTCTGGGCTAAATATTTAACTTCAGATGGCGTAAAATTCTTCGGTGAAGGGATTGAAATTACATAAATATTCTTTGAGTGTATTTTATCACAATTCGTGAGAGCTACCTTCATTAGATAGAATTCGCTGTTGCTAGTTGAATGTCGTTTCTTATTTTTATTTTTTGTTTTAAGCTAATTAATTCATCTCTTATTCTAGAAATACGTATCAATCAGCTATTCTATTTATATGAGTCTGGAATGAGGATTTTTGAAGGAGAATTTGTTTCAAAAGTAAATATAATTTCTTCTATCAAAAAATCCTCATCCCAGATATTGTAAGAATATCTATATGTGAGTTAAGAGCTCTGAAAGGAGGGGCAATTATGAAGTCCAGTATTTAGAAAAGACGATATTGATCAGTATGTTAAATCTGAGGAAGAACTTATTTTATAGTTTATATAAAATAGTGTCTATTGTGGTATCACTCCTCGAGTGCTTACCATTTTAGTCACTATCGATGAGGAATGATGGTCCAAGTGACTAGATACCAAAATTTAATTTGAACAATAAATTTTATTATTTTTTTAAATTTTTACATATTTAAAAATGTAAATTTTTTCATACGAAATATGTTAAATCCTTTTCGTAGGAAATTTTTTTTTAATTAGCAGAAATATTCGGTAACTTTCTTGCTGTTAAAAATATTTGGAAATAAAAAAATATATTCTTATTCATTTTTGTGCAATATTTTACTATTTTTTTTTCTTATAATAATAAAACAATTCATATAGAAACAATATAATAAATTTTATACTCGTACCGATCCTAAAATAGAAGCTTGTATTTTTTATAATAGAAAAAAACATGCAATGTTATTTTTAAAATTTTGAATTTTATACTTCAATAAAAATATATGTTTCAGTTCATGTACGCAGTACATACGAGTATGTCCCAAGTTCATCAGTGCACGTTCACACCATCCCACAAATTGATCGCTGAAAAAACGGGGAATACCCGTAAAATGTGAGCGTGATACCAGGTGGTTGGCTGGTTTATAAAAAAAAAAAAACGTTGACAAAAAAACTATTTTTTCTACATTATTATTTATTCTTTAAAATTTAAAAAATTCTATTCAAATCTTTAACATTTTACTTATTTATAATCTAGAAAAGAAGACTACTCATAAAATATATATAATTTTATAAAAGTTTCCAAGAAAATAATAATTCAGGCAGTACTAATTTCTAGGCAGACATTTTTTATACAAGTATCATTTTCTAAAATTAGAAATTCACCATGGTAAAAAACATTTTAGTATTTTTTTAATTATTGTACAAATTTTATTTTAGTATTATTTTTAATTTGAAGAAAATCTATACAAAATTGTGATTTAAAATTTATGGTTTTATAAGCTTATACTATCTAATAAACTTTATTAAAATTTATTTTAAAAATATAATTCTATCAAATTAATGAATTTTGCCTTTAATTTTGTATTAAAGAGATATCATTTCGACTTAATAATAAAACAAAATATAAAGTAAATCCTAAAGGATAATATGACCATCGATGAAGAAATAAAGAAAATTACTATTATTGATCCTAGAAGCTGTTACTCAATGCTTTCACTATTTTATACAAGAATATTTGCTGGATAGCCATTTTACTATAGTATTTTTTATTTTTTCATAATTTTCCGATTCTATTGGAAAACCTAAAAGACGAATTTTTCAAAAACAATATTTAATATAAAGGAAAAAAAATATAAATGTAAACATTTTCTTAGATTTGTGATTATCTTAGGAAATTTTCTTTCATATAAAATTTCTAATCTAGTTTTTGTAATATTAGCATTCTATTTTTTTAGGACTAGAATTGAGATAATTGCTATATTTTGAAAGGAATCGAAGTATTAGGAAATAATTTTACTTATTCTTGTGTAAGATTGAAAAGATTAGTCCAATAAATCAATACGTACCAATAGGAAACGCATTTATGAACAAGTGCTCGATTATTTTTTTTATCTTTTTGAATCAAATAAATGGAAAATATTGTAACATAATTGAATAGAATATTATATATTGAATAAAATATTTATTGAATATTTATTTGGTAGAGCATAAGATACATTTTCTTTTCTGCTTATGTTCATAATAATTCAATTGGAGGTAAAACTCTATTTCTCTAGTGAATAAAGTAGATTAATATACCATTCGATAAAATAAATATATTTATTAGATTAATTTCATCACCAAATATATTTGATTTTGTATTATAAAATTATATATTTTATAGTGAAAACTATTTAAATATGTGAGCAGAAGTTCGAGTGATTTTTTTTTTTTGTAGTTAGAAAACCACAGGAATTCTTCTTTAGCTAACTCATGCAAAGCCATGCAAAATAACCACTTCGTTGAAGACGTTTTGAATCCACTAAAAATATAAAGAAAAATTCACTGAAGGATCCGAAAAAATTCCCTGAAGGTGCTTATAAAATTTTTGTAATTTTTTTTATATAAATTTTTATAATAATTTAAAAAATATTTTATTTTTGCAGAACATTGGAAATATTAAATCTTTAATTAAAATAAACACTATTTATTTTTCTGTACTTGGTAAACTACAGGAATTCTTTTTTCTGACATGAATTCGTTGATGGTGAAGCATTCTGTATGAAGAAGGACGTTGGTTTTGTGAAACAATGAACACTGAAGCTGATGAGCTCAGATAAGCCTTTTAAGCCTTTCAAGGATCTACTCATCAACTTGAAAGCTGAGTAATAATTACGAGGGTCATTCAACAAGTACCTAGCCTACAAAAGAAAAAAGAAAATTTTGGAAAGGTGGCAATTTATTTTTCTACATAATCTCCTTCAAGCTCGATACACTTGGCTCAGCGATGCTCTAACTTTTTTAACCCGTCCAAAAAATATATTTTCTCGAGGGAAGCAAAATAGGCCTCCGTGGCGACGATGACCTCCTCATTCGACCCAAATCTATTCCCGGCGAGTGATTTTTTCAGGTTTGGAAACAAAAAGTAGTCACAGGGGGCCAAATCTGGAGAGTACGGTGGATGGGGCAGCAATTCGTAGCGCAATTCGACCAATTTGGCCATGGCGACGGCGGAGGTGTGAGCCGGCGCGTTGTCGTGGTCGAACAGCACTTTTTTCTTCGCAAAGCGGGCCGCTTTTTCTTCAATTCGACGTCAAATCGGCCCAATAAGTCAGCATAGTAGCGCCCCGTAATTGTTTTACCCTTCTCGAGGTAATCGATGTGGATCACACCTTGTGAATCCCAGAAAACGGTGGCCATCACCTTTCCGGCCGATCGAACAGTCTTCACCTTCTTCGGAGCACGTTCGCCGGGTGAAGTCCACTGTTTCGACTGTTCCTTGGTCTCTGGTGTGCACCAGTGAATCCATGTTTCGTCGACGGTCACGAAACGACGCAAGAACTCCGCTGGATTGCGCTGAAACAGCGCCAAACACGTCGCCGATGTGGTCTCACGGTTGCGCTTGTTTTCCGGTGTGAGTCGGAGACAAGCGCAACCGTGAGACCACATCACGGTTGACCCATCGCGCCGACAGCTTTCTCATGCCCAGTTCTTCGTGTAGAATATGATGCACCGTTCCTACTGCGATGCCCACAGTCTCAGCTATCTCGTGAACCTTCAATCGACAGTCTGCCAACACGAGATCGTGGACTTTTTTAACGTTTTCCTCCGTAGCAGCCGTTTTCGGGGCACCTGGGCGTGGCTCATCAAAAACCGACGTGCGGCCACGAACAAACTCGTTGAACCAATTCTTGACGGTCGCCATCGAAGGAGAAGAGTCACCATACACAGCATCCAAGCGATCTTTGATTTCACTGCGCGTTTTCCCTTCCAAAAACAAGAATCTAATCACCGAACGATATTGTTCTTTTTCCATTTTTGTGCAACCGACCGACACGCTCATTTTCAAAGGCTCTTAAAACAAAACTAATGAAGGAAATCAACTGAAACTTTGACAGTTGGCTACTAAAAGAATGTACTGCACGATGGTAAATTTCTTTTGTGACAGCAGTTTTATCGGGTGGTGAGGCTAAGTACTTGTTGAATGACCCTTGTACTTAAAACAATTCTATCAGTTTTCGATGTTAATGGCCTTTTTAACCAAGGTCCTCTTTGCAAAAAATCTGGGCCCTCCAAAAATGAGTTTACCCATCAAAAAACGCATGCTATTAATTAAGAATATTCCCTATAGGTTATTTACAACTTTACATTAGTTAAAATTGCGTTTTTTTGGTATATCGTTACTCCAAATTTCTCTAGCCACATAGAAGAAACTTCAACGGCGTTAATTTACATGATCTTGTTGGTTAATTGACATCACCTTCTCGCAAAATTAGACATCCATTGACTTTGGTTTTCAATAAACCGATTGTTTCTTGGGTAGTGTGGCATGTAGAATCATCTTTTTAAAACAACAACTTTTTAACACTCATGTCATGAGAAATAAACCATAAAGAATTGGTTACTATGTCTCTCTAGCACACTCCATTGATAGTACCTATAGCACCACCTTCATTTTTTTTTCAAATGTGGGAAAAATGACGGCTCTGGCTCTTTAGGCCTACCATAGTGTATTGCGTTAGGCCTACCATACATGGTAACTTTGAAAAACCAACCAGTAAAATTTCGACGGTTTCAATGATCCAACCAGTAAAATTTTGACGTTGAAAATGATTTAAGAGCTTTAATTCTTGTACCAATTGGATCTTATGAGGTTTATAAGCCCTCATAAGATCCAATTGGTACAAGAATTAAAGCTTTTAATCTTTAATTCTTGTACCAATTGGATCTTATGAGGTTTATAAGCCCTCATAAGATCCAATTGGTACAAGAATTAAAGCTTTTAATCTTTAATTCTTGTACCAATTGGATCTTATGATAAAATTCCCCATATGGTCATTATGAATGAGCACAATTTTTGAATAGAGAAAACTGGATCTTGTACCATAATTTAACTCATCGAAAAAATACTTGTATCTGAACGGCCTGTATAAGAGTAAGTCTTATTGTTGGTTTATTCTATATCAATTCAGTAAACTTAAATTTATCTAAAAAATTCTTAATTGACGAACGATCATGACGACCAAAAATATTTCGAATTTTACAAAATGTGCCTTGTACTGATCGACTATTTTCATAATAAATTTGAATTATTTTAATACAATTTCCGAAAAAAATTAAAAATATTATAACAAATGGGAAACCATCTACAATAAATATATTAAAAAATTGAATGGCAAAACGGTTAAAAATAGCCAATTTCAACCCTAATAGAAAAAAGCTTTTATTGGCAGACCATTCTCAAATAATATAACTAAAAATTATTCCAATTGAATAAAATTTTCCAAAGTATCATTCGCTCTAACGAACTAAATTTAAGAAATTATGATATCTTTTGCATAGCATTTTGCCTTATTATTTTCAGATTGCTAAAGTTCCCATTATAAGAAAATGTAAAATATGAAAATCGCCGAAAAAAATTCATCAGCCAAACAAAAGAAAATCATTATAAAAAGCTTTGTTTTGACCAGAAATGGGGAAGTATCTTTGGATGATTATTTTTCAGACACAAAAGACACTGGATTTTTTTTATTTTTATTTTACAAAAGATACTAGACTATTTTTTGTAAATAAAAATTTTTTATGCAATATAATTTTACCCTTTTTTAAAGATCTTATAATATTTTACCTTTTATTAAATGAAAGCATCATTAAATGAAATAGAGAATTTTAAAAGAAAATTAACATTATTAAATAAAATAGAGAGCTTAAAATTAGCTATCAAGATACAAATATTCAATTGACGAAATATTTACCCTTGGCCATTTGATATTTAGAATAAAAGCACATCAATCTTAATGACTTTAAGAAACTTAATTTTTTTTCTTTTAGATTCATGATGGTAGTATCAATTTTTAAATTTAGAAAAAGTTTCCTTCATTGTAGACAAATTTAATTTAAATTAATGAATTTATAAGTACAATATAATGGAAAATGTCTTATACTTAGCTCAGCATTTAAAAGTAAGCTCAATGTCACTATTATCTATTTTGATAATTAATTTAGTATCGAGCCTATAAAATTAAAATATCGCAAAGCCTGTTTGTTATCAATTAAGTGGAATGCAAGAATAAATTTTGTCTAACAAATTGTCTTTCTTTTAACTTTTTTGTGCAAACTTAATAGTATAATCTACAATTTTGCTTAACAAAAACAAAGAAGTCATACTGAATAGATTCAAAACGAGGTTATCGAAATGCCAAAGCCAACAGTTTATAATCTTAACGTAAGCATATATTAAACTAAGTCCATTATACGCTTACGTAGGTTTTCTTAAATTAAAATTGTGATTGTTGGCTCCTAACTGAACTCTAGAAGCAAGCAAATATTGGGTTGTTCGGAAAGTAATTTCGTTTTTTCCCAACAGAGGACTTATTTGTATTTTTTACAACCAACTTAAGCCATATAATCATATGCATTTTGACAGCTGACATAGCAAGGCTTGCTTGTGAAAAAATGCTTTCGTAAAAACTGTATTTCATTTGTGTAATGGTCAATTAATATCCTTTTGGTACATGTTCTTATATAATCTAAATATTATATTTTAAAAATTTAATATGTTATTTTAATTTTTGCATTTCCAATTGAAAAAAAACCAAAAAAAAGTCATGTTATAGCCAGGAAACTGTACTACAAATAAGAGCATGAATATATACTCTATAGAATGAAGGATATTCTGTAGGTCACATTGCTCGCCGACCTGAAAAAATATATAATTCCGTATATTTTTCACAGTGAGCGTTTTATTTTATTGGTTTGCTCGGAAAGTAATTTCGTTTTTTACCAACAGAGGACGTAATTGTATTTTTTCAAAACCAACTTCACACTTAAGCCACATAATTATATGTAATTTGATAGCTGACATAGCAAACAAAATTCGATTGATTCGGCATTGTAGTTTTTGGTTGATACACTTTTAAATATGGAAAGTGAAAAACAGCATTTTCGGCATATTTTACTTTTTTACTATAGAAAATATAAAAATGCGGTTCAAGCAAGAAAACAATTATCCAATGTGTATGGAGAAGATGTATTAAGTAAGCGCCAGTACCAAAACTGGTTTTCAAAATTTCGATCCGGTAATTTTGATCTCGAAGATGCACCAAGTTCTGGAAGGCTAGTTGAAGCTGATGAAGACACAATAAAGGTATTAACTGATGCAAACTGGCGAATAACAACTCTTCAATTTACCGAATTCGATCGCTTCAATTTACCGAATTCGACCGTTCATGATCATTTGAAACGGGTAGGTTTAATCTCAAAGCTTGACATATGGTGTTCCTCATTTTCTTACGGAAAAAAATTCATGCCGTCGTATTGACGTTTGTGATTTGCTTCTCAAACGTCAAGACAATGAAACATTTTTGATGCGTATCATCACTGTGGACGAGAAATGGGTTGTCTACAATAATGTTCAGCGCAAAAGATCCTGGAGTAGAAAAGATGAACCGACTCAAAGCACTTCGAAAGCCAATATTCATCAAAAAAAGGTTATGCTGTCTGTTTGGTAGCTTCTACCGAGCAACACAACAATCAATTCTGAAGTGTACTATCATCAGTTGGCCAAATTGAATGATTCACTTAAAGAAAAAAGGCCAGAAATGGTCAATAGGAAAGGTATCCAACAGGATAATGCGAAACTACATACAAGTTTGACCACTCGGCAAAAGCTTTTAGAGCTTGGATGGGATATACTGCCATACCCACCATTCTCTCCAGACTTAGCACGTTCCGATTATTATTTGTTCCGGTCTCTACAAAATTTTTTAGACGGTAAAACGTTTAATTCAAATGAGGAGGTCAAAAATGACTTGGAGCAGTTTTTTGCCAGCAAAGAACAAAAATTTTATGAGCGTGGAATTATGCTACTGACAGAAAGATGGCAAAGGGTATTTTAATTCACTATAAGAAAATCGTCTTTCATTTTTATAAAAAAAAAACGAGTTGGTACTAATGTTTTTAATTGTCACGTAGAGTTGTCAAATTATTTGTAAATAGCTGATTATCTTGTTAGTCGTTGTGAAGTGTGCTCTGCGATTAATATGAAAAAATATATCGAACAAAGAAATTGCCTAAATTTTATATTGTTAACGAAATTTCTTGTGGTCAATCGTTGCCAACATTAAAAATAGCTAAGGGTGAGATAGCTATATCGAAAATACTAGTTTCAACGTCTTTGACTGAAAAAATGAAGACAATAGCAGAACTTATGATTGAACGAGGCAACTTCGAATCTACTTTCATGAGCCATATGAAAAAATAATATACACGTAGAATGATGGGAGTGTGGCGCTTAGATATTTTCTCTAAATATTAGCGTCATAGCTTGACATTTGCAAAAGTTACGTAGCCAAGAGTACATCTATCTCTGCGGGTGTTGGCGATTTTTTACAATTTTAGAAATGGATTTAAATTTGCAACAACGAACTTGTATAAAATTTTACGTAAAAAACGGATTTAATGGTGCGTGAACTTTGGAAATGTTGGAAAAGTGTTTCGGCAACGATTTTGGTTAATAATTTGGGTTTCCGTCATGTAGCAGCAAAGTTGGTGCCAAGAGACCCCAATTTTATGCAAAAAAAGAGACCGTGTTGACGTCGCAAAAGACATGAATTGCGAGGCTGAATCCGATCCCACATTCATCAAAAGGCTCATTACTGGAGACGAGATGTGGGTTTATGAGTAAGAGACGCAATCCAGACATCAGGCAAGTGAATGGCGTTCACCAAATGAGGCGAGACCAAAAAAACCACGTCGTTTTCAGTAAAAAAAGAAGGCAATGCTCACGATTATCATGGATTTCAACGGTGTAGTGCATCATGAATTTTTGCCAGAAAGCCGGACAGTAAACAAAGAGTATTATTTGGGCGTTATGAGACGTTTGCGTGAAGCAATTCGCCCAAAGAGACCAGAATTGTGGGCAGAAAACTCGTAAATTTTGCACCATGAGAACGCACTGTCGCACCATTATTCATAATTTTTTGACGAAAAATGCAACAAACACCATCCAACAACCACCGAATTCAGCTGATTTGGCTCCCTGTGACTTCTTTCTGTTCAATCGAGTTAAAAAACCATTCCGGGGAACGCGTTTCAACAGCCGAGAGGAAGTAATGGAAAAATCGCAGGAAGCACATACCGAAAACCGAATATAAAAAATGTTTCGAGGATTGGATCAAGCGCTGGCATAAGTGTGTTAAAGTCGATGGGGATTACTTTGAAGGGGACAACATAGATTTAGAGGAATAAACTTGTATTTTTAATTTTCTAAATAAATTACGGTACTTTTTGATCAAGGTTGTATATGAGAACTTTGAAATACTGAGTGGAAACCGAAAAAACCACGTCAATGTCGCATGAAAATTGAAGTGATGTTAATTGTTTTCTTTGATTATCGTTGTATTATCTACACGGAATTTCTTCAACAAAACCAAACCATCAATAAACAATAATGCACAAGTGTTATAGGATATTTAGAGAAAGTTTTCACTGGAAAAGCCCAGATTTATGGTGAAAAGCCCAGAAGGAATGCACCCTTCCACACAGCAACCACTGCACACGAACTTTTTTCAAAAAAAACGCTCAAGGACAATATTCACCAGATATGGCTCCATGCAAAATAGCCACTTTGTTGAAGATGTCTTGCATCCACTAAAGCCATAAAGAAAATTCACCGAAGGAGCTGAAGTAGATTTTGAGCAGTGCTTATAAAAAATTTACCGAAGAGTGGGTTAATTGCTGGTTTCAATCAAATGGAGCCTGTTTCGAAGGCGATAAAATAAATCTGGATTTTTAATTAATATTTTATGTCTTTTTATACAACAATTTCAAAAAACTAAAATTGCCAGAACATTGAAAATATTAAATCTTTAAATAAGTAACACTGTTTGTATAAAAATCCTGTTTCTGACATCGTATGTGTGCCAATAACACTAATTGAAATTCAAAAAATATTTTCTTAATTAGTATTTTATTTCAATATAATATAGTTTTAACTTTAACATAAAATTTACAATAATTATTATAACATAGTATATATTTAAATTTGATACCAATATAATTTTATATATTTTAATTTATATTTAATTAAGTGAATTTCTACTTTTTTTATTCTAGTCAATTCGTTTTTTACCTTTCAATAATATGAAAAAACATTTACGCATAATTGATTTTAAATAGTAAATAAAATCTTCATCTTTAATATAATTAATCAAAATTTTATACCGTATTAGATATTGCTAAAAATGAATAAAAAGATATTGACAAAAAGGAGAACTTTTTCATATCAAAAACTTTTCTAGAATAAAGTAATAGCCAGAAAAATAGTCACTCTGATAAATGACAGACCATTTTTCGAAATGATTTAATATTTTTAAATTCTCTTTAAGAATTTATTCTTTCTTTTTTTATATTAAAGAGACTTTATAAAACATCCCTTTTTGTAGCTTTTTGTATAGAGCTTTAATAAGGTAAACTTTAATTTTTGGTTTAAATCAATTTTATTTTGAATGTTGTAGTTTTTTAAATAAAAATAAATTCAGTAAAACTTAACCTAATTAAATTTACTAAAATTAAAATTAATAATATTTGAATAATTTATTTTCTATGTAAGGTGAAAATTTAAATTTTAATAAAGATATTTTATGAATTTTTTCTACGAGTATGAATTTTTCATAATATATTTTTAAATAGTCGTGTAAATATTTGATTTTTTTTTTTTTTAAAAAACTACCTCTTATTATAATAATTATGAATAAATATCCCAATAAAATCGATAGACTTCTTAGCTATACCATAATCAAAAAAAATCTTTTAATCTAAAAAGTATGAAAAAGTTTTGAAAGAAAATTAGGCACTTTTTTATTCAAGTTTGAAAATTTATTACTTCGATAAATAACAAATAATAAATTTCAGAAAAGATGATACTTTATTGTAAACTCTTATAATGTATATTTGCTTATGTATTCGATAATAACTTAAATATATGCAAATATTTTCCATTGAAAATTCTATGATTTCCAATAAGACAGAGTTTCTCTTAAGTTCAACTTTTCTTAATCCGACAAACAACCACAACTCGTAAAGTTACCTTTTAAGGAACAAACACACACACTTTAAATCAGTGCTAATCCTTCGAACGATTGTTATATGAAAGACTGCTTTTCAAGGTTATGTAAAAACTAGGAAAAGTTTCTTCAGATTTTTCCATCAGTTATTTTTTATTTTTTTCATATTAAGCTTTTTTGAAAAACTTATCAGCTTAAACATTTAAATTATATGAAACTGCATAATATCGAATACCGAAAAAGGTAAAATTTACGACATTTTCTCCCCCAATTACTAAAGATTCGATTCGAGCTTTCAGATATTTGCTTATATATCTTTATTTATGTATATTCTGTTAAGCTGTTATAAACAAGAGTATTGAAACTTAAATTATGGTAAAGAAAACGATAATCTGAATAGATTTATTATTATAAATTATTTTTACTTATGATAGGAAAATCGCAAGACTGGCATTATTGAGATCAATCTGGTTATTATGAAAATTTGTCCTCTTAGAGGTACAGTATTAGTTACAATCTCGTTCGATAATTACGAGAACCTCTAGAGCGAAGTTGTGTTTTCGAGTCCATAAGTCCATATGGATTTAAGTCACATCGAATTTTGAGTCAAACTTTTTTTTTGAGTCAAACAGGAAGCTTCAACGAGCTTATGAGAAATATGCCTTATCAAGAGAACTAGGTTTTTGGAGGCATAAAGCTCTGGAAGGCAAATCTCGAAAGAGTGCACGCCTCTACATAATTTTCTGTCTTAATTAGTGCAAAAGTGGCGAGAAATCGTACTACTTGCATACTTTTGTGTAGATTTTTTTATGTAGACATGACTAAGACCCACTGACATCTAGTTTTCGTAATAGAAGTTTATGAAATTCCAAAAGCATTATAATTATTCAATTTTAATGTGGATTGAGTGAGGCCTGCTGTTAGTTCAGACCGTCGATTAGCATTAAAGCTGATGAGTAAGTCATTGAAAGGCTCAGGAAGCATGTTCTGCGCGAAAAATCTGTTAGTCCAAATAGTTGGATGCTCCAGAATGATAACACCACCTGTCATACGTTATTAGAAGGATATCATTTTAGCACGATCATTAACATCCAAAGGAGTTTAACCGAACGGCTAAAGGAAATTCTTGTTTAAGTCCAATACTACTACGATGAGTGTATCCCTATAAAACTCAAAAAGGCTCTAAAATGACGATTAAGTTGATGAGTGAGTGCTTAGAAGACTCAAAAAGGTTCTATGAGCCTTTGAAGGACTATTCATTAGCTTCAGTATTCAACGCTCCACAAGGACAATGCCCCCTTTCACACAGCCATATCCATCAACGAATTTTTGTCAGTAAAATGGATTCTTACTATACCGCAAACAACCCCCCCCCCCCCTATTCCCCTGATCTAAGTCTGTGGGATCTGTTGTTTTTTTGCAAGATCAATTATCACTTGAAAAAATTAATGTGTCCTATGAGCCTTGGAAGGACTATTCATTAGCTTCAGTGTTCAACGATCCACAAGGACAATTCCTTCTTTCACACATCCTACTCCATCAACGAATTTTTGTTAGTATAATGGATTCTTGCTATACCGCAACAATATTCCCTCGATCTAAGTCTGTGGGATCTGTTTTTTTCGCAAGATCAATTAGCACTTGAAAAAATTAATGTGTCCTATGAGCCTTGGAAGGACTATTCATTAGCTTCAGTGTTCAACGCTCCATAAGGACAATGCCTTCTTTCACACATCCTACTTCATTAGGCGAATTTTTGTTAGTATAATGGATTCTTGTTATACCGCAGCAAACCCCCCTCCCCCCCTGATCTTCGTCTGTGTGACCCGTTTGTATTTTCAAGATCAAATAGTACTTGAAATAACATCTTCTTGGTACAGTCATCAAAATTCAAAAGAATTTAATCGAAGAGCTAAAGACGACTCCAGCTGAAGCCCTCTAGTACTGCTATGTATCTCATTACTTATCTGTAACACCTCGTATATTACCATAGATATCGAATTATTATATTGAAATACAATAATAATTTAGGCATTCATTAACATAATTATTTTAGTTCTTCAAGAAATGCACAAGCAATAACAATTTTACATGACATACTATTGTTGTGTTCAACATTTTTCAACTTAAATTCGATGAACTTTTCAACTTATCTAATTGCATCCATCGTGTAAAACTCTAACTTTGCAGACGATTAAATAATTTTACCGAAAAGTTTGTCTTCTCGAAAATAATATTATTTTGGAATCCTTCCAAAAATATGAACAACTTAACAATATTTTCTTAGAATCAAATTTCGAACATCGAATGTTATTACAAATTAACAATATTCACTGTTCTATAAAAATTTCAATACCTTCATTTTGAAGATGATATTATCAACAAATTCTAATATAACAAACAAAAAAGTTTATTTATGGGTTTTTTTTTTGTTATTTACAAATATTTTTCTATATTTAATTTTTCCACCTGTATTAAAATGGAATCGAATTTGAAATGCGAATATATGTATAAAAAAATTGAAATTGAATTCAGATTATTAAAAAAATTGAATTTTAAAATATAATAAATAAAAAAGGTTGATATAAATTTATTAAAAGAAATAAATCTTATTTGTTTCGATAAAAAAATATTGCAGAAAATAAGATTTAGTTGAAACGAAAATGCATACAAGTCTATAAAATGAAAACGAAATATTTTATAACAAACTCTCTTATTACTATAGTTATATATGTATAAAAAAATTAATAATTTACTAATAAAAAAAAAAGGATTTTTTTCACTTAAAAAATTGTTTTGAAAAGGATTTTTTTTTTGTTATATTACTCCTGTTCGAGAACCAAACAATATAACTTGTTCTTATTATTATTGAAACAATGTTTACTTTATTGATTTTTATATAAAAAAATCATGAAAATATTATTTAAGAATGTTATGAGTAATAAATTTAGGGACGTTATATTTCGAATTCCTTAAGAAAAAATCCTTAGATGAGATACACTCGTGCATATGATGTCGGTGGTGGGAACAGCCAAACAAAATATTTGATTTCATTTTACGATACGCTTTACTATCGTTTCCAGTAAGAATAATATCATATCTAATAAAAATTTTATATTATTAACAAGGATATGAAGAAATATTGTATGTTATATATAGTCTTTATTAAAAACGTACAAGTCTAGACTAAGGAAAATTGTACTAATCTTCCGTATATCCCTTTTCATTGCAATACTAGCATATGTACAAATACGAGTATGTATTCTCCCCTAAAAGAATGATTCTGTCAATTTATGATTTAGGCCAGCTTTATTATACAAAAAAAAATCTATTGATTTAGTGCAAAATATCCCTCATATAGGATTTATCCACTTATTTATAATTTTATTTTTAAATAATATACAAAAAGATTTTTTTTATAGTAAAAGTTAATTTGTAAGTGGAAATTTTATTCAATAAAATTTAAATGGTTGTTTTTTTTCATCGTATATATTTCAAAAATACCTTTTCGATTGTTTTAAAATTATACCAATCCAGAAAAATTGATATTTTCAACTTATAAATTTTATTATTATTGATAATAAAGAAAAGAGTTATTTTATTACGTTTTTTTTTTATATAAAAGTACTTGAGAATATTAATATCTTTTATCTTTGTTAAGGTAAAAAACAATACACAAAATCGACAGAGAAACTTTGAGAAAAAATCCACAATATACTAAAGTGTTAACGTTATTATAAAAATTCAATATTGAAATTCAACAAGGATTCAATCGGTTATTTAAAGATCGTTTTATCTATAATAACGCTTGTAAATGCAATATAATAAGATAAAAGAAATGAAAATTACCAATAAGACTAAAATAAAAATACAATAATATGCACACACAAACATAGATAAGTATATTATCTATATTGATAGAATATGGTATATTTGTTATCTTGATTTTCCCATTGGTTTTTTTTTTTTTGGAAAAAACTTTATCTAAGAAGATTTTACAAAATCTCATTTTATAAATCCTTAAATCGTTTATGCATAACAATATGAAGATTTTGATTTGAACAATAGTCACCCTAAAGGTGAAATTTTTTTTTTTTTTTTTATAGAAAATGAAATTTTCTAAATTGTCTCAGACAAATCGATAAAAGAATAAAGCACATTTAAAGGTAAATTTTTTTACATTTAGTTCATTCAGTTAGAATTTTATACCCAGGTGGTTTCACTTATAGATTATAGGTGATTTTTCTCTAATTTCACTTTCTTTTTCCTTTTCGTTGCCTAACTTCAAAAGCACTTTATTAATATACTATTTTATATTAAAAGCAAATATTTGTTATTTTTTGAAAATTGTTTATCAAAATTACTGTAAAGATTTTCTTATAAAATACTTGTACATTTTTCCTATTATTTGAAATTTTTAAGATTCTTTTCAAAATAATTTAAGTCAAATTTATTTTTTTTATAAAAAAAAAACACAATTTTTTATTCTAGAAAATGATTGTTGATTTAGCAAAGGAACAGGTGTTGAAAAGCATTTATTGTATCATTAAATTTAAGTACATTATCATAAATATCATAGATAATAGAAATGTATAGATTTGTGAGAGAAAAAAATTTATTCATTTTGTCTTTTGAGTAAAGGAATGATTTTGAAATGTGTCGAGAAACATCGAATTATCTTAGTTGCACTTTAAAAGATAAAGTTCAATTAAATATACTTTAAATTCAGTATTTAATTGATTTTTTTTTTTAAATATTAAAAAAGCTTTTCCATTATATATTAAATAAAATATTCGTCCTATTGATGTAATTTTTGATGACTTGTTTAAGCATTTCAAGCTGTAATTCTGGTATTACTTGACGAATGTTCGTTTTTATATACTCAAAAGTTAAAAACTTATCTATCTGAGTACAATTATTTACACATATATAATCTTATGTAAAAAAATCGAACGATGTCAAATCATCAATTAGCATAACCAAATCTTGAAATTATGCGTCTTGAGAATATTTTTCAAAATAAAGTGTCAAAATTTGTCATGTTATATAGCACATGGTATAGTTTTATTTTAATAATACGAGGATCGTTCAATAAGTCCTTAGAAAAAGATGGAAAAAACTGTTTTTAAAAAAAAAATTTAAAAAACACTTTTTTTTCACCTATGTTTTCAACATAATCTCCTTTTAGCTCTATACACTTTTCCAACCGTTTTTCCAAAAAATTTTATCCCGTCCAAAAAATAGGATTTCAGAAGTTCTGCAAAATACTCATCCGTTTGAGCAATGACGTTCTCGTTGGAAGTGAACCGTCGTCCGCCAAGCCATTTCTTCTGATTGGGGAAAAGTAAATAGTCACTCGGGGCCAAATCTGGTGAATAAGCGGGATGCTGCAACAATTCCATTCTCAATTCCACAATTTTGGCCATGGAAACGCCGCAGGTGTGCACACGTTTCCACACATTTGAGAGCAAACGCGGCACCCATCTTGCCGTAATATTTTTCACAGACAATTTTTCATGCAAAATTGAAGCGACTGTACCTTGTGATATGCCCGTGACCTCAACTAATTCGCGCACTTTAATTCGCCGATCGTTCAAAATCAGATCGTGGATTTTGTCGATGATTTCAGGAGTAGACACCTCAACTGGGCGTCCTGAACGATGTTCATCTTTTGTGGATGAACGGCCACGTTTAAATTCATTCACCTAATTGTAAACCGTCGCAAACACAGGTGCAGATGTGCCATGAACTGCATCCAACTCGGCTTTGATTTCTTTCGGGCTCAAGCCTTTCAAATGGAGATGTTTGATGACAGCCCTAAACTCGCTTTTTTCCATTGTTATGCACAAATAAATGTCGTTAACTTTAATCGACGATAGAAATTGACCTACGCTATGGATCGGGCTGAAATTTTGACAGCTTTCCTGTCGATAGTGTTGCTTACAAAAAAAAATCTTTACCGATACTACGAGCGCAATTTCTTGGATTTTCTAAGGACTTATTAAACGACACTCGTATATAGTGCAGATTAAAGGTTTTAAGTTCAGCTCAAAAAAAACTTGGTTATCATATGACCAACGAGCTCCAAATTGATGGTAATAATGACTCCTTCTTCATTTTGAAAAAATGACACTTTTAGACCAAAATTTATATCAAACAGTAACTTTTCGCAGATACAATAGCTTTTTTAAAGTTATTTATTACTTTAAAAAGCCTCATATAGGAAAATATTGCTTATTAACATTTTTTCCAAACAAGAAATGGGTCTAATGCTTAAAAATATATTGTTTCGAAAATTAGCATTCAAAGGCTCTTATTCAAGCACTCAATCGGCGTATCTTTAGTGTATTTTTTTAGTATTATAATTATTTTTAATTAATTTTTTAAAATGGCAGCTATTTATCTAAATAAATTTTAAAATAATTAATAAATTTTTTAAACAGCTTTTAAACTATACGACTTGTTTTTACAAATCATAAAATGAATAATCCAGTATTATCTCAATGATTTTATGATCATTATAAATATATTAATGTTCATGTATTCATTTTAATTAAACAGAATTAAATAATTTAAAAATTGATCAAAATTCATTTTAGAATATAGAATAATGTTATAATAAAATAAAAAATTTCATTAATAATGTTATTTAAAAAACAACCGACAAAAATTCCATTTAAATAAAGTATATATTTTCCTTCAACTAAAGATATTTTACTCCAATTACGCATACACATATGTGTTCCTATATTAGAAATTCATAAGTTATATTCATATGTGTGAATATATCTACCATACACTAAATATAATACGAGTATGTATAATTCAAATCGGAAATGTTCCTTTATCGTGAATAGAATATAAATTCAGTACGACGGAGATGATGTTTATTTCTTTTTATATTTTCTAAATTAAGTAGTACTTAAAAACAATTTTATTCAGAGTTGTTCTTTTTATTTTTCATATCATGTTTAAATTTGTATTCAGATCAACGACAAATAACATGTAAATATTGACAGTATATACATGGATATACTCGCATATGCTAGTAGCATAAACTGGAGTACCCCATTAGGAGAAATGAATTTCGATAGTGGTAGACATAGTTGGAAGTATTTTGTCAGAGGATTAATAATAACACGAGCTATCTTGTTTTCAATTGTGTACCATAATAGGAAACGTCATAGCATCAAGGATAATACAAAAACGTGACTTTATCAAAACTGCATATTTTACCTCAGAACATAACTGAACTAACAGAAATACCGTAAATAATCCAAAACAGGATCAATTTGCTCAGATGAAAACTAATGTGTATATATTCGTACATACGTATATATATTAGTACGAATCCTTAGAGTCATCAGTATGGAAATAATAATGCATTCGTTTTTTGTATCCAAACAAGGAATATTGTTATTGTATGGAAAAAAATTATGGGTGTTGGACAGGACGGTTAGGTCTTAAAATTTGTGCAAAGATTCCATGGGTGTTCAAAGTTTTTAGCAGAGATGTGCTCCAATACCCAGGATAAAGAGAAAAAATCATACCGGAACATACAGGGGATAATGGAGAAAACTTTCTTTAGTTTTTTTAAAATAATTTTTCTTTAGTTTTCGCCATTTTTTTTGTTTTTTTTTTTCAAAACAAAAAAAAATGGCGAAAACTAAAGAAAAATTATTTTAAAAAAACTAAAGAAAAGTTAACCAGACTATAAATTTTATATTCACCTAATTAAAAGAACAACACAAATTTGAATTATATTTATTTTGAGATTACTTCTACAGGGTGGACCATTTAGAAGTTCCATTTTAAAAAGTAAATAAAAAAAAACTAGTGTATGTTTTTTTAAATTTTCGGTTTTATTAAAAAGATTGAACCTTGAAATTTAAGAACGAAAAACAACGCCATTTAAATGACTGCCACCGCTGACCTTACAGTACTCCATTCGCTCGACCCAATTTTTCAGTACATTTTCGATTGTCTGGGCCTGTATCTCTTTAATGGCAACTTTGATTTCATATTTCAACGCCTCAATTGTCTCTGGATGGCTTTCGTAACATTTATCCTTAACGGCTCCGCACAGAAAATAATCCAACGGGCTCAAATCACAGCTCCGAGACGGCCAATTGACATTAGAATTTCGGCTGATTATTCGGTTTTCGAAAGCAGTGGCCAAAAGTTGGATTGTAACGTTGGCTGTGTGGCAAGTGGCCCCGTCCTGTTGAAACCAAATATCGTACACGCCATTATCTTTAACTTTTGGAACCAAAAATTCGTTGAGCATGCCAGGATAGCGCTCACCATTAACCGTAACGGCGGCGCCTTCATCGTTTTCGAAGAAAAACGGGCCAATTATGCATCCACTCCAAAATCCGCACCAAACCGTGACTCGTTGTGGATGCATTGGCTTTTCCATGGTGACGGATGGATTTTTTAAGCCCCAGATGCGACAATTTTGTTTGTTGACATATCCACCGAGGTGGAAATGGGCCTCATCCGAAAAGATGATTTTTCGGTAAAAATGCTCATCTTCGGCCAATTGATCTTGAGCCCATTGGGCAAACCGAAAACGCATCGGATGGTCATGCGGCTTTAGTTGTTGGGCTAATTGAACTTTGCAAGCTTTCATAACGAGGTCTTTGTGCAAAATTCTCAACAGAGAAGTGCGAGAAATGTTCAATTCCTGACAACGGTGACGAGTTGATGTTGATGGATGATCACTGACATTTTCAGCAACGGCGGCAATATTCTCGGTCCTACGCACTGTCTTAAAGCAGGAACGAGTTGCTTTGGCAACCAACAAACCAGTTTCGCGAACTCGCTTCACGAATTTGCCCACAAATTCACGTGATGGCATTCGATCTTTACTCATTTTTTTTTTAAATTTCTCACATTTTGGGTTGAAGACTCAACCACTTTGGAAGTAAGTTCTCAATATTTCCCATTTTTCTTCAAGCGTATGGATTACCATTTCGTAAAATTCTGACTTTCAACTATCAATCTGTCAATTCGTGTTGACATTTAACACTCTAGTACTTCAAATAAATAGTAGTTCAAAATGGAACCGCTAGATGGACCACCCTATATAAAAATCGGCATTTTTTTAACTTTTATTACTTTGACAATTTATTTTGCTACAAAACAAAACACACTAAACAGAATTTGATCTATTTTATCGGTCAGAATAAATCTGAATAATGCCTACATTATTCAGATCCAACATCGAATCTCACGGCCTAACACAGAATGCGAATCTTGCTCATCTCAATGCGGCTCATACGTGCTGTTTTTGTATGTACGATCATATCATGGTGTCTATTACATCATTTTTGTTAACACGGCATGATCGTACGACTGGTTTGGCCCTTAGATTATAGAATGCCTGGATAGGACCGTACATCACATTTTCGTATATGCATATCCATTTTTCTGGCTTAATTATCGCAGAAGCGGTGAGAAATCGTAACGCTTGCATACATTTGTGCAGAATTTTTGACGTAGATATAACACCCACTGACATCTAGTTTTCGTAATAGAAATTTATTGAAATACAATTTAAACACAAAACCAAGCAATGCTTATTTTTTGTACAATCTTTTGATTTCGTAAATATTAATTAAATATCGAGCGCCTCGCAATGCTTATTTTTTGTACAATAAATAATTTTATTTCGTAAATATTAATTAAATATCGAGCGCCTCAATTTTGTAGAGTTTCGGAGAGTTTTCAACCACACCATTCTCCATTAAAGTGGTAGCATACGGAAATGCTTGCATACTTTTGTTGTTTTTAAAATTGTTTATTTTGGCACTGTTTGTTGAAATATTTATGAAAAATTAAGTATTTATATAAGTTTTTATTTCAGAAAAGGAAGTTTTTTATAAAGGGTTGCTGGTAATTCAACGGAATGAGGAAGCCTAGAATTACTTTCTTTCGGTAAGTTGACATCTTCATTTTTACTAAAGAAATGAATAAAAATTTAGTTTACAATATTTTTAATTTACCTTTAGTGATTTGTTTTGTCCAAGAAGTTGTTAAAAAGTGAAAAGTTCGGCATGCAATAAATGTAAACAAATGTGATGTTGACAGTTCAATGTTTACCAGAAAATAATTCAGTGGTGGTGTACGTAAAGTGTGTATAAGAAAATTTAAGGGAAAATGTACTTATCCCTTGCGTATTTACGGAATACAAATGTGCTTGCAAGTGAGAATTTATTTTATTCATATTAACGTAATCATTTATTTTGAAACTCCCATTTCTATAATTTTTCAGTCTGTTTTCATTGTGTTAAAATAAATAAAGTATAATCGATACCTTATACTTTTGCTTGCCTATTAGACCATTTTGTAATGTATTTACTAAATAGTAATGTTTTCAATTTTTTTAGAATATTGGTTGCTAATTATTTAAGAACATTAAATTTTCCACTTTATAATTTAATTTTAAAATAGTTGCTATAATATATACAATTAACTTCTATATTATTAAGAATTTGATGTAAGATTCTATGTTATTAATGCTTTATTTTTTAATTTAATTTAAATGCACATGTATATTTAAATTAGCATTGCAATTCACAAACATACATTTATATTATAAAGAAGCTTTCAATATCTACATATGCTTATGTAACATTAAAATTTATATTTACTAAATTGTGGTATGGTTTAAATTTTTCAACATAATATCCACATTCTCTCATTTAATTCATTTTGCATTTTTCGAATGGATTTTTATTTGTGCACATAATTGTTTTGATATAATCAAATAACTTGCAGTTTATATTTTTATATGCTTTTCCACTTTATAATTCTGTTTTAATAAATAATATGAAAATTAAATATATAAAATAGATTACTGTGTTTTATTGCAAATTTCCAAAACTAATTCCATCAAACAACAAAACCCGCAATATTAAAAAATTTACTTGTTTACGCATAAATGACATCACATATCAAAATGGTTTTAAACGAACAGCTTCCATCGCATACTGAAGTTTAAAATTGACCCCCCCCCCCCCCAATGATTTACGCCGTTTCTGTTATTTTGAATGTGTGTACATTCTACGAATGTATTGCCAACAAAATTCGGCCGCAATTTGTGTGTAGAAGCCTATCCAGTTTTTCTATAACCGAAGGTCTGAATTATTGCAAAAGCGGCAAGAAATCGTATTGCTTGCATACATTTGTGTTGATTTTTTTATGTAGACATGATACCTATCGACATCTAGTTTCCGTAATAGAAATTTAACTCCCTTAATTTTGTAGACTTTCGGAGAGTTTTAAAACATGCTATTCTCTATGAAGTGGTAGCATACCGAATATGTGTACTTTTGTTATACTTAATATTAACATTTAGATACTTATCACAACGTAAAAGTTTAAGTGCGGTTTTATTAAATTTTAAATAATTTATGAAAAAAATTTTATAAATCGTTTTATTTTTCAAATACAATAAATAGGAATTTTTTATTTCAGAAAACGACGTGTTTTGTGAAAGGTTATTTTGTAAGTGTGTGCATTCTTATGAATATATTATCGAAAAAATTTCGATAGAATTTTTGTATAGAGGTATATCCAGTACTTTTACAATGTAAGGCTTCGCCAGTCATTCGATAAAACGTCATCGAATTATGGAATCCTCTATGAAGATGACCTTGCTTATTTGTGCGCCACCTCTTTGATAATGACCAAATTATTAACGCCATCGATAAGGCTACCATAAAAATATATTCCATATTCTATTACAATAGAAAACAGATGAAAAAATATGATATAGCTCAGATAATGTAAATTTAAAAAACTCTACACTTTTTTAACTATTACTAAAAAACAAGTTTTAAAAAAAAAATATTTTTAAGAATCAATTAATTTTCTTCTACAATTTGATTAGATATCAACTTTATTACGTTATGTTTTTTATTAAATTTCTAGTAACATTTGTACAATTAAAATAATTACCAAAACATTTAACGACAACTAAAAATATTGAGTATCTTAAATTATTGAGTATAGTTAAATTATTATTTAGTATAAAATACTCTTAGTCTTATAAAGTCTTTTAAATGAAAGTACAAAATCTGATTGGCATTTCCTTTTTAGAAGTAACACAATGCCACGAGCAAGACAAATTTACTTGTAATTCCAATAAAAGCGCTCGTTTTGTCAACAATGTAAATTTGAACATAGAATTAATCCAGGAAAATCCTTCTAAATGCATAAACACAACCGATTTTGAATATTTTCAACTAGAAACGCTTGTCTTTAGGTATGTTGGGCATATTATTAATTAGACCTTCATAACAGATTCTAGTCTTTGCTCATAGAAACGTTTAGTATCGTGAAGTTCTTTACTCTCACAAGGATAATAGTATTAAATTCACCATAAATAATATACGAAAATCAGCTTCACGTTACAAGAATACACTATACAAAATGATTCTTTGGAAAGAGATTTCAATAATAATCAACTTGGTTAATTTTTTACCCAAAAATGAATCTACATAAACAGCACCTGTTGCTTAATAATGCTCTTTTGCCATTCCCTTAAATTCAAGTTAATTTTACTTTCTTTGACTTTATAAAGAAAATTCAAATTATTATAAACGCAAATACGAATAGTAGTCTTTCAATTTATCTTTATATAAATAAAGCTAAATTGCTTTTAATTTGCTTTGTCAATACTCATAAATACTAAAGAAGACTTTATTTACGGTTTTCCAACGATAATATTCCAAATCAATAAGCATTATCGTAGAATGGATAAATTTAATTTTGATGTTTTAGGATTTTTCTTTTCAATTCAAGTCAAGAATATAAATGATTTGAAAGTCATCTTCAATGGAATGTGATATGAAAAGTCATGGCCTATTTTCTTAAGCACTTTTATGAATAGCAAAATAAATGAGAGGAATTTGTATATATCCTTCAAAAGTAAATACTATATGAAAAATAAAGAATTTTTGTTTTGTTTTTTTATCTTCTCTAAGCTTTTATTCATATAAAGATGTTTAGATATTCTACAGCGTATATTTTCCATTTAGAAATTACACTTTTGCAAATTGAATTTATAGTGTAAATGAGATGAGGGCAAATTTTTATAAATTTCTTTCTACAATTTCAAAGAGAAACTATACAATTTGATATTAAACAGATGTTAATATTATATAGAAAATATATAATTTAATAATAGCTTTCATTTGAAAATTTTCAATATAAGTCAAAATATTTTAAGCCTTATTAATAAAAATAATTAAATTACAATGTATTAACATTTTCCAATAGCCCTTGTTCTATAAGGACTTCGAATGAATATATTTTTTTTATTTCGGGAAAAATCATTAAAAAATCTATAAATTTTTGAATTTTTTCTAATATTTTGTGTATTTCATATAAAAACTAAACCAACATCCCAAATGCCCCGGGGTAGACCAGACATTTTTTCCAAAAATAACTGAAAAATATGTTTTTCTTTATGTTGATACTTCTAAAAAGGTTCATTTATCATTAAGATAATCTTAAAATATTTTTTTCTCTATATTGATACTTCTAAAAAGATTCATTTACCAATAAAAAAAAATGTAGAATTTGATGAAAAGAACACACCTTTATCTAAGACGGTTTTATAATACTATTTTACCCAGAGGAGACAGCTATAAGCACAACCACATTTAATTATAAAATGGTTTTAACATGTACATTATCCGATCTTTTATAGAAAATCATTAAAATAAGGATTTATGAAAGAAACATAATATATCAATATGATTATTAGTGGTTTTATTGAAATTAAAACATAATATCTTGGAATTATAAATGTTATCAATGAAACTCTTGGATTCATTAATTTTTTAAATATAATCTTTCTTTAATATTTTTTTTGTTAGTTTGTTTGTGTATAAGATAACTAAGCCATAAGCTTGAGGTTATTTGATAATCTGAAAGTGTATGAGTTATATTATACTTATCATTTTTAAGTTAGATAGACCAATAAAAGACAATACAATTTTGTCAACAAAAAAAATTTCCAAAGAGAACATTTCAAAGATTATAAAAAAATTAGTTTAAAAAAACTGTCCAAAGATTATAGTCAAATTTACACACACTGAAATAAATTGCAAAATATATTTTTAAATAGATACATTATTAAATAATTTAAATTGAAATTGGTGAAAAATAGCTAATAATTTTTAAAAAATAAAATATTCATAAAATTTTTTTAATATGTATATTTATTTAATTAAAATAATATTTTCTAAAAAGGAAGTATAATTTCTGAAAAGTGTATGAGTTAGAACTGCTGCGTGATTTGTTTGTAACTTCTGCGAGGAAAAAATTGCTAAAGCTTACGAGCAAAGTAAAAGAGTTTTTAATACTTTTTCCTTTAAATAAATTTTTTGAAAAGTAATCAACAAAAATACTTAAAGTTTCTTATCAAAGAAACTGTAATTAATTGGTTTATTTATTTAAAATCAATTTTTAATTATGTAAAATTACGTAAATGTCAGCAAATTTTTTTTTAAAAAATACGTGGCTTTCGGCAGGTAATTATTTAAAGGAATTTTATTTTTTTTGCTTTCTTTGTTGATAAGGATTTTAAAAAAACTAAAATGTTATCCAAATTTGTGCTTTGATGAGTAAACTTAAATTGAACACACTTAAAATTCATATTTCGATGGAATTTTTATTACTTAGCCTTGCCAAAAATGTTCAAATGATAACATCGTTCAAATGGCCGTCACGAGAATTTTTGCAGGAGTCAATCCTTTTTAGTTTGGGAGATGTTGAATACTTTTGAAGTAATTTTTGAATACTTTTTAGTTTGGGAGATATTCTTTTTTCTTTGCTTAAAGGTCAAATTTTTTTACATAGCCTTATAAGAAATGGTCAAACGACATAAAATCGGATGATCTTGGAGGTCAAGTAATATCCTGTGAATAATTTATATCCTAGGAAGGATATAGGCTATAAAAAATCCGCTACCATATGGTTATAGTGCTCGAAATTGTCGGTAGAGGGTCTCTACTTCTTCATTTTCGAAGAAATATTGGCAAATGACACCTTCAGAACAAAGTAAACACCAGGACGCTACTTTAATGTATATAATAGTTTCTATTGGGTTGTCGGAAAGGTCATTTTGCAATACTTCATTGATTGATCCTTGTTCTTTATATAAATAAATACGTTTTTTAGTGCATGACGTATCAAATTATGTATCACAGCTTCTTCAGGTGGTGATCGTCAACTGTTAAATGATGAATGTTCAATGGTTCACGCGCGTTCTTCCATTTATGGAAGTAAAACAATATAATAAAATTAAAATCCCATGTCTGGTCTTTCATTTTTAACTTTTTGTAAAATCTGTAGAAAATAAACAAAATTAATGAATTTAAAAAAAAATTAACCTTATTAAGTACTAGAGTTTTCATCATCTATGTTATTCATATGTCATTTAACAGCTGATAGTTATCAGCTGTTAAATGACATATGAATAACATAGATGCTAAAAACTCTAGTACTTCCAAAAATGAATAAACCCAATCTGTTACGAAAGTGTGTGATGACTTGTTACAAAAATGCAACATGATAACCCAATATCTAAATTTTCGTAAGCCTTTAGAGCCTTCTATAAAAAAGATTTTCATTTTTCCCCTTCTAAAGCAGAGATTTGTCTTCAATTTAAAAGTTTTTTTTTGGAAGTAAGCAATCCATTATAGAAAATAAAAGACTTTAGTCAGTTTTTTTATGATAAATAATATTTTTGTTTAAAAAAAAAACGGTAAATAATAGGGCCGTTCTTTCCAAACTATCAAATGGATAACCCGGTACATTCGTTCAGGTGAAAAATCTCTATTATTTTAGTTGTGGAAAGTATGCTTAAACAAAACTATTATTTAATGATAACTTTATTTTTTATTAATAATTTTTCTTTATACATATTTGCGTAATATTTAGCTTAGCCACTATACTTCACGTGAACTTCTTTATAATACAGGAAAAAAACTGCTATATCGATTTTGACATAAAAATTAATTTTTCGAATATTAAGAAATAATATAATCTTCAACAGGAATAGATAGTATTCCTTCTTCAATATACTTATTTAAGATTGAATATAAAATGGGTGGACCATTTAAAAGTTACATTTTAAAAAGTAAATTTAAAAAAACTAGTGTATATTTTTTCAAATTTTCGGTTTTATTAGAAAAGATTTAAGAATGAAACACAACATCATTCCCAGAAAACTGAGAAATATTGAGAACTTTCGAAAACTGAATAATCAGCAGAAATTTTGATGTCGATTGGCCGCCTCGGAGCTGTGATTTGTGACCGTTGAATTATTTTCTGTGGTGAGCCGTTAAGAATAAATATTACGCAAGCCATCCAGAGATAATTGAGGCCTTGAAATACGAAATCAAAGTTGCCATTGAAGAGATACAGGCCCAAACAATCGAAAATATAATGAAAAATTGGGTCGAGCGAATGGGGTACTATAGGCCAACCGTGGCAGTCAATTAAATGATGTTGTATTTTATTCTTAAATTTCAAGTTTCAATCTTATTAATAAAACCGAAAAGCCGCTGCATGCTGCTCTATGGGAAATTATGTGTAAGTGCCAAATGTCAAATTCGAATTCTGAGCAGTTTTTGTGCTCAGAATGTTGGTAGGGTCATTATGCAGGTTGGTGGAGCAATAGTTGGTGTTGAGAGAAATATTTCACTTCCTGTCTAGTCCATAAGACCAAGAATTATTTAGCAATTGATGCAAATCCTCCACAATATATACCCAAAATTCTGACATAACCTCAAATCCAACGCAAATCTACAAAATTATCGATACGAAAAATTATACAAGTTCGAAAATAACAAAAGTTTCACCCTATTTTGAATAAAACTGTTTATTATAATAATATATATATTTTCTGAAAATGGATAGTCAGCTAATAGTTTAACAGTATAGAAATGGAATGAAGATTTTAGTGACAACATTTGTACAAGTTGAACAGTCTCGTATGATTACTGACCCTAACGTTTAAGTGCAGTTTGAGATAACTTTGCCCATACAATTATGTCCATAAGAACTAACAAAATTATACTACATATCTATGGAATAGTGTTAGTTGTTAGGTTAGGATCAAGTCCTTTTAAAAGAAAGATTAAAAACAGATCAATGTTGTTTGGTTCTAATTCGAACACTATGAAATTAAGCAAACATTTTTAACTATATATATAATTAGTATATAGAATAAAGAAAGTACAAGTATGTACTTGGAAAAGTTTTTGTAATACAATCAACTTTAATTGTTTTTGTTAGTATATTTATTGTACAAAACTTTCAATTATTCAAAAGTGACATTGAGACAGAACAAATTAAGCCAATTTAATAGATTTTTCATTATTTTTAAGATTCGTTTTTTTTTTAATAATTACTTAGTTACAAAATTATTTGATTTACATTGTTTCAAAATAATAACATTTTCGAAATTTCTACTAAAATTTGTTAGTGTTTTCGGATAAAACTAATTTTATTGTAAATTCGAAACTATAGTATATTCTACATTTGGGTTATCATATCATGGGAAATAGCTTTTCTGTCACTTTGTACCATAAAATCACGTCCATGCCAAGATAATCCCTAATAAACTCAAACAATTTGCAAAGAAACATGACAATATCTCTAATGATGACAAAAAAGTGCAAATATGTACAAGTTCAGAATAATGTATTCTAAGAATATTCTATGATTGAAGACCAAGATGCACTCAAACAAAAGAAAACTATGTGAATTCCTGGTACTGTACAATAAAGTTTTATTACATTTAAGAAAGTTCTATACAAAATTGGTTTATAATCTATACATGGCTTATTTGTAAAATATATAATATTTGTATTGAGTAATATGATAGTACATAGTTGTCCCACTAGAAGTGAAGTTTTGTTCAAACTGATTATTGTGTCAAAATTCTCCTCTATAAAACGTACTTATCGAACGAGGTTGGCACTTATACTCAACATCTAGGAGAGAGTTGTGTATAAGCTTTGTGGAGAGAGAAAAAAGTCGGTAGTATTGTAAGATTGCTCTCAGATTTCATCCTTAAGCTGTCGAATTGTTTTGGACTTATTGCCATTGACTTTTCATTTACGAATAAGTCCATTTTCGTCAGAAAATGCTTCTAGGGAATTTTGATTGCAATAGGACTATTACATTGATATATAAGCAATATAAAAGAGACTAACAAAAAAATATATACCATAAAATTTGCGCTAATATTTTTTTATTTTAAATTATAAAATGATTCTATTCATAAATAACGATGGTATTTCTTAAAATTTACGAAATATTCTTTCAATTAAAATTTACAAAATATTAGAAAATCCTCATATCCGTACTCGTAAATATGTAAATTTGTAATTACGATAAAATATCAACGTCGACTTTGTATTTCTACTAGTAGTAAAAGTATCTACAAACAATCTTTAATAAGAACATATGAATAGACAATAAATAAATAAGAAAATGCCAATTTCTTTCGATAAAAATTATAACAAAAAATTACAATTTATTGTTTTCTCTTAATTGGAGAAAAAAAAACATTTTTTGATAATGATACTGTCGCTGGAAAATAAATTTTTAATAAAAAAGATATAATTCAAATTTTTCAGTTAGCTCAGATTTTCTAACTGAAAAAAAAATGTAAAAAATATTGTATTAAAATCAAATTTATAGTTGTTATCTTACAGAAGATATTATCTTATAGTCTATGGGAATTTTCTTACGACTAAAAAAAAAAAAAAATTTTAAAAGTTCCGCTCTAAAGAAAGTAAATATTTTCTTCAAATTTCCTTAAAAGAAAGTAATTAAAGGATGTGACCCAAAATAAACGAAACTTACTCATCATCCTTGTATGTTATAGTAGAATATTTTTCAAAAGTTTCTTAAACATTAATAGCTTTGTAAATACTTCCTATTATGCATAATTTATTTCTGTCCATTTCATTGTCTATTGACAATTGGGATAAAATTTAAATGCCAAAAAAAGGACGATTTGCGTATAAGTATATTTTTTTTATAGAAATTAATTATTTTGTACGTCACTTTAAATATTTTTGTCAATATATGCTACATATTTCTTGAAATCTGTTTTACTTCGGTAAAAAATACTCATTCATATTTATAAATGCTATAATTTTATAGAAAATCATAATATAATAAAAACCAATTTTGATTGAGAAAACCATTCTACAATAAATAACCAAATTTCATCTGTCAAATTGAAATTATTATCAGTGCGGGGGGAGGGGAGGGGGTCTTAACAAAATTACGGTACTTAAAATATTTTATTCTGAAAATGAGATTTGAAATATTTTAAGAAGGATTTCATATTAAATATTCTCAAAGTCGACTATCATCCATTTAGAATTTTTTTTTCAGTAATTTCAAAGCATACACTTTTATCAGTAAAAAACGCTTCAAATAAAACTTGACTAAATTTAAAAAAAAATATATACTAAATGATTGAAAAAATGATTGCTAGAAATATTTCATAAGAAGTACATTTACAAATACAAGTAAACAACCAAAATTACTTCTCTTATAACCAAAAGTGTCCTTTAAAGCAATTGTAAGAAGATTTAAAAGCCATTCCCTAAATATTATATTCAATGTCAGAATTTTTTCAACAGAAGTGATTTCTTTCCTTTCCAAAGAGAATTTTCTATGATGTTTTTCTTTTCATTTGGAGTCCATTTATTTTTACTTGTTAGAATATATTTTATATAAACATCAAAAGCTAAAAGTTAACATTTTTAATATACTTTTTTTATATTTTATATTGTATTAAATAATGTACATATATTATATAGAAGAATATACTAACTACAATAGTATATATTTATATTTTCAATAATTTAAATGGGGACATTTATTTATTTACATTTTTTTTTTCAAATAAATTACAATTATTATTAAATAAGTACTTGTAAAATACTTTAAGACAAGCCCAAAGTTCTGTTCTAAACGAAGTCTCACAATTTTATTTTGATTAAATTTTGTTTAGCTGTGTAATTTTAGAACCGGGCTACTTAGAACCGGGCACTCAACCAATTATATCGCTGCGATGCAGGGATAAGTAACTGAAAGTCCGAAAGACTCTATTCGACTTCGTGAAAAGGCCTACAGACTACATAAGACTACTCAAAGCTTCAAAGACAAGACCTTGATTTTAGAAACAATTTACAAAAGACCTTTCTACCTTCATAGAGTGACTGTGTATGTAGTATTTTATCCGAAGATGTAATTGTTTCATCTTCTTACTTTAAGGTCGCTACTGGCAATGCTGTTACAGTGACAGGTGATCGATATACGAGATGTAACAGAATTTTTTTTTATGCATTGGACTAATAGGGATGATATGGCATGTGGTTCTAACAGAATGGTGTCATATCACGAAATATAATAATATACTACAGGAAGAAAATTAATGAGACCAATATCAGCGAGAAAAATTTGGTATCACTGCGGAGTCTATCTCTACACAGCTTGTACTCTAGTCTTACCTCGATGTGAAGCACAAGTTTCAACCGCGTTCGGTAACTACACAATCCTTAGTGTAGATTGCATTTTTGTATTGCATTAGAAAAAATGGAACAGCGAAATTTGGAATGATAAAATTTTGCGTTAAGCTTGCGAATACACAAATTTTACTTAATAAAAGTTGCAATTAGCCTCAAAAAAAGTGAAGACATCAAATGACCCCGCCGCTACCAAAATTTAACCGGTCCAGATCAAGGAAGACCTATAGCAATACTAAAGGGGGTAGGTCAAAATAAGCCGAACGATAACAGTTGAACAGTTTAAAGAAAACATACGCAACCCAATCAATGAAATTATCCCTGGAATATGCGAAATTGTTCTGAAAAATATCCTTCAAGGCAAGAGGCGGCCATTTTGCCTATATTATAATATTTTCAATACATAATTCTCCACGCAACATAAACGATTTTTGGTTAACCAAAACGCTATATTTTTATTTACAATAAAATTTATTTTAAAAAATAATAGCCCAACCTGTATTAATTATTTAAAAAAACTTTTGAATTCATTATAATAATAATTTTTATTACTACGATATTAAAGTGTATTATACTGTAATTATTGAATATCTTTATTTTCTTTTTTATATTATGTAAATTTCTTAATTTAAATTAATAGTGAATATACACATTAAAAATATTACTTATCTAAATTAAAATTAAAAAGTAAATTAAATTAAATCAATCACTAATAGTTAACAGAATATAAGTGATGAACCCGTTGAGACTGTGCGGGAATAAGTGATCAACCCGTTGACACTGTGCGGGAACACTAGTTTCTTTGATTTTTGCCTAAAGGGGCCTTTTATTTGTTTGCAGTTTAGTCAACATTGAACCTGCAAACTATGTTCAATCCACTTATTATTTCCACCCATCCTATATTGATTTCTTGTTGTTTGGACTTTAATTTAGTAAAAAATTGTCTCGTTTAGTTATTTAGTTTTGTTTTTATCCAAATTTAAAAATGGAAGGACAAGACGTACATTTAAGAAATATTTTATTGTATTATTTCCGAAAAGGCAAGAACGCATCGCAGGTAGACAAGCAGTTATGTGCCGTATATTATAGGAATGAAGCCTTGAAAGAAAGGCAGTTTCAAAATTAGTTTTCTAAATTTTGTTCTGGTGATTTTTCACTAAAAAAATTAAAACAGCTTGGCTATGTTAAGAAAATCGATTTATGGATTCCTCATGAGGTAAAGGAAATTCATTTGACGTAACGCATTAGCTTCTGATACGCAACGAAACTGTTCCATTTCTGAAACGACTGATAACTGGCGACGAAAAGTAGATAGTTTAAGACAACGTTAATTGGAAACGATCGTGGGTGATGCGAGATGAACCACCTCAGACGACATCAAAAGCTGAGATGCACCAAAGGAAGATTATGCTGTCAGTTTGGTGGGATTATAAAGGAATTCTTCACTTTGAACTTTTACCAAGAAACCAAACGATTGGTTGTGTGCGTTCAATAACTCATCAAACTGAGCAATACAGTTCAAGAAAAGCGGCCTGAATTGGCAAATCGTAATCGTTTTGTTTTCCAGCATGACAATGCAAAGTCGCACACATCTTTGATCACTCCCCAAAAATTATTGGAATTAGGTTGGGATGTGTTTTCACATCCACCATATACGAGGTCTGTTCAAAAAGTATCGCGATTTTTTTTTTTTTTCAAAAATTATTTGTTTATTCATGAATATCTATTTTGCTCCCTTCAAAGTAATCCCTACCAGATATTATACACTTGTGCAAACGTTTTTTCCAATCCTCGAAGCAATTCAAAAAATCATTTTTCGTGATCTTGTTCAGCTCCTCCTTTGATGCCGTCTTTATCTCCTCAATCATAGCGTAGCGTCGTCCTTTCATGGGGCTCTTCAGTTTCGGGAATAAGAAAAAGTCACAGGGGGCATTATTAGTGTGTTGTTTTTGGCCAAAAATGGCAAAAGCCAATTTTTGAGCTTCCACAAATCCGGGTGTTTCTGGCGGATTGCTTCGTGCAACTTGCGCATAACTTGCAGGTAATATTCCTTATTGAGGATTATACCCTATGATAAGAACTGATGATGCACCACGCCCCTGCAATCGAAGAAAATTGTAAGCAAAACAAAAAAATTGTAACAAAGTTCGACCGAACTTGGCGCTTTTTTCGGTCTTGGTTCGTGCAGCTGCTTCCATTGGGATGATTGAGCTTTAGTTTCCAAGTCTTAACCATAAACCTATGATTCGTCATCAGTTATGACCTTCTGGAGCGAACAGACTCTAACAGCTCCTTATCAATGTTAATGCGATGCTGTTTTTGCTCGAAATTGAGCAAAAATCGAAGAGGAGCCAAAACACGTGCAAGCAAAACAGCTGTCAAAAATTAACTGAACATTCAAAATGGCCGAACTTGTCGGCATAAGTGAGAGACATGAGTACCAACATAACGCCACAAAAATTCGAAAATCGAATATACATACGTAATTCGCGGAAATTTAAAATTCGCGATACTTTTTGAACAGATCTCGTAACCAAGTTTGGAAACTAAATTAGTTATTTAGTGAGTGTAAAAACGTTTAAATTATAAAACTGATATAAAAATTAAATAACTAGATTTTGGTCCGTGAAAACATAATTGTTAAGTGCATATGTGTATTTTATGCCGTCTGATAAACAGTAAAGTGACTCTGTCAGTCGCCACCTTTTTCATTAGTCGACACAGACACGGATTCTGTATTCAGCGTCACCAAGCTAAATCACAGCCTAAGCAAAAACGTTGCCGCAACCAACAACAACAATAAATTATAGCAACAATTATCATCAACAAATACCAGTCGCTCAGCAGAAAACCAATTCGGCAAATAGATTCGCACCCCTAGCAGAAATGCCGCCAGTAAGGGAAGAATTCATGCCAAAGAGCCATCGTAAATGACCACCACTAATTTAAGTGAGTAACGTAATGAATTTTTTGTGTTCTAGCTAGTGCCATCGCTAAGAGAATTGATAAGAGTGAATTTGAATGAAATGCTCAAAATCGCCTAATTTGTAACGAAGCGTAGTGCAATACCTACAAGAGACCAATGTCAAATTCCACTCATACCAGAAGATGGAGGACAAGACCTACCGAGTCGTTATTAGGCACTTACACTAAACTAATCCCACTAACAAAATAAAAAAAGAGCTATAATCTTTGGTATTTTGCGTTAGGAATGTTTCTAGCGCAAGGTAAAAAAGAGGCGAGAAAGAAGTAATGCTTCCTCTGTTCTTTATTGACTTGAAACCTTCTCAAAAAAATAAAGAAGTTTTCGACGTAGACACACTTGTTTATAGAAAAATAAAGGTCGAACAACCTTACCCTGTAAAGAACATCATGCAATGCCATCAGTTCCAGGAGTATGGGCCCTCAAAGACCTGCTGCAGGCATTCACCAAAGGGCGTAAAATGCGCTGGTATACAGTTATGGAAACCACCTCGCAAATTATAAAGGCGGCACAACCTATAAAAAGTTACAGGGGAAAATGACTCCAAGACCGGATAGGCCACCACCAAATACAATAACACTGCTTAATCAGGAACGGCTCTTTGCTGTAGTCGCAGCTTGCAACACATCACCAACTGCAACACAACTCTCAGCATCAACACAGCCAATGATGTCATCATCATAAATCTACAGCAGCATCACCTTCAACAACATCATTAATAACAAATAAGAAACAATATTTATTTATTCCTACTTCACCATCATCCTCACCAGACCTCAGATCCGTGATGGCTCAAATAACGAGCACAATCATTCAGCAGCTTCCACAGCCTTACTAGGCCTTTTTTAATTAAATTAATAATCCTTACATACTCTATGAATAAATAAATTAACGTCCAGATCCTGCTTTACGACAAGCGACTACACAACGTACAGAACTGACCATCCAGACAATACCGCGGATAGTGCAACCACTATTCCACTTAAAAAATTCTCATCGCACTCTCGCAACAAAGCAATAACCTATTCAGATTTTTTTCCATATTTCTTGGCCTACATCAAGCAAAAAATTTTCCACATATACTGGATTACCTCATCATTACTCCTTTACCCTCTATCTTTTAGAATTAAACTCAGATCACAGCCCTGTTCTACTAATACTAGATACTTCCCCCATTTCTAAGCCCACTCCTCCAATACTAATAAATGGTAAGGTGGACTAGGATATTTTCAGGCAAAACTTAGACACCAATATTAACTTACAATAACTCTGCACTTCACATTTTCCCTTACTTTCGAAATTCTCCTTAATAAAAATGACCCCGAAAATCAACAAACCTAAAATTACACCTTCTTCGTACAGACCCATAAGCTTGCTTCCAATCCTGGCAAAAGTCCTCTAAAATTTTATCCTTAAATGCTTATACCACATTCTTGAGCAATTTGGATTTAGAACTGAATATTCCGCAATTCAACAGTGGCATTATGTTTTAGACTATATGATCGAAGTGTATTTCTATTATAAATATCTCTAATGAATTTGACCTAGTATGGCACCCGAAGGAAGCTCAGGAAAACTTTCCCTCACTTCTAATCCTACATCTCCGAAAGATATTTTCAAGTAATTGAAAATGTCCAATTTTCCGATATGTTCCCTATCTTTACCGTTGTCCCTCAGGGTAGCATTCTTCACCCTCTCCTACATAATATTTATAGACCGATATTCATTCCAACGACAACACCTTATAAAAATATCCAAAATACTGCCTGCCATCATTTGCAAAACCATATTGATACCCCTCAAAACTAATTCAGAGAGTGAAGAGTAAACGGAAAAAATAGTGTTCGTGTTACTTTTACTCTTTGCCAAGAATCCTCCCTATCCATACTTATTAATGGCAAAATTATTCTAGGAAAAAAGCAGGTACGTTACTTAGGACTATATGTGGATAAATGGTTGACCTGAAACGATAAAAGAACTAAAACGAACAGACACCATAGTCTTAGATAAACGGTTAAAACTGACAGTTGAGAAAAAAAGGACCCATATGGACATCCCCAGAAATTTGGGGATCAAATCAAAGCGTTTCATTTCTCAATAGCCACGAGATTTCCTAACTTTATGAAATTAAACCTAGAGTAAATCTCACGATTTAGAAAAGCGTCAATGGGTATGTTTACAATTTAAAAAAATCTGCCTGTTATTGTAAAATATTTGTAGATCGAAAAAAAAAATATATTGTATATGTAGAGAACTTTCCAATTTAAAAGGACGTTTAAATCATAGAGTATGTTTATTTCATATCTTTTATGAAATATTGTAATAGATCAAAAATTGCAAAGATATTGTCAAGTTTTTACTGAATTTTTTTGATAAAAATATCTATTGGCAAATTAGCAAAAGAGATAAGATTTCAGAGAACTAAAGAAAAAAAAATAGTGAAAATATATTTTTGTTATATCAAATTCATATCTTATTAAAACTTCTACAAAATAGTTTATAGTATTAATAGATAAATATAACAAAATAAATCAACTTTCAAAAAAAAAATGAGAAGTAACATTTTCTTCGAATATCAAAAGTTTTTGGGATATTTTGGGTTTTTTATTTAAATTGTACTCGAACATGTATACTTTTCTATGCCTCACATCATTTTACTTTATGAAAAAAAAAAATTTCCAATAGTTTAGTCTATTATTATTCTTTTATAGTTGTACAACTATAAGATAAGTAGAACATTTTCTTCTTGTATAATATGGTATAAGATAGAGGAAAAAAATTTTAGTGAGAAGAAAAACATCCCCCATGATGTTACTACACGTATGTAGACTAGCACAATGAAATAAGACCTTAGGCAAAAAATATAAAAACTAACAATTCTTAGCAAAAAACATATTGTTCAATAAGGGAGAAAATTCCGTTGAAGATAAGTTAAAGAAATTACCACTAGTTGGTAATCACGTACAAGAAGAGAATAATAAGTACATCTGTGAAAGAAACATGAATGAACTAAACAGAACATTTGGTAGCTAAACCATAAGAAGAAAATATATTTAATCTGATGTGAATTCATGCACAGATAGTAGAAAATCATCTAAGATAAAGAGGGATTTATATACCCTCATAGCTTAGAATACCGTACTCGTATTTCCGTTAAATCAAGATTAATAAGCAAAATTATAATTTTCATTCAGAATTGATACTTTTCAAAAATAAACGTTTTTCCATAGCAGTGGAAGTTGTTAATCCTTCTGGAAATTCTCATTAACTTAACTCTTTTTTTTTTTTTTAAAGACATTTAAGTAATTATCAAAATTTTGTAAATATTCTTAGATGAAAAATAATTTAATTCAATTTATTTACCCTTAAATAAAGTCAGTCCTTGAAATTAATTGTTTTGTTAAAGTTTCTCTTTCATTTTCAGTTTCCCCCTCCAATTAATATAAATATTATCGGACAGAGATTAATTCATTTTTTCTTCTTGTTCTGTTTATAAGTATTACAATTCGGACAATGTATTTAGTAAGCCATGTTTAGATATTTTATTGCTTTTGGTAGTGTTTCTTGGAACTATTTCACTTTCAAGGAGTAGACAATCAATCTTTAGGGTGTGTTCAACTTGACTTGATATATCAACTGTCACCAGTTGTTATGGCTAGTTAATTTTGACAAATTTTTTTTTATTAATTTCCTATAGTATAACGTGTTAAAGAGAAAAGTAACAAAAATGTTTATTTTTGTTTATGAGCTTTTATTCGGTTAAAATAAGAAGAATTTTCATAATAAACCATTTAATATAAACTAGTATAAGAGGGATTATTTATTAAATAATAAATAATCTGTTCAGGTTTAGTAAAAAAAAAATTTCAAAAATATTTAATGAAGATTAAATAACAGGACATATAGGTGTATTTCTTATACTGAGTTTTAGGCTGTTTTTGTCTTTCGACATTTGAAAAAAGGTATTATTTGTGGAACCCTTTTTAGATTTTATAAAATACTCAGTGTATAAGGGAGTGTAATACTAATACAAAGCTCCTTGATTTACGATGATGAATGAATACGAAAGGTGGCAGAAAAGTGTTATTTTTTTCGCAATAATTTTATTTTATTTTTATACATTAATTTTTATTATGGAGTATCATCCAAGTGTCCAAAATGTCTAATCTGATGCGAGGAACCTTTTCTCTGAATCTTTGTAGGTCGTAGTTGAAGGCCTCTCTGAGCGAGGATCATCTTCCACTGCTTAAGTAGGAATCTCTTTTTCCCACAAAAACTCTCTGATGGGGATATTTGTGTGAAAGCGGCCATGTTATGGAGGATAAAAGAAGTATCCAAAATGTCTTATTTGATGCGAACAACCTTTTCTCTGAACTTTGGAGGACCTCTTTATTAGCCTCATAAGAGCCCTCATCGGTTCAACATTTTGATCAGTTTTCGTAATTGAAGGCCTCCCGGAGCGAGGGTCATCTTTCACTGCTTATAATAGAAATCCTTTTTTTGCACAAAAACTCAGTGATGGGGAAGACTGCGTGAAAGCAGGCCATGTTATAGAGGATCATTCAAGTGTCCAATATGTCTGATCTAATGCGAGGAACCTTTTTTCTGAATCTTTGTAGGACCTCTTTATCAGCCTCACAAGAGCCCTCATTCGTCCCACATTTTCATCAGTTTTCGTAGTTGAAGGCCTCTCTGAGCAAGGATCATCTTCCACTGCTTATAGTAGGAATCTTTTTTTCCTACAAAAACTCACTATGGGATGATTGCGTGAAAGTGGGCCATGTTATGCAGGATAATCCAAGTATCTAAAATGTCTGATTTGTAGCGAGGAACCTTTTCTCTGAACCTTTGGAGAACCTCTTTATCAGCCTCACAAGAGCCCTCATTCGTCCCACATTTTCATCAGTTTTCGTAGTTGAAGGCCTCTCTGAGCAAGGATCATCTTCCACTGCTTATAGTAGGAATCATTTTTTCCCACAAAAACTCACTATGGGATGATTGCGTGAAAGTGGGCCATGTTATGGAGGATAATCCAAGTATCTAAAATGTCTGATTTGTAGCGAGGAACCTTTTCTCTGAACCTTTGGAGAACCTCTTTATCAGCTTCATAAGAGCCCTCATCCGTTCAACATTTTGATCAGTTTTCGTAGTTGAAGGCCTCCCTAAGCAAGGATCATCTTCCAATACTTATAATAGGAATCTCTTTTTCCAACGAAAACTCGCTGATGGGGATGATTGAGTGAAAGCAGGCCATGTTATGGAGTATAATCCAAGTTTCCAAAATGGCAGATCTGATGCGAGGAACCTTTTCTCTGAACCTTCGAATGATCTCTTTATCAGCCTCACAAAAGTCTTCACTTGTTCTACATTTTATACCCCATTCTTGAGCAGGTTGGCATTTAGAACTGAACATTCCAAAATTCATCAGTGTTATCGTGTTTTAGACTATATAGCATTTTTTCTTGAGCAGAAAGAGTATAGTCCAGGTGTATTTCTAGAGACCTCTTTATCAGCCTCACAAGAATCCTCACTTCTTCCACATTTTCATCAGTTTTCGATGTTGAAGGCCTCCCTGAGCGAGGATCATTTTCCAATGCTTCTCCGATCACCAAAACTGTTTCTTACGCTCGAATGTTTCCTATAGTCTCATTGCAACTTTTTGTCAGTACAACTTCTGGATGCACTTAACTGAACACAAAATTTGACGGCTTTAAATATCTTATAACGCACTAGATAAAATGCCACTTCATTTTTCACGTCCAACAGGTTTACGTAGTTACCGCATGAGATTGTAGAATCGTCGCGGGCTCATTGGCATAGACGTTGCTTTTTACGTATTTCCAGAAAAAGGATAAACGGTGTCAAATAGTGAATAAGAAAAACTGAAATTTGGAAGGTTTATTTGGAAGGCATTAAAAATTTGTGCTGAAAATATCAGAGAAGATTGATGATCGGCATATATTAGTATACTGCATAGTGAATTTAAAAAAAATATTATCGAAAAAGAATATTCGTTTTTGCCAAAAAATTCATCGACGAACCACCAGATTTTTTGGAAGGTAATCACGCCCAGAAGACTCAAGTCTGTTCTGCAAACAAAATATTAAAAACATAAATAATATATTTTTTATTTTTGTGTATTTAATTTTTTTTCTTATTGATATCAAATAACTTTTGGCACTTATTTTTAAAATTATTTTAGTGAAACAGAATTTACTCTTTGTTAAAAATATTTTATACATTGTTGCTTCCTGTATTTCCAGTAACTTTTGAACGGCACTGTACAGATATAGTTACACAAATTACTCAATAAACACATATATAGTTACATAAATCAATAAATTTGTTTAATTTTGTTTAAGGCCTATTTTTGTTGTATACTTTATTCGCTCCTACTCTACTTGATACATTATGAAAGATATTTTGCCGAATAATAACAACATTCGGCGAAGACAGTGTGGACGATTCTCCTTAATTATATCAATTATAATTAATAGATTTCCCTTTCATTTGTTTCCATAATAAATTTTTTGTAATCCCGCATCTATTTATCACAAATACTGTACAAATATATAGAAACTCTCCGTTAAATATTGACTCAAGTTAATCGTAAATGGAATAAGAGCAAAACGTTCGAAATGTAACACTTTGTCTAAATGGGAAAAACTTATTCTCTTGAAATTTGTCGAAATCTTAGACTATTTCGTAAAACGATAGTAAATGATCCACAAAAATATAAACGCAAACCAATAAGTGAGCCTTAAATCATATTTACTTTAGGTTAACCAGTTTTACGATCCTACAATGCTGTATCGATTTCATTTAGAAACACAATAATTCGTCTTTCGAAGTTGAAATTCTTTTCCTTTTGGACAATTTCGATAACACTTTCTTCCACATACGTTTTTTTCTTCTTCTATGCTACAAAAGGTGCGGCGGTATAGCTTCGTTAAACAAATAAGCTTTTATTTTGAAATTTATGCTTCGTAATGAAACTTTATATGGATAAGATGGATCAGTCTGTATATTACCAAATATTTTCTATTTAATCAATTATGTGCACCAATGAGTTTTGTGCCCAATATGACTTGAATACAAGGAGTGTATTTCCTTTGAACGAGCAACTTTCAATTAGTTAAAACCGAAAAGTGAAATTGAAATGGATGATACCCGTTTAGAAAAGTTACTCTAATTCAATTAGTGTAGTACGAGTAGCATATCCACTTACATAGTTTTGCTATGACAAGAAAAAAATATATGCCAATAATCAAGAAGCTAAAGAAAATAAAAATTTCACGGTGAGGATGCATACCTTTCAAAAATTCCATTAAATTTGGAAATATTTTAGTTTTCGTTCAATCTGCTTGTCTGTTAACAGTTTTATTTTGCAAATAATCACAAATAATTACTTACTTAAGCTTCAATGGAAAAATTCATTAATTAAACGTTAAAAATTTAAAAGTGTCTTACAGTATAAATAAATGAGAGTATGCATTTTTAAAATAATTTACATATGATTAAAGCAAGGAATTATTCATTTTAAAGTACAACATTGTTATGACATAGTTTTTTCCAATAAGAGTAATATGATTTCTGAGTGACGTTTCGGCCATTTGTAATATGTTATGATCTGTCATTTTTTTCCATTATATTCAATAATGTTTACAATTTTATCATGGAGAGATATACGCAAGAACAACGTTTAGAAAATATTCAATTATATTATCAAAATAATCGTTCTCCAATTGCAACTTTTCGTGCGCTTTTGCCATTTTATGGTCGTAATAATCGTCCAACTGTGCTCGCTATTCGTCGAATTGTTAAAAATTTCGAGCGTACATTTTTTTTACATAATGTTCAAGTGTCATAAAGACAAAGAACCGCTCGAAGTAATGAAAATATTGCTGCCGTTCAGGCAAGTAATGCTGAAGACCGCAATTTGTCGATTCCAAGACGTTCTCAAGAATTGGGACTGTCTCAAACCACAACCTGGCGGTTTTTGAGAAAAGATTTGGGCTTGCATCCGTATAAAATTGTTATCACACTCAAGAACTGAAGCCATTGGACCACCGTAAACGTCGTGAATTTGATGATTTTGTCTTGGAACAACTTGAAAACGATAACGATTTTTTTAAGAAAATCATCTTCTCCGATGAGGCTCACTTTCATCTGAGGGGTGCGGTAAATAAACAAAACTGTCGATTCTGGTGCGAAGAAAATCCACAAATTATTCATGGAATCATCGGTCCGTACTTCTTTCGAAATTTTTATAGCCGAAATTGGAAGAAGTTGATCTTGACAACATCTGGTTCCAACAAGACGGGGCTACGTGCCACACAGCACGTGCAACAACCGAATTATTGGGAGAAAAATTTGGAGATTCGATTATTTCAAGAAATTGTGACATTGAATGGCCTCCAAGAAGTTGTGATTTCAAATGGTTATTTGAAGTCATTGAACTTTAGCAATAAACCAGACTCTCTTCAAGCTTTGGAAGTCAATATTGAACGTACTATTCATGACATACGACTTGATTTAATGGAAAAAGTGCTCGAAAATTGAGTTCATCGAATTCGTTCCTGCAAAAGAAGTTGTGGAGGCCATTTGAATGACGTTTTATTCAGAACTTAATTGTATCGATTGTACTTCACATTAAACATTTTATTTTCCTCAACAATTAGTGTGTTTTAAAAGAAATCATATCACTCCTTTTGGAAAACCCTATATATAAATATATTAAATTTCCGAAAAAAACATAGAAAAATTCCAAAAGCGTGTGAAATATTTATTTGAATCGATAAATCAGTGCTTGCCATTTACTTTTAAAGATTATTTCATGTAAATGCGGGCCACGACAACTTTTAAGCAATTCATGCGAGAGGTCAATTTTTGACGATTTTCCAAGACTATAAGTGACGCTGGTTTATCGACATAGATGAGTGACTTCGCGTATTCCCAAAAAAAAATAGTCTAAAGACGTCAAATCGCACGATCATGGCGGCCAACTCACCAGTTCGAAACGTGAGATAAATTGCTCCCCGAACCCACCACTAAATATGTTCATTGTTTCACGTGCTGTGTGGCATGTAGCACCGTTTTGTTGAAACCACATGTCGACCAGATGCAGTTCTTGCATTTTGGGCAAAAAAAAGATCGAACCTTGCGGCCGATGATCTTGCGACCGATGATGACACCGGCCAAACAGTGCATTTTTCTAGATGCAATGGCAATTCTTGTTTTACCTGTAGTTGTTCATCAGACAAAATGCTTGTTCACATACCCATTCAACCAGAAATGAATTTCGTCGCTAAACTAAATTTTTTAGTAAAAAAACGGATTTTCCTGAAGTTGTTATAAAGGAAAAATCCGTTTTTTTTTACTAAACATCGAAAATTCGACGCTTTTCCCAAGTTTTAAGATCAAAATTCTTGCATAAAATCTTCCACATAGTCGAGTTACACAATGCCAATTGCTATGAACGGCGACGGATGGACAAATCACGATGTTTACCAAAAGTGGACGCCACGGCAGGTATATTTTGCTCTGTACGAACTTCACATACACGTATACGGGTTGGTAGTTTGATGTCTAATAACGTAAGTTTTGTCACTATGGCTTGAGTTGCTTGTTCAGTAGGTCGATTATTATGACCATAAAATGGTCGAAGTGCACGAAACACATTTTCAAAAGAGCACGAATTTTGATTCTGTCAACACGAAAAACTAAACAGCAAAAAAGACACCCCGATAGGGTGCAATGAAGCATATTTCTTGTTCGATGGATACGTCAATAATGCTTTGGTAACTGCAAAATATGACTGTCTAGCATGCATTTTAGTGTAAATGTATTATTGGCCCGAATTCGTTTAAAATTTTGAGCATTATGGCGGTATTTAGGGGTATAATAACTAACTTATTTTGATTATAAAATTTTGAATTATGATAATATGTTTATTAAAATTAATTACTCACCCTGTAAACCGTTAAAAAGTATTTCCACCTCCTCAGCCAAGACAACTCGTATTTATAGTTTGTGTGAATGGACCTACAAAAACGTAAACTCATTTGAATATTGCATCATAGAATAAAGAGCTTTTATTGAAAATATCCTATAATTATCCAATTTTATGCAAGAGCATCCAATACTCAACTTACGATCATAAATGTTACTATAATCTCTGGTATTTCTAGTTTTTTTGGTATAACCTTAATTGTAAAATTAGATTTTCAAAGCTCTAACAAGAACATGTTATTGAGCTAGACAAAGACGTACACTTAACATTATTAGACCCATACTAATTGATAGTTAATTTATTCAAGTGTAAATACATAAGAGCTTACAGTAAGAAATCCTTTTAGCTTCGCATAAAACTCCTATTAGCAATATGAGTATTACAACAATTTGGAGTCAATAGAAATTGGTTAACCCAACTTAAAATATTCAATACACTGAATCAATAGTGTGTGAAAATATATCAAATTTTCCCAAATGAATTTCAAAATTAAAATTAGTTGCCCATGAAATATAGATAATTTTATCTATGTTTTCTTAGAATAGTTTAATTTATTCAAAAGTTTACGTTCGATACTTGCATATGATATTGTGCTTGAAATTCGAATAACTAATAGCTATAGAAAATTTTCTAATTTATTAGCTTTACGATGCTTATATCCTAAAGGATTTCGTAATCAAATTTTTATCTTATATAAAAAAAAATTAGTCCAAAAAAATATTGCAACATTTTAAATAAGATAAAAATTTTTTGGAAGGTTTTTTGAGTAATACCTTTAAGGGAAACCAATAAAAAAGATATAAAAAAATACTGTAAATTAACTGGTTTTTAGTTATCATATATTATATATAAAAATTAAAGTTTGCGTGTTCGTCTTTAATGAAGTCGCGCATCGTTCATCCGATAAAAATTTCACTCGAAAAAAGTAGCCGGGCGCGTCGATATGTTTGCAATAATATTTTTGCGGATACAAATAAGTAATGTCAGTTAGTGACATTAATTTGTAAATTAATGACAGTATCACTTTTTTTAAATAATTATAAAGGCAAAATAAATAGTTCATCCGATTGAGTTAAAAATCTGTACAGTTGTTGTTGCTTTCCTCTCTAAATTCGTATCAATTAGTAGATCTACCAGCAGAGAGCGAATAAAAAAAGCAATAACGAGCTTTGACAATCAAGCGACGAGTTACTCAGTCGCATGCATTGGAATCAGAAGAGCAAGACGCACCTAGAAATTTAGGAAAAAACGTTCTTCATTAGTTTACTTTTAGCTCAAATTCGCTCTCAATATATTGCGTTACTTTAAGCTCAAAATTGCGTCATCAGATATTGAGGTTACATTATTGGATTTTGCTGAAACTCAAACAAGTATAATAATATTTCCAAGAGTGCCCGTGTAGGAAAATGAAATTTTCAAAATAAGAATGCTGTTAACAAAATTAGCACCATTCTCCGAATGGTTAAAATTTTAGTCAGCAGCAAAAGTAAAGTAAGACAAAGGGAGGCAATAAGAGTAACCAAGGACCTTCTGGACGAAACCTTACTCTATTTTCTTACTATATGTGTCAGTGTGCCAATAACAGGGAAAAAGCTAGTCGAGGCAGCGGTAAACCGTTGCATTAGACTTGCTAGTGGAGCACATCGGACATCTCCGGTGGAATCCATACTAAAAGAAACTGGTCGAAAACTCATCTATTTCTATCTTCGAAAAGCTCGCCTAAATTTAGTTTACGAAAACCTATGCCTTCCAAATCACCCCCTCCACAATTTAATCAAAAACATTATCATCTCCCCCAGTTCAAAAACGAATTCATCATCGCTATCTTTATTATTATCCCACCTTGAAACCAATTCATCCATCATCCCCCTCGTTTTCAAAACTTTCCTTCCACACCCAGATTGGGACCAAAGTTGAAAGCAAAGTTGAAAGTGACTACTTCTCTTGACAGGTTTAAGAAGGCTAGTACTGATCCGTCCACATATAGAAAACTTTTCCTTGAACAGTTGGACGGATTCAAAGATCATCGACTATTGTTCGCTGACACCGATACTATATCTTTTCCGGTCGTCGAACTTTTTGGCTGCAGCACCCGCGCACTAAGATGTGGAATCTTCCCATATAGGGCAGCTCCATATTACGGGGAGCTGTGGGTCATCAAAATGGCAATTAAAATTGCGTCCAATATTCCCAGCCAACAAAGCCGTATTATTTTTAGCCACAGCCTTTCCGCCCTTAAAACCATTTGTGGCCCATCGAGTAACCCAGTACTTAGCGCAATTCCTCATAGCCTACTTAGCAATAGGAGTGTCGAGTTGTAATGGGTGCCGGGGCATGTGGAAATTGTGAGTAATGAAAGTGTTTACAACTTGGCTGGAGAAACACTTTGTCGACCAGTGATCACAGTCATTCCCGATCTGGCAGACACGATGTTGGATAACCACTAATAAACCAGTGTATTCAACATCCATATCAAAATTCTGGGCGCGGAAGCTCCTCGGAATCCCCGGATTGGACATACTGCTCGTACTCATAACTTCCTTTTTGGTAACACCAATTATCCTTCATGCCAATCCTCCAATCGTCCTTTATATCATCCATATTCTACAGGAATTCCACATAACCAAGAATTACTTTGTGAGCAGGATTCCTCCCATTATGGAGCTCCTGGACCCAGCAACTCCATTCCCTAGTCCCCTATTTAAACTTCTACAACATACTAATTTGCTCCACAAAATAGAACAAAATTTTTAATATTCTATTCTAATAACCACAGACCAATCTCTCTGAGATGACTTCCACACGTACTACGAAGTCGCCAAATGTCCTCAAGGTCGTGGCGCTATGAAGTGGCACCTGTCACATGTCTAAGGGACCTTACAAACAATAACAACAACAACATTTCCAAAGGTTCCGGTATGGCGAATGTACTGCAAACTTGCTGGAATGAATGCACTATGGAACATAAGAAAACGTTTGAAGCGATTCATCGAACTTTTCGAGGCTTCCGAGCAAATGCAAAATTATGCGCTGGAACTCTCATTTTATTAGCAGGCAACTTTCGACTAACTCTACCTGTTATACCAAAACCAACACTAGCTGATGAACTCAACGATTGCCTCACGAAGCATCACGTCTTTGGAGACATGTGCAGAAACTCACATTAAATACGAGGGTCGTTCAATAAGTCCTTAACAAAAGATGGAAAAAAACTGTTTTTTTTAAAAAAAAATTTTATTTTTCAACATAATCTCCTTATAGCTCTATACACTTTTCCAACCGTTTTTCCAAAATTTTTATCCCGTCCAAAAAATAGGATTTCGGAAGTTCTGCAAAATACTCATCCGTTTGAGCAATGACGTCCTCGTTGGAAGTGAACCGTCGTCCGCCAAGCCATTTCTTCAGTTTGGGGAAAAGAAAATAGTCACTCGGAGCCAAATCTGGTGAATAAGCGGGATGCTGCAACAATTCCATTCTCAATTCCACAATTTTGGCCATGGAAACAGCGCAGGTGTGCACACGCGCATTGTCCTGATGCAAGGGGATTTTTTTCTTCTTCAGATGGATAAGGACGTTGCAATAAGGGCGCATAATACGCTCCTGTTATTGTTTTCCCTTATTGCAACGGTTATGCATAATACGCTCCTGTTATTGCGTCCTTATTGCAACGGTTATGCAACCGTTGCAATAAGGACGCATAATACGCTCCTGTTATTGTTTTCCCTTTTTTCAAATAGTCGATAAAAATGATGCCCTGCGAATCCCAAAAGACCGTGGCCATCACCTTGCCGGCCGATGGCACAGTTTTTGCCTTCTTCGGAGCCCGTTCACCCTTGAAAATCCACTGTGATGACTGTCTCTTCGTTTCTGGAGTGTAGTAGTGTATCCAGGTTTCAAAATTGAAGCGACTGTACCTTGTGATATGCCCGTGGCCTCAACTAATTCGCGCACTTTAATTCGCCGATCGTTCAAAATCAGATCGTGAATTTTGTCGATGATTTCAGGAGTAGACACCTCAACTGGGCGTCCTGAACGATGTTCATCTTTTGTGGATGAACGGCCACGTTTAAATTCATTCACCCAATTGTAAACCGTCGCAAACACAGGTGCAAATGTGCCATGAACTGCATCCAACTCGGCTTTGATTTCTTTCGTGCTTAAGCCTTTCAAATGGAGATGTTTGATGACAGCCCTAAACTTGCGTTTTTCCATTGTTATGCACAAATAAATGTCGTTAACTTTAATCGACGATGGAAATTGACCTACGCTATGGATCGAGCTGAAATTTGGACAGCTTTTCTGTCGATAATGCTACTTACAAAAAAATCTTTACCGACACTACGAGCGCAATTTCTCGGATTTTCTAAGGACTTATTGAACGACCCTCGTACCAATATGCTTGTAAATTCCACCGATTGAACAATTAATTCAGAAAGTTTTCCAAGAAATTGCCACCAAATACAAATTATCACCAATGGCTTTCCGAACGTGCAATTTTGGTAGCAAAAAAAACAACGACGTCAATGCAATCAACACCAATGGCTTTCCGAACGTGCAATTTTGGTAGCAAAAAAAACAACGACGTCAATGCGGGCAAGTCTGTCACCAACAAATCGATTTACATCGTCATGAATGTGGACGAGATTTAAAATTCTCCAATTGAGTTCGAAGTTTGTTAGATCTTTAAGGTGTGCCATCGCACAGATTGGCACTCAAAATCGGCGCGCCAATAAACCGTTTGCGCAACATTAATCCACCTCGACTGTGCAATGGAACCAAGCTCGGTGTTATAAAACTGATGCCAAACGTCATTGTGAATGGCATGTCAAAAGGACACGTTAGGCTGATTCCATGTATTCCCATCATTCCCAACGACATGACATTTAATTTCAAACGACGTTTGCTTGGCATTCTCAATGACCATCAACAAGTATGTTCCTTAAATCTAGAAAATCCATGCTTTTTACACTGTCAATAATATATTGCATGCTCAAGAGTGGGACAGCCGAAAAATTGATTTCTTTTTGCAGGAGACGGAAAGACAAAAAATATTATATATTCCGAAACACTTGAATAAATTTTTCAAATTAAATTTAATGAGCAAAATATTATTGTCTTCTGTCTATTTTGTTCATGTAAATGTGTCTATAAAAATAATCAAACTTTATAGTCAAATTTACAAAAAAAAATTACCAATACTCCTTCTTAAAGTAGATATTGAAGTGAAAAAATTCACTACATTTAATACTATAATCTGTAGCGATAATTGAAAAATAACTTTAAGCCGTAATAGGAATCAGAGCAGTTGCATAGATCGAATTTTAGTAATTTATGAGAACTCATACGAAAACCAATAATCGGATTCAAAAAATTCGTCTAAATAAATATACAAATAAAAAATTCAATTACAACTGGTATGTGAGTACAAGTAGAGGAATTGAATTTGGGGGAAAAATTCTATTACGCTAAGTACCTTCAAGTACACAGACGCGGAAACCAGAAAAAATAAAGATTCTCCCGTTAAGGGATGTTGGCACAAATTGAATTTTCGCGACTATAAATATTTTCGTGTAAATAATGCAATCATGTATAGGGAGAATATATGAACAACTCTGATTATCCTTCTATAAAAGATGAAAAATCATTGAATATTTATGCAAACATTTAATATATTTATATGCATCAAAAATTTACGAATTATTATAAAATCAATTCTAAATAAAAAAGATATTCTACCATATTACGTGGGCTACTATATATATTTCTGGCCTAATAATGAAAATGCGAATATTTATCAACGAAAAAGGTTTTATTGTTTTTCAAAATATTCTCCATCAAGATTTATACACTTTTGCATGCGCTCAAACCAATTTTCGAAGCACTTTTTCCACTCCGATTGAGACACCTCCAAAACATGGTTTTTGAATGCTTCAACAGCATCTTCTGGCGACGAAAATTAAAAAGAAGTCATTGGGTGCCAAGTCAGGGCTGTACGGAGGATGACCCATCAATTCGACGTTTTGTCCGGTCAAAAAGGCGCTGGTTTGAGCCGATGTGTGAGAGCTCGCATTGTCATGGTGCACAATGATTCGACTTCTCTTGTTCGTTTTTCGAATTTCTCCGAAGACTTCAGGCAAACAAATGGTGGTGTACCACTCAGAATTGACCGTCCTACGTTGCACAAGCGGAACAGTCGCCACATGACCAGTTTTGCCAAAGAAACAAGCGACCATTTGCTTCGAAGTGCTTCTTCCACGAACAACTTTCGTTGGATTTGACTCGTCTTGGAAGACCCACACGGTCGATTGCTGTTTTGTTTCGGGCTCATACGCATAGATCCATGATTCGTCACCTGTGACGATCTTATAAACGTCTTTTGAAGCACCGCGATCGTATTTTTTCAGCATTTCTTTACACCAATCCACACGAGCCTTTTTTTGAGCGATTGTCAAATTGTGCGGGATCCAACGAGAACAAACCTTTTTTACGGCCAGGTGTTCATGCAATATCGAATGTATGCTGGTGGGAGAAATGCCTAGGCATGCCTCTATCTCACGGTATGTCACATGACGGTCTTGCATTATCAGTTCACGTACGGCATCGATGTTTTCTGGAACAACGGCTGTTTTTGGACGACCTTCACGGAATTCGTCTTTGAGCGAGCGTCGGCCACGATTGAATTCGTTGTACCAGTTTTTCACAGTGCTATAGGATGGTGCTTTATAGCCATACAAAGATTTAAGTTCATCGATGCACTCTTGTCGTGATAATCCACGTCGAAAGTTGTGAAAAATGATCGCACGAAAATGTTCACGAGTTAATTCCATTTTTTTGCCAAATTGATTTTTTCAAGTCACTGTAAACAACACAAATGATAGTCGTACGTCAAAACGTTCTGAGTACGTTTATGCTAAAAAATGTCAAACTTTCCAATGGAAATGTCAGATCGCACCTGGCAACACTTAGTGTTGCCTAGGCCAGAAATATATATAGTAGCCTACGTATTAAGTAGAAAATATTTATTTTAATAAAACTTTGATTTTTTGACTTTTATCAGTAAAAAACTGTTTGGTAAAAATTTTAACAACTTATTTCGGAAAAATTGGCTATGTTCGAAGAGTTTAGAAGTTATAAAAAATATAAATTACTAAGAACAATAAAGATTATAAGGTATATTTTGATAGAATGTGCATAAGATAAATATTGGAGAAAAAGTTTTCTTTTATGGTGTAATAAAAAGTCAATAATAGTAGGAAGTATTGTTATTTACCATTTGATAAAGATGAGTATTAACAAGCTTAGAGAATACAATTTAGATAATAGTTGAAAGTTTCAAACTAATAATAATAATGATCGAATTGATTAAACTTAATGGTTGAAGTATTTATTAACCGATGTGTGGCTAAAAAGTTGTGAAACTGGCATTATTGATAATAATCTGGCCATATTGCGGATCCGTTCTGTAACTTTTAACGTCATCCTGTTATAGAGAGTAATTAATAAAGGTGTGTTTTTGTAGTACATTACCACAAATGGAACAGGGAAATTTGAACCAACAATGTGCCATCCAGTTTTGTGTTATGTTCGGTAATTTACGATAAATTTCAAGGAGACTATGGAAAAGATTTTTTATCAAGAGCATAAGTATTTCGAAGGCATTAAGCATTTTTGAATGACTCAGAAGCTGGCGAAGGCTATCTTCGCTCAGTGATGGTACAAGCATGAAGAAGTCATAAAAATGCAAAAAATTATTATAGTTCCAATAGGGAAAGTTTTTTATCAAAAGTCCTTGAAAGGCTCATAAAAAAGAGATCTTCACAGCAGATCGGACATTGCAGCCACATAAAGATGCTTTAGTATGACAACGCCTGCTATTACATGGTCATCTCCATCAGTGAATTTTATGTCATTTCTCCTCCAATTCTTCTGAGCTCAGGAAAGAAACTCTTTTAAAAGGAATAACAGTTTGGCTGAAAAGTTTATAAGGTTGACGTCTAGATGGTGCCTTTTGCAAAAATCTACTTAATTATCACAAAGTCACATCCTTCAAATGTTTCCTGTCAAAATTTGACAGCAATCGGTCGATTGATTCGTGAGATATAGCATTTTGAGTGAAGCAACTTTTGTTATTGAAAAAAAAATGGATAAAGACGAATTTCGTGTATTGATAAAGCATTGCTTTTTGATGAAAAAAAATACAGTGGAAACCAAAGCATGGCTTGACAAACGTTATCCGGACTCTGCTCCAGCTATTTCAACTGTGAAATATTGGTTTCGTCAATTTCGAACTGGTCGTACGAGCACAGTTGATGCAGAACGCAGTGGACGCCCAAAAGGGGTGGTTACGGCAGAAAACATCAAAAAAATCCACAAAATAATTTTAAATGACCGTAAAGTGAAGTTGAGCGAGATAGCTGAGACTCTGAAGATATCGAAAGAGCGTGTTGGACGTATCGTGCATGAATATTTGGGCATGCGAAAGCTGTGTGCAAAGTGGGTGCCGCATATAAGCTTGAAGATATTCATGAACAATTCGGTATGTATTGGGTTGTCCGAAAAGTAATTTCTTTTTTTTCCCAACAGAAGACCTAATTGTATTTTTTCACAACCAACTTCACACTTAAGCCGCATAACCATATTTGTTTTGACAGCTGACATAACAAGGCTCGATTGATCCTGCACAGTAGTTTTTGGTTGATACCCGTTTAAATATATATTTTTTTTATTTGACAGGTTTCATTTCTACATTATAAATTATAACACATATACACATAGTCATGAGACACAGTCGCTCCTATGGAGCATATAGCGGCACTAGAGACTCTGTGAACTCTCTCCATCTGCTTCTGATGGAGTATGTGAACTCTCTCCATCTGCTTCTGATGGAGTATGTGAACTCTCTCCATCCACTTCGAGTGGAGCGTGGCTGTCAGAAGTGAGATCTCTTTGCGTTGGACGATAGGATCAATCCGACACCACAGTGGTGGCCGCTGTCGTTGCCGCTGTAGATGAAGTGTTCACCCGTTTGCGTTGTGAGGGCTCCTTGATGTTTCCACCTTGTCTCGGAGATTCCCAGGATGTCGAGGGTTGTAGCGTCGCATTTCGGAGGCAGTTTGCGCCAGTCGAGAAGTTTTTGGGAGAGAGTCCGCATGTTTCAGGTACCTATTCGGGCTGTTCGATGAAAACCAGATGAGTTTTTGCCTGAGGTACGGTCCGGTTGAATCTTCTTGTGCTGTTTCTTGATAAGGTGGTTTTTATAGCTTGCGGCTTATCAGGCCAGCGAAGTAACCCCCAGTGACGTTGGGGGACCCTACGGACTACATATAAGGATTGTAGTCGGCCTCTCACCGCGGCACCAATGCTGAGATGACGGCAGCGGGAATCGAACCCGCTACCTACCGAGTGTGAGTCGGTCGACACACACACGGTTAAACGTGCGGCACGCGGTGTTCCCAAGCGGTCAACCATCCAAGTACTAACCACGCCCAGTCCTGCTTAACTTCAGTGATCGGACGAAAAATTTTAAATATTTGAAAGTGAAAAACCGTGTTTTCGAGATATTTCGATCCGGCAATTTTGATCTCGAATATGCACCACGTTCTGGAAGTCCAGCTGATGAAGACACAATAAAGACATTAATTGATGCAAACCAGCGAATAACAAACTCGTGAGATCGCTAAGAGATTAAATTAATCGAATTCGACCGTTCATGATCATTTGAAACGGTTAGGTTTATTCTCAAAGCTCGACATATGGTGTTCCACATCTTCTTATGAAAAAAAAAATTGTACCGTCGCATTGATGTTTGTGGTTTGCTTCTCAAACGCCAAGAAAATGATCCATTTTTGGAAGCGTATTATCACTGGGGACGAGAAATGGGTTGTCTACAACAATCTTAAGCGCAAAAGATCCTGGAGTAGAAAAGATGAACCGGCTCAAAGCACTTCGAAAGCCAATATTCATCAAAAAAGGTTATGCTATCTGTTTGGTGGGATTTCAAGGGAATCGTTTATTTTGTGCTTCTACCAAGCAAAGCAACGATCAATTCTGAAGTGTTCTGTCATCAGTTGGTAAGATTTACTTAAAGAAAAAAGCCCATAATTGGTCAATAGGAAAGGTATAGTGTTCCAACAGGATAATGCGAAACCACATACAAGTTTGACCACTCCGGTTGGATGGGATTTACTGCCACACCCACCATACTCTCCAGGCTAGCACCTTTCGATTAACATTTGTTCCGGTTTCTACAAACATTTTTAGACGGTAAAACGTTTAATTCAAATGAGGGGGTCAAAAATTACTTAGATCAGTTTTTTGGCCAGCAAAGAACATAAATTTTATGAGCGCGGAATCATGCTACTGCCAGAAATATGGTAAATTGTATTCGATCAGACTGGACAATATTTAATTGATTAAAATTCACTATAAGAAAATCGTCTTTAATTTTTATAAAAAATTACTTTCAGAACAACCCAATATTTATAAAGTTAATAGGATAAATTATTTTGAGGTCATTTCAGTAGATGCTATGTAAATTTCATATCTCTTATAAATAAATGTATGTTTTTTATATAGAATAGCCAAAAGTAAAAATATATAAAAAAACGAACAGAAATATTATTTAAATAAAATAGTTTTTTTTAAATAAATATTCTTTAAAAATATTGATATCTATTTTCGTATCTCTCATTCTAATAGATGTAATCCTCTAAAATATTAAAGCAATACAGTTTCTATTCGAAATAAATGCAATTATTGACATTACAAAATATTACCATAATAATACCTACAAAATAATCGTCAGGATAAAAATATACAAAAGAGATTACCTCCTCAAAAAATATACATTAACTTTAGAATAATTTACTACACACGAGTACAATAGGTGCCCCAAAAATATTGGGGGAAAAATAACAACCATCTACTCGATCTAATATATTCTTCAATATACATGCAAATTTTCCCCCTTCAAAAGCCCTTCAATATGATTTCCCCCATAAAATAGGCAATGCACTTTATCATACAATAATCTGAAGAACTTTCTTCTTCTTTCTATTAAATATAGTGTTCACCCTTATATAAGTATGTTTATGTGAAAAATCCCGAAATTGTATATTCCCTTTTGGGTATAAGTTCTGAGCTGTCTTTTAAAGGGAATCAAAAATTTATACAAAAATAATCCGAATTGAATCGATTCGATTTTCATATAAAAGGTAAGCTTATACAACTATTTAGAGTGCATTTGAAAGTGATTTCAATATTTAAAATGTCAGAAAATTGTATACAGGATATAGGATGTAGGATATTATTTTTAGAAATATTTGCAATTTGACTGATAACCAAATAATGTACATATAAAAGAAACTTTTCTTCAAAAAAAAAAAAATTTTACTATCAATATTTTAAAGAAGAAACATTTATTATTATCTGAACCCTTACGAAAAGAAAACAAAACAATAATTTCAAAAGAAGAACAATATTTTTTATTATGTTTAAAAAAAAAACCATCTATCAAAAATGGATATGCCCTTAAAAACATGAGGGTTAAGAAGTATATAAGGAACCTTACCTTATCAAAAATTACTTATAAGATAAGGTAACATATTAAAAAAAGGAGAGCTCGTAGTAAAAAGTCTGTGTCGATTATGCAAACATGAATATTTTGATCAATACAAGGGCAAGAGAGAAGAATATATTTATTTATTTACATTAATATATTCTTCTCTCTTGCCCTAATCCTAGTAACCCTTTCAAGACATATTTAGAGCGTCATTTATGCATTATATTTCCATTTAGTTTATGAAATTTTATGCTATTTTATGTGGGACGATATTGAGAATATCCAAAACAGATGGACCTCTGATTAATATGGTTGATTTTCAAAAATCATTCTTAACCATGTCGAATATAATTTTTCAGTCACCTTAGGTTCATCTATTTAATTTTTGACATCTGGACTTCCCATTCACAAGTGCACCATCTGCAATCTAATAGTTTGAATATTGGCATTTATCTATTCCATTCAGTTAACATGAAATTGGATTTTCCCAACTGGGAATTGGGATTTTCTTTAAAAGGAACAATAATATATTACATTAATTCACTTAAAAGTAAAAAAAATTCTATCGATTTTTTTCATATCAACTTTTCATATAACAATCCAACAAAAAAAAAACAATTTGTGATTTTGATCTAACCTATAATAAGAAATCAATTTACTATTACTGATAATGGGAAAAGTGGAAAAATCACTTAAAATTGTAGAATTTATATTCTTCATTAATGAATAAAGTGATTTTTGTAAATGTTGTAAATTTTTGTCATTTATTTCTGTATGTCAAGTGTACTTTAATGGACACATAAATAAATTAAATGATAACACTCTATATTATTGTTCGAATATATAAAAGACTATATTTTACCAAATATTCTAGTTATTAGAAAAATTGAGGTAAAAATATTTGAAATTGAAATTTTTCGAAAAACTCCTGAATTTTTCAAAAAAGATTTTTTGTAAAAATACATTCTTTCTGAAAGAGTAATAATAAAACTAAATCTAAGTTTAATAATAATGGATTATCGATTTTATTATTTGCTAAGTAGTTATGAAAAATATACCACGTGTATAAGCTTAAATCCGCTGTTTTTTTTAGTAAAAAACACATGTTTTCTGATAAAAAAGCAAAAACAAATTTATTCAAAGTACTTGCCCTAGCTAGCTACACATATTTTTCCATCTCTCGGGCAATTTGTGGATACAACGTCAAAAAATTCCTTCTCTTTCGAGGCAAACCACTCATCAAGCCATTTTTAGACACCTTCGTAAGAATCTGCTGCTCAGCGAGCGCATGGCCCATCGATGAAAACAGGTGGTAGTCGGAAGGGGCCAGGTCTGGTGAATAAGCGGAATGGGGTAGTATCTCCCAGTTGAGTGTCTACAAGTAGTTTCGGACCATTTTTTTATGTATGCGATGGTGTTGTCGTGGAGGAAAATCAGCTTGTCATATCTTTGTTGATAATCCGTCCTTTTTTTTTCGTCCCAAGCGATTTGGTCTTGGGGAAGATGATGATGGTTGGCCGGGATCTTTCACAATCTGATGCAACAACGACTTTCTTTTTTGTCGGGCGAGCAAGATTTCGCATGTGTTTTGGCGTCGCTCCAATTGCTCCGCTAGCATTTTTTGCGATTGGGTATCGTCTTCGTCCAAAAGAGCCTAAAATTAATGGTCCTCAACCTTCCTAGGCCGATTTTCACGCTTATTGTCCCACAAGTCAAAATTGCCGTCTTTGAACCGACGAAACCAATCTCGGCACGTTGTTTCCGATAAAGCACTTTCACCATAGGCCTCCATAAGCATTCGATGCGAGTCGGCAGCCAATTTCTTCAAATTGAAGCTGAAAAGCAGAGCTTCCCGCATATGCTCTTTTTCTGGCATAAAACTAGACATGATTACCAAAGGAAAAATTTATGTGGTTGTACGAAATTACTGACAGTGTGCACTAATTAATGTTGACAGATGTCAAACTCACAAAAAAAAGTATGCCGTGTCCATGGTAGCTTAATACGCTCACTCATGCCATCTATGACCAAACAATACGCTCACTCACGCCATCTATGACGGATTTAAGCTTATACCCCTGGTATATTATAAGAATTATTATTTATTTACGAAGAAAATTGTATATTTTTTTTTATTCTGCATAAAATTATTGTAAAAATCTACAAGAGACTATGCAGAAGCCATTGTATCTGCGAAAAGCGATTGTCTGGGCTGCATTTTGGTCTGAAGTTGTCATTGACACGTATTTCTGTGAAATCGAAGAAGGTAATTCTGTGTACTATTTTTTTAACGAAATCCTAAGATTCAAATTTGGAGTATATGTGATTTTGAGAAGACAATGTCACAAGCCACATAAGACGCGCAATTTTGAAATTTGTTGATGTCAACAAGATCATGCGTTTTAAAGCTGATTGACGTTTTTTTATAAAATTTCGTAAAATAGCATATTTACTAAGACATAATTGAAATTAAAAAACTGTTTAAACAAAAATATACATCAATAATTGGCCGAATTATAACCCAAAATCAGTCATTAAAAATTACCTAAAAAGGATTTTTTATAGAAAATATTGAATTTATTTAATATTACTTTCCAAAATAAAAATTCCGTACCTTTTCATAATATTTAGTGGAAAATGGTTTAATTAAAATCAAATTTATAAGATATTCTTGTTCACGTGTAAGACACAATATTTCTCTATAATTTTTTTTTTTAATAAAAAAGGCAAATCATAGCAAATAATTATTATTTTTTAAAATTTTTTATTTATCTGATAATATGTACAATATTTTTTAAAGTAAATTCGATTACTTCAGTTTCTTATTCAAATATGAAGGTGAAAACCAATTCAGAGATACTAATCAACTAAAACTATTAAATATTAATCAAATTTATTTAAAAATAGATATAAAGTAGAGAATATTTTAAGAAAATATATAATATGTAAAATTACACAGTTTATAAAAGGTAAAAGTTTTGGTTAATTGAATCTCGTCCATAAATAATTAAATTCAATTTTTTTTTTACTAAACTCAATTACACAAAAACTCGAATACATTTCTACGTTTGTTACAAGTCAATATTATAATAACTTGGAAATTTCATTAAAATCATTAAAATTTATATGGTTAAAAATTTTACTGTATATTTTCTTAATTAATTATTTGAAAATGAACAACATCTTTAACTTAAATTTAAATTGAAAATGTTCTTTTAGTTGCTTGAGGGAAATTATTTTAATTCCCAAACAGCCTATAATGACATGTTCTGTTCACTAATTAATTACGCAATGAACATTTATTTGCTATTCAAAAATGAATCCTTGGAAATATATTAATACTCACATGTGTTTGGTGGGGGTGGGTTGGGGTAGGGGGGTTTATAGCTGGAATTTATAAATATGGATAGACTAATATACATATGTGTGTGTAGAATTTTATAGAAAATTTTCGCGAATTCATTCTGTAAATATTTATTATTTTTGTTATAATTTTAATTTGACTCTCAACATCAGCTCAAAAAATCTGGATTCGGCTATATCAACATTAAAGTGCTTGGCATTTTTTTTTTGTATCGAAAAACTCAAAAATTGATATTTGTTTTAATTAGCGTTTTATACAAATGTTATATGTAGATATGAAAATAATCAAACTCTTATGAATACGGGCACGCGAAGTAGGTGAGTTTAATTACTTGCCTGAGTTGCAGGAAAAAAATCAAGAGCTTTTATGTAAAAGTAAAATGATGAATTCGTAAAGCAAAAATGTTCAAGTATTTAATAACCTGCAGAAAATTGGTAATGATTAGAATAATATCCGTAATTGTAGCGATGACGAAAAGAGTGATTTCCTACTTTTTGTTACTTCCATTCATAATCATCGTCCTACCAATATGTACGTACTGACATACCCTAGATTTTTTGATATGCTGTAAACCGCTGAATTTGTTGAAATCATCAAAACCGGCAGTATGTCAACAAAATTCCTCTGAATGAAACAATTTTATGGGAAATGTATTATGCTTCGACGATTTATAAAATGTTTCAGTTGTCGCCAATTCGAAGTGGCTGACTTATTCAGTCGTCATCAAAGTCGCTGTTATCGTCCTCGTCGACATGAGGATTCTGATGGAGTGAAGATACGCAAGGGCCGGAAAACATTTTCGCAATCTAGTTGGAAAATTCATGCATCGATGAATTATTTACTCAATCAGATTTTATTATGGCATACATTTAGAACTGAATGGTTATTCTGGGCATCTGAGGATTGTCACAGCGAAATATCGACAATACGATTATGGCTGCGAATACGAATACATCACCAGAACTGAGTATGTGAGACGTGCGGTTAGCCTGATCCCCCGTAAATTTCTTATGCACGGATCCGTGATATTTGGTTGGTTTACTTGGATCCAATCCAAGTCGAACGTCTCAATTCAGCAACAGCAGCACAATGTTGTGGTCACACAATTAATGCTCCAGTTGTCGCAGACAGAAAATATCTTAAACGAAAAACACTGAAAATAATCATAAAGTGTTTCGGTTAATCCCTTAGTATTAAGAATCTCAAGATATCATAATGGCGACCAGAGCACTCGTTTTAGCATTTTTCGCTTTTTTATCAGACTGATAAAGATTTGTACAGCTTCTGTGAGCAATAATTTTTCGACCTAGACATTGTCTATTGCTACTTGAAAAATAATAAGAAATCGATATTCCAGATATAAGCATATATATACTTGCATATCTTAATATTTTATTAGTAGTTATTTTTGCAAAATCACCATCAGTTAAATGGTTTTTTTTTTCTTCGCTAACAAATTGATGACATTTTAGCTATAATTCTGTAGCTGAGAACCACCAGATGTCAATGTTTGATGAATTTCTGTCTATCATCTATTTGCATCAATGATTCTCTAAAATATAATTTATTCCGCATCATGTACTACTTCGTGAGCATCGAGCTCCTTACACCAACTGTGGTTATTTATTATTAAGAAAATAGTTCCTTAGTAAATTGAACAGCATCATCAACAGTGGAATTTACAAAATCTCATCAAATTTTTATTCTCATATATATTGTAATTAATTTTATATTAATTAAAATACCAACATAATCAAATTCAATCAATACTAATTTTTACGAAACTTTTATTCAATTAAATAAATAAAATTTGTGATTTATAAATATTTTGATGATCATCTATGAGAAGCGATTATTCAACCAAAAAAGAAAAAGTCTTTTCCTTAGCCTAGATGATAATTAGAAAAAAGCCAATGTTCTGTGTTTATATGATTTAGCAATTTTTGATATTAATTAATTTCGATTTTACTATAACTAATTTTTTTTTTTTAGTTAATATGTTTTACCTTAATTTCTATGAAGAAAAACATTAAATTCTTTGATTTTCTGAGAACTTTTTTCTTATAAAATACCACACTTTTTTTTAATGTCTATTATAAATCTTAAGAAAAAAGAGATTTTAATACCAAATATAAAATGAAATAAAAATAAAAAACAAAACTACTAGAATATTATTTGACAAAAAATCAGTTATTATCATTTTTAAATATGTTGACATGACAAAATAATGTACATATAACATTGATTTTGCAATAGTAAACGATTATCCATTTTAGTAGTTTAAAAAGTAAACCCTTCTCATTTCATATTAGCCAATTATACATATTATTTAAAAAAATAATTGTTTAGCTCTATGTTTGCCATTTTAGATAATAGATTATTTAATTGCAAAATAATTCTAACAAAATTACAAAATTTCCTCAAATATGGTACGAGGGTCGTTCAATAAGTCCTTAGAAAATCCGAGAAATTGCGCTCGTAGTATCGGTAAAGATTAAGTATCATTATCCGCAGGAAACTGTCAAAATTTCAGCTCGATCCTTAGCGTAGGTCAATTTCTATCGTCGATTAAAGTTAACGACATTTATTTGTGCATAACAATAGAAAAAAGCGAGTTTAGGGCTGTCATCAAACATCTCCATTTGAAAGGCTTAAGCCCGAAAGAAATCAAATCCGAGTTGGATGCAGTTCATGGCACATCTGCACCTGTATTTGCGACGGTTTACAATTGGGTGAATGAATTCCACAAAAGATGAACATCGTTCAGGACGCCCAGTTGAGGTGTCTACTCCTGAAATCATCGACAAAATTCACGATCTGATTTTGAACGATCGGCGAATTAAAGTGCGCGAATTAGTTGAGGCCACGGGCATATCACAAGGTACAGTCGCTTCAATTTTGCATGAAAAATTGTCTGTGAAGAAAATTTCGGCAAGATGGGTGCCGCGTTTGCTCTCAGATGAGAATAAGCGCAATCGTGTAGTGGACTCTGAGGCTATGTTGGCACTCTTTCATCGCAATCCTGCCGAATTCCTTCGTCGATATGTCACTGTGGACGAAACCTGGACACACTACTACACTCCAGAACCAAGAGACAGTCATCACAGTGGATTTTCAAGGGTGAACGGGCTCCGAAGAAGGCAAAAACTGTGCCATCGGCCGGCAAGGTGATGGGCACGGTCTTTTGGGATTCGCAGGGCATCATTTTTATCGACTACTTGGAAAAAGGAAAAACAATAACAGGAGCGTATTACGCGTCGTTATTGCAACGGCTGAGCGAGGAAATCAAAGAGAAACGCCCCCCTCTGAAGAAGAAAAAAATCCTCTTGCATCAGGACAATGCGCGTGTGCACACCTGCGCTGTTTCCATGGCCAAAATTGTGGAATTGAGAATAGAATTGTTGCAGCATCCCGTTTATTCACCAGATTTGGCCCCGAGTGACTATTTTCTTTTCCCCAATCTGAAGAAATGGCTTGGCGGAAGACGGTTCACTTCCAACGAGGACGTCATTGCTCAAACGGATGAGTATTTTGCAGAACTTCCGAAATCCTATTTTTTGGACGGGATAAAAATTTTGGAAAAACAGTTGGAAACGTGTATAGAACTAAAAGCAGATTATGTTGAAAAATAAAATTTCATCCAAGATCATGCGATTTGACGTTGAACTTTTTTTTGCAGGACGCAAACGTTTTTTTCTTATAGGACTTAAACCTAATAGAATTAAAAATAAAACGACCGTAAAGTAAAATCCGAACTATTACTCAACATTTGCTATAACAAAAATGTTCTTTAAAAAAAATCGAGTCTTGCAAGAAATTGTGAGATAATTATTTATTTTTAATACATAATGACACGGTGAATGTTATATAATATATTAAAAATTTAAAATGAATTTATTATAATTGAACTTTCCAAATCATAAATTGAATAATCCATTACAAATTAAAGTGGAGTATTTGTAATAATTTTATAGAGAAAATTTTATCAACAATTTCGCATTCAATTTTTTTTTCTTGATTATTGATTCTATACACCAACTATTGGGTGTAAGTGAAAGTTCTGTCGTTTTTTTCTAAAGAAAAAACTAAATTTTTTTAAACTTTTTATTCAAAAATTAATCCAAAATATAATTTCCTTTATTAGTTACAAGTGTCTGCTAGCGTTCTGGCAGGTTATCCAACCCCCTGGAAAAGAAGTCCTGCAATTTGGACACCCTCATAATTTATATATTCATTTCTATCAAGAAAGTTTTGCAGCAACCTGAACAGATGATAGTCAGATCTGGACAATATGCTTGCTTTCGCAACCAAGTCTGCAATTTTTGTACGGTTTTTCTTGCCACGTGCGGACTAGCGTTGTCATGGTGAAGGATTAAATCCTTTCTGCTGGCCAAATATGGACGTTTACGTTAAATTTCTTTATTCAAAACATCAAGTTGCGAACAGTAACGTTCATAAAAAAACTGTTTTAAAAAAAAAAAAAAACTGTTTTAAAAAAAAAAAATTTTATTTTTCAACATAATCTCCTTTTAGCTCTATACACTTTTCCAGCCGTTTTTCCAAAATTTTTATCCCGTGCAAAAAATAGGATTTCGGAAGTTCTGCAAAATACTCATCCGTTTGAGCAATGACGTCCTCGTTGGAAGTGAACCGTCGTCCGCCAAGCCATTTCTTCAGATTGGGGAAAAGAAAATAGTCACTCGGGGCCAAATCTGGTGAATAAGCGGGATGCTGCAACAATTCTATTCTCAATTCCACAATTTTGGCCATGGAAACAGCGCAGGTGTGCACACGCGCATTGTCCTGATGCAAGAGGATTTGTTTCTTCTTCAGATGGGGGCGTTTCTCTTTGATTTTCTCGCTCAACCGTTGCAATAACGACGCGTAATACGCTCCTGTTATTGTTTTTCCTTTTTCGAAGTAGTCGATAAAAATGATGCCCTGCGAATCCCAAAAGACCGTGGCCATCACCTTGCTGGCCGATGGCACCGTTTTTGGCTTCTTCGGAGCCCGTTCACCCTTGAAAATCCACTGTGATGACTGTCTCTTCGTTTCTGGAGTGTAGTAGTGTATCCAGGTTTCGTCCACAGTGACATATCGATGAAGGAATTCGGCAGAATTGCGATGAAAGAGTGCCAACATAGCCTCAGAGTCCACTACACGATTGCGCTTATTCTCCTCTGAGAGCAAACGCGGCACCCATCTTGCCGACATTTTTTTCATAGACAATTTTTCATGCAAAACTAATTCGCGCACTTTAATTCGCCGATCGTTCAAAATCAGGTCGTGGATTTTGTCGATGATTTCAGGAGTAGACACCTCAACTGGGCGTCCTAAACGATGTTCATCTTTTGTGGATGAACGGCCACGTTTAAATTCATTCACCCAATTGTAAACCGTCGCCAACACAGGTGCAGATGTGCCATGAACTGCATCCAACTCTGCTTTGATTTCTTTCGGGCTTAAGCCTTTCAAATGGAGATGTTTGATGACAGCCCGTAACTCGTTTTTTTCCATTGTTATGCACAAATAAATGTCGTTAACTTTAATCGACGATAGAAATTGACCTACGCTATGGATCAAGCTTAAATTTTAGCAGCTTTCCTGTTGATAATGGTACTTACAAAAAAAAAATCTTTACCGACACTACAAGCGCATTTTCTTGTATTTTCTAAGGACTTATTGAACGACTCTCGTATAATTTTGTTTCAGCAACTCATAGTGGACAATACCCCTCCGATCCCACCAACAACACAACATAACTTTCTTTTGATGCACGCCAGCTTTGGATGTGGTCGGTGGTGTCTCCCCTTTGTAAACATATGCCCTATTTCTTACCACATGTTTATGAACTATCCACTTTTCATCACCACTCATCAAGCGGCCCACAAACGGTTCCCTTTTGTGACGAGCAAGATTTGAAGAATATATTGAAATTCGACCCTTAAAATTTTTTTCGCTTAATTGGCGTGGCACCCAAACAGAGAGTTTGGACACAAACCCAACCCTTTTAATGTGCTCTAAAGCAGTAGTCTGATGAATTCCAAGCTTGAAGGCCACTTCTGTGGAATTTAACATGGGATTTGTCCTGATCATATCTTCGTCATTGACATCTGATCGCTTTCCTGATCTGGGTTCATCTTTCAAAGAAAAATCACCCGAACGAAATTTCGCAAACCATCTCTGGCATGTTCGATGTGTACGTGTAACTGCATCTTATCCAAACACGCCACACAAGTTATTTTCAGCCCCCATCGCGTTGTTTTCTTTTTGGAACTCATACAACATACAATGTTTTAAGTGCACTTTTTCTTCACACATATTGACTATTTTACAAATTTAAAAAAAAACTGACAAAAATATGGAAAAAATGTATACAAACCATCAGAACTCTTGCTAAGAATCGACAACGCATACAAGTGCAAGTGTTCAAAAACGACAGAACTTTACCTTACACCCAATACTTGAAAATAAAGAATTTACTTTCAATATACAAAAAATTATCATAAACAAACTAATAGAATTTACTTTAGTATATAAAATATTAATTAAACTAATATTTTCATTGTTTCAATTTTATTAAATTTACCTGGAATAAATTGATTTAATCGATTTTCATTCATAAATTACATACTTGACTATAACAAAGTTTCTGAGTCTTGACAGAAGATATATGGTGTGTAAATTAAATTAATATAAAATTTATAAAATGCTTTTAAATACTTCTAATAGTAGAAAATTCCATTAGTATTTTATAAATTGCTTCAAAACTTTATTATTTGTTTCAAGGATGATATTGATAACTGGTGGTAGAAAGTTTCAAAATTTATCGGCACCATTTCGAGTATGAATAAGTGAATAGCTTCCGGTAATAGAAAATGCATTTCCGTATAATGTGAAAATAGCTTCTTGTGCCTTTCATCGATATAATTCTATAAAATTTATAATAGGTCCGACAATTTGGTACAAAATGAAAGATTTACTAAGACGAACAGCAAGTAATAGAAAATGTATATTTTATGAAAAACTTTATTATAATTAAAAGTTTCTAAAAATATCTTATTTCTTTTTTTTTTGCATTTTTATTTTTATTTATATAAGAATTTTTTTTTCGCTTAGTATAAATATCTAACAATTTACTCTTTTAACTTTATAAGAAAATCAAAATAAAAATAAATAAAAATATAAAGCAAATTCATATGAAAAAATAAAATGCTAAAATATAAGAAGAAATTTTCACTAGAAAATAGATAGAAAAAACCTACAAAATCAAAGTCATAATCGATTGTAACCGACATTTTCCTTTTACTAAAGAACCCCCTTTAATAATAATAAATAATTGGTTATAATCCTTGCAAAATAATGTCAAATATCATCTATTCAACCAAAATCACTGGAAAATAGAACGTAGAGAAAATATCTACTTACCTTTCTACAGTTTATTATTTGCTCCAAAATATACCAAGAAATACAGATACTTCCTTGCGTAATTGTTATTAAGCGCCCGGAAACAGTTTCAACATGTTCTTGGTTACATTTACGAAATTCATTCAACTTTACCATTTAATCGAAAATCCTTTTTATTTTAAGGATATACTTATACTAGGTAGAGAAAATTGAGCAAAATGTACAAAATTGTATCTAATTTACCACTTAAAGTTCTACCGAAATCAAGCGGTAGAAAAGAGCTTTTTAACGTATAAATGTGTGGTTTTTCGACATCTAAATAGAAGTGCCAGAATCAAATAACGAATCTATTATTGATATCACGTTTCTGACATATAAATTAATTTTCTCCAAATACCTTTAAAGAAGGGTCAAATTAGAGCTTATTCAAACTACCTTCAATATTGTTTTCCTAAAACGAAAATTAACTAAATACGGTAACAATTAATTTTTCAACAAAACAGAAACCGAAATAGATATTTATACAGATTAATTTAATTTAAGATCTTTATAATTAATAAGATTTTTTTCTTTATCATTAAAATTATTCTAATCAAATATATTTTAATCGAAAATTTAGAGAACATTTAATTTTCACTTGTTTTGACAGCTTACAGGTATTATGATTAAGAAAACAATATTTTTAATTTAATCGATTGTTTTTAGGGAATAAAACACTCCTCTGCAATTGTATACGAGATGTGACAGAAAAGTAATGCGATGGTTATCACTGACAATTGGAGTGATTTATGGCGACTCTGTGAACGTCTCCCCCATGTAGCTTGTATGGTAGTCCTTCCTTGGCGTGCAGGATTAGTTCAATTATCCTTACTAGGAGGATACATTTTTTGGTGGCAGAAAGCATTTTTAGAGTGCCGAGGAGCTGTAAAAGACGAAATTCATTTAGGGATGCCTACAATATCGTAAACTGATGTTAGACGATTGGCTCTTCTGAGGTTAGACGGTCGATTATGCTTCCAGGACAGTAATATTATATTATTTAACGTGACTTATCTGTCGTTAAACATAAAACCACAAGTCGCTTACGACCATAGGGATTGAGGTATGCTCAATCAAGTAACCAATATTATTATTATTAGATAATAATCCGACGGGCTCAAATCACAGCTCCGAGGCGACCAATTGCTATCAGAATTTCGGCTGATTATTCGGTTTTCGAAAGCAGTGCCCAAAAGTTGGATTGTTACTGTGTGGCAAGTGGCTGTGTGGCAAGTGGCCCCGTCCTGTTGAAACCAAATGTCGTCTGAGCCCCAGATGCGACAATTTTGTTTGTTGATATACTCACCGAGGTGGAAATGGGCCTCATCCGAAAAGATGATTTTTCGGTAAAAATGCTCATCTTTGGCCAATTGATCTTGAGCCCATTGGGCAAACCGAAAACGCATCGGATGGTCATGCGGCTTTAGTTGTTGGATTAATTGAACTTTGTAAGCTTTCATACCGAGGTCTTTGTGCAAAATTCTCAACAAAGAAGTGCGAGAAATGTTCAATTCCTGAGAACGGTGACGAGTTGATGTTGATGGATGATTACGGACATTTTCAGCAACGGCGGCAATATTCTCGGCCGAACGCACTGTATTAGAGCGGGCACGAGTTGCTTTAGCAACCAACAAACCAGTTTCGCGAACTCGCTTGACGAATTTGTCCACAAGTTGACGTGATGGCATTCGATTTTTGCTCATTTTTTTTTAAATTTCTCACAGTTTGGATTGAAGAGTCACCATTTTGGAAAAAAGTTCTCAATATTTCCCAGTTTTCTTCAAGCGTATGGATTACGAATTCGTAAAATTCAGACTTTCAATTAACAATCTATCAATTCGTGATGACATTTAACACTTAAGTACTTCAAATAAATAGTGGTTCAAAATGCAATCGCTAGGTGAACCACCCTATATTAGTGGGGAGGACTATCCAAACCTCTGCTGCCATAAGCAGTGACAGCGCCCGAGGTAATTTTCAGTATCTCCCTCCAGCTATCCGTAGACCGTACCCGCGATATTGGTATCAACCACAGACACTACGTTGCTGCCTAAACAGTCTCACCATTGTCGGGCACAGTGTGTTCCAACACCATGGGGTACCCCGAGTCCCGTAGTACCAATTTTTGTTTTAAGAGTACTTCAATTCGTACTCCGCTCATTGAGCTACGGTAAAAAATCTTGTGAATCCCTAGGCACCGCTAGGCCAGCTCAGGTACGCGGGTTCACCAAGCCCGAAAGTACAACCGGAATCGACCTTGGTATTTCACACGGTATTTCAGCCACCTTGCGTGTAATTTACACACTCATTCACACACCATTCTCACTCTCCTCTCAAAAATTGCCACGGAAAATCTATTGAAGGATTCATACTATTCTCTCACACCTAACACCCAACTCACATCTACACTCTCATCATTCCACACGATTCCACATGCACCTAAGTCACTCAAATCCCCGTACAGGCCACACTCAATGAGAAGGTTCTTGGTACTCTCCTCCGTCGCCCTACAAGGGCATCTAGCCTCCGCAGCCAAACCACGTCTGTACAGGAACCCATTCATACAGTCTTTTCCCATGAGTAAATACCCAAGGTACAGACCAAATTCAAATCCATACACAGATGCAAAGCATACATCCGAAATGAACATGTGCGTCCATCTGCCATTCATACTCTCATCCCATCGACGTTGCCAAATTTCACACATTCTATTCAGGGCCAGTACATGCCGCTGGCGTGGACTAAAATCCTGAACCTCTTCATTCGTAACCGCACAACCAAAAAGCGGGATGCTTCGCCGTAGACGGAAGTAGATGTTTTCACTCAGCACCTCCAGGTCCCATGGAATTTCTCCCATGGGAACCTGCATCGCCTCGGTTGACACGGTTCTACACAACATTCAAACATGCATACAAAATCAGACGCTGAACTGAATTTATGCCCACCCTTGTATGCTTCCAAGATAAACCGCCAGTCCAGTTTTAAAGTCCTTAAAATACTCAGAAAAAGTATTCTTTGCATCAATGAGTTTTTATCCAAAAATGAAAATTCTGTGCCTTTCTAGTCTCCATCTTTTCAACTCCCCTATTCAACTGATAAAGTTCGTGGGACATTTTTATTATCCCACAAGAATTATAATAATAAAAGGACGTCTTCTTGGTACTGTCGAGTTAACCTCGTTTAATACACGAGCAATGAAAATGAACTTCTAGACAGCATCCATAATAGACTCAGAGATGGCTTAGATTTGTTGTAGCTTAAATTTTATTATAAAATTCTAATTAATAAGAAGTACATTCGACACAAATGTACTCATACTTGTTAATGAACATAAAAAAGATATTACTTATTATTAAAATACCAGAATTTACAAAATTTTCTATTTACTATGTTTAAACAAATATTTCACTTCGAATATTATCTACGTCCTCGTTTTTATTTTAAAATTTCTTCGTTTTCATTATAGCAAATAAATACTCTGATCAAGTAAGATTTATAAAAATCAATACAGTCATAATAATATTTAACAATACAGTCATAAGATTGGAAAAATATTTAATAATAATCAAGTTGCGTTATTTCTTTAAATAAGTTTTCTATTTAATTTTTTTGTTACTAAAAAAAAAATTCCATTAAATTCAAATTTATCCAAAAAAAAAAAAAAATCCGATTGAATCTATTGAATCAGCAATACATGGAAATAATTTCCAATATTGAACGTAAATAAATCTATTTCTTTAGATTTACTAAGAAATATCTCATATGCCTATATATACATTTTAGACTCTAATATAGACTCTATAAAGAAACATTATTTTTTTCTAGTTTAGAAATGTGTGATTTAAAAATGTCAACTCCATACAGAAATAAATTGCATAGAATCTATAAAAAATATCGAAATAAAAATCTTTTGAAGAGAAAATAAATCAAATATAACGAAAGGACTTGTGAATTTAGTTGAAAAAATTTCATAAAGGCACTTGATATTTATATTTTTTGAACGTATCTTTAGATGAAAATTCCTATACATTTGGTAGAGAAATAATCAATTTATTTTGATAGATATTTTTTTTTAAAAACCACTCAAATGATAAGAATTTAAAGTATTTATAATAATTTTTCATAGTCAAATGATTTTATATTGAATATTCTTACTATGCTATGATGAAGTATTGGTAAAAGGAAAATTATTTGTTTTAAAACAAGAACAATTTTTCCCCAAAAAAAGAAATAGATTAAAAAAACCTATTATCGAATTATTTCTATGAGATATAAAAAGATTTCCGGAAAAACTTTAGGCTAACTACTAAATGTTCTAAAATTATACAGCCAATAGGGATGAAAAAAATTACCAAAGGCCTTATACGAGTATATCTATTGTAGGCTAGTATATTATTATTTTCATAAAATGTGAGAAAAAAATATAGTCTTGTAGAAATATATGAGTAAGTATAAAACACAACGTTTTACTATTATTTAATAGTAAAAATAATATACTGTCATCTACAAATATGAGGAGATTTTTTATTAACGGACCATAACCAATAGTTTCCCATTTTCATATTTCGGAACATTTAGTAAGTTGTAACAATAACCACTGGTATTTACGTTTTATTGTACTATAATATTAAAAGAGAACAGTAAGTAAACTTATTTTGTATTTTGTATTTTTGATCATAATAATATTTACTCTTATTTCTCCAGATTTACTAATACTCTTTATGATTATAACTTTGTTATGATGTCTTCAAAATAAATAAAAGTTCCAATAAGAAATAATATTTTTTCAACATTATAAAAATTTATGAACTTGACATAATTCTAGTTGTATTGCAGCAATATCAACAGGTTATTCATAATATATTTTATTGTTTTGTAAATATTTATCCATTTCTTAATACTTTTCATAGAAGGTAAATGTTCGATAAATAAAAAAAATTAAGGTAGTAAAATGATAATTAACTAAATTACAATATTTATTAATAAATACTCAATAAACTAATGGGAAATTTTCAATTAGATGATATAAGATATTATACAATACTCGTTTTTATTTGCAATAATATAAAATTTAGTTAATAAACGGTTACTAAGAATAAAAAAGAATTTATTATCAAAGTTTTAATTGCAAACTTGATAGGCCATATTTAGGAAGTTTCAGATTGTTTTTCTGCTATAAAATAACACCAATAAATTTTTATGGATTCCATCCATTTATAGATAATGCAAAAAATATTCCTGATCACCAATTTGGCTTCTCGGTCATCGCATTGTTGATTATATTGCATCTTCTCTCGAGAGGAAAGTATATTGCCCAACAGTATTCTTAGATATTTCTCTGAAAACTTAAGAGCTTTTTTTCTGCTTCGAGGGTCGTTCAATAAGTCCTTAGAAAATCCAAGAAATTGCGCTTGTAGTATCGGTAAACATTTTTTTTTGTAAGTAGCATTATTGACAGGAAAGTTGTCAATTTTAGCTCGATCTATAGCGTAGGTCAATTTCTATCATCGATTTAAGTTAACATTTATTTGTGCATAACAATGGAAAAAAACGAGTTTACGGCTGTCATCAAACAGCTCCATTTAAAAGACTTAAGCCCGAAAGAAATCAAAGCCGAGTTGGATGCAGTTCATGGCACATCTGCACCTGTGTTTGCGACGGTTTACAATTGGGTGAATGAAGTTAAACGTGGCCGTTCAACCACAAAAGATGAACATCGTTCAGGACGCCCAGTTGAGGTGTCTACTCCTGAAATCATCGACAAAATCCACGATCTGATTTTGAACGATTGGAGAATTAAAGTGCGCGAATTAGTTGAGGCCACGGGCATATCACAAGGTACAGTCGCTTCTATTTTGCATGAAAAATTGTCTGTGAAAAAAATTTCGGCAAGATGGGTGCCGTGTTTGCTCTCAGAGGAGAATAAGCGCAATCATGTAGTGGACTCTGAGGCTATGTTGGCACTCTTTCATCGCAATCCTGCCGAACTCCTTCGTCGATATGTCACTGTGGAGGAAACCTGGATACACTACTACACTCCAGAAACGAAGAGACAGTCATCACAGTGGATTTTCAAGGGTGAACGGGCTCCGAAGAAGGCAAAAACTGTGCCATCGGCCGGTAAGGTCATTATCGATTACTTGGAAAAAGGAAAAACAATAACAGGAGCGAATTACGCGTCGTAATTGCAACGGTTGAGCGAGGAAATCAAAGAGAAACGCCCCCATCTGAAGAAGAAAAAATCCTCTTGCATCAGGACAATGCGCGTGTGCACACCTGCGCTGTTTCCATGGCCAAAATTGTGGAATTGAGAATGGAATTGTTGCAGCATCCCGCTTATTCACCAGATTTGGCCCCGAGTGACTATTTTCTTTTCCCCAATCTGAAGAAATGGCTTGGCGGATGACGGTTCACTTCCAACGAGGACGTCATTGCTCAAACGGATGAGTATTTTGCAGAACTTCCAAAATCCAATTTTTTGGACGGGGTAAAAATTTTGGAAAAACGGTTGGAAAAGTGTATAGAGCTAAAAGGAGATTATGTTGAAAAATAAAATTTTTTTTTTTAAAAAACAGTTTTTTTCCATCTTTTTCCATGGATTTATAACGACCCTCGTATATAAGTTTACGACGTTATAATAAATTCTTATATCACCCAAAGTCATTTTCCAGTAGCTTATTAATACAGATTCTTTAGAAATATATTTTATTTTAGCTGGAGTTCTATAGGGTTCTTTTCTTGGTCCTATTTTATATTGGAATATGCTTAATTCAGTGTTAAAAATTATTTATTCAAATCAAATCTTCATCATTTTTTGGGCAGAGCCATGATTCTATCAGTAGAGAACTTCTGTTATTTCTGGTTGAAAAATTGAATGAAGTGATTTTCACAGGCCTCTCTTAAAGCCATTCCAGTTCCGTTAAGAGAGTTCTGCAGATATCGAAAAAAGTGGTATACTAAGGGTGCTATATCTGAGCTACACGGTGGTGGAATTAACTATTCAGGCAAGCCCTCTTAATTTTTGGCAAGAGGATACCCTTCATATTGATCAATTCTGGACATTTTCTCTCAATCGCTTGGCACAATCTCTCGAGTTGGTCACTGCGCAGTACCTAGTTTATATTTTGACCGAACAGTAGCGGTTCATAATGAACGATTTCCTTCCAGTCCCACTATACACACAGCATATTACCCCTGACTTTGAAATTATTTATGATTGTTCATCTCTCTTTCACCATCATCTTTTTCGAACGTTATTCTCATATTATACCCATTTTATCATAAATGGCTCGATTTCATTGCGCTTTTGCAGCGTATCGTAAATCTTGTTTTTTTACACCCCTTTCATGAGGCACCCAAACATTAAATATCATTTTTAACCTAGCTTTTCAACAATGGTTTACAACGTTTTGATAATATTGTAAATCGTTAATTTACAAGCTATGTTATTACTGTTGATATACCGGTTTTGACCAATTTTCTCGAGAATTTCATCACTTTTTTCGATAATTGGCCGATCAGAACAGGGCTCATCCTTAATATCGAGGAAAGCGAGCATTTTTATTTCTTTGAAATCCAAATTTTTAGTATAAAAGCCAGCGTGCTGCCGATATTCATACAGTACCTAAAAAAATTTATCTTTAGTCTGGTCAATTTATAAACATTAATAACTATTAATACACTGCATTAATAACTATTATTTCAATAAAAAATTTTGCTACACAAAGCTTTGAATATCACCTTTCAAACGTGTTAATGCGGCAAGTGCTTAATGTGGCTTTATTTGCTTTGAACATCATCCGTCAGAAAACGCCACGAACTTGTTTACTATCTAATATTTTATTTAAACTCATTCTAATACTATCATTACTATTTATTCAGATTATACGGCTAAATGTACTCTCTATGCAAATTCTGATAAAGCATCTAAGAATTTATAATCCCATATTCACAATCTCAAAGCCAAATTAACAAGATGAAGAGTGAAGGTAAATGAGAAGAAAATTATTTCCGCTCTTTGTCAAAAACAACTTCCCACTTTATACCTTAATTTAAATATGATTCCAAAATTTATTAAAGCGCATTAGTTAGGACTTATAATATTTTTATAAACAACACAATTTCAAAGCCAATTTTGGCTTATGGAATTGAACTTCAGGATGAAACCAAACGTTCCAATTAATTAAATTTATGATATTACTCTCTTAATTACAATATTTTCAGCATTCAGTCCTTAATTAAATTTATGATACTACTCTCTTAATTACAATATTTTTGTAGTTATAGATTAAGAAAAAAATTTAAAAAAGAAGAATTTCCTTAATATTGATAATAACCTCAAAATATGTAACAAAATATTTCTGTAAATAAAATTGAAACATTTTCTATATGTTCTTATTCATGAAGCTTGCACTATTTAAGTTCAATTACTCTTCTTACAAATAGTTCTAGTTTCATAAATAAGGGCCATCTTTAATACAAGTTTCGTTCATAAATTTTTATATGCTAAAACTAATAACACTTTTATATGTTGCAACAGGTATCATTAATGGACATATTCTAATCGTAATTGCAAAAATAGTACGTTCACGATAACTAAATAGTTAATGTAATTTCATATGAGGACGCTGGATAATCACCCTAGTGAACTATTATCTGTAGATTACGACATTAGCAGAATAAATTGTGCGTACAAAATACCCTTTTGTATGGTTTTCAACGAGACACTATATACCCTAAGCAATTACGTATACTAAAAATTGAGGTGGGTTATTTTCTCAACCAAACCCCTTTTATTCATAAGTATTCGTGTTGCATAAAAGTACAAAGTTAATATGATCAACGTTTTTATTCAATTAAAATTTTCAACTCTGACGGTAACTCTTCAGTAATACTAATGTGCTTATATGAACCTAATAATATTAACAATATTAATTCTCGTTTATGGATATAAGCATTTATTTATTATGCAAATTAAATAACTGAACTCGACTAAAACGGACATACTCGTATTATTACATTTGTAGATAAAAAAAAACAAACCTAATATTATGAACTGATTACTGAAAGCTGTTTTCTGAAAATTACTTTCTTTCTAGAGTATTACGTCAAAAGTATAGGCACTATCGCACTCATACTAAAGGACTGTATCCAATTTGAAATAATCTTTTCCGAACTTAAATTGAGAAGCACTACTAATAATATTGTATAAGCAACAGCACTAATGGGAACATATCCGTTCGTAGAGATGATGTTGTCTGCTCAGAGAGTTACCTGCCTGGTCTTGATTTTTTTCCAATATTAAACTCAATTTAATTTTAATTGCAATTAAAGTGCTTTACTATTTCACGGTAGTTAACCGATGATAAAATTATGAGTTAACTACACCAAATAAGAAATTCCACATTAAGATAATCTGCTGTTACTACAGATAAAGTAGATAAAATCAGACCGTACAGATAAAAAGATTATCTATCACTCGAGAGTTATACTATCTATTACAGTACATTTACTAGATTAATGATTCATAGCTTTCACAATTTATTAAAAACTTTATACTTTACTACATACTGATTATTATATCACAATAATTTTCAGTATACAATTGTTTTTATTTTACGCTTTTTTCTTCCAATGTCCTTATTGTATTAATTTCCTAAGCAAAGATTCAATAATTTCTCCCAATATTTCCAACAAGGGCAAAATATTCATCATGAAATTGGAATTTTACTATCAACAAGAACCTAAAAATAATTGCCTATAAAATGTTAACTGTTCAAAATAAGCAGATTTATAGGCTTCAATCAAATGTTCATGGTCTGTGATTTTTAATACCACTCAAATAAAGGATTTTACTATCATCACACTTCGTTTGCTAACAACTTATAAAAAGTCCCTACCGCATTGACGAAACTCTACGGAAATATCGTCGTCGTCAGAATTTGACAAACAATGAGTTATCCTGTGTAGAATATTTTGATTTATTACTTAATATTACCAATATCATAAAATTTGAAAATTTATTTAATTAAAATATAAGCATTGAAGAAGAAAATTATTATTTATTTATGCCCTAAAATTAGCTCTTTTCAGGTTAGATAAATATGCTATGGAACTAATATAGTGATTACAGCAAAAATATTTAAATTAAAAATTTCTTTAGAAATTATTTTAGAGAATAATTTCATAGATTATAAAAATACCTAAGAAGATATCAATTTGATAAGATATAGCTATCAATTTTCCTATTTTTAATGTAAAATAGATTGAAATAGGATTTCCTAAGTAAAGTAAATATATTAAAAGAAAATTTATATTCTGGTTTAGTTTCACAATCGATAGTTATACTCGTAGTACTCTCATTTTACAGTGTGAATTTTCTAACACTCAATAGTAAAATATTCTATAAAGTGAAAATTACATGGTACTATTAAGTCTTGCGAGAATTCGTATCTACAGTAAGTACATTGCTGATATTTTCCAAAGTTTTCTACTCTGTATGTATCTAAGCTGCACAAAGATCAAAGGGTTTCCTTTTTGTGTCAACATATGCCATGTCAGAGTGCAATTTCTATTTAAAGTATACGAATGGGTATATCCATAATTTATGTATGAACATATATAAAAAGATAATTTCAAATCGATACATATGTGCATTTAAAAGCAGTCATTACATTACAAAATTATAGGAAGAATAACCCAATACAGTAAAATTCACATCGGAAGTAATTCTAAAAAGGATTTGGTATCAAAGATTTTCTAAAAATAATATAACCTAGTAGAATAGGAAAAGATAATTAATGAGAAAACATTAAAGGGAAAATTCTATAATTGACTTTAAAAATATTTAAAGAAAATCGCAATTAATATCAATCTTTCAGAAACTGAAACGAATACGAAGAGTTCTAAAAGAATAATGAGTCCTGTCATCACACTGACAGTGATCTGGCAATAAGGTTGCTTGTTTATTTGTCCCCCTCTAGGCGAGCGGTATAAGTTTCAACGTCGTTCGGTAATTATACGACCCTAGAGAGCGTAGTAAGTGAAGTTGTGTTTTTTTGTAGTGTGCTACGAAAAATCGAACAGATGAATTTTCAGTGAAAGGATGTGCCGTGGAGTTTCATGTAAATTTGGGTGAAACCTTCAACATCGAAAATGAAACCTTCAACATCGAAAACTGATGAAAATGTGGAGCAATTGAGGGATCTTATAAGGTCACACCATCAATTAACATTGAAACTGACAAGTGAGGTTTCGCAGGGCTGAGAAAAGGGGACATTGCATATATTTGGATGCTCCAACATGACAACGGCACTTGCCATGCGGTCAACACCATCAACGAATGTCGTCATGGAGGCTACAATATCGAAGATTGATGAAAAGTTGGAATGATTAAGGGATCTTGTGACTCCCTGTCAAGTAAGCGCAATATCTGTCAAGCAAGATATACACCATATTCCTTGAAGACTCTCAAGAAAAAGATCTTCGCGTCAGATCGTATATTAGAGACACTTGACAGCACCTTCTCCTACACAGTAAGCTCCATTAACGACTTTTTGTTACAAAAAGAAATTCCTGGCGTCCCCAGCCCCCTATTCACCTGATGTTTTTCGTGTAATTTTTTTTGTTCCCTTATATAAAAAAATACTTAAAAGAATATATTTTTGGTACTCTCGATAATATCCAAAAGAGTGTAACCAAAGACCTGAAGGCGATGTCAGTTAAAGCTGTGGAAACAACACTTCCTCCGATATAAAACTGCTCAAGCAAATAACTTAAATTGCTGAAACAAACTGTTAAGATATAATAATCGGAAATAAAATAATTATTTCATTTTATTTCTGATTATTATATCAAATTGACAGAATACTTATGTATCGGTTGCTTCTAACCATGTCTAATTAAGTAATATTTACATCGTTTTTGTTAGTGAATCAATTAATTTCGTCCTTTACGTCTCAGACTAGCTAAGACTGCCAACTCTCAAAAATCTTGTCAATACACTTTTACCATAATGTCTCGATATTTTCACTTCCTTATTACTAACGTATATAAAACACTGTTGGGTCAATAAAGTTTTAGTATAAAAGACTGTTATAATATTTTCATCCCTCAAACAAATATTTTTTAAAAAAGTCTATTTAATTAATTAAATTTTTCCTGTTTTTTTTTCACATTGAAAAAAACCTATATAATCTTATTTTAAGGATATTTAAAATATTATTATTTATGCATTCTTTAAGAAACTAGACTCATCAAAAATAACCTGACTTTCCCAAATACATTTTCTTGGATATTTATTGATCAGGCCATAAAAAGTATACTTAAATCATACCAAACACGCTTGAAATCTCATTTTAATATCACTCTTTTATGAAATATTGTTAAAAGAAAAAGGACCTAAAAGGGTTAAATGTGAAAAATGCCATTTAAATTTTTTTATTCAGAATTGTTTTAAGCAATAATGACTTAAAGGAGTTAACCGTTCTTAGTGGAAAGGGTTACTACCAACTAAGTTGCGCTATCGATATTTATCGACCTTGCTCGGTAGGCAATATTTTTTTTTTATAATAGAATATTGCACTTATCAAATTACTATATTTAATAAATTTTGAATTTACAATTATGTTAATATATTTTCCTTGTAATAAGAAAAATTATAGACAAAATTTTAGAGTTAAAAAAAATTCAGTGTATTCAAAATGCTTCGATTATTCATTAATATGGATTAAAAAGTATAGCCTTGGTTTTTCTTCGTTGTTTCATACCATATATATGGTATCTAAAATTAATTATGACAAAAATATACTTTACCATTTTATATTATTCATCACTTTTTTATATACAAATGTATAAAACTGCGCAAAACATATGCCAATTGAGTGATGGAAAAACAGCTCTGGATGCTAATTTTTGAAAGAATTTTTTTTTTAGCCTTGAGACTCATTTCTTGCTCGACAGATAAGTTAACAAGCAAAATTATCATATATAGTGCTCTAAAAATTCATACGTGTCTGTGAAAGATTGCGATGGCGAAAAATGTCTATCATACTATATGTTAAAATTGTTAAAATTTTCATCGCGTTGAAACTGGAAAAACTTTATGGCAATTTTTCAAAAATATTTCGCACTAAATTTTCTTTAGTGATGAAGCCCTTTTTCCGCTCAGTTGATACGTCAACACATATAAGGTTCTAATAAAATCCATATGTGACTCTGGAGTAACCATTGTATCTGCAAAATTTGTCGATTAGATATAGATGTCATTACCATACTACGACCGAATTTCTTTGAAAATGAGGAAAAAGAAACTATTACCATCAATTCTAAGTAATTTAGCCTTATAATAATAAAATCGTTTTTAATGCACACAAAGAACAAGTGCCCAAATGTACACAACATGACAATTTTTTACTATATCGAACCAAAAATTCCCATGAAGCATAATTTCGAAATTTTCTGATGTCAGTTAGCCTCTAAAATTGTGAAAGCTGACTCCGTTCGACTTTTTTTTTTAAGAAACTTTATAAATATAATATTTATGTATGGTAGATAATCTCTAAAATGAGAAATATTTAACAAAACCAACACTCATCAATTAATAGTCTAGTTCAAGCTCAAAATGTGAAAAAAAACCTTCAAAAATAACCTCAAAAAAGTTGACTTCTTCAAAAAGTGGTTTGGTAGTTCTTCAAATAATTTTATATTTTACACGTTATGGTAATATTTATGCAATATATTAAAATAAATATTTATTAAAAATTTTAGCTTTTAGTTTATTTTTTTTTATTTATCTGCAACTACACTTTTATTTTAACAAGCAGATTTAAATAACATTTTAATTTAGAATCTTGTACATAATGAAGTGGGAGTAAATACCTATCCACGATTCTCCAACTAACGAAGGTTAGATTCCCCTAGAAAATCTCTAGGACATTGCCTCTTAAGTCTCCAATGAGTGTTTCCGAGGAGGGCAGTACACGACAATTCTCTCACAAGTGGATTATGATGATAGGATAGACGGGAGTGAAAGTTTTGATAGCGGGAAATGCACAGGTCCTCTGTAGAAATCCAACAATTTTACAGAGAATCTTGGATTGTAACGCCTGGACGCGATAGGAATTGGAAGAGTTCGTTGAATCCCAAAGTATCGTTGAACCCCATATGTCCAAATAGGTTTTATAATAAATAGTTTTCTTTTTATGGTTAGTTTTGAGCGTTTGTCCAGTAGTCTAAGAAATTATAGATAACATCTGTTAGCTTCAACTCTTTTTAGTCTAGTATGTGGGTTCCATGTTAAAATCTTGTTAAGGTAAAATTCCAAATAACCTACTTTATCATATTGTGGAATTATGTTCCTATTAAGGTATAAAAGCGTAGGTTTTCCTTGACAAAGTGTGAAAGTAATGTGAGTAGTCTTCCATTCATTTACCATCACTCTCTATCTCTTAAACCAGAATTGATGGAATTGTAAATTGTTGGAAGCTATGTCAGGATTTGTATGGGTAGCAAGTATGGCCGTATCGTCTGAATAAGTAGCAATGATAGTATTAGGATCAGATGGGATGTCATTGGTATAAATATTATATAAAACGGGATCAAGGATACTGCCTTGTGGGACTCCGGCTCAAATAGGATATATTTCCGAGGATTCTGAGTTAATTGCAACTTGGAAATGTCGTTGAGAAAGATATGAATTTATGATAAGGAAGTATGTTGAAGGAACAAAGCTCTTGAGTTTCTAGAGGAACCCTCAGATCGGAAGCAAAATTGGTGATCAGGAATATCATAAACTAGGACTGGATAAAGTCGGTTATTTTTTCATAAACTAGGAATGGGTACAGTCATTTTAATAGGAGTTTTTCAAATATCTTATCAAGAATTGATAAGAGGCTGATAGGTCTATAGGAGGAAGGACAATTAATGGATTTATTTATTTTAGGAATCATTTTAATGGCAGAAAATTCCCAGAGTAAGGGAAAATAGGTTGTGCGCATGATACTATTGAAAATATACGTGCATCGGTAAAGTTGCTTCAGAATAGGAGCTGTTATTAGATCATAACCGAGATCTTTTTTATTGGGAAGGCGCAGAATAGTAAATATAATAAAATTCTTGGGGTACGTTAAGACTTATAGATATTGGGAACATTAGTTCTTCGATGATTTTGTTGGTATGCGATTTGTATTCTATATCATCATGCAAAGCAAAAGTATTTACCAAATGTTTAGCATACTTTAATTTATTAAATATAGTTTTACTACGAGGATCATTCAACAGGTACTTAGCCTCACCGCCCGATGGAACTGTTGTCACAAAAGAAATTAATTATCGTGCAGTACATTCTTTAAGTAGCCTACTGTCAAAGTTTCAGTCGATTCCCTTCATTAGTTTTGTTTTGAGAGCCTTTGAAAGCGAGCGTGTCAGTCGGTTGTACAAAAATGGAAAAATAACAATATCGTTCGGTGATTAGATTCTTGTTTTTGGAAGGGAAAACACGCAGCAAAATTAAAGATCGCTTGGATGCTGTGTATGGTGACTCTTCTCCTTCGATGGCGACCGTCAAGAATTGGTTCAACGAGTTTGTTCGTGGCCGCACGTCAGTTTTTGATGAGCCACGCCCAGGTGCCCCGAAAACGGCTGCTACGGAGGAAAACGTTAAAAAAGTCCACGATCTCGTGTTGGCAGACCGTCGATTGAAGGTTCACGAGATAGCTGAGACTGTGGGCATCGCAGTAGGAACGGTGCATCATATTCTACACGAAGAACTGGGCATGAGAAAGCTGTCGGCGCGATGGGTGCCGCGTTTGCTCACACCGGAAAACAAGCGCAACCGTGAGACCACATCGGCGACGTGTTTGGCGCTGTTTCAAGCGGAGTTCTTGCGTCGTTTCGTGGCCGTCGACGAAAGATGGATTCACTGGTACACACCAGAGACCAAGGAACAGTCGAAACAGTGGACTTCACCCGGCGAACGTGCTCCGAAGAAAGCGAAGACTGTTGGATCGGCCGGAAAGGTGATGGCCACCGTTTTCTGGGATTCACAAGGTGTGATCCACATCGATTACCTCGAGAAGGGTAAAAAAATCACGGGGCGCTATTATGCTGACTTATTGGGCCGATTTGACATCGAATTGAAGAAAAAGCGGCCCCGCTTTGCGAAGAAAAAAGTGCTGTTCCACCACAACAACGCGCCGGCTCACACCTCCGCCGTCGCCATGGCCAAATTGGTCGAATTGCGCTACGAATTGCTGCCCCATCCACCGTACTCTCCAGATTTGGCCCCCTGTGACTACTTTTTGTTTCCAAACCTGAAAAAATCACTCGCCGGGAATAGATTTGGGTCGAATGAGGAGGTCATCGTCGCCACGGAGGCCTATTTTACTTCCCTCGAGAAAATGTATTTTTTGGACGGGTTAAAAAAGTTAGAGCATCGCTGGGCCAAGTGTATCGAGCTTGAAGGAGATTATGTGGAAAAATAAATTGCCACCTTTCCAAAATTTTCAGTTTTCTTTTGTAGGCTAGGTACTTGTTGAATGACCCTCGTATGCAAAGCACAAATTGATGAATCCTTTATAATAATAGTATCTAGTAATTTAATATAGAGTCGATAAAGAATTTATTAAAATAAAATTAATTGATTATTTTCATTATAATAATAAATGGTATTAATAATTTTTTGTTCTTAAGTCTACTGACATATTTTTCGTTTATAAATAAGTGAAATTAAAACCATTTTTATAGAAATGTCTACATCAAAAATAGAAATAATAGCTTCAAGTCAACTATATGTCAATCAGGTCTTTTGTTCCATATTAAGAAAATAATACAATATCTATTGTAAGTTAGTATTTATAAATTTAAAGATATTGTCACATTTTAAGATGATATTAAACAATTCAATTTTTTACTAAATATAACATTTGATATAATCTTAAAGTCGAACAGAAAGATATTCTATATATCCGCATAGAAATTGGTTTAATTCTTTTGAAAATTGTTTTTATGCAAAGCATACACGTATAATCGAAAAACTGAACCATTGTCTAGACAAAAATTACCATTTTCATGTAATGAACTTTTACGATACTTTTGGTGGTAGTGCATTTAAATTTTCGCTGAAGTTAAAACATTAATTCACGTTATGCAAAAGGTTTTAACGACAACGAACTTTTCTCCTCCTCATACTATCTGATTTATGAGGTTAGTATATAAATATTATCTATTTATTATCTATCACATATAACTATTGTAAATAAAATTGATAAGCTTTAAAATATTTCTTTTTATTTCTCAAATAAAAATTCAATCCATTTAATTAGAAAATTTTTTTTACTATTTTATACAATACTATATTTATTGTAAAAATTTCAATAAATAACAAAATTTTGTTGTAAATTATGAAAAGTATTATGAAAATTGATTAATATTTTTTTTCTCCTTAAAATAATAAAAACCAAATGGTACTGACAACTGATTGAAATCATTTTTAATTATTTACTGACTACAAATACGAAAGATACCAAAGAAAATTCCATCAATAAAATTTGAACTTTTTTCGTCTCTTCTTGTTCATGGAATTTGTTTAGATAAGTTTAGGAAATATCTGCACAATGTTTATGTACGAACTATGTATGCCATTTATCATCACTAGTTTAAAAAAAAAATTACACCTTTAAGGAAACTAAGAGAGATAAATGTACAAGCATCGTAACATTTTTCTATATTTTCCCAGTTTATATATTTAAAAGTATGATAAATGTGCATTTCGAAGATGATACGAGTACCTACTAGATTCAAGTTTGTGTGTGTATGTGTATGGTGGAAATTTTAGCCAATGAAGTACAATTTGGCAGGGCAATTCTCTGATATTGGAAAACTACATTTCTCGTTAGATAAATTGCACATGGTTTTTTTGGGCTAAAAGTGCAATTCCGGTTTCAGTTCAACGAAAACAGCAATGTTCGATGATAACAGTCAAGTTTGTGTGTTGGTGCAATTATTTAGTTTCGAATGCATTCTCACAAATAGAAAGTCTGCTAAAACAGAAATAAATGTTTAAGCTTCTCCGAACTAATGAGAAATAGTGAATGAAAGTATTCGTTCCAATTTAATATATATTATGTGTAAGTAGTATTGGATTAATTATCTTTTTAAATAAGCACAAGTGAGAAATACGACTGATTTTTTTTGCTATAATTTTATTTTATAATTTCTTTTAAAGTAGTTCCCTTGGGAGGTAGCTTCGTAACAGTTTTAATTGGAATTACTCTCAACTTCTCGGTTACACTCCCTTGGATGTTATAGACAGTAACGAAGATGAAATTCTTTAAAGTTTTATTAATCGTAGTAAGCAGAATAAAGACAAACCTATCAGGTAAAAAGGGAGGTTGAGAAACCTACAACTACATGTACAGTTAGTATATTTTTTTATTAAGAACATGTTGAGGAGAAAGTATTGGGTTGTTCGGAAAGTAATTTAGGAAATTACTTACCGAACAACCCAATAGTTTATTTATTGGCCTTTTTTTCTTTAAGTAAATCATTCAATTTGTCCAACTGATGACAGTACACTTAAGTATTGATTGTTGTGTTGCTCGGTAGAAGCTCAAAATAAATGATTCCTTTGAAATCCGACCAAACAGATAGCATAACCCTTTTGATGAATATTGGTTTTTAAAGTGCCTTGAGCCGGTTTATCTTTTCTACTGCAGGATATTTTGTGCTTTACATTGTTGTAGACAACCCATTTCTCGTCCCGAGTGATGATACGCTTCAAAAATGGATCATTTTCTTGGCGTTTGAGAAGCAAATCATAAACGTCAACGCAACGGCACAAAATTTTTCCCGTAAGAAGATGAGGAACCCATGTGTTGAGCTTTGAGATAAAACCTAGACGTTTCAAATGATCATGAATGATCGAATTCAATCAATTTAATCTCTCAGCGATCTCACGAGTTATTATTCTCCGGTTTGCATCTATTAATGTCTTTATTGTGTCTTCATCAGCTTAAACTGGCCTTCCAGAACTTGGTGCATCTTCGAGATCAAAATTGCCGGATCGAAATTTTGCAAACCCGTTTTGGCACTGACGCTCACTTCAGAATTTTGCAAATCCATATACATCGGATAATTTTTTTCTTGCTTGAACAGCATTTTTATCTTTTCTATAATAAAAAGTAAAATATTCCAAAAAATGCTTTTTCACTTTCCATATTTAAAAGGGTATCAACCAAAAACTGCTGTGTAGAATCAATCGAGCCTTGCTATGTCAGCTGTCAAATTGCATATAATTATGCGGCTTAAGTGTGAAGTTGGTTGTGAAAAAATACAATTAAGTCCTCTGTTGGAAAATAACAAAATTACTTTCCGAACAACCCAATATAGTATAATGAAGGAATAAAGACCCATCGCTATTCCTCTGCCTGACATGATTATTTAAAGAGGTTACAAGATCATGTGGCTATTGTCTTTAAAGACGTCGTTGAGTGTTTATTGAGAGGGTAGGTTTATCCTTTCAATAATAACCTAAAGACATCATAAAAAGTGTTCCTATTACGTTATTATTGTTGGTTGGAATATCATGGGTGTACATGATGTATAATAGAGGACCAGGGATACTGCTTTTTAGGAATACCTTCTCGGATAAACGATATCTAAAAGTGTTGAACATTATCAACCCCCTGAAAATGTCATTCTGAGAGGCAAGATTTTATTACAAGACACTATAGAGTAGGAAAACTTCTCTTAAAATTCTCGAGGAGCACACCTGTGCAAAAAAAAATCAGTGAGCAGAAAGAATACTACCGAGCCATATGCAAAAATATGGCTCGGTAGTATTCTTTCTGCTCACTGTCGATGACACTGACAGATATTTGAGTATTCATTTCGAAAACCGAATTGGTTATAGGTATTTACATTTCAGTGTTTAGGGATGGGTAAAAGCCGCTTTAAGATCAATTTTTTCACTATTTTGACAAGAGTTGACACCAGACGTATCGGCCTATAAAAGGGAGAAAGTTGAGTTAATTTTTTGGCTTATAGATCATTACTATTATTGATATTTTTCAAAGTTGAAGAAAATGGATGGTAATTTGTTGGGTTTATTTTATAATAAAAAAGAATAAGTCGAAGATCATTTCTTATGACTCCAGTACTAGAGCAATCGTTTTAAAACATCTGCGTATTGAAAAACAATTTTTTATCGAGCTCGATGGACTGAAATTTTGAGCAGGACCGTAAGAAGAGCGTAATGGCGCCCGGTCTTAGCTGCATTAGCGCGTAAAGATCGCTGGACTTGGACCCGTGAGCACATCAATTATACTGATCAGGCGTGGGATGATGTAATCTTTTCTGACGAGTCCAAATTAAAACTCCACGTAACCAATGAATGGGTATTTTTGAAATGAAAGCAAGGCTTGCAAATGATACTAAGAAAAACAGTGGATGTACCAGGTGTATAAGCTTAAATCCGCTGTTTTTTAGTCAAAAACGCATGTTTTTTTTCATAGAAAGCAAAAATAAATTTATTCAAAACACTTGCCCTCGCTAGCTACACATTTTTTCCATATCTCTGGCAATTTGTTGATACCACGCCAAAAAAATTCCTTCTCTTTCGAGGCAAACCACTCATCAAGCCATTTTCGGATGTCTTCATAAGAATCGAAGTGCATCTCAGGGAGCGCGTGGCTCATCAACGCAAACAAATGGTAGTCTGGTGAATAAGCGGGGTGGGGTAGCACCTCCCAGTTGAGTGTCTCCAAGTAGTTTCGAACCATTTTTGACGTGTGCGATAGTGCGTTATCGTGGAGGAAAATCAGCTTCTCATGTCTTTGTTGATAGTCCGTCCTTTTTTCACGCAAGGCACGGTGCAATTTGAACAGTTGTTGGTGTTAGCGGTGGGCATTGACAGTTTCACTAAGTTTCAACATCTCATAGTAGACGATATCCTGCTGATCCCACCAAACGCACAGCATCGTCTTCCGTCTGAAGCGATTTGGTATTGGGAAAGATGTTGATGGTTGCCCGGATTGTCACAATCCGATGCAGGAACGACTTCCTTTTTTGTCTGGCGAGCAAAATTTCGCATGTGTCTTCGCGTCGCTCCATCTGCCTATCGTTCAATTCATGCGGCATCCATTTTCCGATCTTTTCAATCTTCTCCATGGCACGCAGACTCATGGAAATGGCTGGTTGAGTAACACCCAATTGCTCCGTGAGCATTTTTTGCGATTGGGTATCGTCTCCGTCCAAAAGAGCCTGCAATTGATGGTTCTCAACCTTCCTAGGCCGATTTTCACGGTTCTTGTCCCACAAGTCAAAATTGCCGTCTTTGAACTGACGAAACCAATCTCGGAACGTTGTTTCCGATAAAGCACTGTCACCATAGGCCTTCATAAGCATTCGATGCGATTCGGCAGCAGATTTCTTCAAATCGAAGCAGAAAAGCAGAGCTTCCCGCATATGCTCTTTTTCTGGCACAAAACTAGACATAATTACCAAAGGAAAAATGTATGTTGTTATATGAAATTGCTGGCAATGTGCATTGAATAATGTTGACAGATGTCAAACTCATAAAAAAAAAGTTTGGCGTGCCCGTGGTAGCTAAATACGCTCAGTCACGCCATCTATGACCAAACCGCGGATTTATGCTTATACACCTGGTAATGGCTTGGGGTTGTTTCGCTGGACACCAAGCCGAACATTTAGCATTTATTGACTAAAAAGCATTTATTTATATTATCGATCCATTTGGCGACACCTGCCATTCTATTTTTCGACAGAATAATGTCTCAGTGCCTACATTGAAGAAGGTTTTTAAATTAAGAAATTGTCAACACAAATAATAATATTAAAATTTACTTAACAATAAAACTAATCATGCACACTTTTTTGATATAATTAAATAAAGATGTGGAAGACGTATAGTCTTAATCTGAACCCACTTGACATATCTGGTCAGCAATGAAATTATGAAATTGAGAATGTCCAGTATACGCTCAGACACCATTCAACAATTAAAAAAAATCATATTGTAGAATTTCTTCTTTAAACAAGATTTAATTAAAAACCGCTGTTATCGATCCTAAAATAGGTGCAACCAGGTATTTAAATTTACAGCATGATAAATTTTTTAATGTTTCATATTTAAAAAAATATTACGATAGAAGTTAAATTTACCTCTTCAAAATTTTTCCTTTTTATAAGAATTATTTTAATTTATTATTTAAATAAAAAATATTATTTATCATTTGATGAAAATGCAGAAATTTTTATTAGTCAAAGTTCAAAGCGAGCAAAATGTTAACAAAATATGGTATATGGTGTATGTGAGTGGGATAATTAGTTAAAAGCTAAAAATAAAATATTAAATCTTAAAAATATACCAAGTTTTTTACCCAATTAGATAAAAAAAATATATTTCACTTAGTTTAATTGTGCAGAAACTACAGTGATAGATCATATTGACTTTCAAACTAACGATTCGTATTGAAAGCTTTGTAAGAAAACATTTCTATCCGATTACACTAATCACAATGCTCATATTTGAAGCATCATATAAAAAGGATAGTCTTTTAATTGATTCCTAATTGAAAGATTGAGATTCTATTCTATTAAATTACGCAAAAATCTTTTAAACAATTATTCGATTAATTTTTTTTAAAGTATTTTTTTTCTTGAAAGTACTTTTTTACTTTGCTTTTTAAAGCATTTTTTTTTTTTTTTTTATTTAAGTAGAGCATTTATTATTTCCATATTACTTGTTCATAATTACATAGTATTTAAAACGTAGAGCTGAGATATGTTCTGTACATCTTTTGCTTATATATGTTATTAAACTAATTTTTTAATGACTAAGTAGATGAATTGCTTACAACTATAGCTTAATAATTATATGTGCTTGCTCAAAAACAATAATCTATACGAGGTCTGTTCAAAAAGTATCGCGAATTTTATGTTTTTTTTTCAAATATTATTTATTTATTCATGAATATCTATTTTGTCCCCTTCAAAGTAAACCCCACCAAATATTATACAATTGTGCCAACGTTTTTTCCAATCCTCGAAGCACTTCAAAAAATCATTTTTTGTTATTTTGTTCAGCTCCTCCTTCGATGCCGTCTTTATCTCCTCAATCGTAGCGTAGCGTCGTCCTTTCATGGGGCTCTTCAGTTTCGGGAATAAGAAAAAGTTACAGGGGGCCAGGTCTGGGGAATACGGGAGCTGCAGCATTATTAGTGTGTTGTTTTTGGCCAAAAATGGTAAAAGTCAATTTTTTTTCTTACACAAATCCGAGCGTTTCTGGCGGATTACTTTGTGCAACTTGCGCATAACTTGCAGGTAATATTCCTATCGACTGTTCTATACTGTGGTATGAACTCATGATGCACCACGCCTCTGCAATCGAAGAAACTGTAAGCAAAACCTTCACATTCGACCGAACTTGGGGCTTTTTTCGGTCTTGGCTCGTGCAGCAGCTTCCATTGGGACGATTGAGCTTTGGTTTCCACGTCATAACCATAAACCCATGATTCATCACCAGTTATGACCCTCTGGAGCAAATTTGGGTCATCGCGAACAGAGTTCAACATCTCCTTAGCAATGTTAATGCGATGCTGATTTTGGTCGAAATTGAGCAAAAATCGAAAACGAGCCAAATACACGTGCAAGCAAAATAGCTGTCAAAAATTAACTGAACATTCAAAATGGCCGAACTTTTTCGAAAAAAGTCGAAAATGGTATATACGTAACCCGCGGAAATTCAAAATTCGCGATACTTTTTCAACAGACCTCGTATATTTAATTTCTTACAAACTAAACTTAATTCTAGACTTAAAAAATTAGAGAAAGGAATATTCAATAAGAGTGGATTAGGAGTTTATGATTTTTGGTAATTTTGTATTGCTTCCGTTAACTACGATGGAAATGGGTATCCATTGGGTGGCTTGGTTAAATTTAAACATTGAGTTAAAATTGATGCCTAAATATTTTAGTTGATTTGAGATTGGAATAGGTGTGTTTTTAATCAGAATACGCAGCTTTTTGCTCTTTGTAGTAATTATCCTAGGTCAGCGAGTGTCGGGATTATGGAAACATATTAAATTGTGTCATCTTATTAATTTATAATTTTAAAAAGTAGCTCTTGCGTTCTCTTTAGAGCTTATTATAACACTTGTGCTTTTGCGACTGTTGATATATCTACAGTATATATTGAATACAGCAATGGATCTAATACTGAGCCTTGTGGAAAACAATTCGGAAGTCTTGTTCTGATACCTTATGCCAAACTGGGTCAAAGGCTTTGGTTAAATCTACGAAGTAACCAACTGTGGACTCTTTATCTTTATAGCGTGTCATAGTTGATATGCAGTTAAGCTGTGCCGCTAAGAGACGATAATCTGAGGATGTAGTGTTAAGTTCTCTCCGAAAAATGCTTTTCATTTCCCTTATGCAACGATTTTTCAACCAATACATTTTCTTAATATCCTCAGGGAAAAAATCAAATCGATGGATGCTATTAGACAGTTGCCTTGAATGTCTATGAAATACCTCCGAGACAATTAGACTAAAGGTTTTTATATTGAAATCAATTTCTTGAAAGATTTTAACTCAGTATGCTCGAAGTTGAATTGAATTTGAATTTTAATTTGCATAAGAATCGGATAATGGTCGAGAGTTGAACAAGTAATACTCGAAGAGTAAGGATTAATTAAATCACTTAAAACGAAAAACAGATCGACTACAGATAACCTACTAGATCTGGTAGGATCAGAAGGTGCAATTATCTGTAATGTAGAGATGCTACTTAGCAAATTTTTAATAGGGATACTAGAAGAGTTACGGATACAATCTCCCCATGAGGTGTGTCTGGCGTTAAAATCTCCTCCCATGATTACCTCATATACCTTGCTGACGCGATCATGTAAGAACTCGAAGAGATCCTTAATTTCGATAGGTGAGCAATTGCAGGCAATTAAAGCAAATTTAAAGTACTTTTTTACGTAAAATACTTTACGCAATACTTATGATAATCATAAGACTTTTAAAAAATATAATATTTATTTTTAGAAATGAGAAAAAAAATAGAATAATTTCTATTATTTTATGTTTTTCTTTAAAAGTTACCCCTTTTTTTTAATATAAAATCCATACCTAAATTGTCGCCAAATTTAAAAATTTCTACATTTTCTATTCAGGAAATATGATACTTGTCTTAACGATTTGAATTATTATTATTTTATGAAATATATATTTTTCGACATACTCACTATGACTTTAAAAAAATTATTTCAAGAAATATAATTTCGAACAAATTTAATAAATATTATCACATATCATCACCCTTAATTTCATACTTTGAATGAAAATCACGTTCGACAATTCTCCGATAATAATCTTCTCATTTCAATATTTTCTTTCCAGTTTACGATGACAATATAATATTTATAATAATCATTACTGTCAATTGACAAAATTCTAAATATCTCAACTCGAAAAAGATAATTGAATATAATTTAAAATATTTTCAAATTTAAGTGGTATTTTACTGGCTTATAAAGATTTCATGAATTTTTAATATTGAACAATTTGAAAGATTGTTTTAGAATTTTCAGCTTATGTTTATCTATAAAATTGCGATATTTTATCTTATTTCAAAAAAGATTGTAGCATTTTCAAAATGATTATCAAGTATTCTTAGAAAAGTATAGAGAATTAATATTTATTATATAAATAAAATGAGAAAATGGAATATTATAATTTAAGTGATTTACGAGAATTAATTAGGTAAAATTCTCCAAACTTTATATTCGTTAAATATTTCTATTAAAATATTAAAAATTATGTCAAAATAAGCTTAAATATTTGAAAATTTGGTAGGCAAATTAAAACTCTTTTGAACACATTCAATTAATTCGCAACAATATTTACCATTAATTTTATAAACGTTATTACAACACAGTAGTCAAACAACTTAATTAAAAAGTTTTAAATTTAGAAAATTATTATATTTTATTAAAAAAAATATTGACATCTTTTGTGAATTTTCTAATACAGGAAATTTATTAGCAAATTTTTTTTCCCTTTTTTATTAGTACTGCCATGTATATTCTAAGAAAAAGTGTTTTTTTTTTGCAATTGGCGTAGGGTGATTTGAACCCACAACCCCTTGGATGGTAATTCAGTATGCTATCGATGGTGCTACCGGGGCCGAGCTCTATTATTAAATTTTGTTACTTCTTTTAAGTTGATCAAAGCACTTTAACCCGAAATGCACATTAAAAATAATAAGAAAAATTGAAGTTGAAGTCCTGTTGAATCAAAGATAACATGTAGAATTGCTATGAATACTAAAATGAATATTTCTTTTTTACTTAGCTTAATAAATATAATTAGAGGAAAATTGCCTCTCAACTAGTACTTGTTTTATTGAACATATCAATTTTCCAGACTAATCAACAAGTTCAACAGATGTTTCGCTATGTAATTTTTAAGAATTTCAAAAATCTAAAGTATTTTATAAGCCTCCTCCTAGCTAAATGTATTATGTTTATTTTCTAAAAGAAATTTTATATAATAAGATAATTTATTAGATTCATAATTTTACTGGTGGATAAATTTGGAAAGATTGCTTCTTGAATCTTATTTACGAATTTTGTACTACTCAGTAGTAGCCTTACCGAAATAGCGGGCTTTCACTTCATTGAATTTTACTACCAAAAAGGATACTATACCAGCCATCAAGTCTAGAGAATAGAAAATACTTTACTATATATAAACGTATACTGAAACTAATACAGAAGATTAAATTTACGTAATTTGTTGGTGAGTAATAAATTCTGAAATTACTTAAATTCATGAAAGTCGACGGCATTTCAAAAGTTATTTTAGCGGTTCTATGTCAACATGAAGACGGAATTGCTAAAGTTTTAGTGTTCCTTCTTGGTCAAAGTTGGATAAAGTCAAATCGAGTACAAATTGCTGTTTGCAGTTTTTATGAGCTTTTCAAACGACTTGTTTACCGAGTACACCTTCCGAATAATGACAAAGTTTTCACAGCAAGAACACACACAAATACTCCTATTATCATAAAAGTTTTTTTTTTAATTTTATACTATTTTTTTTTGTATCTCTATCAGTGAAAGGCTGAGTGTATAACCCATGTACAATAGTTAACCGCAAAATTATGGAAAAATCGTTAAAGTAAAACCCTTGAGAAAATCTAAAAAGTATTATCCTTTTTTTTTTTAATCTGCAAACACTATATATTTGGCAAAATATTTAAATAAAAAAATTAATATCCTTGCCTAAGGTTATTTTATATTAACATTCTTCTCATTGTGAGATTTTACAAAATAAAAAAAGATTTACTATCTTATAGCCTTATAGATATAGAAATTTTTTGTAAGAACAAATATTTTTTGTCATTATTTATAAGTAAAATAATTTTGAGTATAAAAATAAAAACACAGAAAAAAATTTACTTACCCTTAAAAAATTTCTTTTTTGAAAAAGTCGTAAAAATTTTTCGAGTAGATTTATAAGATAAATAAAAATCTCCATTTATTTTTGGCATATTCCCAAGGTCGTTTTATTAGTTAGATAAAAATATGTCTTCTTATAATAAATATGCATGATGAATTACATAAAATATTAAGGGAAAATTTTCAATAGTTTTACGATATCATACTTGATGATGGTAAGAATATACGAGTAGCTTAATAATATGTTCATAGTGAAAACTCTTAATTTAATATATTAAAATAAAAGTCATTTTTCAGAATTTTTTCTAAGTAAATATTAAGGAGGAAATCATGTTGATAACATATTAAATTTTTATTATTTAATATGTTAAAATTATAGTCTATGAATTGCTTATTGGAAAATAAAAGATTATCAATTTTCTAGTTTGGAAACTACAGCTTTGGTTTTTAATAATTATTAATTCATATTTGTCAATCAAGAAAATTTTTAATTAAAACATAATTAGCCATTTTAATTATTAATTAGTTAATTATTAAATAATGCGATAAAAATAAACGACTTTCAACAAAATTGTTTATGATTATCCTCTTCAAGGTTGGTGAATAACAGGCGTATAAGCTAAAATCCGCTGTTTGGTCACAGATGGCGTAAGTGAGCGTATTAAACAACCATACTTTTTTTATGAGTTTGACATCTGTCAACAGTAATCAGTGCATATTGTCAGCAATTTCGTACAACAACATACATTTTTCCTTTGGTAATCATGTCTGGTTTTGTGCCAGAAAAAGAACATATGCAGGAAGGTCTGCTTTTCTGCTTCGATTTGAAGAAATCTGCTGCCGAATTGCGTCGAACGCTTATGGAGGCTTACGGTAACAATGCTTTTTCGGAAACAACGTGCCGAGATTTTTTTCGTCGATTCAAAGACGGCAATTTTGACTTGTGGGACAAGAATCGTGAAAATCGGTCTAGGAAGGTTGAAGACCATCAATTGCAGGCTCTTTTGGTCGAAGACAATACCCAATCGTAAAAAATGCTCGCGGAGCGATTGGGTGTTACTCAACCAGCCATTTCCATCAGTCTGCGTGCGGTGGGGAATATTGAAAAGATCGCAAAATGGATGCCGTATGAATTCAACGATATGCAGATGGGGCGACACCAAAACACATGCTTAATCTTGCTCGCCAGGCAAAAAAGAAAGTCGTTCCTGCATCGGATTGTCACAGGCGATGAAAAATGGATATATTTCGAAAGTCCCAAACGCAAGAAATCGTGGGTTGATCCCGGCCAACCATCAACATCTTCCCCAAGACCAAATCGCTTCGGACGGAAGACGATGCTGTGCGTTTGGTGGGATGAGCAGGGTGTCGTCTACTATGAGATGTTGAAACCTGGTGATGAGATGTTGAATGCCCACCGCTACCACCAATAACTGATCAAATTGCACCGTGCTCTGCGTGAAAAAAGGACGGATTATCAACAAAGACGCGACAAGCTGATTTTCTTCCACGACAACGCACCATCGCATACGTCAAAAATGGTCCGAAACTACTTGGAGACACTCAACTGGGATTAACTACCCTACCCCGCTTATTCACCAGACCTGGCCGCTTCCAACTACCACCTGTTTTCGTCGATGGGCCACGCGCTCGCTGAGCAGCGACGTCCGAAAATGGCTTGAAGAGTGCTTTGCCTCGAAAGAGAACGTATTTTTTTGGCGTGGTATCCACGAATTGCCCGAAAAATAGAAGAAATATGTAGATAGCGAGGGCAAGTACTTTGAATAAATTTGTTTTTGCTTTCTATGAAAAAAACATGTGTTTTTTGACTTAAAAACAGCGGATTTAAGCTTATATACCTACGACTATAAAAAAAATTTCTTCATACAGGGTTCTAAATACCCACAAACAACTATCAGATATCACTTTTCCTTGAAAATGAGAAGAAAAGATCGTTACACCAGTTCCGATCGCTATGGTTATATGGTAATGGATTTTTGTTTGGTCCAAACTTAAAGAGTTCGCTCTGGACTATATATGGTCTTAAAAAGTAAGCCCCGCAAGCTACTCAACACAACAAATTTTAGCTTTATTGCGGAAATTATTCTTAGGACGCGTAATACTGTATTTGTGAATGTCAGTTGGCTTCCCAGAATCGAATCCGTTGGCCATTTTCTTTTATATCAACCGAAAAGATCATACTTTGGAGCATTAAAAAACTAAGTAAGTAATGTCCAAATTACAGCACGAAATACGCGAAAAAGTCTCAAAAAAATAAAAGTTACTTGACGAAAACGATAGAAGTTTTGTGGCGGTTATCAATGGCGGCCCTGCAAGAAGTTTCGGAGCGGTTATTTAAATAATGTTATATTTTTTTCTAATGGCAAAATTAGAGCAATATATCATAAAAAATTTAAAATATAAACTATAAAATATAAAATATAAAATATAAAATATAAAATATAAAATATAAAATATAAAATATAAAATATAAAATATAAAATATAAAATATAAAATATAAAATATAAAATATAAAATATAAAATATAAAATATAAAATATAAAATATAAAATATAAAATATAAAATATAAAATATAAAATATAAAATATAAAATATAAAATATAAAATATAAAATATAAAATATAAAATATAAAATATAAAATATAAAATATAAAATATAAAATATAAAATATAAAATATAAAATATAAAATATAAAATATAAAATATAAAATATAAAATATAAAATATAAAATATAAAATATAAAATATAAAATATAAAATATAAAATATAAAATATAAAATATAAAATATAATATATAAAATATAAAATATAAAATATAAAATATAAAATATAAAATATAAAATATAAAATATAAAATATAAAATATAAAATATAAAATATAAAATATAAAATATAAAATATAAAATATAAAATATAAAATATAAAATATAAAATATAAAATATAAAATATAAAATATAAAATATAAAATATAAAATATAAAATATAAAATATAAAATATAAAATATAAAATATAAAATATAAAATATAAAATATAAAATATAAAATATAAAATATAAAATATAAAATATAAAATATAAAATATAAAATATAAAATATAAAATATAAAATATAAAATATAAAATATAAAATATAAAATATAAAATATAAAATATAAAATATAAAATATAAAATATAAAATATAAAATATAAAATATAAAATATAAAATATAAAATATAAAATATAAAATATAAAATATAAAATATAAAATATAAAATATAAAGTATAAAATATAAACTATAAAATATAAAATATAAAATATAAAATATAAAATATAAAATATAAAATATAAAATATAAAATATAAAATATAAAATATAAAATATAAAATATAAAATATAAAATATAAAATATAAAATATAAAATATAAAATAAAAAATATAAAAAGCATAAATTGGATAATCATTTAGTTTACAATTTTGTCATCCAATCATGATTGTACAAGTCACTTTGAATGTTTGACTATATTATAAGTAAATTCCCTTTAATTTTCATCTTATTAAAATAATCATATAATTTAATTAAAAATTTGCATCCGTTAATAATATAAATTTTTCTATGAATGGAATAGAAACTATCATCTACAAGAGGAAGGATATTTGAATGCAAAATGAATGCTTTTCTGCATTGAATAAATAAATGACATGACTTGTGTGCAAATTTAATGCAATTGATTTATGAGATATTTTTCTGTTTCTTTTCTCATCATCAAATAATTCGATTCCGTAAAATCTCGTTGGAAATGATTGCATTTATTGAATAAGCACAACGTGCAATATTCAGACACGATAGTACTTTAAAATAAGATATTATCAACACGACTGATAGGATTTCTTATTCCACTTTTCCATCTACTCCTGATAATGTCTATATTTGCCAATATGGACAAACATAATTTTGAATTTTCCTCTTCCGCTTGGAGATATTTTTAAATCTTCTGTTGCTATTCAAAATGAAGCATCAGCAATTTCAATTTTCATTTTCCTGCCATTCGGTAAATCCTTTCACAATCAGCATATTTATATTTATTATTCCATGATTTCTGATGCGTGACTACTTGCTGACAGAAAAGGTCAACTTCAATAAAAATAATAATACGCCAAAGGAAAGCATATTTGCCGATAACTATCAGTGTCACTAAGGATAAAAATCAATACATTTCAATTCAATGTAAGCCCTAAAACTTTCGCACTGAAGGATACAAATACTATGAGATGGGATTCACAATATTTGACTAATTTTAATAAATTTATCTCATTTTATACTTGTATACAAACTATTTATAATAATATATTCATTATACGCAAAAGGATATTGTCAATTTGTAAGAAATAGAAAATTATTGATACAATTTTACAATCTATGACCACATAACGATAAAATTCAATTATACAATAAATAGAAAACATTTTTTTTTTATAAATAAATACAAAATATTTCTGAATCCTTTTTTTCATTAAAATATGGTTTTTGGTATATTTTTTTAAATTTACTCTTTAATTTGTAATATGAACATGTACGTGTATTTTTACATTTATTAGCATTAATTTTGACTTACTTTGTCATTTTCATTCCTTTAAGATATTTATCGTACTTAAAATCATTATTTAAAAAAAAAACCGTGTTATCCATTTCCATATTTTGGTAAATATATTTTAGATTTAATCCTGACATTTTATATTACGGACCAAAATAATTTGAAAAAATGGTAAAAGTTTCTATAAAAATGGATATTCTGCCCTAAAAATATCACGCGCTTTAAAATAATTTAATTATTGCCGAAAAAATCAACTCAAAGCCGAAAAATATCAAGACATACGTCTGGCCGATATGTCTCTTGCCAAAATAGTGAAAAAATTGATTTAACCCAACCTCATTTTTGGCTTTTACCCAACCTCATTTTCTAAAATGTAAACCCCCATCACTAATTCGGTGTTCAAAATGAACACTCCACTATTTGTCAGTGTCATCGACAGTGAGCAGGAAGAATACTACCAAGCCATTTTTTTTGCATATTAACACAGGTGTGCTCCTCTAGAATTTTAAGAGAAGTCTTCCTACTCTGTAGTTTTTTATAAGAAAATCTTACCTCTTAGAATGATATTTTCAGGGGGTTAATAATGTCGAACACTTTTAGATATCGTTTATCAGAGAAGGTATTCTTGAAAGCAGTATCTTTGGTCCTCTATTATACATCATGTACACCCATGATTTTCCAACCAACAATAAAAACCTAATAGGAATACTTTTTATGATGTCTTTAAGTAAGTATTGGAAGGATAAACCTACCCTCTCAATAAACACTCAACGACGTCTTTAAAGGCAATGGCCACATGATCTTGCAACCTCTTTAAATAATCATGACAGACAGAGAAATATCAATGGGTCTTTATTTCTTCATTATATTGATTTGTTCGGAAAGTAATTTCTTTGTTTCCCGACAAAGGATTTAATTGTATTTTTTCACAACCAACTTCACACTAAAGCCTCATAATAATATTTATTTTGACAGTTGACATAGCAAGGCTCGATTGATCCTGCACAGTAGTTTTTGGTTGATGCCCTTTCAAATATGGAAAGTGAAAAACATCATTTTCTTTATATTTTACTTTTTTAATATAGAAAAGATAAAAATACTGTTTAAGCAAGAAAATAATTATCCGATGTGTATAAAGAAGATGAGTTAAGTGAGCATCGTTGCCAAAACTGCTTTGCAATATTTCGATCCGGCAATTTTGATCTCGAAAATACACCACGTTCTGGAAGGCCAGCTGAAGCTGATGAAGATACAATAAAGACATTAATAGATGCAAACCGGCGAATACCAACTCGTGAGATCGCTGGGAGATTAAATTTATCGAATTCGATCATTCATGATCATTTGAAACGGCTAGGTTTTATCTCAAAGCTCAACATATGGTGTTCCACATCTTCTTACGGAAAAAAATTTGTGCCGTTGCGTTGACGTTTGTGATTTGCTTCTCAAACGCCAAGAAAATGATCCATTTTTGAAGCATATCATCACTCGGGACGAGAAATGGGTTGTCTACAACAATGTAAAGCGCAAAAGATCCTGGAGTAGAAAAGATGAACCGGCTCAAAGCAACTTAAAAAACCAATATTCATCAAAAGGGTTATGCTATCTGTTTGGTCGGATTTCAAAGGAATCATTTATTTTGAGCTTCTACCGAGCAACACAACGGTCAATTCTGAAGTGTAATATCATCAGTTGGACAAATTGAATAATTCACTTAAAGAAAAAAGCCCAGAATTGGTCAATAATAAAATATTAATTCAATATAAGACCAGATGTTGTCAAGATCAACTTCTTCCAATTTCGGCTATCGTCGATCTATACCGCTCTCCATTGACAGTAACGGTGTTACCAGCTTGATTTCGAAAGAAGTACGGATCGATGATTCTACCAGACCAAAAACCACACCAAACTGTCAATTTAGGTGAATATAATGGGTGTTCATGAATAATTTGTGGATTTTCTTCGCACCAGAATCAGCAGTTTTGTTTATTTACCGCACCCCTCAGATGAAAGTGAGCCTCATCAGAGAAGATGATTTTCTTAAAAAAATCGTTATCGTTTTCAAGTTGTTCCAAAACAAAATTAGCAAATTCACGACATTTACGGTAGTTCAATGGCTTCAGTTCTTGAGTGATAACAATGTTAAACGGATGCAAGCCCCAATCCTTTCTCAAAATCCGCCAGGTTGTGGTTTGAGACAGTCCCAACTCTTGACAACGTCTTGGAGTCGACAAATAGCTATCTTCAGCAACACTTACCTGAACGGCAGTAATATTTTCATTACTTCGAGCGGTTCTTTGTGTTATTGGCACTTAAAAATTATGTAAAGAAAATGTACGCTCGAAATTTTTAACAATTCGACGAATACCGAGCACAGTTGGACGATTATTACGACCACAAAATGGCAAAAGCGCACGAAAAGTTGCAATTGGAGATTTTGATAATAAAATTGAATAATTTGTAAACGTTGTTTTTGCATATATCTCTCCATATGATGAAATTGTAAACATTACTGAATACAATGAAAAAAATAGACTGATCATGACATATTACAAATGGCCGAAACGTCACTTAGATATAACGTTTTTCTTATATATTTTACATTATAACAAAAAATAACGTTTTTCTTTATATCTTTACATTACATAACAAATAACGAAGGACTATTCTAAACTGACCACTTTATACAAAAGATAAGACTTAAAGTAACCTATTATGTACATTTAATTTTTTTTTTAAATTAAAATTACTATTAATTTTTTTACAATTTATCAATGAAATGTTGGTTTAAAAAAAAAACCACAATATTCAAAAAAGTATTTGCATAAATATAAATATAAGAAAATGTATGTTTTATATTAACTTATATTCTTAGTTTACCGAAAAGAAATAAATTTTATAAAAATTTTTATTTAAATAATATGCGCAAATATCTTTACAAAATTAACTTTAAATATATTTTTATGACCAGTCCACTCGAATGTCATAAAAGAAATGTTCATATTAAATGAAATATTTCGCATACTTTCAAAATATCTATTATAACTCTACATATACGAATACATGAATATGTTTATATCCTTAAGTATATAGATGTGTTTTTTTATATATATTGTAGAATATTATATAATTGCTTATATAGGCTAATTCGATTTGTCTCACCGTTCTAAACATCAAAAGCATTATTACTTCCATTTCGAAAGATACAAAAAAGTTTAGAAGCTATTGTCCTATATTTTTAAAGTATCACAACAAATATTTTTATAGAAAAATTTATAAATTTAGTATGGAGAAAATTATTATCTTAGATACGGTCTATTTTGTATAAAAATTTATAGATATAATCCTATAGTTTTCTAATCATATAAATCATATTTCTCTATTCTAACTAATAAAAAATTATTAACTAGTTCATATATCAAACAAACTATTTAGAAATTTTTTATTAATACTTTATAAAATATTTTTTTTTTTACATAAAATAAATATGAGAAAAGAAGAATTGTTTTTTGCTTCTTAGTCTGACTGAAAAGTATAAATTTCCTATTCTGCCAATTTTTCCATGTTAAAAAAAAAACTAATACCATTTTCTTCTATAACAAACATAATGTATAAGAGATTTCATTTTTTTTTGTGCTTTACATGTGGACAACTGTTTTCTTGTAAGCGAGATTATATTTGTTTCCTCAACAAAATATAATTTATTATAAGATATTCGATTATTGTATGCATAATGGATAATATAAAAAGCTCGCATACATGAGTTATGACCTTTCCCGTTTGACTTTACGACGTAAGAATATTATCATAAATACTCCAAATAATAATCATTTCAAATATAAACAATTTCTTTTTTTTCCTACTTCATATACTTCTTCATCTTTATTCAACTTGTACATTTAAAGATAAATAAAAACTTTAGTCTACAAAAAATATTTCACAAGAAAAATGCTTTGACTTTGATTTTTATCTTAAGCTATTTTTACCAGTAATACTAAGAGACAGAAAAAAATTTAATAATGTTGATATTAATTGAATAAGAAATATTGTATATTCAATCTTAAATAAGTATATTGAAGAAGTAATACTATCTATTCCTGTTGAAGATTATATTATTTCCTAATGTTCGAAAAATTAATTTTTTTGTCAAAATCGATAAAGTAGTTTTTTTTTTGCTGTATTATAAAAAATACTTCACATGAGTGGCTAAGATTAATATTACGCAAATATAAAGAAAAACTATTAATAAAAAATTAAAAGTTATTATTAAATAATAGTTTTGTTCAAGCTAAAGAATAGAGATTTTTCACCTGGACGAATGTTATCCATTTTATAGTTTGGAAAGTACAGCCCTTTTATTTACCATTTTTTAAAAAAAAAATATTATTTATCATAAAAGAACTGATAGACTAAAGTCTTTCATTTTTTATTATGAATTGCTTATTCCCAAAAAAGGTGTTTAAATTGATGGCAAATCTCTGATTTAGAATGGGGAAAAGATGAGGATAACTTCTTGCTGGAGGGGTACGTTAATAATCAAAATTGTTATATACACAAAAATAACCGAAGTTTTTGGATGTAGAATAAAATACACGTTATATTATCTTTGAAAGTTATTATTTATTCCAAATAGGTTCCATTGGACTCAATACAATGTTTGGAACGATAAACCAGCGCACGCATAGATTTTTTTATGTCATTTATAGGAATATTCTTTAGCACCTCGGTTACGGCTGCTTGAATGGCTGGGATATCATCATAAAATGCTCCTTTCATATTGGTTTCCAGTTTTGGAAATAGAAAATAGTCACATGGTGATAGATCAGGCGAATACGGAGGGTAGTAGATGAGAGAAATCCGTTTTTTCATCAAAAATTCGTTTACTTTTTTTTGGTCTTGTGAGGTGGCGCATTATCGTGCAATAAAAACAACTGTGTTCCTGCTGGATATTCCGGTCTAACATGACCAATTCTTTTCCACAAACGATCTAAAACGCCTAAATAGTATTCTTCATTAACAGTTCGACCTTTCGAAACAAATTCCTTGTGGACAATACCCTTCGAATCATAAAAAGTAATCAACATTTTCTTGATTCGAGACTTCCGAAAACGCATTTTTTTTGGTTTTGGCTCGCCTTTGAACTTCCATTCAGCAGATTGACGCTTAATTTCAGGGTCATATTTAAAGCACCATGACTCATCACCAGTTATGATCGAATCAAGAAAGTCTGGATTGTTTTCAGCAGTTTCAACAATGTCTTCGCAATGCTCCATACGAACGATTTTTTGGAATTCATTTAATTCATGTGGAACAAAATGCGCACAGACCTTTCTTTTACCAAAATCCTTACTTAAAATTCTCCAAATAATGTTTTCACTCGTATTTAATTCCTTAGCCAACATTCTCGTAGTAAAATTTGCATCGATATCAATGATTTCACGGACTTTTTCCACCAATTCAGAACGATTACTAGCTTCTGGACGACCTGGCCTTAGGTCAATAGATGGCGCTGCATTTTGTTTGATTTAAATATAAAGTTCGGCTTTTTTTGGAACATACTGTGTATATGAGGCTCTAAAGTTAGATATTGGGTTGCCATGATGCATTTTCCTAACAAGTTATAACACATAGATTAGGTTTATTCATTTTTGGAAGTACTTGAGTTATTCGCATCTATGTTATTGTTATGTCATTTCACAGCTGATAGTTTAAGGTTAATTTTTTTTAAAATTTATTAATTTTGCTTATTTTCTACGGATTTTACAAGAAAATGAATATAAAAGACCAGACATGGAATTTTTGCTACATTTTATTGTTTTACTTCCATAAAGGGAAGAGGCGAGAGAATGCAGAAACATTGAACATCCATCATTTAACCGTTGACGACCACCACTTGAAGAATCTGTGATACATAAGTAATCTCGATAATTTAGTTCATTATGCACGAAATATAAAGAACAAAGATTAATCAATAAAGTATTGGAAAATGACCTTTTCGACAACCCAATAGAAGCTATTATATACATTAAAGTGTCGTTCTGGTATGCACTTTATTCTGAAGGCGTCATTGACCTATATTTCTTTGAAAATGAAGAAGAAGAGACCGTTACCGACAATTTCGAGCGCTATAACCATATGATAGCAGATTTTTTATGGCCCTAATTAGAGATTTTGATCTTCCTAGGATATCCTTTGAATTCCAAGATCATCCGATTTGATGTCGTTGGACCATTTCTTATAAGGCTATGTAAAAAAATGTGACTTTTGAGCAAAAAAAAAACAACGTCTCGCAAACTAAAAAGTATTCAAAAATTACTTCGAAAGTATACAAAATCTCACAAACTATAAAGGATTGAGTCCTGCAAAAGTTCTCGTGACGCCCATTTGAATGATGTTATCATTTGAACATTTCGGCAAGGCTAAGTAATAAAAATTCCATCGAAATATGAATTTAACTTTACTCATCAGAGCACAAATTTGGATAATATTTTAGTTTTTTTTAAATCTTTATCAACAAAAAAAGCAAAAAAAAACCCCTAAAATATTACCTGGCGAACGCCACATATTTTTAAAAAAAATTTTGGTGACATTTACGTAATTTTACATAATTAAAAATCGATTTTTAATTAATTAACCAATTAAATATAGTTTCTTTGATAAGAAACTTTAAGTATTTTTATTGATTACTTTTCAAAAAATTTATTTAAAGAAAAAAGTATTAAAAACTCTTTCCTTTTGATTGTAAGCTTTAGCACTTTTCTCCTTGCAGAAGTTACAAACTTATTTCTACAATATTACAGATCCTTACTATAAGTTTAATTAAATTTTTGTATTAATAAATAAATACTTCATAGCTGAAAAACATTTTTAATGACTTTTCTTTAAAAAGAAAAAAATTCATAAAAATACTTATTTATACTCTATAATTAATTGCAGAAAAATCACATAACATCTATCATCAATTTTTAATCGGTTCTAAATACAATATATTGATTAAATTTTTATCATCTTTTATTTTTTAATTAATTTAAAATAATATAAAGAAGATTTATTTGTGGCTTTTTTATTTTATATATATATATTATGTACGAGGGCGGTTTAAAAAAGATCTCAACCTATGCTAGCATTGGCGTTGCTATGGTTATGATATTTTTGGTTAAGTTGTCACATCTGGCACATAACCATGTGTGCATTATTTTTACTGAATTTAATAATTTAAAGAAGCTATTGTATTAGACGTATCAAGTTTTTTTTAGGCATAAACATTTAATAAAGAATTATGAAAAGTCTGGTATTTTATTTTAAACCCCAGGAATTTACAAGTGGCCATTGGAGGTCTGATGAAAACACATATGAAGAACGTTAAAAATGATGATAACTCCAGAAGCAATTAAAGAACATTTTATATCTGATGTTAGACGATAGAAATGTGCAAATGGCATCACGAAAGGATTAGATATATTCTCAATAAAATTGTCACGAAAAAATTGTGCACAAGATAAGGATAAACAAAAAAAGCTCTAACATTTAAATGAACAATTTTCTGACCGACTTTCAAAAGTACGTCCAGGTCCTGATGCTTCAAGCAGCTTTACACAATCATCGGTCCTGATGCTTGAAGCAGCTTAACGCAAGCTTAGTATTCGAGGGCCATTCAACAAGTACTTAGCCTCACCGCCCGATGAAACTGCTGTCACAAAAGAAATTTACCATCGTGCAGTACATTTTTTTAATAGCCTACTGTCAAAGTTTCAGTTGATTCCCTTCATTAATTTTATTTTGAGAGCCTTTGAAAGCGAGCGTGTCGGTCGGTTGCACAAAAATGGAAAAAAAAACAATATCGTTCGGTGATTAGATTCTGGTTTTTGGAAGGGAAAACGCACAGCGAAATCAAAAATCGCTTGGATGCTGTGTATGGTGACTCTTCTTCTTCGATGGCGACCGTCAAGAATTGGTTCAACGAGTTTGTTCGTGGCCGCACGTCGGTTTTTGATGAGCAACGCCCATGTGCCCCGAAAACGGCTGCTACGGAGGAAAACGTTAAAAAAGTCCACGATCTCGTGTTGGCAGACCGTCGATTGAAGGTTCACGAGATAGCTGAGACTGTGGGCATCGCAGTAGGAACGGTGCATCATATTCTACACGAAGAACTCGGCATGAGAAAGCTGTCGGCGCGATGGGTGCCGCGTTTGCTCACACCGGAAAACAAGCGCAACCGTGAGACCACATCGGCGACGTGTTTGGCGCTGTTTCAGCGCAATCCAGCGGAGTTCTTGCGTCGTTTCGTGACCGTCGACGAAACATGGATTCACTGGTACACACCAGAGACCAAGGAACAGTCGAAACAGTGGACTTCACCCGGCGAACGTGCTCCGAAGAAGGCGAAGACTGTTCGATCGGCCGGAAAGGTGATGGCCACCGTTTTCTGGGATTCACAAGGTGTGATCCACATCGATTACCTCGAGAAGGGTAAAACAATCATGGGGCGCTACTATGCTGATTTATTGGGCCGATTTGACATCGAATTGAAGAAAAAGCGGCCCCGCTTTGCGAAGAAAAATGTGCTGTTCAACCACAAGAACGCGCCGGCTCACACCTCCACCGTCGCCATGGCCAAATTGGTCGAAAAAACCTGAAAAAATCACTCGCCGGGAATAGATTTGGGTCGAATGAGGAGGTCATCGTCGCCACGGAGGCCTATTTTGCTTTCCTCGAGAAAATGTATTTTATGGACGGGTTAAAAAAGTTAGAGCATCGCTGGGCCAAGTGTATCGAGCTTGAAGGAGATTATGTGGAAAAATAAATTGCCACCTTTCCAAAATTTTCAGTTTTCTTTTGTAGGCTAAGTACTTGTTGAATGACCCTCGTAAATACAAAGTTACTATTCTATAAGCAACTTATTCGACCAATTATTGGCTATGCATTTCCGATCTATTTTAGTTTCTCGAAAACGTATGCCAATAAAGTCCATGTATTCAAAAGGTCAATCATTAGGAAATGCCTTTCAAAATATCGTAAAATAGACGGCAAGCATTATTCTAACTCGAATATATATCAGAAAAGTAATACTTTTATTTCAGTCTAACCAAAAATTTTCTCCACCATTTAATAGACCATACCAATCCACTCATTCAAGAGTCAATAGAAAGGATTCTGATTTTGCTAAAGATAGTGATATTATGAACGTTCATACAGTTTTATAATTCCTTAACTCCCCATTTCCATCGTGGTTAATTTTAAAAAATTCGGAGTTTATAGTTGCTATGAACGGGCATTTTTCAGGACTTCAGGAAAGCGTCGGAAATGGAAAAAAACAGAGATAGTTTGAAAATAATAGTCAAATTTTATTTATGATCAAGTTGATATTTTTTTTTGAGCAGTCGTTGTAAGAATATATGTAATGACTTCTTATAAAACGTTAATAAAGCTTTTAAATCCGGTAATTGCATTATCGTTTTTTTTTCTGTTACAATTTTCATTTATTACCTCAAACATTACCATATACCAACTGCTACCAGGTGAAACAATAAATAAAGTTCTACGTGGTATTTAATAAAAGTAAGATAAATGACTTTTGACTTTGAATTTTTTTTTCATATTCTAAAAGAATATATGATAAATATGAGTATTAAAAATACAAAAAGAAAAAAAAATCGATCCTTGGCAATATTCTATTAAAGAGGATTTTTATTCGACTTCTTTTTGTTTTGCAAAATTGGTAAATGGTATTCAATACATTGATATTAATGACAAAAAATATATTTTAGATTATGACCCTAAAAGTTGAGGAATGAATATTGCCTAAGACTGAAGGTGGGAGTTTATTCCATACTTATGTATATAAATGGGTTTATTAGAACTGAAACTTGTATAATATTAAAATAAAAATTTGAAAAAAATTGTGGTTACTTATATATATAAGCATAATTTTTACTGTTAAAAAAAAACATATTTAAAATATGTCTTATAGTCCCAAATATAGTTATATATTTATCTCAAAATAATAGTATACTTATTTTTTTTTTAAATTCAAAGAAATTTTCATATTGGAAAAATGACTTTAATCAAATATTGAAAAGAACTTGCTGGAAATATTTATAATGAGGCAGGCATAAGTTGAAAAAAGAAGAAAAGTTTATATCAATTTATTTTTGAAATATTTTTAACTTTTAAAAATAAGTAAATATGATGGAAAACATTTCAAAGAAGTCATATTATTACATTTTTTTTCTTAATTAATACCTCATTTAAATTTGGAGGCTGTTAGAAAATACAATTATATAATATTATTTATCAAAAGAAATATTCTAAAGTGAATGTTCAAAAATTATCATCTTCTTGTAAGGTTTTTTTTTAATGAAAACAATTTTAATATTTTCACCTACCAATGTTTTCATCTTAACTTTATACACATTTTAAGCTTTAAAAAAAAAAGTCATTGAATTTTGATTTTTTTTAAAAAAATATTTATCATAAAGAAAGTACATATCTTAAATGTGTATTTGTCTTAATAATAAAATTTAAAAAAAAAATTCCATTTTAAGGATGGGAATTGTGTTTTATATTTGTATAATTTGTTATTTATAATATTTTTTTCTTCGCGCATTTAGGCGAACCCATTTAATAAAAAGCAAATTTTGTATAAAAAATTCCACTCTAAGATATGCGTTTTAATATAATTTCTAGTAAATCATTAACGCCTCCAATCTTGAGAGAATATCTTGTGATAAAGTGTGTACATTTGTTTATTATTATTATAGATTTTATCAATTATTATTTTCTTTTTTGTGTTATACTCTCATTTATTCAGATTTTTTATATACTTTTGTTAACAAGTAGTAAAAAAAATGTATTACGCAACCAATTTGTTTTCATTAATAAATTTGATATAACAGATTTTTCAATCTCTTTTTTTTTTTTAATTAATATTAAGTTGAAAGCATAATTATTATTATAACTCATTATGTTAGATATAATTTTGTCAAATATTGTATATATATATATTGGGTTGTCCGGAAAGTAATTTCGTTTTGTTTATTTATAAAAATGAAAGACGATTTTCTTTTACTGAATTACTACTCGTATTTTATTATTGAAAAATTCTGGCCTTTTTTCTTTAAGTGAATCAATTAATTTATCCAACTGACGTAAGTACACTTCAAAATTGATCGTTGCGTTGCTCGGTAGAAACTCAAAATATACGATTCCTTTGAAATCCCACCAAAAAGATAACATAACCTTTTTTTTGATGAATATTGGCTTTCGAACTGTTTTGATCCGGTTTATCTTTTCTACTCCAGGATCTTTTGCGCTTGTTGTAGACAACCTATTTCACGTCCCCAGTAATGATACGCTTCAAAAATTGATCATTTTCTTGGCGTTTGAGAAGCAAATTACAAATTCGATCAATTTAATTTCTCAGCGATCTCACGAGTTGTTATTCGCCGGTTTGCATCAATTAATACCTTTATTGTTTCTTCATCAGCTTCAACTGTATCTTCGAGATTAAAATTGCCGGATCGAAATTTTGTAAACCAATTTTGGTCCGGATCGAAATTTTGCAAACTTCACCATACACATCGGAAAAAAAATTTCTGGTTTGAACAGCATTTTTATCTTTTCTATAGCAAAAAACTAAAATATGCCGAATTTGCTGTTTTTCATTTTCCATACCATCAAAAAGTTACCGGAATTTATTCAGAAAATTAAAAATACAAGTTTATTCATCTAAATCTATATTGTCCTCTTTAAAATAATCCCCATCGACTTTAACACACTTATGCCAGGGCTTGATCCAATCCTCGAAACATTTTTTATATTCGGTTTTCGGTATGTCCGTCCATCAGTGCTTCCTGCGATTTTTCCATTACTTCCTCTCGGCTGTTGAAACGCGTTCCCCGTAATGGTTTTTTAACTCGATTGAACAGAAAAAAGTCACAGAGAGCCAAATCAGGTGAATTCGGTGGTTGTTGGATGGTATTTGTTGCATTTTTCGTCAAAAAATTATGAATAATGATGGCACTGTGCGACGGTGCGTTATCATGGAGCAAAATTCACGAGCTTTCTGCCCACAATTCTGGTCTTTTTCTGCCCAAATAATACTCTTTGTTTACTGTCCGGCCTTCTGCATGTCGTACTCACAAACCCACGTCTCGTCTCCAGTAATGATCCTTTTGATGAATGCGGGATCGGATTCAGCCTCGCAAATCATGTCTTTTGCGACGTCAACACGGTCTCTTTTTTGCATGATATTGAGGTCTTTTGGCACCAGCTTTGCTGCTACACGACGGAAACCCAAATCATTAACCAAAATGTCTTGGACGGATCCATAGGCAATGTTCAAGTCCTCCGCTATCTCTCTGATGGTTAATTTGCGTTAATTGACCAACATTTCTTTTACGTTATCAATGTTTTCGTCGGTCTTCGATGTCAATGGTCTGCCACTGCGTTCATCATCTTCGATTGACTCACGACCACTTTTGAACCGCTCGTGCCACTGGTAAAAAACCCTTTTCTTTAGAGAATCGTTGCCGAAACACTTTTCCAACATTTCCAACGTTTGCGCATCATTAAATCCATTTTTTATGCAAAATTTAATACAAGTTCGTTGTTGCAAATTTAAATCCATTTCTAAAATTGTAAAAAATCGCCAACACACACAGAGATAGATGTACGTTTGGCTACGTAACTTTTATAACTACGTTAAGATTTAGAGAGAATATTAACAACAGATGTACCAACTTAACAAAAAAAAAACAGAACTCAAATTGGAACGATGGGAGCGCCACACTCCCATTGTTCCGGGAACTTTTTGAACAAGGTGGTATTTAAAAGGGCATCAACCAAAAACTACTTTGCAGAATCAATCGAATTTTTTCACAAGCAAGTCTTGCTATGTCAGCTGTCAAAATACATATGATTATGCAGCTTAAGTGTGAAGTTGGTTGTGAAAAAATACAATTAAGTCCCCCCAGTTGGAAAACAATAAAATTACTTCACCAACAACCCAATAAAAATAAAGTACAATCAAATAATTGTTAGCGAACATAATTAGTAAAATTATAAAAGATTATCCATTTTGTAGTTTGACAAATATAGATCTGTCATTTGACAACTGTCAAATACATATGGTATGTGTCATTTAAGTTATTATTTGGTTTTGGTGAAAATTTGCCAATTTATTATTAATAATTTAATCTGAACCAAGATGCTGCCATAAGTCTTACAATAACAAATATTTTGACTTTATTAAACGAAAATTGAATATCACAAATTAATTTATAAATAAATCTTTTTTACTTTTTGATAAAAATAAGAAATAATTTTATTAATAATTGAAAAAGAAAGTATAATCAAATAATAATTGCAAAGAATTATATTTTATAAATCTACAACCGTCCATAGAAAATAAGATCATAAATATATTTGCATAATATTTGTTTACTTATAATCTTTGAAAAGAAATGAAAAACTAACTGAAAAAACCTTGAACTTTTTTTTTAAAAAAATTCCTACGAAATATACGAAAAATGAAATTTTTTATCCTTTCAAATAATATCAACAAAATATCACTTGACATTCGATAAACACTCTCTGGACTATTTGCTGCAACATTAATTTTTGATTAAAGTCAACAAGAAAACCCCATGTGGCGTATTTAGTCTATCGATTGGAAATCTTTCTTCCGAAAGAGGATTTTTCCAAATTTTTTCTCACATATCATAAGTATGATAACTTTTTTGCCCTTTTCTAAACTACATATGCATGTATGTATCTTGAAAATGTGCTTGAACTTAGGACGATATAAATCATCCATCCGTATATATATATCTATTTAATAAAATCCTTTAATATTAAGCTTTTTATTCTCATATGTAAAAATGGTTAAAATTGTGAGCGCTACTGGGTTAATAAATTAATGAATTTAATTTAGTTTGCTTTAGTTATGCACATTTGACATATTCATTTAAGTATTTTGTCTCATTAATAATAGATATTTTGTCTCATTAACAATAGATACTCGTAGTTATTATTTTGAGCAATTGTGCATTATAATTACTCACAAAACGATCAACAAAGCTATTGAAGGGCTATGTGAAGGCGTGTATCTAGAAATAATTGAATTCTCTTATGTGCATTTTATGGCAAGCAAAAGGCCAGAAAAAAGGATAATGCCCAATACTATATATATACATGTACCACATACTAGTTGTATTTTACGCCATTTTTAGTCAACCATAGTACACTAATAGTGATTATCTAGTGTGATGGAAACTTTTAATGTCAGTCCATCAACGTGTGTAGACGACAGACTGCTATTACGTATAAAAGAAAATTAATTTACGAAAACTGAGACTGAAATAAGTTCATTGGACCTATTTTCTTATAGTCTAAATATAAGATTTTCTATGCAATTTAATCATAATATATATAATATATATACTACTATGGTTAATTTTCGTTAGTTAATTAATATGTGCCAGCAGAATAATATGTTCAAGGCTATGAAAATTATACTAAGGTTTTTATGCTATTTTTTCAATGACAATTTTTGCTGACAACTTTTACTGAAAATTTTTACTAAAATTTTTACTAAAACTTTTACTGAAAATTTTTACTGGAAACTTTTACTGACAATTTTTACTGACAATTTTTACTGACAATTTTTACTGAAAATTTTTACTGACAATTTTTACTGATAATTTTTGCTGACAATTTTTGCTGACAATTTTTGCTGACAATTTTTACTGGCAATTTTTGCTGACAATTTTTGCTGACAACTTTTACTGACAATTTTTGCTGACAATTTTTGCTGACAATTTTTGCTGACAATTTTTACTGGCAATTTTTGCTGACAATTTTTGCTGACAACTTTTACTGACAATTTTTGCTGACAATTTTTGCTGACAACTTTTACTGAAAATTTTTACTAAAATATTTACTGAAAATTTTTACTGAAAATTTTTATTGAAAATTTTTTCTGACAATTTTAACTTTTTGATAGCGGGAAATGCACAGATCCTGAATAAAGGGAACATTTAGATCATGATGTATTACGTTGTTATGAACATAAAAGGGGGCATCAACAATTTTACAGAGGATCTTGGATTGTAACGCCTGGACGCGATAGGAATTGGAACGTTTCGTTGAACCCCAAAGTTCAATTCCATATGTCCAAATAGGTTTTATAATTGTATTGTATAGTTTGGAGCATTTGTCCAGTAGTCTTAGAAGTTGTAGGTAACGTTTGTTAGCTTCAACTCTTTTTAGTATAATATATAGGTTCCATGTTAATCTCTTGTCCAGGTTAAGTCCCAAAAAAAATATTTTATGATACTGTGGAATTATGTTCCTATTAAGGTATAAAGGGGTAAGTTTTCCTTGGGTAGCAAGGATGGACGAATCAGGTGCATACACAAAAGTAGCAATGATAGTATTAGGATCAGATGGGATGTCATGGGTATAAATATTATATAAAATAGGACCAAGAATACTGCCTTGTGGGACTCCGGCTAGAATAGGATATATTTCCGAGGAGTATTCTGAGTTAATTGCAACTTGAAAATAACGTTGGGAGAGATTTGAATTTATGATAAGGATGGGAGATATCTAAAAATACTCCTGGAAAACACTCTTTCCTCTCAAGAGAGGAAGCAATGTGATCAATAATGCGATTGTATTGCTGGATAGTGGACTGTTCAGATTGGAAGCCAAATTGGTGATCAGGAATAATTTGTTCATTAACTAGGACTGGGTAGAGTCATTTTACCAAATATAATTTTAATCAAAATTTTGATAATTACTTTAATTAATTAACTTTTCTTAATTTTGCCATAATATATAAAATATAACATTATTTAAATAGGTGCAACAAGACCTCTAGCAGGACTCGATCCATTTGAGCTTATGTCTGAAGACTTTTTCGCATATTCCAGGATGTAACTCAGTATATCTTGGTTTTTAAATGCTCTGAGGCCAATTGTCATCACCAAATCTCAAAATTACACGTCCTAGAAACTTTGCGGGTAATTAAGCCAAAATCATACTGTGTAGCTTGTTGCGCCTTCTTGTTAAACCCACTTATAACCCAGAATAAAATCCTTAATTTAGAGCTACAAAGAGTTGATTACCATAGAGTTAGAGTGCTCAAAATTGGCGATAACGATCTTCCCTTTTTCATTTTCAAAGAAATTTACGTATCAAATACACCTTCAGACCAAAATGCACACCAGATAGACCTATCAGGAAATGTACCTTCTCGAACCTGAAGAAAATTTTGTTCGAAAAACCAGCATTCAAAGCCTGTTGTTTCAGCACCCAATCGGCGCATAGTTTTTAAAATTTTAATGCATTTTTTGATAATAAAATTATTCATAATATAAAATAATAAATTTTTTATCAACAAAATTTTTCCCTAATAGGAAAAATATTCAAAATTTATCATATTATAAGGTTGTACTCTATAAACTTTAAATTGTACATTTTTTAATTTTTTTCAATAAATTATATTATTTAATATTTTACATTAATATGATTTGTTTATGAAATCTATGTACTTAATTCCCAAATATTTTTTTCTTAATTAGAACTTTAAATAAACTTAACTAGTAGTTAGGAAACTTTTCGATAAAATCTAATTTAATGATAACTTTTTAAAAGTTTACAAACATTTTCATTTTTTTTTATGCATACATATTCAGTTTACAAAAATTCAACTCACAATAGTAAGTAAGTATCTTTAGTGGTAAAATAAAATGTCTTATAAAATTTTTCGTATGTTATATATGCTTAGTCTTTAGGGCAAACAGAAATTCTTAAGCTTAGTCCACAAAGTTTAGAAAATAAACAACTAAATGAAAATATTTCAATTGTAATTCCAATACGAAAACCATTTATAACCCGAGAGAAAGCTGACTTTTCTGTGCAGTCAAATTAATTCCGATATATTTTCACTAATTACTTCTTCTCTTGATTAGCAGCAAATTCTTCTTCCTCGAGCAATTTTACTAATTAAGTCAAGGCACTTAGCATATTGTTACCTTTTCTTAGGAAGGGAGCGGAATGAAGAATGGTAGTTAAAAGGTGTACACAATTTTTTTCCTACCTAAATTTATTTATATTTAAAGGTATTAATTTTCGTTTTTTTTTTTTATTTAACTTAAGGTAAATTTTACAATATAATTGAAATTTATATCTTTACCAAAAATGTCACTTTGAGAAAAGAAGTTAATTTATTTATCGTACTTTTTCTAAAAATTAAAGTGTTTTTATTTAGTTTTATTAAATTTTATATATATATATATATATATCGGTATATTAATTAAAAATGGTTTCTTCGGTATGTAAAAATTTATGTTACTTATAGTTAACGAAGTTTAAAAAGCTATTTAAATATTGTATCAGCCAAGAAGCATCTACGTCTCTGGAAGAGTGGAATTTTCAAGCAAAATGGTTCAAATTTTAGTTTCAATTATATTGGAATTAGGAAAAAAAATTTCGAAAATTTATAAATAATTAGTCAAAAATGTTTAATCGAAATAATAATTGTGTTTGTATGTAAGATCCCTTGGTTATGAGCTGGGGCCACTTTATAGAATCATGACTATTTGGCGATTTCAAGTTGTATGTGTGTTGGCGTTATCGGTACCTTAATTGAAACTGGTGTTCAAAATTTTTGGGGGATAGTTAGAAAAACGGATCAGGATTGGCAGATAAGACGCATAATGCCAATAACTGGGTTAAGGAGCGTCGAAGCTACTACAGTGAAGTATATTAGCCTTCCTTGGTAAACTCAATCGTAATCGAAATTAGTCGAAAATCCATCTATCGATACCTGCACAAAGACCAAAACAGATGAATTTATAAATAACCTTTGCTTTACTAATTACAGCCCCCTTCCTCCTCTTCTAAATGCAGTTAAAACTATTATGACAAACAAGAAAAGAATCCATCCTTCCAGTCTTTATGAATCTCAACATTAGAAACAGATACTTTCACTTTCACTTTCCACTTCAAAACTTCTCATCCTCATTTAAATTGAAGACCGTAGTTAAAAATGCAAGTCAGTACACATCTACCTATAGGAAACTTTTTCCGAAGCAGTTGGATGTCCACCAATGTGGTGACCGATCTCAATACAACTTTTTTAAGATATATCGAAGTCAATAAAACCCAAACGCGTAATCTACATTGTATGAACTTTCCATAGAGGTCAGCTCCTTATTATGGTCCTGCATTACTATCAGCCTTTTAAATCGATGCAGAATATCATCATATCTATTGACAACCAAGCCGCCCTTAAAACTATTCGTGGTTTATTGAATGATCGTGTATGCAACGATATTCGACATAACCTACTCAACAATAGGAATTGGGTACCTGAGGCAGTCAGTTTATTTTTCCGCTCCACAGTTTTGGAAGAAGTATCATTATGACCTCAACTTAGAAAAAATAATGAATCCTCTTTATCATTAATAATCGCATAATTAGAAGCAGATCTCCACTTCCAAATGGCCCTTTCGCATGTAGATTGGAATCAGTGGTTGGAAGCGGCGTTGATAATATCCTTTATTACTATAGAAGCTTAAAAAGCCAATTACCAACCGGCCTATTTACAACAAACTTTTCCTCGAACTATTAAATGGGGTCAAAAAATATTTGTTGGGCTCAAAATATATAGACTTTTTTATCATATTACCGGCTAACTATCAACAATCCGGTCTATACAACATTCTTATAGATTATTAATAAAATAAACATGAAAAATAAAATAAATTTCAAAACAAAATACAAAAAAAATGTAATAATTAAATTAATCGAGAAAATAAATTTCTATACTTCCAAATTAATGCAAAAAAAATTGATTTTATGGCAAAATTATTAAGAGCATACCCGATGACTACTTAAAATGATGAAATATTTTTTTTAAAATCGTAATCATATAGCTTTTAGTTTTAAAAAATTCCACTTAAAAGGAGATTACTATTCATATATTGATTGGTACTTTTAACTAAAACTTTTACTTAATATTGAAGTTTATTGTAAGCTCCCATTTCTTTACTTGATTCACTATATTTCAAATAAACTGTATAAAAAAAAAAGAAATTGAATATAATTTAAATAAACTAACTTGAAAATATAAAAGTGCAATCATTTATTTATATTAAATTTTTAAATAAATTTTTTTTGAACAATAGTCAATATTTTATCTACCTTTTTCGTATCTGTGCACATCTTTGTATATTAAAGAAATGTCTGAACATTTTGCACTAAAATTAAATAGTTTCACAATGTAAATAAAAAGTGAAACGTATAGTTTTGTAAGTGCATACTCTTTGCAGAAATTTTTTATACAACATTTACTTCAAATGCACCTGAGCTTTTATGTGATAGTTATGCAAATAAGTTATAAAGTTAAATCTAATGCAGTTGTGGCCTCTAAACTAGGTTAAACATTTTCAATTTTATAAATTCCCTCACTTATATTTAACCGAAATGCATGGTAAAGGCAGTGTATTGCAGTTTATAATAACACAATCACTTTTATGAATGGTGTAAGTAAATAAATTCAATTATTTATTTAATTAGTTATATTTAATTTTATTCACTTTATATAAAGAAATTTTACAGTATTTTAAAAAAATTCTTTAAATTTTTCAATTATTTTTACATTTTTTTTTCAAATTTATGTATTTTAAAATGAAATGTTTAAGCCAAAAGTGCTACTATTCATTTTGTATTTCGAATATCACATATCTGCCATTTAATGTTCTCAATTGAAATATATATTTTATATACGAGTAGCTTAACTATAAGACTGAAATATTGTCAATGTACGAGGTCTGCTCAAAAAGTATCGCGAATTTTGAATTTCCGCGGGTTACATATATTCGATTTTCGATTTTTGTGGCGTTATGTTGGTACTCATGTCTTTCACTTATGCCGGCAAACAGCTGTCAAAAATTAACTGAACATTTTGAATGTTCAGTTAATTTTTGATAGCTGTTTTGCTTGCTCGTATTTTGGCTCGTCTTCGATTTTTGCTCAATTTTGACCAAAAACAGCATCGCATTATCATTGCTAAGAAGCTGTTGTACTCTGTCCGCGATGACCCAAATTTGCTCCAGAGGGTCATAACTGATGACGCACGAATCATGGGCTTATGGTTATAATCATGGGTTTATAGTTTCCAATGGAAGCTGCCGCACGAGCCAAGACCGAAAAAAGCGCGCCAAGTTCGGTCGAATGTAAAGGTTTTGCTTACAGTTTTCTTTAATTGCAGGGGCGTAGTGCATCATGAGTTCTTGCCATAGGGTAGAACGATCAATAAGGAATATTACCTGCAAGTTATGCACAAGTTGCATGAATCAATCCGCCAGAAACGGTCGGATTTGTGGAAGAACAAAAATTTGCTTTTGCACCATGATAACGCCCCTGCTCACACATCGCTGCTTGTGCGCGAATGTTTGGCCAAAAACAATACCCTAATAATACCGCAGCCACCATATTCCCTAGGTCTGGGAATTTTTCTTATTCCCGGAACAGATTCTTTGATCCATTTTTTGGAATGGGCAAAAATCGAAGACGAGCCAAAACACGTGCAATCAAAGCAGCTGTCAAAAATTAACTGAAGATTCAAAATCGTCGAACATGTCGACATAAGTGAGAGACATGAGTACCAACACAACGCCACAAAAAAATCGAATATACGTAACCCGCGGAAACTTTTTGAACAGACCTCATACTTTCACCATAATGTCGCGATATTATATATCAATATTACTAACGTATATAAAATACTGTTGGGTCAATAAAGTTTAAGCATTAAAGACTGTTATGATATTTTCATCCCTCAAACAAATATTTTTTTTAAAAAAATCTATTTAATTAATTAAATTTTTCCTGTTTTTTTTTTCACATAGAAAAAAAAAGTAAATAATCTTATTTTAAGGATATTTAAAATATCATTATTTATACTTTCTTTGAGAGCTGGCTAGACTAATCAAAAATAATCTGACTTTCCCAAATATATTTTCATGGATATTTATTGATCAGGCCATAGAAAAATATGCTTAAATCATAACAAACACGCTTAAATCCTCATTTTAATGGCACTTTTTTATGAAATATTGTTAAAACAAAATGGACCAAAAGGGTTAAATGTGAAAAATGCCATTTAAATTTTTTTATTCAGAATTGTTTCAGGCAATAATGGCTTAAAGGAGTTAGCCTTTCTTAGTGGAAAGGCTTACTACCAACTAAGTTGCGTTATCGATATCTATCGACCTTATTCGGCAGGCAATTTATTTTCTTTATAATAGAATATTACACTTATCAAATTACTATATTTAATAAATTTTGAATTTATAATTATGTTAATATATTTGCCTTATAAAATTTATAGAAAATTTATATACCAAAAAATTGGTAGAAAGTATAGAACTTTCTACCAATTTATCAAAAATGTCTCGCACTAAATTTTTTTTAGTGACAAAGACCATTTTTCGCTCGGTTTATATGTTAATAAGCAAAATTGCCACAAATAACGTTCTAAAAAAAATCCACAAGTGACTCTGGTGAAACCATTGTATCCGCAAAATTTATCTGTCTGATATAGATTTCGGCCTGAAGGAGTCAGTAGCAAACTGTCACCGTATTTCTTTGAAAATAAGAAAGGATAAACCATTACAGTCAATTATGAGTACTGTGGCAGTATGAAAACCGAACTTTAGGTTTTTAAACTTGACCACTGAAAAATCATCAAAAATTACCTTGAAAATATAAAGTCCTGTAAGAAGTATTCTGTCAATAATTTGAATAATTTTATTTTTTATATGAAAAATATCAAAATTTAGGCAATATACTCAAATATTATCAAAATATTAATTTAATGTGCTGCTTATTTTTATTGAAATTATTAACTGCACTCCAATGTTAACACTTGCCTTATTTTATTAAGAGACTATTACTGTGTAAGGTAAGAAAATATGTTAAAATAAAATAAATATTGAAAAACTTCCTTTTATGTAAAATTTTGGCAACTTAGAAAAAATTAATTCTACTAAAATAGTCAAAATAGAACAAATATCGACCACAGAAGATTTTTAATATCATCGATTGAAAAATTCCAATACGAGTAAATACTGTATTTTTCTTATAAATTATAAGAAACAATAGCGTAAACATCGTTACAATTAATGGTACGGATTTGCAATCGTTTTTATCGTAATAGCATATCAAATTTACCTTTGCATAAAAATTTACCTTTGGTAATAGCATATCAAATTTACTTTTCATAAAATTTTTTCGTACAAATACCAAATATTTTCATTCAAAACTGACTTCAATTTGCTTTGACGTCCTTGAACTACTATATAATTTTAATTTTAAAATTGGAAATTTTTTTTATCTAATGGAATATTGTATAATTAAAATGGAAATAATAATAGTAAAAATATAAATTAAAATTATTTATTTTAACGAGTAGATTTTGATAAAAATATTAATTAATATGGAGGCTTATTGGAAGGAAGCATCATTCGAAGTTCTGCTATTGGCGTATTCATATATGAATATGAGTGTAAACTTAGTATAGTAAGAAATTACGAAGCCATTGATGCTTAAATAGTCGATGGGTTATTATAGGATAGTGATTAAAAAAAGAAGAACCAAACTTGCGTCTTTTTACTCATTCTAATCAACTTATGAGGCACAGTCACACCACGAAAAAATAGGACATTAAGGTGAATAGCACTATTGCAAACATAAAACGAGACATCGATAATTTTACGAATTATTTTAGACTAAAATTCGGCCGTTATTATAAAGTTCAATAGAGCATCAAGTTATAGTCCATAAGTCCATATTTGTTTCAGTCGGACTTTATATGAAAGTTCTTTGCGGTTTATTGTATGTTTAAAACATTTGTTTCGAAGTAGTTTTCGATATTGTCCATTGACAAGTGTTAATTTTTTGCGAGTCATAAAAATTGTATGTGGTCGAGCGTTATCGTGGTGGAATATGATACCCTTCCTAATAATCTATTCTAGCTGTTTTTTCTCAATCGATTGGCGTAATATATCGAGTTGCTCCCAGTATACACACATCATAACCGTATTGTCCATTAATTTTGACCTTGAAATTATTTGTGATCGTTCATCTCTCTTTCTCCGTGGTTTTTTTCAAACGTTATTCTCGTAATTAACCCATTTTTAATCGCCAGTAACAATTTACTTCAAAAATGACTCGATTTCATTGCGCTTCAGCAGCATATCGCAAATCTCATTTTTTACACTCCTTTCATGAGGCACCCAATTATAGAGTATCTTTTTTAACCCAGCCTATCATAAATGGTCTAAAAAAGTTTTTCTCAATTTTCTCGAGAATGTCATCACTTTTTTCGGTAATTGGTCGACCAGAACAGGGCTCATCTTTGACATCGAAATTTCAAGAACCATCACCATAAACATCAAATATTTTTACATAAGCATACGATGCGTTATTGCCTTTGGTGAAGTGTAATTGTAAAAAATAGTGAACTTTTTCTTTATTCTGGTTCAATTTTAAATATTTATAACTTTTGATTCACTACACCGGCGTCAACAAAATTTTGCGCTATGCAAAGTCTTAAGGGTCATCTTTCATTATATATGTTATTATCTTAAAAAAAAATTTCAAAAATTATTTTTTATTATAAAAAATACGAGGTCTGTTCAAAAAGTATTGCGAATTGTGTGTTTTTTCAAAAATTATTTATTTTATCATGAATATCTATTTTGTCCCCTTCAAAGTTATCCCTACCAGATATTATACACTTGTGCCAACGTTTTTTTCCAATTCTCAAAGCACTTCAATAAACCATTTCTTGTGATATTTTTCAGCTTCTCCTTCGATGCCGTTTTTATCTCCTCAATCGTAGCGTAGCGTCGTCGTTTCATGGGGCTCTTCAGTTTCGGGAACAAGAAAAAGTCACACGGGCCTAGATCTGGGAAATACGGTGGCTGCGGCATTATTACTGTATTGATTTTGGCCAAAAATTCGCGCACAAGCAACGATGTGTGAACAGGGGCGTTATCACGGTGCAAAAGCCAATTTTTGTTCTTCCACAAATCCGGGCATTTCTGGCGGATTGCTTTGCGCAACTTGCGCATTACATGCAGATAATATTCCTTATTGACCGTTCTACCCTGTGACAAGAACTCCACGCTCCTGCAATCGAATAAAACTGTAAGCAAAATCTTCACATTCTACCGAACTTGGCGCGCTTTTTTCGGTATCGGCTCGTGCGGCAGCTTCCATGCGGCTGATTGAGCTTTGGTTTTTACGTCATAACTATAAACCCATGATTCGTCACCACTTATGATCCTTTGGAGGTCCTTAGAAATGTTAATGCGATGCTGTTTTTGGTCGAAATTGAGCAAAATTCGAAGACGAGCCAAAACATGTACAAGACAAGCAGCTGTCAAAAATTAACTGAACATTCAAAATGGCCGAATTTGTCGGCATAAGTGAGAGACATGAGTACCAACATAACGCTAATTGAAAATCGAATATACATAACCAGCAGAAATTCCGCTCGTATAAATATAATTTTTTTACATTTTTACTAATCCAAAAAGAAGTAGTTAAAATTAAATTTATAATAAAATAAATGTTACCCAATAGATGAAAAATTATATTTCATTAAGCATAAATTTAAAAAAAAAAGTGTTTAACAATCTTACTTTCTGTTAAATCGAAAATACATCATTTTATTCTTCACTGTACAAATTGTGAACTCGAAATAAATTTTAGTCTACCATTGTAACATAATTATCATTTTAATTACATCTTATAAATCTATATAAAAGACAATTTAATAAATAAATTTTTGAATAGAAAAGGCTCTGTATATTATAAAAGACATAATATTTCCAATTAGCCTTACTATTCTAAGAAAATTTACTGCAAATTGTTCTTTAACAAAGAATCCTTCATAATAATTATGAACTTTGCGTAAATTTATTAATTGAAATATATTGTTTAAAAAAGTGTGTCAAATAAACTCAAAATAGAGTATGGAAGATACAATATAGAAAATGTTTCTTCTTCACTGAAAAGTTTACTTTTGTGTCAATTTTCTTAAAAGTTAATTTATTTTGCCTAAATCTATACAAAATTTAGCACATTTATTATAAAATATCCTTGAATATATAATATTTGAATTATTAAATATTTAACCTTAATTTAACCATCATACAACATCATTGAACATCTAGAAATAATATGAATATTCAAGTATCAGAAATTTTAAATAACTGGAAAAGCCAAATTATCATGCTTCAGAAAGTTTCTTAAATGATACTTAAATATTATTAAATAAATTGAAGAACTTAGAATTTAGTTTTATAGAAGCTAATTAGACTGCTATAAATAAGTAATTTTAATAAATCAAAATTATTTCAATTTTATTGTAATAAAATTGATTTATTTTCTTAAGTTGAAATATATTTTTGAAAATACTCTTGTAATAAAACGTTTGTTTTTAGTTACTTTTCTAAGAGAAAGAACTCTTTTATAAGGACTAATAGATAATTTTAAGGAACTCGTATAAAACTACAAACTTTAAATACTTAAAATAAAAACCATAATTTTTTGTTCATAAACGAAAATACCATATATTTTTTCGAGTTTAAAATTATTATCTTGAGCATGTGTAACTGAGCATTTATTGCATTATTTTTACCATATGCTACCAAAAACTATTCCAAACTTTTAACTTTTTTATTCTAGGATTTGTAAATAAAAGTAAAAGAGGGTAAAATAATATTTCACAAATTTTGTATACTTAAATCTAACAATCGAACATTGTTGCCAACAAGGAAAATACAACTTTTTGTATCGAGGAAGTTCGTAAAACTTATATATATCGACTTGTCTTACAAGGATAACAATTCTTTTTTTGTTTTAAAATATTTGTGATTTATTAACTTTTTTTTTATAAAAATAGGGGGGATGGATTTATGGCAATAAATCAAATACGTAGATCCGCATAATGAACAGCAGTTTACAATCAACGAACAGAATAATTACGATTTTATTCAAAAACTCAATTTAAAAAAAAAACAAAAATACTTCTTTTATAACTTCAGTAACCTGAAAATAAGTGTCAATTAGCAACAAACATGATGAAAATTATCAAAATTATATTCACAAAACAGAAACGAACAACTACTCGTATATGTAAATATGTGTAGACATCCAATTACAAACAACATCAAATCGTATTTATATATGAAGTTTATTATATTGTTTAATTTGAATACCTTCAAAAGATAATATTCTAAAAATAAACTGTATGCTATGACAACAAATTTAGATAAAAACCGAAGAACCCTCTTTAAATCGGTATATTTTATACAGAAAGTTTTAACAATGCGGAAAGAATTTCCAAGTAACTATGAACCCATTATAACTTACAAAATTTCATATAATAAAAGCTTATCTTAATATATAATATTTTTTGGTTAATTATAACTGATGGTTATTTTATGTTCAATTAAAATTAAAGTAAGAACTAAGGGTTGTGAAATATTACATTGATATTGTATAAAAGTTCAACTGGGTAATACAGTGTTGACTTAATTAAAGAGAAATTTCAGTGGCAAAGTTTAAACAGTAATTTTTTTGGCAATCAATATTAAACAGGAAATTAGGTGGAGTAACGAAAAGTTTTATGAATAAATAAGACGAAAACATATTACTTGTGACATGATAGCTTTTTGGTAATAATTACGCAATAATTGCAAGGTGTGCGTAAAATTTTGATAAATCTGTGATTTTGATTTAGTTTTTTGTTATGAATCTGTGAGTAAAAAGTTACAACAAGAGCACATATTTTTTAGGAAAAAAATCCTTGAACGGCTTAGAAAAAGGTTTTGAATAAAAACCAAATATTTGAAATTGTTTGTGACCGTTCATCTCTCATTTTCGGGTATTTTACCCATTTTCGTTGCCAGTAACGATTTACTTCAGAAATGGCTTGATTTCATTGCGCTTCTGCAGCGTATCGCAAATCTTATTTTTTACACTATTTTCATGAGGCACCCAAGGATCGAGTATCTTTTTTAACTGAGCTTTTCATAAAAGGTCTAAAACGGTTTGATGATATATGTTTAATTCATAAGCTATATCATGACTGCTGATATGCCGGTTTAGCTCAATTTTGTCGTGAATTATGAGTTTGGTTTACTTTTTTGTTATGAATCTGTGAGTAAAAAGTTACAACGAGTCCATGGGAAATATTCCTTATTAAGAGCACATATTTTTTAGGAAAAATAGTCCTTCAACGAGTCAGAAAAAGGTTTTGAAAAAAACAAAATATTTGAAATTGTTTGTGATCGTTCATCTCTCATTTTCGGGTATTTTACCCATTTTCATACCCAGTAACGATTTACTTCAGAAATGGCTTGATTTCATTGCGCTTCTGCAGCGTATCGCAAATCTTATTTTTTACACTATTTTCATGAGGCACCCAAACATCGAGTATCTTTTTTAACTGAGCTTTTCATAAAAGGTCTAAAACGGTTTGATGATATATGTTTAATTCATAAGCTAGTTCATGACTGCTGACATGCTGGTTTAGCTCAATTTTCTCGTGAATTATGAGTTTAATTTACTTTTTTTTATGCTTCTGTGAGTAAAAAGTTACAACGAGTCTATGGAAAACACTGCTTATCAAAAGCACATATTTTTTAGGAATAAAAGCCTTTCAAAGGGTCAGAAAAAAAATCTGAAAAACACTTACATATTTTCGGAAAAAAAAATCCTTCAACGGCTCAAGAAAAGGTTTTGAAAAAAACCAAATATTTGAAATTGTCTGTGATCGTTAATCTCTCATTTTCGAACGATAGTCTCGTATTTTCCCCATTTTCATTGCCAGTAACGATTTACTTCGGAAATGGCTTGATTTCATTGCGCTTCTGCAGTGTATCGCAAATCTTATTTTTGACACTACTTGGTTAACCGAGCTTTTCATAAATGGTCTAAAACTGTTTGATGATATATGTTTAATTCATAAGCTATATAATGACTGCTGATATGCCGGGTTAGCTCAATTTTCTCGTGAATTGTGAGTTTGATTTATTTTTTTTATGATTCTGAGAGTAAAAAGTTACAATGAGTCTATGGAAAATATTGCTTATCAAAAGCACATATTTTTTAGGAATAAAAATCCTTCAACGGCTCAGAAAAAGGTTCTAAAAAACGCAAATATTTTGGGGAAAAAATACTTCTACGGCTCAGAAAATGGGTTCTCTACGAAAATCAGACATTGTGAACACTTTATTGTTCTACCATGACAACGCCCTCTATTACATGGCCACCTCCATCTACGAATTTTTATTAGTAAAAGGTATTCCTATGGCTCCATCCCTTCGCTATTAACCCCTGTGCATTTTTCAAAACTCAAAAAAAACACTTGAAAATACGTCATCTTGGTACTGTTCAAAGGAGCTTAACCAACACTACCACGAAGACTGAGTCAACTTCTGCGTCGATAAATATCTATCAAGAGGAACTACTTTAAAGAGGATAATAATGTTTTATAAAAATTGAAAAAAAAAATTCTCATGGACTTTTCTGCTCGACCTAGTATAATGATTTTCCATACTCATATAGTAAAAAAAAGTGATTTTTGATTAATTTTTCTAATCCGAAAATTATTATTTCGAAATATGAACATGTCATTTAAATTGTATCATAAATAAATGTCTTTGAACTTTGGCTATACTTTAGGCGGAAGTGAATAAAATTGGTTTTAAGTAGTGACAAAAAACAGATTCCTTATAAAAAGTATTTTATTTGAAATTCTATTATAAAATGGGGCATACAACCTTTTAAGTTCAGTCGAGTCATTGTCCTTTCAACTTTGAATTTCTATCAACGTTTTTTTAGCAATTTGGCCACCCATATTTCTCAACTAATAGAAAATTTTTTACTATAGTAAAATTTTAATATTCTCAACTAAAAAATATCTTTATGAATATAATACACACATACATATATAGTAATTTAATAAGTCTGCAAAATTTATGGTTTTTTTTTCGGGAAACAATAGAGTAAAAATCTTTCCGGTTTGGTAAAATTTATAGAGATGCAGACAACCCAGTGATTTCCGGGTTTTTATTGTTACCATTATAATGTAATCTTTACTTTTGAATAAAGAAAATTCCGAATTTTCCCTTCGTTTCTATCAAAAACTTTCTTGTTTTATTTCTAGGCTCCTGGAATAACCAAGAATAGTGAATATTTTTTAAAATAAATTTTTATTATTAAAATATTTTTGTAGGTCAAAATTTAGTACTCTTTAAAAAAAATTTAGTTAAATTATATTAAATTAATAATCGAAATACTGATTCAATCAATAAATTGGAATTGGTAAAAAAAAACTATTATATTCTAGGAGTTTATATTTTCTTCATTAATTTAATGAAAGTTAATTCAGACAAAGGTATAAATTAACAGAAAATTAAACAAGTGGAATTCTATCTAATACCAAAGTGAACAGACAACATGTGGTATAGAGTTTCGGGTTTCCTAACCTAACATTTTACAAAATAATACAATACGCCACCACAATCATCGAATATAAATCCAATTAGGCTTCTGTGGACATATTTGAAATGCAGAATATACCCGCAAAAGCTCCATCCATTGAAAAACATAATCATATTTCAAACTGCCATAAATGTGGCTAAGTAATACAGAAAGGGTTAAGTCCATATTCGATTGGAATTTTGCAAATTTTAACCAACAATGCTGAAAATCATAAAATTGTTAATTAAAAGAATTAAACTAATCCGAATTGAAACCTATTAAAAATTTAAATTAACTAAATTAGTTATTTGCGACTTTATTGAAACTAATTTAAATAAAAATATGGAATTAATATAAATTGTTTTTGATTTCCACTATGTTTTTTTTATTTGCAAATAATTTATAATGTAAAGAAAAACTATTACATCATTCAAATGGCTGCCACGGGAGTTTTTGAAGGACTCAATTCTTTTGTGGTTCTTTTTAATGACTTCTTCGTATACTTCTAGATTTTCGTATACGAGTATATGCAATTTTCTGACTTAACTATTACAGATGCGGCGATAAATCGTAATGCTTGCATACTTTTGTATAGATTTTTTATGTAGACATAAGCACCCACTGACATCTAGTTTTCGTAACAAAAATTTATTGGATAGCAAAAGCATAATTTATATTCATTTTAATTCATTTATTGGAAATAAAAATACAATTTAAACAGAACGCGACAAGCCATTTTTTATTTTTTGTACAATCTTTTAATATGAAATTGAATCATTGTGTTTAAGGTTTATTATTTATGTCGTAAATATCCATTCTCCATGAAAGTGGTAGCATACGGAAATGATTGCATAATTTTGTTGTTTTTAAAGTTGCTTATTTTAACACTTATCGGAAAGTATAGTTTTTGTCGTTTTTGAAGTATTTACGAAAAAGTAAGTATTTATAAGTTATATTATTGATAACATTTAATAGGAAGTTTTGATTTCAGAAAATTAAGTTTTTTATAAACGGTTGCTGATACTTCAACGGAATGAGGAAACCAGAAATTTCTTTCTTTCAGTAAGTTGACATCTTTATTTTTACTAAATAAATTAACAAAAAATTTATTTACAATGTGTTTAATTGACTCTTAGTGATTTGTTTTTCCAAAAAGTGATTAAAAAGTGAAATGTTCGTCATTCAATAAATGTAAACAAATGTGATGTTGACAGTTCAATGTTTCCCAAAAAATAGTTCAGTACCGGCGTACGTAAAGTGTGTATAAGAAAATTTAAAGGAAAATTTTCATCTTCCTTATGTATTTACGGCATCCAAATACCCTTGCTACTGAGAATTTAATTTATTCATATTAATGCAATTATTTATTTTAAATCCCCCATTCCCATTGCTATAATTTTTAAGTCTGTTTTCCATTGAGGTTTTGATTGTGTTAAAATAAATAAATTATATTCGGTAGGCTTATTATTTAAATAAATTTGTTTGCATTTGTGCTTTCGGTTGCAAGGAATTATAATTAAGTTTTAACACATTTGCTATAATGTTGTATACGATTAACTTCTATATTAATAAAAATATAATGTAATATTCTATGTAATTTAATAAATAATATATAGTGAAATAAATAAAATGAATATATAATAAATAAATAAATAATATTTTAAAATAAAATACTGTATTTTATTGTAAATTTCCAAAACTAATTCCATCAAATAACAAAATTCGTAATATTAAAAAATCTATTTGTTTACGCATAAATAACATCTTATATCAAAATGGTTTTAAACGAACCGCGTCAATGGCATACTGAAGTTTAAAATTGTCCCCCACTGATTTACGCCGTTTCTGTTATTTTATATGAGTGTGCATTCTACGAATGTATTGCCATTAAAATTCGGCCACAATTTGTGTGTAGAGGCCTATCCGGTTCTTCTATAATCTAAAGTCTGAATTATTGCAAATACGGCGAGAAATCGTACTGCTTGCTTACATTTGTGTAGATTTTTTTTATCTAGGCATGATACCTACTGACATCTAGTGTTCGTAATAGAAATTTAACTAACTTATATCAAAGAAAAAAACAATTTAAATGTTTTAATAATATTTTGATACGAAATGCAACTGTATTTTAGGTTTTTATTTATTTTGTAAATATCAATCAAATATCAATCGCCTCAATTTTGTAGAATTTCGGAGAGTTTAAAAATACGCCATTCTCCATTAAGCGGTAGCATACCGAAATGCTTCCATACTTTTGTTATGCTTAATATTAACATTTAAATACTTATCGCAAAGTGAAAGTTTAAGTACGGTTTTATAAAATTTTAAATAGTTTACGAACAAATAAGAATACTTCAATACATTTGCATAAATAGTTTTATTCTTCAAGACAATAAATAGGAATTTTTTATTTCAGAATACATAGTGTTTCGTGAAAGGTTATTTTGCAATTAAGAAATTATTTTTTCAAAAAAATTTGAACAGAATTTTTGTGTAGAGACCTCTACAGTTCTTCTAAAATTTTAGATCCGCGTTAACAAAATTGTTTGGAAAGTCTCCAAAAATAAAAACCAGCATCTAATTGTATGAGATTGTAGGCCAATTGACATTATCATATCTCAAAGATACGCGTCGTAGAAACTATTCTTACAATAAAACCAAGAGTTTCGTATTGTGCATTTTGTAGGGTTATCTAGTTAAAACTTCAAATGGTCCAGACTAAAATATTCAAGTTCAGGGAAAAAAATTAGTTATTATACGGTGATAGCGCTTAGAATTGACGATAATTCTTCCCTCCTTCATTTAAACACTTTTATTCTTCCCTCCCAAAACACCTTTAAACCAAAATTTATACTAGACATTCACTCTTCGCGGATACAATAGCATTTTCATAGTCACTTGTTGGTTTTCAGAGGATTATATAAGACAATTTTCCTACTTCAAACACTATATTCATTGAAGAAATTATTTCCTCTTAAATCACGCAACTGGACTATAGCAAAATCACCAATTTCGTAGAAAATTATTAAAATTTTAACGCTTTAATTATTTAAACAAATTTTATACTAATTAACAACTGTCAAACAAATTTTATACTAATTGACAACTGTCAAATAACCAGACTACATTTTGCAAACTAAGAAATTAATTTAAAATATATGATTTTTAAATGTTAGTTTACTTAGAAATAATAAAAATGTTGTCATTAAAGAAGGTAAATTTTTGTTTAATCAGAAAATGCAGGTATTTTGCAGCCCTTAAAAGTTTCTGAAAGAATTTAAATAAGAATTTGTTTTCATGAGGGTAGCCTAAGAACATATATTGTTCTTTAGAATATACCGAATCCTTCGACAAATAACAAAGTTGAGATATTTATGACTTTACATTAATGTTAGATTAACGCAGAAACGAAGAAATCCGCCACCATTACTGAAAACTAAATTTCGATTCGTACCCGATTGGTTTAAGTCAAAATATCGACTTTAATAAAAAAATATTCTTAATTAACCTGCTTAAAAGTATTCATTGTTGACTAAAAGTCTACAGATTTTCTATTTGAACAAATACCAACCGTTTAGATGGAAAGATTAGTATTTAAGCCGGGCAACAAATATGCTTGTCCTGTTATCACAGTTGGAAATATTGAATAAAAGATAAAATTCTAATAAGAATGAAATATTTCACTTCAATTAACATTAGCAAAATTATTTCAATTACCATTAAATAATACAAAATTCAAAATATTCTTATTCTAATGATATCTCAATTGTACAATAGCGCTTCTATATTAGAAAAATTATTAAGAAATGCAAAAAAAAAGAAAATATATTTCAAATTAAACAAAACAAAAGAAAATTAATCCAAGTATCGATAATTTTCAACAGAAAGCTGATATATAAATTCAAATCTTAATTGAAAAACTCTCTTAAATATGAAATAATTAAATTATTTGAATTTGAAAATATTACGCCTTTTGCATATTAATTGAAAATTATTAAAACTAAATAATCAAATTTTCTTTTAATTCATCAAAACAATAAAGACATTTTTGCAAGTTCATTTAAGTTCAAAAGATTTGTTCAAAACTTTTCATAATAATGAAAGTAAAAATTTTTCTTCAAATTAAATGTTTAAAAAATCAGATAAATTTTAATAATAGATAAATTTTTTTCTATACAAAAAAAAGAAAACATTTCTTTTATAAAAGTTATAAGAGAATTTTTCAAGTTTTCTAATTTTCTTTAGTGATAAAATTAAAATTCTTCTCAGTCATAATCTATAAATATTTTGTATAAATATTTTTCCAAATCGTCTATTATTATGAATTTTAATTAAGTGTTTTGATAAGAAAACCATTAGCTTTTTTAAGTACAAAATAATTTTAAGAAAATAAAAACTCATATTTTTTTTAAGATAACAATTCAGAAGAATTTGTAAAATTAAATATTAAACATATTTTTTATATTAATAATTGCACCGATTTTGAATTGCTTGATGCCAGACTCTGTCAAATACCTTAGAAATATCAAGTTTCTCCGCCTAGAAAAATGAAGAGTGTCGTTCCACTTTTTAGCTAGATTCTTGTATGCCATCAAATCGCCAGTGGATCACCAGTGGAAGAGTGTCATTCCACTTTTTAGCTAGATTCTCGTAAGAGAAATTTGTGCGACGTGGCGATAATTGGAGGCAGGGGAGGACTTAAGAGAGTCATTCAACAAGTACCTAGCCTACAAAAGAAAAACGAAAATTTTGGAAAAGTGGCAATTTATTTTTCCACATAATCTCCTTCAAGCTCGATACACTTGGCCCAGCGATGCTCTAACTTTTGTAACCCATCCAAAAAATACATTTTCTCGAGGGAAGCAAAATGGGCCTCCGTGGCGACGACGACCTCCTCATTCGACCCAAATCTATTCCCGGCGAGTGATTTTTTCAGGTTTGGAAACAAAAAGTAGTCACAGGGGACCAAATCAGGAGAGTACGGTGGATGGGGCAGCAATTCGTAGCGCAATTCGACCAATTTGGCCATGGTGACGGCGGAGGTGTGAGCCGGCGCGTTGTCGTGATGGAACAGCACTTTTTTCTTCGCAAAGCGGGGCCGCTTTTTCTTCAATTAAGTCAGCATAATAGCGCCCCGTGATTGTTTTACCCTTCTCGAGGTAATAGATGTGGATCACACCTTCTGAATCCCAGAAAACGGTGGCTATCACCTTTCCGGCCGATCGAACAGTCTTCGCCTTCTTCGGAGCACGTTCGCCGGGTGAAGTCCACTGTTTCGACTGTTCCTTGGTCTCTGGTGTGTACCAGTGAATCCTTGTTTCGTCGACGGTCACGAAACGACGCAAGAACTCCGCTGGAATGCGCTGAAACAGCGCCAAACACGTCGCCGATGTGGCCTCACGGTTGCGCTTGTTTTCCGGTGTGAGCAAACGCGGCACCCATAGCGCCGACAGCTTTCTCATGCCCAGTTCTTTGTGTAGAATATGATGCACCGTTCCTACTGCGATGCCCACAGTCTCAGCTATCCCGTGAACCTTCAATCGACGGTCTGCCAACACGAGATCGTGGACTTTTTTAACGTTTTCCTCCGTAGCAGCCGTTTTCGGGGCACCTGGGCGTGGCTCATCAAAAAACGACGTGCGGCCACGAACAAACTCGTTGAACCAATTCTTAACGGTCGCCATCGAAGGAGAAGAGTCACCATACACAGCATCCAAGCGATCTTTAATTTTGCTGCGTGTTTTCCCTTCCAAAAACAAGAATCTAATCACCGAACGATATTGTTATTTTTCCATTTTTGTACAACCGACTGACACGCTCGCTTTCAAAGGCTCTCAAAACAAAACTAATGAAGGGAATCGACTGAAATTTTGACAGTTGGCTACTAAAAGAATGTACTGCACGATGGTAAAAGCTAAGTTCTTGTTGAATGACCCTTGAATTTTTGTTGAATTTTTTTTGTGACAGCAGTTCCATCGGGCGGTGAGGCTAAGTACTTGTTGAATGACCCCCGTACCTTTTTTTGGAAACTGGTTGAACGAATGCTGTTTTCCATCTATTCGGATAATTTCAGAAGGAAATGGAAGTTTCAGTGCTTCTGCACCTCTTCAGAACTATGAGGGATATACCATATAAACCAGTGGATTTGTGTATATCAAAATCTCTAAGAACTTTTCCTATAACCGCATAGAAAATTTAACATGCACTAATACAGGCAGAGGTAAGGCACCTCTGTTTTTGAGGTTCAGCTTCCCCTGCCTGTTGGCCCCACAAAAATGTTTTTTGCATCTAAAAACCATGTTTTGTTAATAAGGATTTTTGAATAACCCAAACTAGCGAATTTACAAAGCAACTTTTACTAAATGTCTAGAAGGGACTAATCCATGTCTCATTACTTTCCTGCCACGCATTTTTTTCTGGCAAAAAGAAAATATTTAAAAAAATTATAAAAGTAAGTAAAATGTTTTGTTTTAAAAATTATTTTTTACTGATAAATCAGAACACTATAAATTCTATTCGAATAAAATTAAATCAAATTTAAATTTGCTTTAAGGATAAGAAATAAACTAAATTAACTATGCAAAAAGTTCTTAACTATTTCAAGATTTTCTATTTTCTATTTTTATGATTATTGCAGAGAATAAATGAGTTTTCAACACGCTACATTTTCACCTTTTCACTATGCAAAACTAATAGAAAAAGTGTCAAATCCAAAGTAAATGGAAATAATAGTTTCTGCGTCAATCAATTTCAGTGAATAATATTCTTTAATAATCTTTATGCAAGTTTTTCTTCCTTATTATAGAATGTCATGCTATAAAAAGGATTTCTTAATACTAAAAAGAAATATCTTAGATCACAAAGTCTTCAGAAAAATATAAAGATAGATATTTTTACTGTTTTTATGGTAGATATTTAATATCAAACTTCAAACTAACTATTCAGGTATTAAATAGTAAATTAAAAAACTATTTATATGGATTATTCGAAATTATAACAAAAACTGTATGTATTGTAATAAAATTAAAGATTATTTTTTTTTTCAGATATAACAGGTGAAAAGGTATTTTATCTATTGTAGTTTTGTCGAAATACGAGAAAAATATTTGTTTTTTTTTCTCTAAATTTTACTAATTTACATTAAATTATGGTTCTCATATTTCTGAATATTGAATAGTTCGAATCTTTTCGCAATTTTTTTTCAAAATTTAATTACAAATTAATATTTTTAGTATTTAAAAACAAATTAATTTATAGTATGTGATGTTATATATTCTGAAAATTTAATATAAACATTGTTTATTAGTGTAAAAATATTTATAGCAATTAATAATATCTTAAAGATGAAAAAATACCAATTGAAAAAGCATTAGAGATAATATTATAATTTATATGGTACGTTAAAATATTTATTCATAATCCTTATCAATCCCCTTTTGCATAATTTTTTGTTTTCTTTTTTTTTCTCTGTACTAATAAATAAATGTTGAGCACTTTCAATAAGTATGCTAATCTCATAATAAACATAAATGCTTGGGAATATGCTTGTAGATATAAGAGAAATTAGCATTTTTAACAAATATTTACCTCTAATATAAAACATGTTGTCAACCCTTATTATAATATATTAAAAAGCTACTCAACATTGTTATTCGATGTTTTTCATTATTTTTTAACCTATTGACATAAGTTTTTTTTAGGTTTAAAAGAAAAGATAAATTTTGTGTAGACATTTTAATTTAATTGGAGTCTATTTTTATTTGTATTATGAAATTCTATTTATTATAGAACAGCAAAAGACTCAAATTTATATAAAAATTAAAAAAATATTTTTTCTAAAATAGGTTTTAAAAAAATTTATGAATGTGATTGTAAAATTTCTAAAAAAAAATTATTTGTTGATTAGCGAATTTAGTGTATACTCGTATTAATTTAGTATATTAATGTTATCCCCTTCAAAAAAAAAAGATATTATCGGTAGTATCAATTTCAAGTGTTATTATAATCTTGGCAAACAATTAAAGTCACACGGACTTTTATCAGGTATTCACCTGACTTTTATCAGAAGCGGTTAAATAACCACAAGAATACATTTTTCGAACATAAATTCGCTAATACAAGTAGCCACACGATAGTAGGCGTTTTCATAGTGTATTATGCAAATCCTCTTTTTCTGAGCTTTTAAAAAAATGAGCTTTTTGCATCAAATCAGAGAGGTTCTCAGCTGTTGAAAAAATTAACCATCCCTCAATGTACCCAGATTTTCATCAATGTTCGAAGTTAAAGGCAATTTTATCTTCGAATATTGATGAAAATATCGAGAAAACAATTTTAATTCGAAAAAAGTAATATACCCCATTGTAGAGGGGAATCCTGCAGTATTGCCATAGCCTATATATATATAATTAAAATAAATCGCGTCCTTTTATCAATAAATAAACTTTTTTATTAAAAAATAAAATTTCAACCATAAAATAAAAAATTTTAATTAAAAAACTCTCAGTAACAACACAAGTTGTTAGTTAAAAAGTTGTCAAATTGAATAATTATAAATGAACCATTTTTCAATTCAATGAATTTATGATAAATTTTTAATGACAGCAAATTAAAAATGGTAATGTTCACTTCTGAAGGTGAATTACTTTTTTTATTATTTAAGCTTTTTTCTTATTTCTTATAAAATTAAACATCTATTGAAATGGAAATTATACACCAATTTAGCATTATAAGTTAACGTAAACATAATATATATTTAAAAATATATGTACACAAATAAAGATTAGAAAAATTTGAAGATTAAACAAATAAACGGAAAATTTTATTTTTAAATAAAATTTTTTTATAAAACTTTGCTATATAAATACTCAGATGTATATAGGATAAATTTAAATGAAAATTTTTAAGGAACAACTACATTGAATATGATAAACTTTTTCAAGGTCTTCTCTTTTATTTATAAATTAGTATAAAAACTTTTTTAATTGAACATGAATTAATAATTTTTTTTTTAATTCAGCTTCATAGTATTAACTCATATTAATTATGCTTGAATTTTATATTTAATTATATTAAAAAGTTTTATTTTTAGATGAATAGTTTTTCTCAGAATAATTTAGCTTTGAGTTTATTCAACTTAATTTGGTTTATAGAAGAACCTTTGGCAACTAAATTTTCATCGAATAATTCATTTTTTTTTACAAGAATATTTATATCCTGTAAACTACACTTATTTCTATAAAAATTTTAATACATTTTCATATAAGCCTAAATCCGCTGTTAGGTCATAGATGCCGTGAGTGAGCGTAAAAAGCTACCATGGGCACGCCATACTTTTTTTATGATTTTGACATCTGTCAACATTAATCAGTACACATTGTCAGCAATCTCGTACAGCAACATACATTTTTCCTTTGGTAATCATGTCTAGTTTTGTGCCAGAAAAAGAGCATATGCAGGAAGCTTAGTTTTTCTGCTTCAATTTGAAGAAATCGACTGCTGAATTCCATCGAATACTTATGGATGCCTATGGTGATAGTGCTTTATTGGAAACAACGTGCCGAGATAGGTTTCGTCGGTTCAAAGACGGCAATTTTGATTTGTGGGACAAGAAGCGTGAAAATCGGCTTAGAAAGGTTGAGGACCATCAATTGCAGGCTCTTTTGGATGAAGACGATACCTAATCACAAAAAATGCTCGCGAAGCAATTTAATGTTACTCAACCAGCCATTTCCATGCGATTGAAAAGATCGGAAAATGGATGCGGCATGAATTAAACGATAGGCAGATGGAGCGACTCCAAAACCCATGGGAAATCTTGCTCGCCAGACAAAAAAGAAAATTGTTCCTGCATCGGATTGTGACAGGCGATGAAACGCAACATCTTCCCCAAGACTAAATCGCTTCGGACGGAAGACGATGCTGTGCGTTTGATGGGATCTACTATGAGATGTTGAAACCTGGTTAAACTGTCAATCCCCACTACTACCGTCAACAACTGATGAAATTGCACCATGCTCTGCTTGAAAAAAGGACGGATTATCAACAAAGACATGACAAGCTGATTTTCCTCCACGACAACGCACCATCGCATACGTCAAAAATGGTCCGAAACTACTTGGAGACACTCAACTGAGAGGTGCTACCCCATCCCGCTTATTCCCCAGACTTGTACCTTTCCGACTACCACCTGTTTTCGTCAATGGGTCACGCGCTCGCTGAGCTGCATTTCAATTCTAATGTAGACGTCCGAAAATGGCTTGATGAGTGGTTTGCCTCGGCGAGAAGAAATTTTTTTGGCGTTGTATTCACAAATTGCCCGAAAGATGGAAAAAATGTGTAGCTAGCAAGGGCAAGTACTTTGAATAAATTTATTTTTGCTTTCTATAAAAAAAACGTGTTTTTTTAACTTAAAAGCAGCGGATTTAAGCTTATACACCAGATATATTGAAAATCATACAAATTTAATATCAATATTATTTATTGTTCAAGTAATTTTTTTTTTAAAATAGAATATTAATATTTAAACAAATATATTTTCTTATAAATTTACTTATTTAGCATAGAAATGTATAACCCTCATAATTTGAATAACTTTTAGATGGATTCAAAATACCTAGACTCAATTATTCTTATTTTGATAAGTAATTCGCAATATTGAGTGTATTTCTTTTAAAATGTTAAAAGAAAGGTTTTACATAAATAATATTAATTCTAGAAAATTTGAAAGGCTTTAGTAGAAAATTTTATCAAAATGTTGTTACTTGTTAGTAATTTATACGTAAAACTTTTGATTAATAACTTAACAATAGAAACCTTATAAAATATAACTAAAATAATATTTATTAGTTCAATTATTATATACCATATAATTAATAAAAATTTTCTCTTGTATTAATACTGTGTTTATAGACGTCATTTATTTATTAGACTCAAATTTTATGGAATTCTATCAAAATATATTTTAAAATTGATCTGAATCATTTTATTAAATGCAATTATGTCTGACAACAATTTTTTAAAGCTAAGTTAATAAAATTTTAAATATTCGGATATGATATATTAAGAAGAATACAAATTAAATATCCAGGAAAATATAGCTCCATCATTGTACAGCTTTAAAATATAAGTAAATATATTTTTCTAAAAAAAAAAAAACTTTTAAAGTCTAAAAAAATTTTAAAAGACACCGGAACAACAGGCTTTGGATTATGATTTTTCGAACCAAATTTGCTTTAGTGATTAGGCCAATTTTATGCCGTATATTACCCTATATTTCGCTCTGCAAAACCCACAAGTGACTGTAGAAGAAGCCATTGTATCTGTGAAAAGTGACTATCTAGTGTGAATTTTAATCTGAAAGCGAAATTGGCCCGTATTTGTTTGAGAATAAAAATGTAGAAATGATTACCGACAATTCTGAGCGCTGTGGCTGTATGAATTCTAACATTTTTGTTCGTAATTTAAGGACATTAACCTGGATCATATGTTATGTGTTTATAAAAGATGACGCCACATTTTACACAATATGGTAAATTTTTGCTTTTTTGTGGTGCCATCTTTTTATCTTGTTTGCACTAAAAATTCTTAAACTTAAGAGCATTTAAAAAACCAACATTCGTCAATTAATGGCTTAATTACAGCCTGAAATATGCGAAAAAGTTATAAAAAATTACTTCATAGAATCGAGTCCTGTAAACAAATTTTATGCATAATGAAAAGGTAAAATCAATATAATTAAATAAACATTTTATTAAAATCTGAATTTAAATTTTATTAAGATTTCATTTTACTTTACAAAGTATAAATTTCATAATCCATTATTTATTAAAAAATTTCACTTTTCAGTTAATTTTTTTAAAAACAAATTATTTATTATATATGCAAATTTTTCTAATCAGATTAAATTTTTAATAAAGGATTTTGCTATAAATTATAAGTTGCCAATGAGTTTTTATAAAATTATTACAAATTAATTAAGTGAAAAACATAAATTCTTCATTCAAATAAATATATTAAAGCCAATTATTTTATAATTGACTAAACGTGTTTATTTTACAATCAATAAACAATTGGTTATTAATGTGAATAAAATTAATTTGAATCAAGTATAAAATATATTTTTTCGCGATATCAAAATAACTTTTCTTAGTAAAAAAAAAAGATAAATTATAAAATGGTTCTATATATAATATTATAAAATAAAAAATGTGTGTATAAAAAATAATAGAAAACACCGAAATAAGATAAATTATAAAATGGTTTTTATAATTAATAAGATATTCGATGAATTATTTTATAACCAAAATAGAAATATCTAATTAAAATGAGATTTTCTTTTACTGCGTATTTAGCTTATGATGTCTTTCAAATTATCATTAATATTAGTAAGAAAAAATCCTTCTCACCTAAAATAAATGTTCTGTTTATTTTTATAGATGTCTGTATAAACCTACTTTAATATTATCATTTCTATACGATTTCTTGCATAAGATTTCAAAATCATTAAATACTCAGAAACTTTGAGAAAGTTTTTATTAATTTTTTTGATTTATAATTAAAATTAAGTAGCTGCTTACTTTGAGATTTTATTTCTCAAAAAAGGCTTCAATCTTATTAATAAATATGATAATTTTTAATTGAAATTTTAAAGATATCCTTGCTATTATTCGTATTTTTTTATATTTATAAACTTTTAATTAATAGAAAATAAATTCAAATATGTTATACTTTAAAAACTTAAAGGTTCCAATTCTGGAAAGCATTCAATTAAATCTCAGCTTTAAAATTATTTTAAAAATGTTGTTATTTCTAATGCACAATTAAAATAAATATATATAAAAATTTATTTATATTTTCTGTACAAAATTTAGTAATTTGATAAATAAATCCAAATATTTATACATCAAAATATCCAAAAAAAAGGAAAGATATTCAATAAATAATTCTTATTTAATATTTTCAATTAATTTTTCAATTAGGCAAATTAATCTTTCCTTTGAAAAATATTTTTATAAATACTGGATTATCTACTCAGTTTAACAAATGAACAACATATATCAAAATATCATAATATTATCCTTTCTGCTTTTTTTTATTGCAAATGCTTATTTATGTTTGATAAATATCCTGAAATTGACGATTATTATATCATTTTTTAATAAAGAACGATATGGCCATAAGGCCATTGGCAACATCATGTTACGTGTGAGTTGGCATTGCCAGCACATCAAATTAGCCAATAAAAAGTGCTTAAATTTTATGAAGCATAATAGATTCTTTCAAAAAATTAAAGAGAGGACTTAGGAGAGGAGTTATTGGGAATTTAGGAAGTCCTTAGAGTGGAAAGAGTCCTATTCAAAAATAAATACTAGATTAAGTGGCATTCACTTAGGATATGAGAGATACCAAGTTCAATACCGACAGAAATGGCATGAAGGACGAGTTTTTGCTACCAAAGAGGACATCATGGGTAAGTTCGGTATACTCTATCCAAATTCTGTAAAATCTTCTTGTTCAAAATTTCAAAGAAAAATTTTTATTGCAAAATTGTGACTGGTCTAAAGGTAAATTGTTCCTACTTCAAAAGTGAAGTTATGAAAAAAAACTTTCATTTTTGAAATAAGATAAACCCACAAATAATATTTTCTAAACAACGAATTTCTCTAGAAAAAAAGAATTGTTCTCGTTCTCTAGCCGCCTTATTCATCTACGCAAGCTCAAACAACTCTTGAAGGTAACGTCAATGATATCCAAAGAAGTGTAACCGAAGAGGTGAATACAATTCCAGTTGAAGCTTTCCAGCACTACTACGAAGTGTTAGCAGCCCAAAGGAACTACTTTAGAAAAGGTCGTATTAATGTATAAAAATAAAATAAAATTATTAAGGCAAAAAAAAAAACGGTCTCATTACTTTTAAGTCACATCTTTTAGATGGTCTTTATTTCTTCAAAAATGAAGCCGAAGCTAGTGTTATGGCTTATGGACAACATTATCGGGCTATGATCAATGATTACGAGGTCTGTTCAAAAAGTATTGCCAATTTTGTGCTTTTTTTTTCAAAAATTATTTATTTATTCATGAATATCTATTTTGTCCCCTCCAAAGTAATCCCCATCAGATATTATACACTTGTGCCAACGTTTCTTCCAAACCTCGAAGCACTTCAAAAAATCATTTTTTGTGATCTTGTTCAGCTCCTCCTTCGATGCCGTCTTTATCTCCTCAATCGTAGCGTAGCGTCGTCCTTTCATGGGACTCTTCAGTTTCGGGAACAAGAAAAAGTCACAGGGGGCCAGATCTGGGGAATACGGTGACTGCGGCATTATTACTGTATTGTTTTTGGCCAAAAGTTTGTGCTTAAGCAACGATGCGTGAGCAGGGGCGTTATCATTGTGCAAAATCCAATTTTTGTTTTTCCACAAATCCGGGCGTTTTTGGCGGATTGCTTCGTGCAACATGCGCATAACTTACAGGTAATATTCCTTATTGTCCGTTCTACCCTGTGGCAAGAACTCATGATGCACCACGACCCTGCAATCAAAGAAAACTGTAAGCAAAACCTTCACACTCGCTTTTCGTTGTTCACATAAACGTTGCTTCGGTCCAAGGTAGCTTCACCATATGCCACACTCAACATTCGGAATGCGTCCGCGCAATTAATTTTGTTTTTCACACAAAATCTTCCATTTTTTGGAATGGGCAAAAATCGAAGACGAGCCAAAACACTTAGTAAAATTAATTGAAAGGATATACAAAAAGATACGAAGCAACAACAATTACTTTCTCAATGCTACAAACAAGTAGCATTGAGAAAATAATATTGAAGAAAAAGTCGGAAAAGCGATCAAAAATTAGGCCGATCGAATGAGTTTTGTCAAGACCAGCCGAGATTGTTCAATGTTCAAAATAATTTTTTATTAAGAAATTATTTTTTGAAGATTTATTTCCTCAAATTTAATTTTTTGTTGCTATTATATAGCATTCCATATATGAATAACTGAAATATATATGATTAATACCTTATTTATTGGGTTTATTTATTTAATTTTATTTCTAAATAAAAAGGATTTTTTCCTTTCAAAAGATACTTTTTACAATACTAAGAAATAAATGAAAAATATAACTTTCTAACGATTCAGAATAATTAATTTTTAAATTTATCAATTAGAAATAATCAAACTAATAAATATATTTAAAAAAAAAAACACTGAAATAATTTTTAAACTTAATAAACAACGGAAACAAGCGAGAAACAAACGCACCATATAAACGATCAACTTTATGCGTCATTCAACATATGAAGTCATGCAGCAGTCAACAGACAATGCAGCATCAACACCGTACTCTGATTAGCTGAGCTGACCACCGACAACCGCTCTCCAATCTTTTAACGTTCAATTAAGCGCTAATCTCACTTCTTCTTATTTGATATTTTCTTCTGTTGTTAGTACACAATCACTATCCACTTAACCTCAGTAATCTTATTGAAATCTAATAAAAGGACTTTACAGCTTTTTAATCTGTTTAATAATAATACCTAAATAAGAAAAATACTCAGAAATATATCAATTAATATAATTTAAAAGTTTGACAATAAACTATAAACTTGTTAAGTCAAATTTTATCCTATTTTACTACAGTTTACATGAACTTCTTACCATTAAAAGATATATTTTCTCAGCTAATACTATGGATTTTCTATAAAAAAAATTCCTTAATAACAAAACAATTATTATTAGAAGAGCGAACAAATTTATCGAACTTGTATTAGATGAATTTTATTTGTGATAATAAGTAAGTTCATGCTTCTGAATGCATTAAATAACTCTGTTTGACAAATAATTTATTATTCAATTTTGATAGAGGAAGAATACACGTGTATGATTGTATTTATACTTAATTTTTTTTTTTTTTTGATCTTCTACATAAAATATTCCTTATATGACAATAATAACATCGACTTATCTCAATTTTTCACAGCTGGATCAAACGAATCGTACCATTTCTAGGGTAGAAATAAATCGATATCTTCTAAAGTACAAATCTGTATAAATACCCATAGAAAGGACAATACTGAATGGATAAATCCTGATTCGTATCATTTTTGAATAGGCAAAAAATAGTAAAGCATGGAATATGCATACACAAAAGGACCCCGGATAGTTGATTGTATAAACTCGAAATTTGAACGATTTTATCATTTTTTCATATATTCTACCAAGTTTTCGCTTTAAATTCTCATGAGATTTAAAAAGAAAAACTTTCAGGAAATATTTTCTATATATTACAATTTGAAAAATGTTTCCATTGTTATTTAAATAACTTTGTATATAACGATAAACTGATTAGATTGTAATAGACACAACTAGAACGTTATTATACTAAAAAAATTGGTTTCTTTTTTTTAGGATATTAACAACAACAAAAAAAATTTATAAATTATTCAAGGTACAAACAAATATTTCAAATACAAATAAAACTTATTAGAGTCAAGATTAGGAAGCTATAATTGACTAATATTAGATGAAAAGATATTTTATGACATGCAAGAAAAGAGTTTTCTATAGGAATTATTCGTAATCTATTTTTTTTTATCAATACGTAAAAAGCTATTAACTTATTGACTCTCCTGTCCAATTACATATCATAAATTATTCTACAATCACACCTCAATAATAGGAACTATCTTTTATACGAGTATAAAATATATTCTATAGCAGACACGCTAGACTTAAAAGCAATTTGATATTCATTATTATTAAATCCATTTAGTCTAATAATTTTTTGATTTTTTACAAATTGCCCAAATAATCTAATGTTATTATTACATATTACAAGTATAATAATAATACTATCTTCTCTATAAATCGTAAAGTTGAAATAAATCAGTAAATGGATTCTTATGACTCAACTATTACCTATAGAAAACGTTATAAAAATAAATGTACAACTACGAATATTAAATGAACTAAAAATAAGATTATTATCAAAATAAAATTTAGAATTTGCTTTCGTAAAAATCTTTTGTGTTTTTTTTTTCAAATAATTATTTAGTTTTTATTGTATTATAGAGAATATATATTTTTTTTAAATTGATAATGAGTTATCCAAAAACTTGTCTGTAACGTTACATTGCAGCTTTACTAGAAAATATGCAACAGCGTCAGACCTCATAATATATTAGGCTAATTGGCACTACAAAATCTCGAAATTAGGCATTCTACGAGCTTTTCGCGTATGGAAACCAAATATGTTCGTGTTGTGTGACTTGTAGGTTAAGACCAAAATATTTACATTAATGACAGACAGTCACTTTTAGCTTTTTTTACATTCATTTGTAGATTTTCAAAACCTCATATAGAGCAATTTGGGTTATTTCTTTATTCACCTAGCGTGAAAGGAGCCTCATTACTGAAAGTAGCCTCATTACCGAACGTGGGTATGGTAGATTTAGCACTCTCCAAAATTATTAATATAGTCATGAATATCTATTTGATCTCCTTCAAAGTAATCCCCACCAGATATTATACATTTGTGCCAATGTTTTTTCCAATCGTCGAAACACTTCAAAAAATCATTTTTTGTGATCTTGTTCAGCTCCTCCTTCGATGCCGTCTTTATCTCCTCAATCGTAGCGTAGCGTCCTCCTTTCATGGGGCTCTTCAGTTTCGGGACCAATAAAAATTCACAGGGGGGCCACATCTGGGGAATACGGTGTCTGCGATAATATTAGTGTATTGTTTTTGGCCAAAAATTCGCGGAAAAGCAACGATACGTGAGCAGGGGCGTTATCATGGTGCAAAATCCAATTTTTGTTCTTCCACAAATCCGGGCATTTCTGGCGGATTGCTTAGCGTAACTTGCGCATAACTCACAGGTAATATTCCTTATTGACCGTCCTACCCTGTGGCAAGAACTCATGATGCACGATGCCCCCGCAATCGAAGAAAACTGTAAGCAAAACCTTCACATTCGACCGTCCGGGACGCTTTTCGTCGTTCACATTTTCTCGGTCCTCTGAGACCATTTTGTACCACCGATAAACGTTACTTTGGTCCAAGGTAGCTTCACCATATGCCACAGTTAATATTTGGAATGCGTCCACGTAATTAATTTTGTTTTTCACACAAAATTTGATACAAATTCTTTGATCCATTTTTTGGAATGGGCAAAAATCGATCCAAAACACGTGCAAGCAAAGCATCTGTCAAAAATTAACTAAACATTTAAAATGGCCGAACTTGTCGGTATAAGTAAAAGCCATGAGTACCAACACAACGCCACAAAAAAATCGAAAATCGAATGAGTTTTGTCAAGACCAGCCGAGATTGTTCAATGTCCAAAATAATTTTTTATTAAGAAATTATTTTTTATTTGTCAAAAATTAACTAAAGATTTAAAATGGCCGAACTTGTTGGTATAAGTAAAAACCATGAGTACCAACATAACGCCACAAAAAAAACGAAAATCGCATATATGTAACCCGCGGAAATTCAAAATTCCTAATACTTTTGAACAGACCACGTATATAATTGACAAGTGTTATATTTCCAAAGTATCAAATGAACAACGTTTTCTTATAAGTCTTACTACTCTAGAACTGGGATATCAAGTGGGGAATAAAAATTATTGAATCTAAAAATATGCCCACGTAACTTTGACTATTCGCTCTCATGTATCTTAAGAGCCGAAACGTACCACAAGGCACTCAGCCTTATAAGAAAATGTTTATTTCAAATAAAAGCCAAACACAACACTTAAAAGACTACAATTAAACAGATAATACTGTCAACTACTTCGACTTCTAGACGAATGTCCAAAACTTACAATAGATACCAAAGTACTTTTATACAATGCCCTACTGAAACCAATATGGACTTACGAACTCTAGGGTTACACTAAGCCTTCAAAGGCTGGTAGCGAATAAAATCCCTTCACCCAAAAATACTCCATAAAATTATCGATGCTCGCTTTTACGTTCGTTATAATTTTATTCATCGTGATCACAAGTTCACTTATTTCTGTAATCGGTCTGTTAAAAAAAATTCCATTCTCGTCTTTTCAATCATACTAATCCCCTAGTTTATAAGCCATCTGCTAGTTCTTTCTCTATAAACACGCCATAATTGAGTTTTAACTTATATTGATATATGAACACGCGAAGATGAATGCTTACTTACAATAATCATAAACGTTAATTACTACTGTTGTACCTGTAAAAAAAATAAAAAGTATATTTCAAAAATATAAGTCTAGCATCAGTATATAAAAACTAAACTATACGCATAACATTATTATTGTAGTTTATTTGAAAATAGAACATAATCCTTATTTATGTTTTTTTTTTTAATCTAATAACATGGTGTATCTTTTATAAAAATATAATATTAACAATTGCTCTTTATTTTAATCTGACCAAACCTTCGGATAAACAAATTTATCTAATATTTCATGATACTTTCCACTTAATTATTAAAGATAATATTGAATTAATCAAAAACTTGACCTTATGAAACTTTTTGAAGGATCTTTGATATTTTTATTTTAAAAAAAATTCCATTACTTGTATTTGAATTCTTATGTACAAATGTGTGTGTGTGTGTGCATTACTATTGGTGGAAATTTTCATATTTTTCGAAAATTTCAGAAAAAGGTTTTTCCCCGAAACTTTCAAGCATTTTAAATTGAATTCAACGAATCACTTCAACACAAACAGTTGATTTGCTTTGTGAATAATTTATATTCTTCTTTAGTCAACACACACACTTCTGTATACATGTTCACATCTACATCCACATACGTGTATAGTCAATTGAAAGCACATGTTGAGGATATATTTTATATAATATTTTATCTATAGATTTTATAGTAAATAGTGAAAATTTTAACCAAAACTTGTGTTTGGTTCCCACCACGTCCAAAACACGTTTGCTTAAAATCCTCAAATAAATGGATTTTCTGATTATGTAAAACCTTCCATGTCTGAATATTTAATCGTGTACATATTTGTTTGTTATTTATTTTTTTTCCATTTTTCTACTATTTATTTTTCTTCAACTTATTTGTTTATTTATGTATATTTGTTTGTATATTTTAATATACAATAATTATTTACACAACTGTGTATAAAATTGAAAATATTATAATTTGATTTAAAGTTCAAATATTCTATTTTGACAGTAATTTTAGGAAAAGTTCTAAGATACTATCGTAAATTCTTGAAGGACATCTTTTGAGTGCAAAATTTGCTGTCGACAATTTTAATTAAAAAAGCTTCCTTTCAATCATTGATTATTCACTTTGAAAGTATCTATTTGATGATATTTTATCCTACGATAAGAGTATTGATGACTTTGATAAAAGTCTTGGAAAATTAAGTTTTTTTACGATAGCAAAACTTATCATTCATTAATACCATATGGATATGTAAAACATATCAGATGTTATCACTGTCATTTTCTTTTCTACATAATAAATGTTTCTTTCGAATATTTTCAATTATACTGCATTCACTTTACAATAAATAAATATATGATCAAATGCAACAAGCATTTCCAAAAAGAGGTTCTTAAAAAAATTTTCCCCTATATTAAATTCTTTATCAAATGTATTATTACACAAAACAAAATATTTCATTTTGGCAATATTATTTGCTTTTCTAATATTAAATAATTTGTCTGTGACTACCAAGTTTTATCTTCATTTGATACACTGAATTTATATTTACAATATATACTAGCTACCCGTTGCCCGGCGTTGCTCGGCCTTATTCAATTAAAATTAAAACATGTTTTTTTGGTTTATACTATAAGTAGATATAAAATAATTGAACAATTTTACCTCTCTTGAATTTCTTTGCTAACCGATTGCCGTTCTTGAAATGATAACTAACCTCAAAATTACTTTGATGTTCCTAAACAGTGTGCACTAAAAATCGAAATGCAAAATATAATGCATAATTGTTGAAAAATTGGAATACAAACAGTTCTACTAATACTTATTTTTGCTACTGTGCAGTAGTTCGCAGTAGATTCTCAATAAAATGGACAATTTACTGACAGCAGTAAAATATAACCTCAAAATAGTCAACAACAATACTGAGTTTATTCACACATAAACAATAAAAACTGATTTTACGCAATCATAAACAATAAAAACAAAAATTTGACGCTTCGACATAACCAACGAACATAAGCTAAGCCATCTATTTCCAGTTCGGGAACTAAAATTTCCTCACCCTAAATAGTATGCGCAACTACTGCGACAATCTACTCGTTTGTTCGAGGTACAGTAGATGATGACAGCTACAACTACTGCACAGTAGGAAATTTTCAAATTCGAATACAGCTAATAGGCGAATTCGATTGGACAAATTTTGCTACAGCGCAGTACTGACCAGTAGACTCTCAATAAAATGAACATATCACTGACAGCAGTAAAATACAACCTCACAATAGTCACCAACAATACTGAGTTTATTCACACATAAACAATAAAAACTGAGTTTACGCACACATAAACAACAAAAACAAAAATATGACGCTTCAACATAACCAACGAACCCGCTAAGCCATCTATAGTTAGTTCGGAAACTACAATCCCCTTACCCTAAGGGGAGAAGTGCAACTCCTGCTACAATTTTACTGTTTTGTTAGAGGTACTGTAGATGATGACAGCTACACAACAATAGCAGTAGCAAAATTAGTCCAATCGAATTCGCCTAATGTGTTTGAAAATTGGCATATACAGCTACCACCACCTACCGGAGGGGTGTCGGAACTATATAGAAACCATTCTCAAGACTCAATGAACAAATTGGTATAATGGTTCAGTATGATTTTATGCATAGTTTTCGAGTCTATAAACCTCACACAAAAATGGACATTCATTTTTATATAAATAGATTATACTATATAAGCGAAGGATCATCGTCAAAATTTGTATACAAGGGTTTTCGAGTATGGGGAGTGTTTCTCTTGTTACCAAGTTGTACTACAACTATTTAAAAAAAATATTTTTTTTTTTGTTTCTTGACGTGTTTTCCTCTGTTAATTGTTTTTTATTTCATTTTGCAATTAAAAAACCAAATTTTATTTACGTTTTAAAAATTGTTTTCTCATTTTTTTATTTTTATCTCAATTATTTATAAGTTTCTATTATGAAATATTCTCTCACCAAATCGAAATTTTTTTTTAGGTATAATTTGGTTTTCTCAAACATTATGAGAAACTTCAAAAATGACGCTTGGCTTGACTCCAAAGAATGATGACGTTAACAAAATAAACGTTCAGATTCATTTGAAATTTTCTAGAGATCCAATGAATTTAAAAATTCTGTTGACACTTTTACTCTAAATTCATTTGAGCTATTTGGAATGCAATCGCATATTTTATCTTTGAAAATGGTGCAGCAAAAATGATTCTTTGGAATTTAAATCTGACAATGCTACGCAACGGAATCCTCTCCACCTTGCGGTTAAAAAACTAATGCCAAATGTGGTGGAAGCAACAACTATCAGCGGTAATTATAAAGAAGAAAATGTGCTGATTTTGGGCAATACGATTCCCGTCAATTTTAAGTGACTACAGTTTATAGTGTATCTTGCCTTCTAAAGGATAATCGTTAAGTATTGCTGGATTGAATTTAGAAAACGCTTGCTAGGCCCTTAGATTAAAGAATACCTGGATAGGCCCTTTTGTATATGTATAAGAAATTTTCTGGCTGAATTATTGCAAAAGGGGCGAGTAATAGTAACGCTTGCATACATTTGTGTAGATTTTTTTATGTAGAGATGACACCCACTGACATCTAGTTTTCGTAATAGAAATTTATTGAAATACAATATAAACACAACGACAGGCAATGCTTATTTTTTGTACAATGTTTTAATATGAAATGGAATTGTATTTTAGGTTTATTATTTATTTTGTAAATATCAATTAAATATTAAACGCCTCAATTTTTTAGACTTTCGGAGAGTTTTAAAACACACCATTATCTATGAAAGTGGTGGTAGTATACCGAAATGATTATATACTTTTGTTGTTTTTCAAGTTGTTATTTTGTCAATTATCGGAAAGTTATATTGTTGATAACATTTAATAGGAAGTTTTTAATTCAGAAAACTAAGTATTTTATAAAGGATTGCTGGTAATTCAACGTAATGAGGAAGCCGGGAATTTCTTTATTTTCCAAAAAGTTTACATATTCATTTTCACTACATAAATTAACAAAAATTTATTTTATGATGTGCCTAAATGGCTTTTAATAATTTATTTGGTCCAAAAAGTGATTAAACGTGAAAAGTTCATCATTCAATAAATGTAAACAAATGTGATGTTGACAGTTCAATGTTTACCAGAAAATAGTTCAGTACCGGTGTTCGGAAAGTATGTGTAAGAAAACTTGAGGGAACGAATTTCCCTCAAGTTTTCTTACACATGTTTAATATTAAAATTTATATTTACTAAGTTATGATGTGGTTTTAATTTCACTTTATAATTCTGTTTTAATAAATAATATATAGTGACATAAATAAAATAAATATACGAGGTTTGTTCAAAATGTATGGCGAATTTTGAATTTCCGTGGGTTACATATATTCGATTTTCGATTTTTTTGTAGCGTTATGTTGGTACTCACATCTCTCATTTATGCTGACAAGTTCGGTCATTTTGAATGTTCAGTTAATTTTTGACAGCTGCTTTGATTGTACGTGTTTTGGCTCGTCTTCGATTATTGCTCAATTTCGACCAAAAACAGTATCGCATTAACATTGCTAAGGAGCTGTTGGACTCTGTCCGCGACAACCCAAATTTGCTCCAGAGTGTCATAACTGATGACGAATCATGGGTTTATGATTATGACGTGGAACCAAAGCTCAATCATCGCAATAGAAGCTGCCGCACGAGCCAAGACCGAAGAAAGAGCGTCAAGTTCGGTCGAATGTGAAGGTTTTGCTTAAAGTTTTCTTCGATTGTAGGGGCGTGGTGCATCATGAGTTCTTGCCACAGGGTAGAACGGTCAATAAAGAATATTACCTACAAGTTATGCGCAAGTTGCGTGAAGAAATCCGCCAGAAACATCCGGATTAGTGGAAGAACAAAAATTGGCTTTGTTTGCTTGTGCGCGAGTTTTTTGCCAAAAACAACACATTAATAATGCCGCAGCCACCGTATTTCCCAGATCTGGCCCGCTGTGACTTTTTCTTGTTCCCGAAACATATTCTTTGATCCATTTTTTGGAATGGGCAAAAATCGAAGACGAGCCAAAACACGTACAAGCAAAGCAGCTGTTAAAAATTAACTGAACATTCAAAATGGCTGAACTTGTCGGCATAAGTGAGAGACATAAGTACCAACATAATGCCATAAAAAAAATTGAAAATCGAATTTACCTAACCGCCGAAAATTGAAAATTCGCGATACTTTTTGAACAGACCTCGTATAATAAATAAATAAATAAATAATATTGGAAATTTCCAAAACTAATTCCATCAAACAACAAAATCCGCAATATAAAAAAATCTATTTGCTTACACATAAATGACAAAATGGTTTTAAACGGACCACTTTAATCGCATACTGAAGTTTAAAATTGGCCCCTACCGATTTACGCCGTTTCTGTTATTTTGCATAGAGGCCTATCCAGTTCTACTATTATCTAAGGCTATGCCTATGGTTAATTGTCAACTATACGTTGCTTACTTCAGAGTAGGAGTAGGAACTCTCAAGACTTTTTTAACTAAAAATAACAACCCATATATCTTATTTATTGAGGGTCGCAGCAACCTGCTAGTAGAATATTAAAAAAACATGTTTTGTCCATGTTGTATGTACAATGTACCATATATATACATCTATGCAAATTTCCATTTTATAAATTAGTTAAAAAGAAATTGTCAACAATAATATCTGATAGATAAAATAGAATAAAAGAAATTATTTTCTAACAATGATATGAAAATTTTCTTTAGATAAATAAAACTTTCATAACAAAAGAAAAATCTAGACTTTTGGACAGGCAAATACATGCTTGAATAATTGAAAGCTAAACAAAAAAAAAAATAAGATAAGAAGAAAATATATGTAAGAAGATAAGGTCAACATTGAACAATAATGGTAATTGTTATGTTGTAGAGAATTTACTGTAGTCAAATTTCATTCATTGTGAATTCTGACAAATGTCATTGTAATATTTGGAAGCTTATAAATAATTCATAGATAATTCTTGAGGCCTAGCCACAAGTTCAAAATATTATATTATATTATATTTTCTCGTGTTTGTACTAATATTGCATATTAACAATATAACAAGCACATAACATAATTAATTACATTGCAATTATCTTCAACGAGTATTCGTTGATTATTATGATTTATTATTAATGATTAAAGTAACACTCCCCACAACATTTATTATCGTATCGATTTCAGATAAATCTAGTAATTTTTTTCATTAATTATAATCCTAGTTTATGGCTTAGGGTTGGTTATATTAAAGGTAACATAGATAATAACAGGGAAAATTTTTTTTTGGAAAAATTATTGTATTGTATAAAAATCATTAATGTCGATTATATATGTTGAAAAGGTATTTGTTTTTTAAATATCAACTATGCAAAGAAAAAAAAGGATATTTTAATTTGAATTTAAAAAAGAATAATTATTTTATTATTATATATGATAATTACTTATAATAATAAAGTGTAATCCAATTTAAATTTGAAAAGCGAAGATCTGTTAAGTAAAAATTCTTGCAGAACTCCATGCTTTTGGGGTAATTTTTGACGATTTTTTCGATTATTTCATTCATTTCGGACATTCAGTTTGTAAACGCTTTACATATTATAGATTATATGTAATAAATACTATTTTTTATAAATTTTTCTACAAGAAAAAAGTGTAACGTTATCATGTCGCACGATCATTGAGGCCATTTTATATTACCAAATCTCGAAATTACGAGTTCTGGGGGAACTTTTCGTACAAAAAAATATCAAAGATTATAAGCTTGTGTTTTGTAGCTTGTGCTGTCCATGTTAGATTAAAATATTAAAGTAAAGACCAAAAAAATTGGTTATTATTTGATAATACCAGTGTCCCCTTCTTCGTTTACAAAGAAATACGAGCCAAAACCACGTTCAGACAAAAATGCATATCAGACACACACTTTCTGCGGATACAATGGCGTCTCATCGGTTATATAGGGGTTTTTAGAACTCTATGTATGGCATTAAAAGAGCCTCAATACTGATCAAAAATAAATACTTTTACAGCGCAAAAAATGGTCACGCCACTATCACCACTTTTGTTTAAAAATTTTTACAATTTGAACACATTGTTTAGTAAATAAATAGTAAATATTACAAAATGGTAAATTTTATAGTAATTAAATTTAATCGGAACAGTTCTTTAATGATAGGTCTATTCTTTTCATACTATAAAATAGATAAAATTTAAGTTTTCTTAAAGCATATGAAAAAGGTTCTTATTAAAAAACAATTAAATTAATAAAACAGAGGTATAAGCTTAAATCCGCTGTTTGGTCATAGATAACGTGAGTGAGCGTATTAAGCTGCCAACGGCACGCCATATTTTTTTTTATGAGTTTGACATATGTCAACATTAATCAGTGCATATTGTCAGCAATTTCGTACAACAACATACATTTTTGCTTTGGTAGTCATGTCTAGTTTTGTGGCAGAAAAAAAGCATATGTGGGAAGCTCTGCTTTTCTGCTTCAATTTGAAGAAATTGGCTGCCGAATCGCATTGAATGATTATGAAGGTCTATGGTGACAGTGCTTTATCGAAAACAACGTGCCGAGATTGGTTTCGTCGGTTCAAAGATGGCAATTTTGACTTGTGAGACAAGAAGCGTGAAAATCGGCCTAGGAAGGTTGAGGACCATCAATTGCAGGGTCTTTTAGGCGAAAACGATACCCAATTACAAAAAATGCTCACGAAGCAATTGGGTGTTACTCAACCAGTCATTTCCATGCGTCTGCGTTCCATGGGGAAGATTGAAAAGATCGGAAAATGAGTGCCGCATGAATTGAACGATAGGCAGATGGAGCAACGCCAAAACACATGCGAAATCTTGCTCGCCAGACAAAAAAGAAAGTCGGTTCTGCATCGGATTGTGACAGGCCATGAAAAGTGGATATATTTCGAGAATTCTAAACGCAATAAATTGTGGGTTGATCCCGGCCAACCATCAAAATCTTCCCCAAGACCAAATTGCTTCGGACGGAAGACGATGCTGTGCGTTTGGTGGGATCAGCAGGGTATCGTCTACTATGAGATGTTGAAACTTAGCGAAACTGTCAATGCCCACTGCTACCATCAACAACTGATCAAATTGCACTGCGCTCTGCGTGAAAAGTAGATTATACCCTGCTGGTGTTACCCCTCCCCGCTTATTCACAAGATCTGGCCCCTTCTGACTACCACCTGTTTTCATCGATGGGCCACGCGCTCGCTGAGCAGCACTTCGATTATAACGAAGACGTCCGAAAATGGCTTGATGAGTGGTTTGCCTCGAAAGAGAAGGAATTTTTTTGGCGTGGTATCCACAAATTACCCGAGAGATTGGAGAAATGTGTAGCTTGCGAGAGCAAGTACTTTGAATAAATTTGTTTTTGCTTTCAATAAAAAACATATGTGTTTTTTTTTTAATAAAAAACAGCGGATTAAAGGTTATACATGTGGTATACTCTATGATTTATATTTTTAAATATAATATACACAAATATATATATATATATATATATATATATATGTTTATGTTTAATGACAATTAAAGATCATTTAATGATAACTATTTATAAATATCCTGAGCCAGTATATGTAGAAGCTTTTCTGGTGTAACCCATTATTTTTGCATATGATTTTATCTATTTAAAATGTAACCCGAAAGTTGTGGTGTTATGGTCTATTTTTGCAATAGAAACACTTTATCACATAAATAAGAATAAATTAATTTTTAATTACCATATGAAAAAACCCAAAAAAAAACCTACCTTTTCCATTAATTTTTATATATACCTTCATATTTAAAACGTTTTCTTTTTTTGAAATGATAAAAGTAAATTCTTCAAAAATCATATTATTACCTAAGAAGAAATATCTTTAAAAAAGACAGTTTATATTTTTAGAGATGTATCTTAATAATTTTTAAGTACGTTTTCTAACTAAAAAGTCAATATTACCATCGTTTGGCAGTGCAAGATTAGAATAGTCACGTTTAATAGCTAATCTTTTAAATTATGTTTTAATATAATTCCAATGAATAAATATAAATTGAGTCTATATTAAATCAACATATTTAATGATGTTATTATTAAGGGGGAAAAGAAAAAAAAACTATATATACACAAATTTAATAGTAATAATCGGTTTAATAAAAATTTACCAATTTATCACGTATTTATACATAAAATATTATATGGCATACAAACGTGTAAATATTATATATAAGCATTTGTTAACAGATATTTCTAATATAATATTATGCAACTGATTATGTTTATACACTTGAAGAAGAAAATGGAAATATTTGATTTCGTTTATATAAAAGATATTTTCAGAATATAGAAATTAATTTTCAATATTTTACGCAATATACTCTCTTAACTATCATTAAGTCATATGCGGAGAAGTTTGTTTTGTATACCATATATTCAAAATTATCGGAATACTCCTTGTTACTGATAGGCTTATAGTTATGTATCGATCAAATTCTGTGTAGGTTCATATAATAATAAAAGTCATCGATACATCATAATCCATCAATATAGACAACCCGATGATAATAGAACTGTAGACATTTTATATGAAAGATTTACGCAAAATAGCATGATAGCCACAAATATGAACTTCAAAGCTTTTCTATCAATTACAATCACACACACAAATATTAGTATTACTAAATTAAAGTTGTATTTTTGGGAAAACTTTGCAAAATCGTGTTTTTCCTTAAGGCTATTTATCAACAGTAATACTCGTACCACCATCAAGAAACGTAATTATTAATCTCAGCATGAATACACGTATTACCAAGTTTACGTTGAAAATACCACAATATTTTTTCTCTCAATAGAATAACACCTTTAAAACATGATAAATTGAAATGTTGAACATAATTCTTAGCTCAGTTTTTCTTTCTTTACTTTTTACAGGTTATGAACATTGGGACAGAATTGTTAAAAATTTTATTCCTCTCAACAATAATGATTTTAAATTCAAATTTAAGTAAATAGTCTATTTTTATTAAGACTAATAAATATCCAATTATTGATAGAATAATATACTAAAGATAGAAAACTAATGAGACTATGATGAGAGTCATTTTTTTTCAACAATTTTGTTTTATTTTTATTAGGTAATAAAATAAAACAAATTTCTTCGTAGAGGTCATGATTATACTCTTCGTATCGACAGTATCAAGATGACTTTCTCTGAACTGTTTTCTTTTTTTTAAAGAACATAAATATTTTGCGGATTAATATCAGGTGAATAGAAGATCTGAACACTCACTGGGATTCATTTTTCCGGTGTCAAGGCATACATTTTTACGTGAAAAAGAATTCAATCATGACGTATTTTGACACCATATTGTCAGCTACTTTTCATATTACCTATTCTTCAGTCGAAGGTAAAATAATTCAAATTGAACTCATTATTCAACTTGTGAAAAGAATTTTTAATCTTTTCATTAGTTGAGTGAATAAGGGGGAAGGGGGGGGGTGTCACTGATCAAATCCGAAGAAACCTATTTCTGAACCATTGAAGGTCTGATTTGAACTCAAGAACCCTTTTCTTGAGACATTCAAGGACTATTTATAAGCCTTATAACTCACAAGAGCCGTCAATTTTTCCGCATTTTTAACAGTTTTCGATGTTGAAGATTTTCCTAAGCGAAAAGCTTGTGCTCTTTCTTGATCAGAAATATTTCCTATTGCAACAGTCTTGCAGATTGACCAAAGTTTGATGGTACATCGTTGCTCTATACTTCACTGTTCCATAATTTCGTAACGTTTTCACTTCAAAGGATCGAATAGTTACCGGAAGAACTGATAATGAAGCAGAGATGAACTATTTGGGGAGGAAATTTAGCTTGTGTTGCCAGATTGCTCTTTAGTGCCAGTCTTATTACTTTAATACAACACCTCATATATTAAATAAAATATCACTAAAATCGAAATTATATAAAAAAATTAAATAACTTTGCTTAATCTTTTTTTATCGTTTTTTTATGAAAAAATTATTTGCCTTAAAACAATTAATTAAATTAATTAATTTTTTGTTTTTAAATCCAAACCGATAAATATTGTTTTGATTTCCAGAACAAATGGCTCGTAAAGTTTTTTATACATAAAATTTTTTTGTTTATTCTACAATATTCAAAACTTTATAGCATATGTATATGTGTGTGTGTATGTGTGTTAATATGTATATATATGTATATAAACAATACCAATAGCACATATATATATATGCATTTTTTTATTGATCTCAATTAAACTTTTTTAATTAAATATGTGGTATATTGTTGGAAATTGAAAACAAACTTTTTGCAATTTTAAACTTCATAAAATCTATTTACCAAAAAAAGTTTTCGAAGAGTTTCTATGTGTATTAGCTTTTTATGAAATTTAGTAACAAAGTGTTTCCAACAAAAATGGCAAAAAAAAATTATTTTACTCTTTTTCAATTACGAATATACTCTCTCAAAAACTTTTGAAACACATTTTATTGTACACCTAATTTTATATAATATTACAATTTAGTTGATAAAATATGTTTATTATTTTTGTAAAAATTTAAATCAAATTATTTCTGGAAATATATTGTTTAATTTAATTCTTTATTTTTTCATTTATTAACTTATGAAAATATCTTTTTTTAAATACTCGTAGTATTAGAGTAATATTATTATAAATATTGCAAAATACAAACAAAATAAGTTTTGTTAAGTGGTTCCACCAACAGAAAATTAAATAGATTTTTCTTTTGCTTATGAATAATTATGTTAAATGATACAGTAAATAAAGATAAATTGAATAACTGGAATGCAGAATTAAAGTTAAGTATAAAAATATTACTACTTTCTAAAGAAAATGTTCTCAATTATAAATGAGGTGAATAATAGCTAATCAAGTGTAAGAATTGTTATAAATTGCACCAAAAAAAAAAAAAGTTGTACTTTAATAAATTAAGTTTATCTACCATATTGTATTGTTATATGTTAATTTGATAAGATCCTTTCTATTGATTTTTATCGAATGTGTGACGAAGATACTTTTGAAGGTTTAGTGAGAAAATTCTTATGGATTTGCCATTCTTAATACGTGTTGTGAATTTGTTATATTATTTATTATTTAATAAAATAGATAAAATTATGGTCAGAATAGATATTATTGAATTATCAGCTTTATATTTGGTTATAGTTTTCTTCTACATACCTATTTTAGGTTTTATTATCAATCGACATATCAATAAATTAAGAAGACATTCGAAATAGACCACTCATTTATCTATTGAGCATATTATAATAATTTCGTATCATTGTTTAAGTAAATATTTGGCATTTATATATTAATAATATAATTTTTTTATATCTTTTCAAACTCCCTTAGGACAGAAATTCATTTTAAATAATTTTATAACTACTTAAAGTAGTTTATAATAATTATAAATTTTTATAATAATTATAATTTTTATCATAACTTTACTGTAGATATTAAGGTAAACAATATTTGTATACAAAAATTTATTAAGGATAATATCCAATCACAAAACTAATTTTAATTATATAAAATAAATTGCTATATAATTAAAAAAATATTAAAAAAAGCAAACGCACACACACACATACATATATAAATTTTTTTTTTTGCAATTCTTAATCATTGGGAGAATAGAATCTTTTTAACTGAATTCATTTTCACCATAAGGACCTTAAGTTAATTTATGTAAATTGCAAGACATAATTTTATACTAACCTTCTTTTACGTTTTCGTAACTAATTATAAGAAAGAAAATAAAGTCCTTTTCCATAATAGAAATTTCGACCCTAATGACTTTAGAAAAATAGCTTTTAATCATTCAATAAAAGCTCTAGCGGTATTATATAAATATTTTTTTAAAAAAAAAAAAAAAAAGGTAAATTAAAATAAAATTCTATCATTTATAAGGTAATTTGTATTTAAGTTAATTCTATTAAATGAATATTTAAAAAAAAAATATTTAAAAAGGATATTTTTCATCTTATTAACAATACAATTTATGTAAATATAGTTTACCTTTTTACAAGTGCAAATTACATTTACGATAGAGGAAGATTTATTGAATATTTTTGGGAAAAAAATATTACATTGTACATTTGATTAATTTTAATATGTAATTAGTATTTTAAAAAAATGAACAGTAATTTTTAAGATTTTAAATGTATTTTATTTTTATAATTAATAAAATTTTCAATGAATGGAAATGATTTTTGAGCAAATTTTAATACGTAATGTTTGCAATTGAAAAATATTTATTTAAAACTTAACCACATATAAATTAACTGACTTAACTACATAAAAATAATTTTTAAGAGTAAATTGCTATTAACAAAGTAAATTTAAAAAAAAAAATAACTACATAATTACTTAAAATAAGTTTAATATTCAATTTAAACAGTTCAACAAAAAAATTCTAATTTTACAGCTTTTAAAAAAAAAATTTATTTTATTTAAAAACTGTAAAATTTAGAAATTATTTTTAACTGATTAAATTGAAAATTGCATTACTTATTTTAAGTAATTATGTCATTATTAATTTTTTTTTTAAATTGACTCTGTGATTTTATGATTGCTAAATCAAATTTAATAAAAATTTGTAAATATTCATTTTAATATTTTTGATAAAATCCAATTAAATTATTGGTAATTATTTTTATAATACCTCTATAAATACGATTTTATATATAAAAAAAGAAAAACAAAATAATTAGAAATAAGATTGTGTAAATTCCATTTAAGAAATAATTCAAAAGTGAAATTGAAAATAATCTCGTAAAAAAAACAAATGAATCGATTGAAAAGCAAATCATGCAAAAATGTTTACACAAATCCTTGTTTTATGGAAAATAAAATTCAAGAATTATATTCATTTTGATCTATAAAATCCGTGTACAGATATTTTTACGAAGTAATAATCCACATCATTAATAGATTCTAGGCATTTGCAATAAAAACGAAGACGAAAACCTATATGCGTAAATAAGAGATTTTATATTATTTTGTACATTATTTCTAGGAAAGTACTTCCATATCAATGAAAAATATTGTATTACATATTAAATGAAAAATTTTAAATTAAAGAAAATTTGAATTTCTTTAAAAGCATACAAACACTTTAGATGGAAATGGTATTAACAAAATCGATTCCCTTATTATCATATTCAAATCAGAATAACTACGACGATTGCAAAAATATTTTTGAACTAAAAATTCACTCATCTAGGGTTAAGTATACATATGTTTTTTTTAAATTTTGTGAAAATAAATAAAAATATACATTTTTGAGAATTTATTTTATTTTTACATAGTTATAAACATGTTGACTTTATCATTGAACCTTTTTTTCCGATAAAACATTGTACAACTATCAGAAAACATTGTACAACTACCTATGTGGTACTTATTTGACCCAAGCTCAATACATTTTCAAATGTTTTCTTTATCACTGTAAAATGAAAATAATTTGCATACGAATCGTATAAATATTTTACTCTATTCGATCTAATCAAGATTTCTTCTTAGATATATTTGGTAAGGAGGTCAACTTGTAAAACATAAAACTATCAAGATAAGACAGCATAAAAAAGTAAAGACTTTTAGAAAATAAAAATAAAAATATTCAAAAATTCATATATATATATTGATTTACAGCAAAAAAAATTTAAAAATTTTCAGAATATAAGATTTCATCCAAATCTATACGTTTTCATATATGTTCCTACCATTGGCAAACCAAATGGTTATGCTTATAAAATTTCTCAATCAATCAAGATCTGATCGAAACGAATCGGCAATTTAATGATTAACACTTAATCAATAAAATCTAAAATTAAATCTTTTCAAATACCTTCGTTTGAAGAAGCGGTCAAAAGAAATCGCCTTGTCTATTTGTTGCTGTTTATTTTAAGCAACGTAACTATTATAATCAACACACATAGAACAACATGAATTTTTACAACAACAACAATTTAAATAATTAAGATTATTTTTTATTTGACCAATCTTTATTCAGAGTAATAATCATATTTAATGTTCATCGCCAATAGCACTTTTCAAAAATCAAATTAACCGGCCGTCATCACAATTTACACTTAAATGATTCCACCAAATTACAATAATATCAAACCGGACACTGAATATCTTCTGTCTACTTGCTTCTAGCGGAAATTAAATTATCTATCTTCTAAAATAAAATATTTTTTATATATTTAATAAATAAGTTAACTTTATTAAGGTTTTTTTTTTCGTAAAAAAAAAAAAAAAAAAAAACAAAAAAAACAATATACAATAATATTTTTTTATTAATTTATCTGTTTTCTTTATTTCATAAACATTTAAATTATTTAATTTGTTGTTAGCTTTTGTGATTTATAGTTAACAATTTTATTAAAACTGGCAAAATAATGATCAGATATACTTTCTTTGGTGACAATATTTTTGCAAATTCAAAAACTCGACTTTAAAATTGGAACTCCGACATGAACATCCTTTCTTTAGGGATACTCGAACGATACTGAAAAGACATTTTATCCACTCGCTCGTTTTCATGATACCATCCGTGCCACTACAATGACTTGTGGATACCGACAAACAGCAAACTGGTGATCAACATTAGAACGACTAATAGCCCGAGCCACCCATGAGAAGGAACCGGACAAACATCCGTACATACCCCCATTACAACATTCCCATTTTTCTTGGAAAATCTCTCTCATGGAAATTTTCTTCTCCCCAAAGCGCGCAACTCCTAACTCACCAGTCTTTATGGACCAAAAATCTCTAGCAATGCATTTGAATATGAAACATAATGTATTGCATAAAAACTGTGCTCACCAATATGATATTCTCGTGCTTTTACCACCCAGCAGCGAAAAAAGCTCTATATTAAATTTACCCCACCCTCGCATATGAATATGTTTTTTCAGGTAAAGTGAAAGCTCTTACAGCCGGCTTTCTGCTCTCTTTAACAATTCTTTAAAGCAGAGAGAATCGTACTAGATTTTTCTGAGAGCGCGCGAATCTTTATTTATGATACTCTCTGTTTTCTAAATTAAGAAAATGTGCTTCGAATCTCTGTTTATGTCTGTTTTGTAGTGTTACCATTTCGAATGCTTACTGCTTATTACAGTAACGGCAAAAATTATTACACTATTTGTCAGTGAAATAAATTTTGCCATGCAAGAACTAAATAATAAGTCTTACCATAAAATATAAATTATTTACAATAATGTTATTTATTGTATAATCGATATGTTAGCTTAGTAAATATTTTAGAATTATTCATTTTAAGCTTTTAAAAGTACAGTCCTGTCATTACATATATTTCAATAAATGCAACATTTATTTCGATTATTTTTTTTATTATTGATCGTTTAACCATAAAAGGCGTTAAAATTTAAAAAAAAAAACATTCTACAAAATGGTTAGTTTGAGGTATCCACGTTCAGCAATGAGGCTCATTGCTCGCTCGTTGGATACGTTAATAAGCGTAATTGCCAACTATGTGGTTGCTAAGCCCACAAGTAACTGTGAAAAAGCCATTGTATCCACGAAATGTCACTGTCTGGTATCATTTTCTTCTGAAGTTATAGTACTTGACACGTAATTCTCTCAAAATGACGAAGATACCGTTATAATTCTTGAATATTTAAATTTAAATCATAGGTGAAAGCCGCACAACCCAACAAATTGTTGGCTGTATTTTACGAAAAGTTCCCATAACGCATAATTCCCAGATTTAGTGATAGATAAATAACCTCCAAGATTGTACAATTTGATATGGTTGGATTTTTTATTGTAAAACTTCATAAGTAATTTTATTTTTGTAAATAATCTTTAAACTTTACACATTAAAATATGTCCATTAATAGCCGAAAAAAAAACGAAAAGCGCAAAAAAGACTTCAAAATTTACCTCAAAAAATTGAATTTTGCAAGCACTTTTGTGGATATTTTTTACCTAATGGCAAAGTTTTCATAATATAATAAAATAAATTATAATTTTTAATATATTTGATTTATTTTTACTTTCCGTAGCATAAATTGGATATGCATTAATTGTAGCTTAATATATGTATATAAATTTAAGTAATATGGTAATCATATAGTACGAAGAAAATAGAAAATGTACGCATAAAAAAATTATCCTATATTCTAATAAATATTATTGAAATATTCAAATAATTTTGATTAAAATTTTGACAATACCATTTTGCCAATAGATAGCCAAATATCCTATTATAGTAAAGCTATAAATTGAAGCATAATAAAAATTATTCTAACAATTTTCACCAGAATCACCATTTACCATTTAAATTTTTGTAAAGTTAAGCCAAATCAAAATTCAAATCATGAATTTTTTGCTTAATAAAATTTTCCTGTCACATTTAAAAACAGAAGTGATTTAGTTATAGTAAAATTTATCCGCACGAAGGTACTCATAATCAATATTAATAAATGAATTCATTTAATACAAAAAGGCTCATCCTGATAAAATGGTATTTGTTTTTACAAATACTGTAAATATTATCATTATGAGAGATATTATAAATTAGTTACTTTCCTAAATAAACTTAAATTAATATTGAGTTTGTTCATAATAATCTCCAAAAAATACTTTTATTAATACATAAATATTTAGTAATATAAATTATTTTCCATTTCTATACGTATTTAATTGAATTTGTAAATTTAATTGAAAATTTTATATTAAATACAAACTTTTTGGAGATTTTTAATCATCCATTAAAAAGAAGACAAAAATTAGGTAGCCTTTGTGCATTTTATTCGCACGAACTAATCAAAATCAATGCTAATAAATGAACAAATTTAAACAAATTCTCCTTTATTTTCGAAAATTATTCCCTTTATTTTAATGCGATCGTATTTAATTTGATTATATCACAGATAGTCCGTAGTTACACAATGTCACGAAAATTGCGATAATTTTCAGAAATAATCTGAACCATTGGTTCGTAAAAAAGATAAAAATCTATTAGTCTACCATATGATATAAAAATATTTCTTTATCTTATAGAAATTAAATTTTATGCATTAACTATTTTGTACTTAACATCATTCAATCTACCAAATAGGTTTTTATTGAATCTCGTTTTAAAAAAAAAAACTTCAATTGCATTTTCACATCATTATACCAACAGTTGAAAGTAAAATGAAAATAGGCTGGATTAAAATAAATAGTTTCCACTAAAAATTGGCACAGATAAATGTGTATTTTAGAATCTAACGAAGGATATTAATTAAGTTTAGCTAAATTACTATAATAATTCAATAATATCAACTAATCTTCTTAAGGTATAATCACTTTTTTTATTTATTCCTGAGAAAGCAACGTGGAACGAAAGAGATCATGGAGAAGTGAACCACTATATGGCCTATTTTCTACTGGGAAATGGGTACTTCACAAGTAATTAAGAAGATCCGTCATAAGGAAATAGTGCGAACGCCTAGATATGATAATATGCTTGAAATCAGTCTGCTCCCTGTGAAGTAATGTACCATGGCGAGGCATATTGGAAGAATAGGTAGTTGTAGTAGGAAAAAATCCCAATTACTAGAATACAGCAAAATTTACCTAGGAATTATTCTAACAAGGCATTGCGAAATATGATGTATTCTCGTTGCAATGATGATCATAAGAAATGGTGATCTGCACCGCGATCTAGAAATTAAAAAAAGTAATTACCATTTATATTTTTATAATACAATAGTATATTCTTATATGTATGAATGGTAGTGACTGCTAAATAATTTTATTTATCCTCGAAAATTTATTCCACAATCTATTTTCCAAGAAAAATTCCAATGCCTTGCACTTAAGGTATCAGTATTGACACGCTGTAATAATCAAACATATACGAGGTCTGTTAAAAAAGCATCGCGAATTTTGAATTTCCGCGGGTTACGTATATCAATTTTCGATTTTTTTGTGGCGTTATATTGGTACTCATGCCACTCACTTATGCCGACAAGTTTGGCCATTCTGAATGTTCAGTTAATTTTTGACAGATGCTTTGCTTGCACGTGTTTTAGCTCGTCTTCGATTTTTGCCCATTCCAAAAAAAATGGATCAAAAAATCTGTATCAAATTTTGTGTGAAAAATAAAATTAATTGCGCGGACGTATTCCGAATGTTGACTGTAGCATATGGTGAAGCTACTTTGGACCGAAGCAACGTTTGTCGGTGGTACAAAATGTTCTCAGAGGGCCGAGAAAATGTAAACGACGAAAAGCGTGCCGGACGCCCGAGCACGTCAACAACAGACGAAAACATTGATGAAGTGAAGAAAATTGTATTGGCCAATCGTCGAATCACCGTTAGAGAAGTTGTTGAGAAATAAACATATCGATTGGCTCGTGCCATTCGAATTTTATCTATGATTTGGCGTAAGACGGGTTGCCGCGAAATTCGTACCAAAATTGCTCAATTTCGACCAAAAACAGCATCGCATTAACATTGCTAAGGAACTGTTGGGCCCTGTCCGCGACGACCCAAATTTGCTCCAGAGGGTCATATCCTGGTGACAAATCATGGGTTTATGGTTATGACAGGGAAACCAAAGCTCAATCATCCCAATGGAAGCTGCCGCACGAGCCAATACCAAAAAAAGCGCGCCAAGTTCGGTCGAATGTGAAGGTTTTGCTTACAGTTTTCTTTGATTACAGGGGCGTGGTGGACCACGAGTTCTTGTCACAGGGTAGAACGGTCAATAAGGAATATTACCTGCAAGTTATGCGCAAGTTGCGTGAAGCAATCCGACAGAAAGCCCGGATTTGTGAAAGAACAAAAATTGGCTTTTGCATCATGATAAAGCCCCTGCTCACGCATCGTTGCCTGTGCCCGGATTTTTGGCCAAAAACAATACAGTAATAATGCCGTAGCGACTGTTTTCCCCATATCTGGCCACTTGTGACTTCTTTTTGTTCCCGAAACTGAAGAGCCCCATGAAAGGACGACGCTACGCTTTGATTTATAAGATAAAGACAGCATCGAAGAAGGAGCTGAACAAGATCACAAAAAATGATTTTTTGAAGTGCATCGAAAATTGGAAAAAACGTTGGCACATGTGTATAATATCTAGTGAAGATTACTTTGAAGGGGACAAAATAGATATTCATGAATAAATAAATAATATTTGAAAAAACACAAAATTCACGCTACACTTTGAACAGACCTAGTATCGTATAAGGGATTCAACAATTTGCCCATTGGAAATGAATATATTATTATTAAACTAATAATATTAATTTATATAATTGAATATATTGCATAAATTTTTCCATTATGCACAAATATTGCCATTATGCCAAGAAACTTCTAAAAGGACTTGATTCTCTTGACAAAAAAAATTTGTTGACTTTTTCGCATATTTCACGCAATATTACTTGACCCATATTCATTTATAAATTCTCTAAAATTAATTGATTATCTGCATAAATATGATGTTTTATATAGTTTTACAAGAAAAAGTTCAACAGCGTCAAATCGCACGATCTTGGAGATCAACTGACATCACCCAATCTGCAAATTATGTACACTTGGAATTTTTCGTGAAATAAAAACAAAATTTACCGTCTTGTGTGGATTGTGGTACCAACTTGTTCAAGCCACATATGGTCCAAATTAAAATCTAATTATACGGAATTGATTTCTGGGATTCTACTAAGCGTTCCAATTTCTCTTTAATCGAATCTTTTCAATCTAAAATCCTACCCAAAAATCGTTGTTTATAAGAAAGTTATTCATAGTGAGCTAAATATTGCATTTGTTCATAATATATGTATTTCTCGTTATAAAAAATTTAATTTTCCTTATCGGTGATCAAGTAAGCTACCCCATACCTATAGCAAATTTTGCTTGTAAAATTATAAACGCAGTTGTTCCGACAAGTAAATTTTCTCTGGTAGTTAAATAATTAAAATAATATAACTTTGAACTAAATAATTGTTACTTTGGATGATATACATATTTTATAGCTATTAAATAACAGGACTATACTTTGGAAACTACCTTTGTAAGAATTTACCCCCCTTAAAATTGTTAAATGTCGAAAAAACATTTTGATCACGCCATCTGTTGACAATATAGCGGCAGTTGGAGTGTCTAAGTTCGAATTCACCGGCTGTGTTAATCGGTGAATTCGAACTTAAACACTCCAAGTGCCGCTAAATCCGCTAAATTAGAATGTATACAATTCTCCACTATGGTTTATTATAGTTATTTTGTAGTCAAATAAATTCATGAAATATTATTATAATTTGCATAAATTTTGAGCATTTTCCTATTCGGTTTTTTTTTATAGTTTTATAAATTTTTAATTAATTTACGAATGTTAGAGAAAGTTTTTGTTCAGTGTTTTTTTTTCAATTTAAAAATATTTAATTAAAATTATATTATAAATCAATATTAAATATTTTTGATAAAAATTTCTCAATACTCTATTAGTTATATAAAATTTGGTAAATAAATACACATAATATCAAATATAGTATTCATAAGTTCAAAGACTGAACAGGTTCATTCATTCTTTTAATAGTATCTGAACGCGTCACTTACTTATAATTAATTTTAGATTATAATAAAATTTTATTTTGCGATTTCGTACTCCACAATTATTATAACTGAATTATGCATAATATTTCCAAATCATAACCAATTTTCATCGAGAAACTGTTGTATTTTATTCATAAGAAAAAATAAAATCAAATTTCATTTACATAATATTCCAATTAATTGTATTCATTCATAATTTTTATTAGATGATAAGAAAATTACTTTGATCATTTATTATTTAAATATTCTTATACATTCTAATCTATATTTTACTCCATATAAAAATACATTTACGAATTGAAAAATATTTTCTTAATTAAGATTTGTAACATTATCTATCGTATTTTATATTTATTTTGATAGTTAAAAATATATACTAATAATAATAAAAATATTATGCAAATATTTAGAGAAACAAAAAATAATTTTTATGTAATATATTCGAATTTTTATATAAATTATGATTGGTAAATGAATTTCCATTCATCTTATTCGTTACGTCTTCATTATGAAAACGCCAAACCGTATTTGATACTTTATTAGCCATAAATAACTTTTTTAATTAAAAAAAAAATTATTTTTAGTATAACATAATTTTAGTAGATTTACTAATAAATACTATTTTGAATAAATAAATAAATTTAATACAAATTAAGTTGAAAAATAAATGTCTTAATAAATTTACTATATAAAAATTAATAATTTCGTATATTTTTCTTAGTTAATTTTTTAGAAACATTAACTTCAATTCAAAGTAATAAAAACTTGTATTATAATAATTTTTCAATAAAAGTATATTTGTATAATAAGAAAATAAAATTATAAGGAATTAGTCAAAAAAAAAAAGGCAATTTCTTATAATAGTATTAGTTCTGCTCTAAATAAATATGATCAGTTGTAGTATATTTCAAATTATTTTCATATTAATTCTTATTCGTTTATTTTGAATTACCAAAAATGAAAGAAAAAAAAACTGGTACATGCATAGATCTATTATAGTATTATTTTGTAAATTATGAAAATTTCATTTTATTGAATTACTTGAAATGGTTAAATGTATATTTGCACAGTTTTCCTTCATTCTGAGGAAATTTGAAATTTTCTTCTTTGCCCAAATATAAGTACAGTCAATAAATTGAATTAGAGTAAGACTATAGTTGTACTAAAAATGAAAATAACTCAAGTGGATAGATGACATCTTCAATAATGTTAAGGCTATTTACTTTTGGATATCTGCTGTGTCAGTAAGTTATAGTAAAAGCTTCTTATTCTGTAATTATTTTGCTTTAGCTTTTAAGCTAAAGAAATACGGAATACTCGTACAATACAATTCTAAGTGAATTAACAACAAGAACAATATTGAGTTTCAAAATGATTTCATCATTTTCAACATCAATGAAACACTATTCACTAATGTAATCATCCAATGTCTATCTCAATATAGTAAAAGTATTAAGTATTTTATTAAACTTTGTATATTTATAATTTGCATAGCAAAAACTTAAAGGAGCCACCATTCTATTCTGGCCGATAATCATTTCATGGATTCGAAAGTTTACAGTTTATTGTATAAGAACAAGAAAAAATATTCTTTTCAAGGCTTTATCTAAACTTATAAACTGAAGTACAACAATTTTATTTGATTAAATAAGAAATTTCAAATTATTTAGAATAAAAATAAATGAATATATTTTTGTTGTTGTGATTTTTTAAATTTTAAGTTAATTAACAAATTATCCATTTTGTTGCTTCAAATATAAACACCTATCATTCAATAGTTGTCAAACAAATATCTAATTTATGATTATATTTATTTAGTAACGATGTAAATCGCTTAATCACCAAAAAAATTTCATTAAAATTGTAAAAAATATCTACAAAATTGAAGAGCAGACTAAACAGTGAGTCCCAAAAATACACATTAGTTATATAAGATAATATAATGTGTATTTTATTCTTTTTGGATATTTGGAGGTAATTTCATAATGCCTCTCTAATAGAAACCCTCGTCCCTATTGGCAAAAAAACTGGGACAGTCGATTTTCACAATCTTCTCTTGAGGCGAATTTTTCACCTACAAAATCATTCGTCATAGACAGGAAGAGGTGGTAATCACTTGGTGCCAGGTCCGGACTATAAGGTGGATGCATAAGAACATCCGAACCAAGGTCCCGGAACTTCTGGTGAGTCACTATCGATGTATGCGGCCTGGCGTTGTCCTGTTGGAACACAATTCCTCTCCTATTAGCCAAAGCTGGCCGCTTCTGGGCGATTGCTTCTTTCAGACGGTCCAATTGTTGACAGTATAGGTCCGAATTAAGAGTTCGGCCGTACGGGAGCAGCTCATAGTAGATGATTCCCTGCCAGTCCCACCAAACACACAGCAAAACCTTCCTGGCTGTCAATCCTGGCTTGACCACCGTTTGCGCCGGGTGACCGCGATTTGACCACGACCGTTGTCGCTTGATGTTGTCGTAAGTGACCACTTTTCATCACCAAGTAACCATCCGCTTCAGAAATGGATCGATATTGTTGCGATTCAGCAGCGATTCGCAGATAGAAATTCGGTCCATGAGGTTTTTTTGCGATAACTCGTGTGGCACCCATACATCGAGCTTCTTTTTGTATCCAGCCTTATTTAAGTGGTTCCAAACGGTTTTTTGTGCAATGTTTAGCTCCTGGGCAATCGAAACAGTGCTTACGTGACGGTCGGACTCGACGATTTCCATTATTTTATCGACATTTTCGACAATTGGCCTTCTGGAGCGTGGTGCATCTTTGACATCAAAATTACCGGAACGGAATCGACGAAACCAAAATTGCGCGTGATTGACTGTTACAGTATCAGGACCATAAACACTATTCACATTTTCAGCTGCCTGGCTTGCGTTTTCGCCTTTATCGAAGAAAAACTGTAAAATATGGCGTATTTTCTCTTTATTGGTGTCCATCTTTGACGCGTGCTAAAAAGATACTGAGTCAAGTAATCAGAAAACTGTATGAGAAGCTTTTTTAGTACAAAATCTTATATTTCTAACGCCATCTAGTGCAACCCGATTGCGAGAGATACAGACTCCTAAAGCCATCTATTGGCAAAATAATAGATTACTTTTTACTACAACTAGTATTATCTTTGAAAGTTATTCTTTATTCAAAATAGGTTCCATTGGACACAATACAACGTTTGGAACGATCAACCAGCGCATGCATCGATTTTTTATGTCATTTATAGGAATAACCCCGGTTACGGCTCCTTGAATGGCTGGGGAAATCATCATAAAATGCTCCTTTCATCTTGGTTTTTGGTTGAATATGGAGGGCGATTGATGAGAGAAATCCGTTTTTTCATCAAAAATACGTTCAATTTTTTGGTCTTGTGAGGTGGTGCATTATCGTGCAATAAAAACATCTGTTTTCCTGCTGGATATTCAGGTCTAATACGACCAATTCTTTTCTACAAACGATCTAAAATGCCTAAATAGTATTCTCCATTAACAGTTCGACCTTTTGGAACAAATTCCTTGTGGACAATATCCTTCGAATCATAAAAATTAATCAACATTGTCTTGATTCGAGACTTCTGAAAACGCAATTTTTTTTTGGTTTTGGCTCGCCTTTGGACTTCCATTCAGCAGATTGACGCTATGTTTCAGGATCATAGTTAAAGCACCATGACTCATCACCAGTTATGATCGAATCAAGAAAGTCTGGATCGTTTTCAGCAGTTTCAACAATGTCTTCGCAATGCTCCATACGAACGATTTTTTGGTGTTCATTTAATTCATGTGGAACAAAATGCGCACAGACCTTTCTTTTACCCAAATCTTCAGTTAAAATTCTCCAAATAATGTTTTTACTCGTATTTAATTCCTCAGCCAACATTCTCGTAGTAAAATTTGAATCAATACCTATGATTTCACGGTTTACATGAATTTAGGTCCGTTTAAAAAAGGATGTATGTGTCTTTTTAATGCTGCAAATTTTCAATAGATGGCGCTGCATGTTGTGTGATTTAAATATAAAGTTCTGTTATTTAAAAAGATCTTTTTAATATTTTGGATTTCGTTCAGTTGGGCATCTCGGTTCCCGTGGTACCTATTTTTTATATTAGAGTACTTTTGGAGCCCAACAGAACGAAATCCAAAATTGGGACATACTGTGTATGACCGTCATAATCGTCCTACTGAGCAAACCATTTCTTACACAGTAAAAAAAATTTATCAATTAATAGGGCGGTTTCCCCACAGTTTGTCATATAGCACATTATTACGTATTTTGCATTTAGACTTACACCTTCCCAAACGACATTTCCAAGTTGCAATTAATTCATAATCCTCGGAAATATATCCTATTCTAGCCAGAGTCCCACAAGGCAGTATCCTTGATCCCATCTTATATAATATTTATACGCATGGTATCCCAGGTTATTCTAATACTATCATTGCTACTTATGCAGACGATACGGCCTTAAGAAATGGAGAATGAAGGTAAATGAGCAGAAGAGTGCTCACATTATACCTTAATTGCAACATGATTCCACAATATGATAAAGTACGTTATTTGGGACTTTACCTGGACAAGAGATTAACATGAAACCCACATACTAGAGTAAAAAGAGTTGAAGCTAACAGACGTTATCTGCAACTTCTTAGAATACTGGACAAATGCTCCAAACTATACAATACAATTATAAAACCTATTTTGACATATGGAATTGAACTTTGGGGTTCAACGAAACGTTCCAATTCCTATTGTATCCACGCCACAATCCAAGGTCCTCTGTAAAATTGTTGGTGCCCCCTTTTATGTTCGTAACAACGTAATACATCATGATCTAAATATTCCCTTTGTTCAGGACCTGTGCATTTCCCGCTACGTTTCACTTCCGTTATCCTATTATCACAATCCACTGCTCTCCCCGAAAACACTCATCGGAGACTAAAGAGACAATGACCTAGAGATTTTCTACAGGAATCTAACTTCCGTTAGTAGGAGAAACGCCAATGGGTGTTTACTGCCAGTTCATGATGCACAAGATTATAAATTAAAATGGTATGTAAATCTGCTTGTTATAATAAAATTGTAGTTTTAATTAATAAATTTGAAAAAAAGACTAACATCTTCAATTCACAAAAGAATCGAGGTCTGCCGATCATATAATTTGCAGGAGATACGACAATTGGATGCTGATTTTTAGAAGAAAATTTTCTTCAGCAATGAGGCTCATTTTTCGATCGGTGAATACGTCAATAAGCGATAATGCCAAAAATACACAAGTGGCTGTGAAGAAGTCCACCAAATGCATCCGCGAAACGTGACTGTCAGTCTGGTGTCTCCGCCCCGGCGGCGGGCTGTCAAATGTATGCCAGCTTCTCATCCCAATGATGGCATAGAAAGGTAAAATAGCAAACAAGGAGCAAAAGTAGATGCTGTGATATTAAAATTCGTAGTAAAGCCGGTGGTGGGGTATCTACAAATAGATGAGGAAAGAAAAGGAGTAAAGTAGAGAAGGAAGAGAAGAGGAAAAATGTCAGGAAGTTACAAGATTGCTGACAACTGCTCACTGAGTGGGGTACAGACCTAAAGTACTCTATTATAAAAAATAGGTACCACGGAAACCGAGACGCCTAACAGAACGGAACTCAATATATTAAATAGATCTTTTAGGATTATGGCGTTGAAGCTTTGTACCAGGTGTATAAGCTTAAATCCGCTGTTTTTTAGTCAAAATCTTCTATCTCTCAGGCAATTTGAGGATACCACGCCAAAAACTGTCCTCTTTCGAGGCAAACCCCCTCATCAAGCCATTTTCGGACGTCTTCGTAAGAAACGAAGTGCTGCTCAGCGAGTGCGTGGCCCATCGGCGAAAACAGGTGGTAGTCGGAAGGGGCCAGGTCTGGTTAATAAGCGGGGTGGGGTAGCACCACCCTGTTGAGTATCTCCAAGTAGTTTTAGATCATTTTTGACGTGTGCGATGGTGCGTTGTCGTGAAGGAAAATCAGCTTGTTATGTCGGTTGATAATCCGTCCTTTTTTCACGCAGAGCATGGTGCAATTTGATCAGTTGTTGGTGTTAGCGGTGGGCATTGACAGTTTCACCAGGTTTCAACGCACAGCATCGTCTTCCGTCCGAAGCGAATTGGTCTTGGGGAAGATGTTGATGTTTGGCTGGGATTAACCGACGATTTCTTGCGTTTAGGATTTTCGAATATATCCACTTTTCATCGCCTGTCACAATCCGATGCAGGAACGACTTTCTTTTTTGTCTGGCGAATAAGATTTCGCATGAAGAAGTGTTTTGGCGTCGCTCCATCTGCATATCGTTCAATTCATGCGGCACCCATTTTCCGATCTTTTCAATCTTCCCAATGATACGCAGTCGTATTGAAATGGCTAGTTAAGTAACACCCAATTCCTCGGCGAGCATTTTTTGTGATTGGGTGTCGTCTTCATCCAAAAGAGCCTGCAAATGATGGTCCTCAACCTTACTAGGCAGATTTTCACGATTCTTGTCCTATAAGTCAAAATTGCCATCTTTGAACCTAAGAAACCGATCTCGGCACGTTGTTTCCAATAAAGCACTGTCACCATAGGCCTCCATAAGCATTTGATGTGATTCGGCAGACGATTTCTTCAAATTGAAGCAGAAAAGCAGAGCTTCCCGCATATGCTCTTATTCAGGCACAAAAGTAGACATGATTACCAAAGGAAAAATGTATGTTGTTGTATGAAATTGCTGACAATGTGCACTGATTAATGTTGACAGATGTCAAACTCATAAAAAAAAAGTATGGCGTGTCCATAGTAGCTTAATACGCTCACTCCCACTATCTATGACCAAACAGGGGATTTAACTCATACACCTAGTATAGCTTTCATGCATAGTTGTATTGTAATATTTGCTTGTATGCGAATTGAGTCGTACCTGTTTGTGTTCTATAAAATATGATGAACTAGTTCTTTGCTCAATTATTGGTGAGGTGCTTAGGCATTCACGTGGTGGCTGTGGTTGACACCTATATTGCGAGTACGATCTTCGGGTCGCAGGAGGGAGATAACCGGCAAATGTAGTAATACTTTGCAATTATCTTGGATGTTATCACTGCTGATGAAAGCAGAGGTTTAAGGTAGGCCCCGTTACCAGCAGTTGAGGTGATCAGCTTGTAACTGATTACTTACTGCTAATATTCAGTTATAGTTATGCGCTGATTGAGCGTATCTCAATCTCATTAGTCGTGGGCGACTGGTGCTATAAAATCCAAAGATGTGGTATAGCACCTTTAAATATAGTGAATATAATGTCTGTCTGATGTGCACATTGATCTGAAGGTATTATTGGCTCATATATCTTTGAAAAAAAGAGAGTTAGTTACCGACAATTCCCAACGCTATGTGCACTTATAACCTACTTTTTTTTACCTAAAGTTAAAGATTTTAATATGGGTCATATGTGATTTCAACAAGATGGCGCCACAAGCCACACAATATGCGAAATTTTTTCTTTAGTATGCAAAAAATTCAATTTAATAACAAATTTTTCTTTGCAGAATTTATTTTTTATAAAATAAGAAAATAAAAAATATTTTTGCTTCCACTAAAAATTCAAGACACATATTATTTGTGATGGAAATTAATAAAATATTAATTCAATTATTCAAGTAATTTCAAATTTGTTAAACGTATGTACACGTATGTTATATGAAAGGCTATTACTTATTTATGACTTTTTTTTTTGTGGTAAAAACATAGCACCAAAATTATGCGTTCGTAAATTGTTTTGACCTACACTAATAATTTTCCATTATCATATTTTCACAGCCTTTTAAATGACATTACATAATACATGTTCTTGTGTTTGTTCGTAAAATATAATATTGTTAAATCTGAATTTAAAGTATATTTTATTTAATTTAACTCTTCAAAGTACAACCTATTGGATAACCATAAAAAATACGTAATTTATTTTTATTTTTAATAATTTTCTTCTGAAAAATTTCGTTAATATAAAAAAAATTATAAAATTTTTAGAGCAAGCAAAAACATGCTTTTATTATTAATAGTTTTTCTATAAAAACTTTCTTAAATCAAGATCAAAAAAAAAAATTTTTACCATTTTTAATTTTAAAAAAATACCAAAATAAAAAGAAAAACAACTCCAATTAAAATCAAAAATTGAAATTTTCTTTTAAAAAATAATATCATATATGATTCAATTATAACTAACAAAAAAATATAATAATAACTATTGTCTAGACTTTATAAAATTACTCTTATTTCAAATTAGCCTCAAATATCATCTAGTATAAAAATTGAGTGAACCTCAAATTAGTTGCAACTAAAAGTAAAAGTTAATCAAAACTTTAATTTTTCGACGTACTCATATGATGATATTATTAAAAGTTCTATACTAACTACATATGGTTTCATAGATGAACGAAAAATTTACCAAAAAGAAAAGAATAATCTGTCAAGTACTTTAATATTAAAGGAAAGCTATCGAAATAATGCAAAAGTTAACAAACTCGAATAAAGCTAAGAAAATTCTTTGTTTTTAATATTAAAAGGTCTGTTTAAAGACTTATTTTATTGTTAACACATTTTCCTAATACAAAAAAAGTAGACTTTTTATGTATTTTAGAATATCCACCCAAAAGCATATATTTTCATTTCACCCCAAAATGACTGACGTAACTTTTAATGACTGTGTCTGCTTTCTAAAATTCTCTATTCGTTCACGTTCATATAAAGATAGGACATACTGCATTTTTGCCTCGTTTGATGTCTCATTTAGATATGTATTTATATCTGATGAAGATGTGTTTATGAATCAATTATATAATCACATATACATACGTGTATATATGTACATAGAAAGAAATCCCTAAAATGAATATCGTTAAAATACGAATAAATGGTATTTTTATGTAGCAATAATCCGACAGAAAAATTAAAACCTAGAATTAAAATATTATTTTTGTTACAATATATTGCATATTACATTTGAGTATTTATTGTTCATTGTTCATATACGATACGATAACGTTAAATAATTTCAAATAAAATTTACTTTTTATAATTATACCTACATAACATAATAAATCCGTAACAATGGCATAAATAATAAAATAGAATTTTTAATAGTATGTGTATAATAAAACTTAATTAAAATAATTTAAAAAATAAAAAGAATTTTGTCTATTTTATGAAAATTTGAAATTGTTTTAATGAATACTGCTACGAGGATGTCTGTGGCTGATACGTAGTAGTCCTGAGTTTGAACACAGTTAATGAAATAGACGAGATGCCTTTTGGTTATCGTTAAATGACATTTAAGAATTTACAGTTCAATGTAATTACAGGGTGTGTTTTATGTTCCAGATCAAAGTTTTTATTAATAACTTTTAAATGAAATATAATTTTTTAATTTATAATTTATTGATTGATTAATATTTTTCAGAACATTTTCGCAGAGTTCTGGTGTTATTTTAGCAAGTTCGTTTCGAATATTGTGAGGGCTAGTCTATATCATAAATTTTTGACATTATTCGGCCAGGAAAAATTTCTCTCAAAATTTGCATCGTGGCACGAGCTGTGTGTGATGTGGCAACGTCTTGTTAGAACTACATGTTTTATAGCCATAATTAGTTCAATTTGGGTAAAAGAAAGTTTTTCAGCATCTCCCAATAGCTTAAGAAATAAGCCCAAATGATACCGCCAGCCAAATATTCTGGGCATATATATTCTTTGGCATATCAGTTGAGGATTTTTAGTGCCCCAATAGCGGATATTCTGTTTATTAACAAAGCCAGCTAAGTCGAAGTGTGCTTCGTCGCTCATAATGAATTTTTGTTAAATATGATGGCAATCTATAACGAGCTGTAAAACGCAAGCACTCCAGTTTCGCCGTCGTTAATGGTTATTTACCTGTAGCTGTTGTGTTAATTCAATTTCATACGATGAGAGGTACCCGGACATTCAGCAACATTCTGCCTCACTGCATCAATCTTTTCAGGTGTATGTTGGTTTAGTTGTCGTCTAGTCTTCTCTTAATCTTCCAGTGTATGGATATTTTCAAAATTATTCATTATACGCTGAATGGTTGACTTACCAAGCTTAATTATGATTAACATAAAAAAGACCACGTAATTTTTTTCGCGTAAAGACAATTAAACAATTATTTAAATAAATTGTTTTAATAATTATAATACGTTGTTGTAACGTTAAATACTCGATTATAAATTGTTATCGATCACTCTCTATGACTATTAAATACTAACAAACAAATATCATCCAAATTAAAATGTCCACCTAACTAAATCTACCTTGAACATAAAAAGCACCCTGTATTACTAAACAGGATCATAATAAAAACCTATTTCGATTTTTCAAATATAGATGGCATAATTAAGAATTTTTTTTTTATTTTATTCGAGTACGTATTTTGAAATTCTCACTAGTAGAAAGTATTTTCTAATCCGAATTATTTTAGAAATAGTTTGAAGTATATATATTTTTATTCTAAATTAATTTTCTTATTATGAATGTCGATTAACTGATTTTTTAAGTGAAATTCTGAAAAAGCTATTGAAGCGGATATTTTTTGTGTAGTAGACATTTTATCAATTCAGTTTTTTAAAGTGTTTTTAATGATTTTTAATCAAAATACTAGAGGTATAAGCTTAAATCCGCTGTCTAATCATAGTTAAGCTACCATGGTAACGCCATACTTTTTTTTATGAGTTTGACATCTGTCAACATTAATTAGTGCGCATTGTCACCAATTTCATACAAAAAAATACATTTAATATGAGCATATGCGGGAAGCTCTGCTTTTCTGCTTCAATTTGAAGAAATCGGCTGCCGAATCGCATCGAATGCTTATGGAGGCCTATGGTGACAGTGTTTTATCGAAAACAACGTGCCGGGATTGGATTCGTCGGTTCAAAGATGGCAATTTTGACTTATGGGACAAGAAGCGTGAAAATCGGCCTAGGAAGGTTGAGGACCATCAATTGCAGGCTCTTTTGGACGAAAACGGTATATAATAGCAAAAAATGGTCGCGGAGCAATTGGGTGTTACTCAACCAGCCATTTCCATACGACTGCGTACCATGGGGAAGATTGAAAAGATCGGAAAATGGGTGACGCATGAATTGAACGATAAGCAGATGGAGCGACGCCAAAACATATGAAAAATCTTGATTGCCAGACAAAAAAAAAAGTTGTTCCTGCATCGGATTGTGACAGGCGATGCAAAGTGAATATATTTCAAGAATCGTAAACTCAAGAAATCGTGGGTTGATCCCGGCCAACCATCAACATCTTCCCCAAAACCAAATCGCTCCGGACGGAAGACGATGCTGTGCGTTTGTTGGGATCAGCAGGGTATCGTCTACCATGAGATGTTGAAACTAAGTGAGACTCAATGCCCACCGCTACCAGCAACAACTTATCAAATTGCACCGTGCTCTGCGTGAAAAAAGGACGGATTATCAACCGACATGACAAGCTGATTTTCCTTCACGACAACGCACCATCGCACACCTCAAAAATGGTCCGAAACTACTTGGAGACACTCAACTGGGAGGTGCTACCGCACCCCGCTTATTCACAAGAGCTGGTCCCTTCCGACTACCACCTGTTTTCGTCAATGGGCCACGCGCTCGCTGAGCAGCACTTCGATTCTTACGAAGACGTCCGAAAATGGCTTGATGGGTGGTTTGCCTCGAAAGATAAGGAATTTTTTTTTGGCGTGGTATCCACAAATTGCCCAAGAGATGGGAAAAATGTGTAGCTAGCAAGGGCAATATTTGAAAAAAACAGCGGATTTAAGCTTATATACCTGGTAGTTTGTCCTTTTCTTAATGATTTTTACTCAAAATATTGTAGTTTATCCCAAAATTGTATGTGATGAGACTCATTTGAAGCATAATAGTTTCATTACCGAAGGAAATATTCTATGTATTCCTGTTACCGTTAATAGATTTTTTCTTTGAAAAAAAAATGAAAAGAATTTATTCAACCGATATGTGTTTCCAATATGATGACACCTATGCCCATATATCTTGCAAAATCACTGTTCAATTGAAGACATAATTTAATTATTTCTTGTAGGAATATGTGATGTTGTCGATGTATTCTGGTAAACCAGCAACAATTGACGGTTTGGAAGCCAATATTAAGTGAAGCTATAGCTGCGATAGAGCCACATTTCCTTAAAAAAGTGGTCAGGATTTTATGACGATTGGTTGAGGATCGTCAAAAATAGCCTAAGCGTTTATATACCCGAAATAATTTTGAAATACTAAATGTTTTTCGAAATTATTTCGGTATATCACGCCTCGGCTATTTTTTCTTTTTCTTCAAAAATATCCAAAGTTTTCATATTCTTTCCTTTAAAGAAATCCAAAGTTCGTCAACTTATATCGGTAGTTGAACATTATTGTCGCAAAACTTTAAGAAGTATTTAAACCGATATTTATTTACAATATAATCACCCTAATAATAGTAGTGATTAAATAAAGAGCACATGAAAAGCAAGCAAAATAGTTTTAGTTAAGAACTTACATAATGAGCTAAGAAAATAGCTACTTTCTTTTCCCATAATTTGATACATCAAAATACAATTTTCATAAATCTCTAATTATTATCAATTAAATTTACATTTATGGCAATATTAACAACTAAAATACCTATTCGAAAGTTATCTGATATTTCAGTAAAATATACTTTGACATCATTAAAATACTAAGAAGAATATTTATATCAAAAGGTAATTTTTCTATAATCCAAAGCTATTGAAATTTTGTAAATTTAATGAGGGAACTTTAAAGTCTTATTTTACAGATTCATATGTGCAATTATATTGTGTAAAAAATAATAACTTCATCATTATAATAAATTATTTAGATTATGATTGAACTTAATATGAGATCAATAAGTCTTCTTCGATATTGCCAATAAATAATCATCTAGTAGAAATATATATATTTGCCTCAAAAAATTTTATATCTTTTTTTTTTAGTCTGTTTATTATAAATTGCTTGCTTATCGCCTTTATATACAAAAGTACACACTCATATGTAATAGTCTAAGATGTTATTTCAGTCTCAATTTTTATGCCTTAAAGGAGGTATCATTTATTTTTTTATATTTTACAATACAAAAACTCATTGAATTTTCGATTAGATAATTATAAGAACATAATATCTTGTTAACTCGATGCATTATTTCATTTATAGGATGAAAGCTTAGCTTTTCACCACACAATCTCTAATATGAAATTTTTAACGATTCACATTGTGCAACAAAAAAAAATAGAATGCAATCTAAGAAAAATATAATAATTTCCGTCCAAATTAAAAATCAAGGCAATATCATATCTAGGACTTAGTAAAAGTAAAAGCATATAACAATAAAAATCTCAAAAGTTTAAGTGGAAATTGTCTTTCATCTTGCACACATACTATCATTAAACGTGTATACAAGAGTTTATTTGTTTTTCTTTTCAATTGTTTGTGTAAATGTGTATGTGCACTTTTCTTATTACAAAAAAGTTTCTGTTTACTTTCTTAACAACTCATTACATTTCTTAAGGCAAATATTGTTTGGATTTTGTATAATCTAGAAGGATTTCTCCGATATAATGTTGAGTAAGTACAGATTTAACATATACGTACTACCATAAAATGAAGGACGATTATGGTGGATTTTGTTTCTGCTTTTTTTATTTGTATATTTTCACTCCCTGTGGATTTTTCAACCCTACTGTTTCAGTTTTGAATTTATTATAGCCAGAAATTGTAGTAAATTAAACTTTCGGCATGGTTTGTACAGAGACAATTTTAAATCTGGGTCAAAGATGATTCTGGTTGGCAGGAAATCGATTAAATTAACAAACATTTTTTTATTATACAATTTAAATAGAATTAAATTGTATTTACAAAATTTATAACAAAACAAAATCGTATTCAAATCCATGGCTTTATTTTCTTCTTTTTTTATCATAGTAAAGAGGATTGACCTACGAGGATAAACCATTCAATCAGCTAAATATGTCATGAGCATTCGTTGTATGAATAAATAGTTTCCAAAGGCATATAAGCCATTTTTTATAATAAATAGAATAAAATTCTTAAGGATATTGTTAGCTATTTTACTATTTTCCAAATGAATATTACAACCAAACATGTTATAACAACAAGAAAAATAATAATCTAAAAAATTTGTTTATAAAGTAATCGATTTTTTGTATAGTTTATAATACATTTGACAATAGATATTCTATATTTTGTACTCCGTTTGCTATTAATAATATTTCTATGACGTTTAAACTGAAGAATTGTCCAATTCACAATTTAAAAAGTACAGCCTTGTCATTTGTCGACTGTAAAATTAATATATTATTTAAGATATAATTTTTTTAGTATAAAGTTTGCCATTTTATATTATAAATCGTTTAATTACCAAACAACCATCAAAGAATCCGCAAGTATACGTCACTGCGGTGCTGGAACAATAGCCTTTGAATGCTGACTTTTCAAACGCTCAGTGAATACGTCAATAAGCCAAAATTCCATAATATATGCGGCTCATAAAATCTACAAGAGTAAAAGCCCTTGTATTTCCCTCTAAAGGTATTACTGACTCATATTTCTTTGAAAATGAAGAAGAATAGACAATTACCATCATTTCTGATATGCGGCTCATAAAATCTACAAGTTTTTGAGTAAAAGCCCTTGTATTTTCCTCTAAAGGTGTAATTGACTCATATTTCTTTGAAAATGAAGAAGAAGGGGCAATTATCATCAATTCTGATATGCGGCACATAAAATCTACAAGTTTTTGAGTAAAAGCCCTTGTATTTTCCTCTAAAAATGTTGTTGGCCCATATTTCTTTGAAAATGAAGAAGAAGAGATAATTACCGTCAATTAAGATATGCGGCTCATAAAATCTACAAGTTTTTAAGTAAAAGCCCTTGTATTTTCCTCTAAAGCCTCTTAATAATAATTGAATTGGTTTGATTTTCTTTTTTATTACTACAGCAAAAGTCCTTATGAATTAACTTATTTGTCCACTTAAAAATAATTTGTTCTGTAAATACATCAATAAGTCAAAATTCCACAATCTATGCGGCTCATAAAATTAACAAGTTTTTGAGTGAAAGCCTTTGTATTTCCCTCTAAAGGTATTACTGACTCATATTTCTTTGAAAATGAAGAAGAATAGACAATTACCGTCATTTCTGATATGCGGCTCATAAAACCTAGAAGTTTTTGAGTGAAAGCCCTTGTATTTTCCTCTAAAAGTATTACTGGCCCATATTTCTTTGAAAATGAAGAAAAAGAGACTATTACCGTCAATTCTGATATACAGCTCATAAAATCTAGAAGTTTTTGAGTAAAAGCACTTGTATTTTCCTCTGAAGGTGTTTTTGGCCCATATTTCTTTGAAAATGAAGAAGAATAGACAATTACCGTCAATTCTGATATGCGGTTCATAAAATCTACAAGTTTTGAGTAAAAGCCCTTGTATTTTCCTCTGAAGGTGTTCTTGACCCATATTTCTTTGAAAATGAAGAAGAAGAGACAATTACCATCAATTCTGATATGCGGCTAATAAAATCTACAAGGTTTTGATTAAAAGCCCTTGTATTTTCCTTTAAAGGTGTTATTGGCCCATATTTCTTTGAAAAAGAGGAAGAAGAGATAATTACCGTCAATTCTAACCACTATGGCCGTCCAATTTTTTGAGGTTTTAACTAAACGGTTCCACAAACTACAGAACATGACAAAATTTGGCGTTAAAGCAACGAAAAGTTCCTACGACGCGTAAGTTTGAAAAATGGTAATGTCAATAGGCCTCCAAGATCACGTTATTTAACACTATTGAACTTTTTTTTATAGAACTTTAATATATAAAAAATTATATTTACTTAGACAATTTAACAATTTTAGACTGTTGGTAAATCAATATACGTCAATTAAAATATTTTATTTAACTTTTCTTTTCGTAGCACCAATTGGATAGCACTTTATTATTAATTAAACATTAGGCCAAATTCTTTAAAAAAAAATTGTATTCATAATTAATGATAAAGTTTATATAAATTTAGTTCTTAAATAAAGGTGTGAGGATATACCATATAACATATATATATTTTATATAATAATTTTATAAGATATTATTAAAGCTTAATTTTATAACATTTTTAAAGAAAACTTTAAGAATGCATATATACAACAATTTTAAATATATATATTCATAAAATAATTTTTATAATAGAAATCAAAACTGATATAATTATATCATCATGTGATATTTATAAAAAAAAAGTTGATAGGAAAACATTATGAAAAGAAATGAATTGACCACCTACGGTGAGAGTTATAAAATGAAATGAATTGAAATGAAATATTTAAATAAAGAAATAAAAAATTAATTAAAAAAATGTTTATAGGAAATATTTCGAATGAATTCCAAAAAATAACAAATTAAATTCATTGACAAAATAATATTTCTTAGAAATCTGATTGCTATTTGCATATGACTTAACTGTGTAAAAAGTTAATAATTTCTTAGGTTTAAGTGCACCTAACATGATTTTTTCTTGTTATCACTTATAAAATTTATTATGTTCTTAAAGTTTTGTAAACTTTATATAAATTAAGTTAGCTATTCTCCAGGGAAATTTTAGTGGAAAAATTCATGAAAAAAATAGTATCGTTGGTTCAATCATATTTAAGGTATTACAAAGATAATTTCGTAATAAAATGATAATTTTCTATGAAATATCTTTATAAGTAACTAGAGTACTTGAAAATGTACAATTTCTATAAGAAACTAGTATAATATTATCTGTTTTATTGAACATCTTCCGTAGAATATTATTTCTTGAGAATACGAAGCAATCAATTAGAATTCGATTCTATATTAAACGAACTACAATAATTTTCCAATTATTATAAATATTTTCTCATTATTGATTTTTTGTAATTTTATTCCAGTTTATCAATTGCACGGACATTTTATCATTCGTATATAAAAATAACTCTACTAAGGATAGTAGATCTTAACGATTGATTTAAGTGCATCAATAATTACAATTGATTATGGTTTTAAGAGGAGGAATTATTAATAGAATAAGTCCTCTTTTCTAAAAAATCATAATTTCCCAAGAAATATGGTATTATAATTATTTAGCATAATTTCTCAGGTTCAATTAGGATTGAATAGTTATTAGGAAAATGTCTTCAAGGTATCAATTTTTTTTTTTTTTTTTTTTTTTTTTTTTTTTTTTTTTTTTTAGCGTGTGTTTTTGTTAGGCCTCAGTATTTTAGTAAATCACGCGACCAGTAACGCTTAAGTCTTAGGAAGTGGAGGATAGTTCTTGAACAAGAGGATTATTATGATTGAGGACACGGGAACGGAACTTTTTATAACGAGATACAGCCATGTCAAAAACAAATGGGACTTTAAGAACACGATGAATAACAGTATTGCGAACATAAAAGGGGGCATCGACAATTGTACGGAGTATTTTTGATTGAAAGGATTGGATTCGACGGGAATTAGAAGGCTTAGTAGATCCCCAGAGTTCTAGTCCATATGTCCATATGGGTTTCAGTAAGGTATTGTATATCAGTACTTTGCTGTCTATAGTAAGTTTGGAACGTTTGTCTAGAAGTCGAAGTATTGTTAGGTAACGTCTTTTTAGTTCTTGTCTTTTAAGTCTTGTATGTGGGTTCCATGTCAAGCGTTTGTCTAAGTACAGTCCTAGATACCGAGCTTCGGTGTGTTGAAGTATGGCACTGCCATTAAGGTATATGGGAGGGCATGACTCACGACGGAGAGTGAAAGTTACCTGGGTAGATATACGTTCATAGACTTTTATTCTCCATCTAGTAAACCAGTTCTGGAGGGTTTGGATTTGGATTTGGAGAGTTTCGGAAGCATGTTGGGGATTTTTGCTAGATGCAAGGCAGGCCGTATCATCGGCGTATGTAGCAAAGAAGATATTAGGGCAAATTGGGATATCGGATGTGTAAATATTGTAGAGGATGGGTCCAAGTATGCTACCCTGAGGAACCCCAGCCAATATCGGAGAGATATTGGAGAGTTCGTTGGATTCATTTACTTGGAAGTGTCGGTTGGAAAAGAATGATCTTAGGACTAAGAAATAGATGGAACGAAGGAACTTCTTGAGTTTCCAGAGTAGACCCGGGTGCCAAACTCTATCAAAAGCTTGACTTATATCAAGAAACACAACGGGACAGTACTCTTTTCTTTCTAAAGAGGATGGAATGAAATCGACAACTCGATGACACTGCTGGGTAGTGGAGTGCTCGGAGCGGAAACCAAATTGGTGATTAGGAATTAAATTTGAAGATTCGTGTAGAGGATGTAAGCGGCGAAGGAGGATTTTTTCAAAGATTTTTGAGAGTAGTGGAAGGAGACTTATTGGCCTGTAGGAAGTGGGGCGGTTTATTGGTTTATTGGGCTTAGGAACCATTTTAATGATGGCAAATTTCCAGAGGATTGGGAAATGTGTTGTTCTAAGGATTAACTTATATATTGTGGCAAGGAAAACTACTGCTCTTTTAGGGAGTTGTTGGAGTATATTGGAGGTAATCAGATCATAGCCAGGAGCTTTCTTTTTGGGAAGGAGCTTGATTAAATTGGCAACTTCGGAAGGAGTGATTGTCTTAGGGGTAGACTCATGGGTTAAGGAATGGATAGTTCCGTCTCGATATGTCCTCATGTGGAGTAAATGTTTGTACAAGATGTTCAGCAAAAGCGTCTGCTTTATGTTTGTCCGTTTTGTCCCAGGTTCCGTCAGTTTTTCGTAAAGGGTGCTTTGTTTTTCTATAAGATAGTATTTGTCTTGTAGCAGTCCACAAAGTTCGGTTTAAGTACCAATTTAAATATATTATATTCTTTAGAGTTAATACCTCTTAATAACAATTGAATTGGTTTGATTTTCTATTTTATTGCTACAATAAAAATCCTTATGAATTTACTTATTTTTCCATTTAAAAATAATTTGTTCGGTTAAAGAAAAAAAAATTTATAGACAATTAATACTTTTGATTTTAACATTGAATCTGCCCACCAATGCCTAGTTATGAGCATAAGCAGACACGTAACATATTATATAAGTGCACTTAGTGTAAACTACAAAACGAATAATTTCGTTCAAAAAAACATCACACCTACTGAAACCGAGTTACGGTAACTGGGAAATAACAGACAAGGAAAAAGCTGAGCTATTTACCAAAAATTTGGTTATAAAAATAATTTACATACTAATAAAATAAACAAGAAACTTATAAGTCTGACTCCCAAAAATTTGAAATTAAATTGGCTATACTTTCCAATAAAAAAAGGTCCTAGTTATATCCTAATAACAGCTAATATTCTACAGCAAATTTTTAAATAAAATTAATCTTCATTACGTGCGTCCAATTTATTTTCCCATACTCTAGAAACTTTCAGTTATTAAGGCAAATATACCCCTGATTTCCTTATGTACATATAGACCCTGTACTACGAAAATCGGAGAAATCGTGACCTCAACTTTTCATGAGCCTATCCCCGCTTATAAAAGAAAAAAAAAATTCTAATATAAAGCAGTTTACGGTCGCCAAATGACGCAAAGTTTGTTTACTTTTGAAGTTTGTTAATTGGTCTTTTCTAACTGGATGAGTGACCCAATAAAAAATCTCGTCTCGTGTTCAAAAAATGGTTCATAGTCGCCAAGTGAGTTTATTTATTATTGGGTAATTTCGTTATTTCCCAACAGGGGACTTAATTGTATTTTTTCACAACCAACTTCACACTTAAGCCGTTGTTTGGAGAAGATGTGTTAAGTGAGTGCCAGTGCCAAAACTGGTTTGCAAAATTTCCATCCGGCAATTTTGATCTCGAAAATGCACCACCTTCTGTAGGGCCAGTTGAAACTGATGAAGACACAATTAAGGCATTAATTGATGCAAACCGGCGAATAACAACTCGTGTGATCCATTTTTGAAATGTATTATCACTGGGGACGAGAAATGGGTTATCTACAACAATGGTAAGCGCAAAAAATAGTAGAAAAGGTGAACCGGATCAAAGCACTTCGAAAGACAATATTCATCAAAAAAAGGTTATGCTACTCGTATCTGTTTGTTGGGATTTCAAAGGAATCGTTTATTTTGAGCTTCTACCGAAGAATACAACGATCAATTCTGAAGTGTATTTTCATCAGTTAGACAAATGGAATAATTTACTTAAAGAAAAAACGCCAGTATTGGTCATTAGGAAAGTTATAGTATTCCAACAGGATAATGCGAAATCACATACAAGTTTGATCACTCGGCAAAAGCTTTTAGAGCTTGGATGGGATATACTATCACACCCACCATACTCTCCAGATCTAGCACCTTCCGAATAACATTTGTTCCGGTCTCTACAAAAATTTTTAGACGGTAAAACGTTTAATTCAAATGAGGAGGTCAAAAATCACTTGGATCAGTTTTTTGCCAGCAAAGAAGAAAAATTTTATGCTACTGCTAGAAAGATGGCAAAGGGTATTGGATCAGACTAGACATTATTTAATTGAATAAAATATTAATTCACTATAAGAACATCGTCTTTTATTTTTATTTAAAGAAAAACGAAATTACTTCCCGGACAACCCAATAAATTGCTGTTTTCTAATTGGATAGGTGACCCACTTTTCATAGTCTGACGTATCTTGGACTTTTCTACAAACTCAAGAGATTTCTTTCTTCCGCACACGATCCTTTCTATAAATTCATATATATCCCAACATCATTCTCAAATAACGGTCAATATATCCTATTTCAGCTGGAGTCCCATAAGGTAGTATCATTATAGTAATTAATTTACAAATTATAAATATTTATTTTAGTCCTTTACTAATTGATATTTTTGGTAAGGCCAAAGTATATATAAATTAATTTTATTATTTTTTAAAGTATTATCTTTTTCTCAATACACATTTCTGAAATTTGCTTTACTAATGAAATTTTTCAATAAACTACTAGATTGTTAATTTTTTATATAATTTTTTTTGTTTTTAAAAAGAGAATTTTATAATATAACTATCATGTCCTATAAGCAATCAATAAAATAGCATTTCTATAACTTGAAAGAACTGAAATATTGAACTTTCTACAAAATAATATTTATAAAAACATGAAAAATTTTATAGTATAATTATTTTTGCAATAAAATTCTATTTAATTTATTGGATATTTATTTTATATTAAAATAGAAAATCGCCTACAACTTATTTCACTTTAGCTATAAATATTTTATAACCTTATATAAATTTTGCATCTCTAAATCAATATTTTTCATTTCAAATTCAATCAAATTTTATTACAAATTGAATATTTTTCATTTTAAATTTAATATTTTTCATTTCAAATTGAATATTTTTCATTTCAAACTCAGTCGCAGTAATCTTGCTTGTGAAAACCATTTTTCCTCGGTCTCACAATTTTTTTAACATAATTTACAATATAATAAAAACATTTAACATAATGGTTGTCTAACTGCAGCTAATGGCATTTTTCCTAGACATGTCGACGTAATAATTATTGCAATTAACATAGGTAACGGTGGCCATGAATGTTTGAATTACACTTACTAGATTGGATCTTATTCTGGATCCGCCAACAAATCTCGAACAGAAAATTTTGTTTTTGAAAAAATCATTTCTATTAGATTCAATATCGGAGAGTATGGAGGAACAAGAATAATATTTGCATTAACGGATGATTTTGATATTATTTGAAGTCCATGTAAATTCATAGCTGCAATAAGCGAAACATTTTGGACCTCTCACAGTTGATACGATAGATTAAAGAATACCTGGATAGGCCCGTCCGTCAGATTTCCGTGTTTGTATACGCAATTTTCTGGCCGAATTATTGCAAAATTATTAATTATTACGCGAGAAATCGTAACGCTTGCATACTTTTGTGTAGATTTTTTTATCTAGACATGACACCCACTGACATCTAGTTTTCGTAATAGAAATTTATTGATAGGCAATTTTTATTTTTTGTACAATATTTTGATATGAAATGGAATTGTATTTTAGGTTTATTATTTATTTCGTAAATATCAATCAAATATCAACCACCTCAATTTTTTTGATTTTCATGAGAGTTTTAAAAAACGCAATTTTCCATGAAAGTTGTAGCATACGGAAATGCTTGCATACTTTTGTTGTTTTTTAAGTCGTTATTTTGGCACATATATTTTTTTAAGTACAATATTTACGAACAAGTAAGTACTTATATAAATAGTTATATTATTCATAACATTTAATAGGAAGTTTTTATTTCAGAAAATTAAGTATTTTATAAAGGGTTGCTGGTAATTCAACGGAATTAGGAAGCCGGGAATATCTTTCTCTCGGTAAGTTGACATCTTTATTTTTACTAGAGAAATTAACAAAAATTTAATTTACGATGTGCCTAAATGGCTTTTAATGATTTATTTGGTCCAAAAAGTGATTAAAAAGTGAAAAGTTTGTCATTTAATAAATGTAAACAAATGTGATGTTGACAGTTCAATGTTTACCATAAAATAGTTCAGTGCCGGCGTACGTAAAGTGTGTTTAAGAAAATTTAAGGGAAATTAAGTGCAGATGGGTTAATAAATATTTTAAGAGACAATGATTATTTATTTAACACATCTGCACTTAATGAATATAGTGAAAAAGTGGTCGAATGCATATCAGGCTTTATTGTGTTTAAGCTAGGCAAGACTGTCTTTCAGCTATAGAAGGATAATTCCCATCAAGCAGTTTGATAGCGTACAAGTCCTTTGGTGTCTTAAAGCTGAAAAATAAATCCGACAGCAGGTGGCGTTAAATATTCTTATTCAATTTTGGTATCTTCTTTTCTTATTAGTAATATTCTGCGGTTGCTTCTACCAACTATATTGCATTCATATTATACAATATATTTCTTTGTCCCATCTCAATTTCAATTTTTCTTCTAAATGCAAAATTAATTACTTTTTTAAATATTGTATGTGTGCTCATACATCTTATTTCTTATTGTTACCGATTCATTTTCTTATCCCTTGCGTATTTACTGAATACACATGTGCTTGCAACTGTGAATTTATTTTATTCATATTAATGCAATCATTTATTTTAAATCCCCCATTGCTATAATTTTTCAGTCTGTTTTCCATTGCAGTTTTTATTATGTTAAAATAAATAAAGTATATTTGGTAGGCTTATTATTTATATAAATTTGTTTGTATTTGTGCTTTCGCTTGCTTTATTAGACCATTTTGTAATGTATTTACTAAATAATATTGTTTTCAATTTTTTTAGAATATTAGTTTTTAATTATATATGTGTAAGTCAGTAAATTTTTCGTTTTATAATTTAGTTTTAAAGCATTTGCTTTAATCTTGTATACGATTAACTTCTATATAATTAAGAACTTGATGTGATGTTCTATGTAATTAATGCTTTATTTTTTAATTTAATTTAAATGCACAATGTCCATTTAAATTACCATTTTAATTCGCAAACACATATTTATATTATAGCGAAGCTTTCAATGTTTAACATTTAAAATTTATATTTACTAAGTTGCGGTGTGGTTTTATTTCAACATAAACATAATATTCACATTCTCTCATTTAATTCATTTTAAATTTTTGGAATGAATTTTTATTTGTGCACATAATTGTTTTGATATAATCAAATAACTTGCAATTTATATTTTGATATCCTCTTCCACTTTATAATTCTGGTTTAATAAATAATATATAGTGAAATAAATAAAATGAAAATATAATAAATAAATATATAATATTTTAAAATAAAATACTATGATTTATTGCAAAAAAAAAAAATCAATTTTTTTACACATAAATGACATCACATATCAAAATGATTTTAAACGAACCGCTTCAATCGCATACTGAAATTTAAAATTGGCCCCCAATGATTTACGCCGTTTCTGCTATTTTGCATGTTTGCGCCAACAAAATTCGGACAGAATTTTTGTGTAGAGGCCTATCCAGTTCTTCTATAATTGAAGATCTAGACTGGGAAATTAAACGTCTCTGCCATTATTAAACAATATATTTTACGTACCACTTTTTTAGTACAAAGAACCGCCAAATCAAAAATCACACTGCAAAATGTCAAAATTGCTATAATGTTTGCGCTTAAACACGCAGCTCGAATGAAAAGGTGTTCGTCCAACATGTTCGAGCATTTCAAAAATCGACAATTCAAAAATTAGAGCTTTTCTCGAATGGTGCAATTGTAGCTTAATGCACTTTAAAAACACAATTTAAACTATCACGCTCTTAAGGGTCACGTATTTAAGGGACGTTTGAAATTGTCCCCCCCCCCCACTGATTTACGCTGTTTCTGTTATTTTGCATGTGTGTACGTTCTACGAATATATTGCCTACAAAATTCTACCACAATTTTTGTGTAGAGGCCTATCCGGTTCTTCTATAATCTAAGGTTGGTACTATTATAAAGGGTTTTTCAAAAGGAGTGATACGATTTCTTTTTTTAAAAAAATATACTAATTGTTAAGGAAATTCAAATATTTTTTATTGACTGTAAAGTACAATTGATACAATTAAGTTCTAAATAAAACGTCATTCAAATGGCCTCCACGACTTCTTTTGCAGGAACGAATTTGATGAACCCAATTTTCAAGCACTTTTTCCACTAAATCAAGTCGTATGTCATGAATAGCACGTTCAATATTGACTTCTACAGCTTGAAGAGAGTCTGGTTTATTGCTAAAGATCAATGATTTCAAATAACCCCACAAGAAATAGTCTAATGGTGTTAAATCACAACTCCTTGAAGGTCATTCAATGTCACAATTTCTTGAAATAATCGAATCTCCAAACTTTTCTCGCAATAATTCGGTTGTTGCACGTGCTGTGTTGCACGTAGCCCCGCCTTGTTGGAACCAGATGTTGTCAAGATCAACTTCTTTCAATTTCGGATATAAAAAGTTGGTTATCATCGATCTATACCGCTCTCCATTGACAGTAATGGTGTTACCAGCTTCATTTCGAAAGAAGTACGGACCGATGATTCCACCAGACCAAAAACCACACCAAACAGTCAATTTAGGTGAATGTAATGGGTGTTCATGAATAATTTGTGGATTTTCTTCGCACCAGAATCGACAGTTTTGTTTATTTACCGCCCCACTCAGCCTCATCGGAGAAGATTATTTTCTTAAACAAATCGTATCGTTTCCAAGTTGTTCCAAGACAAAATCATCAAATTCACGATGTTGACGGTGGTCCAATGGCTTCAGTTCTTGAGTGATAAAAATTTTATGCGGATGCAGGCTTAAATTCTTTTTAAAAATCCGCCAGGTTGTGGTTTGAGACAGTCCCAATTCTTGAGAACGTCTTGGTATCGACAAATTGCGGTCTTCAGCAACACTTGCCTGAACGGCAGCAATATTTTCATTACTTCGAGCGGTTCTTTGTCTTTATGGCACTTGAACATTATGTTAATAAAATGTACGCTCGAAATTTTTAACAATTCGACGAATAGCGAACACAGTTGGACGCTTATTACGACCATAAAATGGCAACAGCGCACAAAAAGTTGCAATTGGAGAACGATTATTTTGATAATAAAATTGAATAATTTGTAAATGTTGTTCTTGCGTATATCTCTTCATGATAAAATTGTAAACATTACTAAATACAATGGAAAAAAAAGACAAATCATGACATATTACAAATGGCCGAAACGTCACTTAGAAATCATATTACTCTTATTGGAAAACCTAATATTTGCAGAAGTATTTATCGTTGAACGAGCCTTAGTTCTGCGAAGATAGCAATTAAACCCGGATGCATCAATGAACACTATCTTCTCCAGTGTTTTTGGAGAATTTTGCGAAAAGTGAATTGCATATAATTAACGTTGCTCAATTGTGGCTTATATTATAGAATTTATACAATTTGGTGACACGGACACATTTGTGAATAAAAAAAAATTCAAATTTAAAATATTCTGTCAGAAATATTTAATATTCTGGATAGTAATTTTGTTGAGCTCAGATATATAAATGATAGTAAATTGGAAAATATAAAAATATCTTTTGGCATATCGAAAGCGTGAAAATCAATTAAAATATATCGAAATGTTGTCATTTTTTATGTGAAAATCAATTTTCAATATTTTCTCATGTACATTTGGGAAAATTTCAATAACCTTACAAAATATTCAATTCATTTTGATTGACATTTAAACGAACAACAGAATCAAGTTGCTCAGGAATAAATATGCAAAAACACTCGTATTCGTGTATACACTTACTATACTCATATGTGCATGTCATTGCATAGTAAAGATCGCGCGACGCAAGAATTTTCTATGCCAGACTTTCAGGGTTCATTGCCAAACATTTTTGATAGGGTGAGAGGGTGGGTAAAAAATTCTTCCCCAATGTTCATTTTCATAGCATTATTCTGGTGCGAAGTTTTTGTGCAAATCTTTTGATCCTTAAAAAGAAAAAAAATACCAAATTCCATTTTTCATTTCTTTTCGATTAGGGAACATTTCAGGTTTTATTTATTTTATTTTCCATCGATTTGCGCTCCCTAAATTTAACTACTATTCACAAAGTGCTATAGGTAAGGAAAATCATCTATTATTGTTTTAAAAAATATTTTCCCTGTCCACCTTTATTTAATCTAGAACTGTACAATAACCTGATGTGCAAACAAAATATTGTTATTATTCATAAAAGGAGTAGGCTCCCCTAAAATTCATAAGAATATGGCACAAAAATAAGGACTCTAAATCATAGTATGTTTCTTGTTTCTTATTACGAAAATTTTATGGGAAACGCTGAATTCAATTAAGATTTTTTTTCATAATACAGAAGGGCACAGCATTAACTTTTTTTTTATTGGAAACAATTTTTTTTACTGATTTAATTTTCCTGTAAAATTTTATGTACACTTTGTTCTAGCATTAAAAAATCACTAAAAGTTTTTTGTTGTTAAATTTCGGGACATTTTTCACGGCGTTTACCAAAATAATTATTTTTGTTTGCAAACCAACTAAGATAGAAATATATCCACTTACATTAAGGATATTTTTCAAAGTTATTTACTTTTCCCTAAATACTTTTTTTATTTTGAAAAAATAAATTTAAGAAAATTTTTTTAATCGTTCTTTTTAATTAATAAAGTTTAATACTGCCTAATGAGGCATGTCATACTATTAATCATGAACAGTTTGAAATTTGTCATAAAATATTTAACTAAAAGCTTAAGTATTAAAAAAAAGACCAAATTAATATTATTTTCTAAAGAGAAATTTTTAATAAATTTTGAAGGATCAAAAAAAAAAATTATTAAATATCTACTTGGTACAGTATTGATTAGTAGAGCTTCAAAAATTAAGTACATTCCATTTTTATTAAAAAGGAAACTTCATTATTATTATCCTGCTTTTAATAAAATTAGATTCTTGGTAACAATCTTTTCTTAATAAATCCAAAGAATGTCATTTAAATCGAAAAAAAAATTCCCATTGGAACTTTAATTATATTATATATATTATATAAGAATGTAAATTGATTTAATAATAAAGATTTTTAATACTCAAATAATATTTTATCTCAATATTTTGCATTATTTAAATAACTTATTGCATTTCATTAATTCTTGTATTTAGTAATTTAAATAAGATGATTGTAAATTATATTACGAAGAATTGCTTTTGTATCAATAAATATGTTTGCATGTAGTTTCTATATTTTAAATCCTATTCTTAAACTATGTACTTAAAAGGCACATAATTGATTTAAATTACATACAATTGTAGTACGGCATATTCCCCTATTCTCAATAGTTAATAGAAATACATAAATTAGATAAAATTTAGGGATTTTACTTGATTTACAATAAATTTAAAACATTTCTTCTAATACCATAATAATGCAAGTAATTAAAATGCCTGACATCAGTATGTTGAAGTCAAGGGGTTGTCGCGGATATATGTAAGATTTATCCTTAAATAAATAGTGACAAATACATAGATGAACCGCAAATGTTTCATTAATTATTTTATGTAGTGAAAATGTACTTACACAAGATTTAATAGTTATTTCGAAGAAGGGATTTTCTCCTTAAAATAAAACTCATGAATTTATGACTAGATAAAATCAATGGTAAATTTTGTATTTATTTTCCAATATACATTATGATACAAAAAGAATCGCGAATTTTGTGTTTTTTTCAAAAATTATTATTTGTTCATGAATATCTATTTTGTCCCTTTCAAAATAATCCCCACCAGATATTATACACTTCTGTAAACGTTTTTTCCAATCCTCGAAGCACTTCAAAAAATAATTTTTTGTGATCTTGATCAGCTCCTACTTCGATGCCGTCTTTATCTCATCAATCGTAGCGTAGCGTCGTTCATTCATGGGGCTCTTCAGTTTCTGGAACAAGAAAAAGTCACAGGGGGCCAGATCTGGGGAATACGGTGGCTGCGGCATTATAAGTGTGTTGTTTTTGACCAAAAACAAATCCGGCCGCTTTTGGCGGATTGCTTTACGCAACTTGAGCATAACTTGCAGGTAATATTCCTTATTCACCGTTCTACCCTGTGGCAAAAACTCATGATGCACCATACCCCTGCAATCGAAGAAAACTGTAAGCAAAACCTTCACATTCGACCGAACCTGGCACGCTTTTTTCGGTCTTGGCTCGTGCGGCAGCTTCCATTGGGATGATTGAGCTTTGGTTTCTACGTTATAACCATAAACTCATGATTCGTCACCAGTTATGACCTTCTGGAGCAAATTTGGGTCATCGCGGACAGATTCCAACAGCTCCTTAGCAATGTTAATGCGATGCTGTTTTTGGTCGAAAATGGGCAAAAATCGAAGACGAGCCAAAACACATGCAAGCAAAGCAGCTGTCAAAAATTAACTGAATATTCAAAATGGCCGAACTTGTCGGCATAAGTGAGAGATATGAGTACCAATATAACGCCACAAAAAATCGAAAATCGAATGTACTTAACCCGCGGAAATTCAAAATTCGCGATACTTTTTGAACAGACCTCGTAGCCCTGATCTAGCGCCTTCAGATTACTATTTACTTCGTTCCATGCAGAACTCTTTAAATGGTAAAATTTTTAATGACGCTGATGATGTAAAATCATATTTAATTCAGTTTTTTTCTAGCAAAAGTAATAAGTTTTACGTACTGTCAGTTTGGTGCGATTATAAAGGAATTCTGCACTTTGAGCTTTTACCCCCATGTATGTTCAATAACTCGTCAAACTGAGCAATGCAGTTTAAGAAAAGCGGCCAGAATTGGTAAGTCGTAAAAGTGTTATTTTCCAGCATGACAATGCAAAGCCGCACAAATCTTTAATCAGTGCCCAAAAATTATTGGAATTATATTAGTTTAGGATGTGTTGTCACAGTTTCAAGAACAAGAAAAATTCACAGGGGGGCAGATCTGGGGAATACGGTGGCTGCGGCATTATTATTGTATTGTTTTTGGCCAAAAATGGCAAAAGCCAATTTTTCTTCTTCCACAAATCCGGCCGTTTCTGGCGGATTGCTTGCAGGTAATATTCCTTATTGTCCGTTCTACCCTGTGGCAATTCATTGGGTTGATTGAGCTTTGGTTTCTACGTTATAACCATAAACTCATGATTCGTCACCAGTTATGACCTTCTGCAGCAAATTTGGGTCATCATGGACAGAGTCCAACAGCTCCTTAGCAATGTTAATGCGATGCTGTTTTTGGTCGAAAATCGAAGACGAGCCAAAACACGTGCAAACAAAGCAGCTGTTAAAAATTAACTGAACATTCAAAATGACCGAACTTGTCGGCAAAAGTGAGAGATAGGAGTACCAACATAACGCCACAAAAAAAACGAAAATCGAAATTCGATTCAAAATTCGCGATACTTTTTGAACATACCTCGTATGTAAGTGAGGGTGTATTTTTTTTCAAAATGTTCTTCTTAATTAATATGCCAATTATACAATAAAAAATATAAAAATTTTCACTATTCCATAAATGCACACTTATCCTAAATAGAAAATTATTTTCACAACCTATCAAGAAGGAAATAATAATTTTTATACAATAAAAATAATAATTTTGAATTATTATTTTAAAGTTTTATAATAATTTTTTATGTGATTCACTATTGAATAATTATTTTGGGATGCTCGTATACAGCACCAGAAGGGTTGTTTCCACTATTCGTAGCAGCGATAGAAGGCTTCGATTGGATTTTGCCTTCAATCCTTTTTTTCCGGCAACACAGCATATATTCCTCCGATTATCTTTCTAAATTGTTAGGTTTTTTGACACCACCTTTGCACACACCTTTTTTTAGTCAAAATCTGATTTAAATTTTTTTCACTACTTATCATCATCAATGTTAATAGACAATCTAACGAATCTAGAATTTTACTCGCGTAAATGTCACACAAACTAATATAAAGTAAATAGAAGAAGGGAAAGGGGGGAGGTAAGCCAAAGGACGCCAAGTTATGTGTTTATAATGTCCGATCTGACTCGAAGAACTCATTTCTGAGCCGTTCATAGTCTGTTTTTAGCTTCAATATTAATCGAAAGTTTAATCTTACAAGCGCCCTCACTCGTTCCATATTTGAATCAGTTTTTGAGATTGTATCTTTTTTGACCGATCTTTATTTTTCACTAGTTCTCTGCTCTCCAAATCTGCTTCATGCCATTTAAAAACTTTTGCTCTGGATCCGAAATAGCTTGTTGCAAATTTTCTTAATTCAAACTCACAAATTCTCCAAGATTATTTTTTTATCGCTCTTTCATTTTTTGTGACACTCTATAAGGCGCATCTAGGATAAATAGACCAGCAATCTATGTAAAGGTCAATTTCACAATGTTACCACATCGATTTCAGTAATTATTATCGCATTACTTTTCTGTCACCCCTAATATAAATAATTAAAAAAAAAACATCTCGGAAAAATAATATCTTCTATTGTAATTTCTATAGTAAAATCCATTTCATTTATAATATTTTTCCTTTTAATAATTAAATAATACTTAAAGAATTTTCGTTTATTTTTAATAAATTTACTACAATTGAATCGATATTGAAATCTTACATTTAATTTTAAAATGTCTATAGATAAAATATATTTTTGTATGATGTTTTTGACAGCTGATATAATAAAAATTTAATTACAGTAACAATATTAGTTCATAATCTTTTATTTTATTTTTTCATATTAATTTTCTATTGAATAGAAGCAATTTCATCATGTCAAAATCACTTACAGATTTTGAATCAAAAGAAAATATATACTTTATTTTTATAATAAAATATACAATATAAAATTCGCTATAAACATTATGTTAAATATATAAAATATACGCAATCAAAAGTCTGAGAAAATGTTTACACTTTCGGGTTGTATATAGATAAGTTGGTAAAAGTGTAAATGTAAATGTCAAATAAAATTTATACGAAATTGATCAAATATTCAATAGAATGCATCACATAAGTAAAAAATGAGTTCTTTAATATAGCAAGAAAAAAATTTCGAAATATTGTGATAAAAACTCATGAAATAAACTTCAAACTTTATTTTAATATATTCAAAAGAATATCAAATGAAAATTTTAATTAAAATACTTCAAAAAAAAACAAAAATCTGTTGTCTTTTTTATAAACATTTTTAAGTAACAATCATTTTTCAAGTTGAAGCTTTATTTGTTTGTTTTTACCAACCAGTTTATCCTATAACTACAATTAAAGATACTAAATTCTATAGACTTTAAGAATTAGAAACTCATCAAACAAAAAGTTCTTTACAAATCCTATCATTTGCATTTAAATTAGAAATTTTCAAATAGAAATTTTATGAAATACTTCCAATCCCTTCTTTATACTTGATTCGTGGATAAAAATTTATGTTAATTTTAAGGACACAATGATTTATATCTTCTTTAATATAAAATAAATATATTTTTTGTTAATTCCAATTCATCTAAATAGACAGATAAATTAATTTCTACAATATTATGCCTAACCTTCACACGCTTAAATTTACATTTAAATTTCGTAACTCTATAAATATAATATTTTCTAGTAAGTTGATCCTAGCTTATCGTATCAACAATTCTTAAATGCTTAGAATAGAATTTGATAATTTTTTGTAAAAAAAAAAACCTCTTTTAACAAGAATTTTCATTCTATAAAATTAGCATTTAACTCAGTATATTTTTTAATACTGAGTTTATCAAAAAATTATTAGTCAAAAATAAACTAACATGGCAGCAATAAAGACAATTATTCTGTGGCTAATGTTAGCTTTCTACACAAACAAAATAGGAATAAAGATAATTTTATCTCAAAAAAAATTCCATGTTTTATCTATTTTTGAACAATAAAAATTTATTTGATACCAAAAATAGTTTTTCTTCTTGGTTTTTATATAAATAAGGAGCAAAACGGATAATAAACATTATTTTCTTAAGTATTCCCAAGTAAACTGAAAGAATACAAAACTTTTTAAAACGAAATAATTTAAAATCACCTCCGGGACTATATATTGCTCCTTTACGTAAAAGTTTAGGATTTTTTTTTTTGCAAAAAAATCCAATTTTTTATAAGGATTTGATTTGAGCAAAAATTAATTTTGACATAATTTTTTTATTATCTTACAAGGGAATATAGGATAATAAATTGTTGTTCACTGTTTTAATATTTATTAAAATGATTGTATAAATTTAAGCTTAAATAGGTTTATAATTTTGAATTTTTTTTTCTACTTAGACATCTTTTCTAGATAAAAAGGCAAATTCCGAAAGGAAAATAATTAAACGAGCAATTTTTTTGGTGATTGTTTTTAAAATATTAAATCTAATTTTAACTATCTTCCTTAAATTTTTAAGTTTAATTTTTTTTTTTTAAACTTAAAAGGTTCATATACTTATATATTATATAAATAAGAAATAATATTTGGACGTTTCTTTATTAGAAAATATTTTCCTAAATATTGTAGTATTTTGAAAAGCATAAGACCTTATTCCAACCTCTGATAATGTGTCTTCCAAATTATCAAAACTCTCCAATATCTCGAAATATTCCGCCTAATGTGTAGTATCTTTGCTACTATCCATTGCAATAAATTCATTTATATTTTCATAATATCTATACTGTTGATGGCAGAACTTTCCTTATTTTACATAAAACTCTTAAGAATGCTTGTCAAATTTAAAACGATTCCTTACTAAAACTTGAAAAATGATTCACCAAATTCGCGGATATATTCAATGAACAGAAAAATAGAACTTCGAAATTTGGAGCAAACATGTGTCATTAAATTTTATATTGAACTTTGGGAAAATTTCTTATCAAGGGTATAAGTTCCAGGGGGCCGAGAAGTAGTCAATGAGGAACCTCGCTCAGGAAGACCATCGACATGGAAAACTCAAATAAACAGAAGTCATTGAAAGGCACAAAAAAGAAGATGTCTAAAAAAATACTCTATTAAAGAGAATCCACCATTCCCTACCTCACAGCGGCAACTGTATTAAGGACTTTTAATCCCCAAGAGCGAGGGGAACATTCCTTATGAAGATCAAATTTTTTTCGTTGGCATAAAGAATTTTTGGACTGCTAAGAAACAGTGATAACATGACAACGCTCCCACTAACGTGTTTTTGAAAAATCAGGGATTCTTGTGGTTCCTCAGTACCCATAATAGTCTGATTTTAGGCCGTGTGACTTTTTTCTGGCTCCCCATGATCAAAAACACTTGAAACAAAATCATCTTTATATTGTCGATAACTGTCAACAACATATAAAGCAGTGCAGCCGAGGAGCTGAAGGCAAATCCAGTTGAGGTCTTCCAGCACTACTAAAAAGAATTGAAACAATGCCTCCGTAATGTATAACTAACTGATCAGGAAAAGGACTCTGAAAAGCTATAATGTATAGCTGCTCAAGAAAACTACCTCTTTATGTATAAAAATAAAATAAAATTTTGCAAAAAAAATCAGTCTTCTTACTTTTCTACCAGACCTCGTAAGCCTCGCAAAGTACAATAATACTCGTACCTTTACGTGCTGATTTCTTGTCATAATTTTAAACTGATTTCTTTTCTTGATTTTAAATTTAAAATCTGCTTCTTTTTAAATTTAAAATTACGTGTATATCTTACAAATTGCAATTGTAATTGCAATTGCAGATATACACGTAAATACAACCAAAAAAAAAAAAAAAACGACAATTGAGTCCTTCAAAATTTGTTGAGTCCTTCACAGCATCTGGCATTATTTCTGTTTGTTACAAAATTTACCCATTATATAAGCTCAACTTATTTACGTTATCTACAACAAAGAACTGTTCGTTAAATAAAAACAATTGCAGGAACTATTGCAGATAAGCACAATACACTACTCATATTACATGAGTTAGTTAATGTTCACTACCAAAGTTGCATCTATGGTAAAACAAATTTGTAAAATAATTTAATTTTATTACCTTAGAGGAAAGTGTCTTCATATCCGTGTAACTTTTTAAATCAACTAAATTTTTATAAACTTTTTACCATTTTTTTTTTGTATCACTTGAAAAATATCTAAAATATAAGTTTTTTCATATATATTATTTAATAAAATAAAAGTTTTAATTCTTTTAAAATTGAAAAATATAAATTCGAACAAAATGTTTATAAATATGTATATGGTATATATTGTTTAAAAGTTAAGTTGAGAATTTCTCTCAAAAGTCTCGCATTAAATCCTTTTAGCACATATAAGATTATTAGTCAATAAAAGGATTTTTTTATGTTAAAACGAGCAATAATATTATCTGAACTATAGAAAATCTTACCTAAGCTAGCAATTTTGGAGAGCTACTGAGCTTAAGTAGAAGAATTTATTGTATTTACGTTAAGAGATAAAAAGTCTCAGTTCTTTTTTGTCTTTCCCCCATTTCTCACTCTCTCTCTAACTCTCTCTTTCTGTCTCTGTTAGTAATATAGAAAAAAGCCTCTATAAAGTTTCTTAATCTATTACGGGCAATACCGTAAGTTAAGTTTATTGAAAAGTGGTAAATTCAAAAATTTCATCTCTCCTTTGGGAGGTGTTAGTTTTAAGGAATTTTTACGGTCATTGAGCTGAAAAGCATTATTGAAGAAATTTCGATCAAAATACTAACTTTTATCCATATTTTTTGTCAACGCACTAGTATTAGTTTATGTACATCCACTTCTGTTTACGTTAATGATATAACTTTATCATCATAGGCTAATACTAACAAAATTCAACCCCTAATGCTATCTGTTATTTTTAATTTTTAGTCTTCCCTATTTTTATTTAAACACGTGGATATGTTCCTTATATGTTATTCACCAAAACCGAATAATGAAAATTATTCAAAGTATATGTCCTTTAGATGGTAAAATTTTATTCTTTTAACTCCGGGATTTCCTGATTGTTATAGACAAGTATAAATTTAGAGTATCCCTCAATTATCATAGAATACATTTTTTTTTTAAATAATAATTTTTTTTTGGCCTTAATGGAAATATGTCTTTCAAACTTACGTGGCATTTAATTCAAATTACGTTATTTTTAGATAAACTATACTTAATATCACTGCTTTTATAAGTAATTGATTTATAAAATTATTATTTTTTATTTTGCGACAGCAAATTTTTAGTACAAATTTTCAGTAGGAATTTGCAGTAGAAATTTTCAGTGGAAATCTTCAGTAGAAATTTTCCTCAGATATTTTTAGTACAAATTTTCAGTAGAAATTTTCAATAAAAATTTTTAGTAGGAATATTCAGTAGAAATTTTCCGTAGAAATTTTCATGCAGGATTTTTCAATAGGATTTTTTAGTAGAAATGTTTAGAAATTTTCAGGAAGATTTTCATGTAGAATTTTTTAATAGAATTTTTTAGTAGAAATTTTCAGTACGAATTTTCAGTAGAAATTTACTGTAGGAATTTGCAATAGAAATTATCAGTGGAAATTTTCAGTAGAAATTTTCCTGAGAAATTTTTAGTACAAATTTTCAGTAGAAATTTTCAATAAAAATTTTTAGTAGAAATTTTCTGTAGGCATTTTCAGCAGAAATTTTCCTTAGAAATTTTCAGTAGGAATTTTCAGTTCAAATTTTTAATACGAATTTTCAGTAGAAATTTTCAGTAGGAATTTTCAATAGAAATTTTCAGAACAAATTTTCATAATACATTTTCCTTAGAAATTTTCAGTAGAAATTTTCTGTACAAATTTTCAATAGGAATTTTCAATAGAAATTTTCAGTAAAAACTTTCTTCAGAAATTTTTAGTAGGAATTTTCAGGAGATATGTTTAATAAAACATTTTAGTAGGAATATTCAGTAGAAATTTTCAGTACGAATTTTCAGTACAAATTTTCAGTAGAAATTTTCATTAGAAATTTTTAGTAGGAATTTTCAGTAGAAATTTTCAGTAGAAATTTTCAGTAGAAATTTTCAGTAGAAATTTTCAGTAGAAATTTTCAGTAGAAATTTTGTGTAGAAATATTCTGTAGAAATTTTCAGTACGATTTTTCAGTAGAAATTTTTAGTAGAAATTTTCCTTCGAAATTATCAGTAGGAATTTTCATTCAAATTTTTAGTAGGAATTTTCAATAAACATTTTTAGTAGGAATATTCGGTAGAAATTTTCCCTAGAAATTTTCATGTAGGATTTTTCAGTAGAAATGTTTAGAAATTTTCAGGAAAATTTTGATGTATATGTAGGATTTTTCAATAGGATTTTTTTGTAGAAATTTTAAGTACGAATTTTCAGTAGAAATTTTCAGTAAAAACTTTCGTTAGAAATTTTTAGTACAAATTTTCAGTAGAAATTTTCTATAAAAATTTTTAGTAGTAATATTCAGTAGAAATTTTCCCTAGAGATTTTCATGTAGGATTTTTCAATAGGATTTTTCAGTAGGAATTTTCAGTTCAAATTTTCAGTACGAATTTTCAGTAGAAATTTTCAGTACGAATTTTCAGTACAAATTTTCAGTACAAATTTTCAGTACAAATTTTCAGCAGGAATTTTCAATAGCAATTTTCAGTAAAAACTTTCCTCAGAAAATTTTAGTACAAATTTCCATTAGGAATTTTCAGCAGGAATTTTCAGTAGACATTTTCAATAAAAAATTTTAGTAGGAATATTCAGTAGAAATTTTCCCTAGAAACTTTCATGTAGGATTTTTCAATAGTATTTTACAGTAGAAACTTTTAGTCAAAATTTTCAGTAGAAAGTTTTAGTAGCATTTTTTAGTAGAAATTTTCCTTAGAAATTTTTAGTAGGAATTTTCAGTAGAAATTTTCAGTAGAAATTTTCAGTAGAAATTTTCTGTAGAAATTTTGTGTAGAAATTTTCTGTAGAAATTTTCAGTACAATTTTTCAGTAGAAATTTTCGGTAGAAATTTTCGTTAGAAATTTTCAGTAGAAATTTGCGGTAGGAATTTTCAGTAGAGCTTTTCAGTAAGAATTTTCAGTTCAAATTTTCAGTAGGAATTTTCAGTACGAATTTTCAGCAGTTCAATTTTCAGTTTACAACAATTTTATTTTATTATTGTACTATACATTAGTAATTTTATCCCTTTCAAAGTAGTTATATTGGGCAGGTATACATCATCGGAGACGTTGTTTTTACTCTTTGTAGCAGCGCTGGAAACCTTCAACTGGAATCACCCTCTTCGGCTCCTGGATTACACATTTTTGCATTTTATTATAGTAATAACATGACGTCCTTTCAAGTATTTTTCAATACTAGGGAATAAAAAAAAGTCACTCGGACTTAGTTCAGGTGAATAAAAGGGTTATGTGACAGCGGCTGCAGATTCCAAGTTTCTGCAATATCCGATCTGGGGCGAAGAACAATTTTTCTTAACCTTTCAAGAAATTTTCTCGATTGACCCAGTCTGACCTTAAAAAAGCCTTCACTCTTTTCACATTTTTCGATGTTAAAGGCGTCCCTGATTGAGGTTCATTTTCCACTACTTTTTTTGGCTCAGCAAAAATCCTTTATGTCACTGAAAAACTTGTGCTCTTGGTTAGGAAAGATTTTTCATAAGTCAAACTCATGCATTCACCAAGCCTAATAAAAAATTTGATGGCGGATCGTTGCACCGATTTTCGCTGGTCCCTTTTTTGCAACGCACTCCAAACACACAATTTCACTTATCGGACTCTATAGTGTCAAGTAGTTACAAAAAAAAGTTGAAAATAGTATTTGTACTTAAAGTTATTTGGAGAGAAAGCCCGCAGTGTTATCTGATCCCTCTCAGTGTTACCAATCTCATTACTTTACTCCAACATCGCCAACACTTGTTGAGAGCTTTTTCATACTTTTGACGTTGATAAAAAAATATAATACGAACTGAAAAACTCTCACAGCTAGTTTTAAAACTTTTCACTATATAATATGTTAGAGAAAGTTTTTATGTATCCTAAAAATTTATGAAAATTAAAAAGAAATGTTTTTTCTTATCCTTCGATACTGAACCGAACAAGCTACGATAACGTAAACTATTTCTTAACTTTATGTATTTCTAAGGAATTTTACCAAAGGGTAACTTTTGAAATTAAGAAAACTTGGTCAAGAAACGTAGGTGCAAACAGAGGTACGATTAAAACTTTAATTTTCCTTAAAGGATGTAATTTATAGAAGATCATAGCGATTAGTGGATTCATATCTTAAGTACGTGCTGTAATTACTGATCAGATAGTTGAAAAGTTTAAAAGCTAAAAGTATTGGTGGGAGTGAAAACGTTCGAAAATGTACTTTGTTCGTTGCACTCTTTATGCTGATGTTTGTGAAATTACTCAAGTTTATTTTATTTTATTATCACACCGAAATATTTATTTATTAGTTGTGATAATAACTTATACACATTTTTAAATTTATCTATCATAAACATGGAAATATTATTTATGATGGCATTATAGATTAGTCTTTGGAATTTTTTATTAGTTAAAATGCTTTTTACTTTATTAAAAATGAGATGCATTCGTTTATGTTATGGGTATCAAATATATGGAGTAAGTTATGCATTTGTACTTTTATCTTAATAACTCAGTATTTGTATATATGACATTTTTTCTCAAATTTCATAATACTTCTTTTACCTGTGATCTGATCAAAAATTTTATTACAGAAAATATTATGTATGTTCGTACGTATTTTGATGTTCTTCAATAAATATTATACAAATTGAAAAATATGATTGAATTTTATTTGTTTTTATATTTAGGCAATAAAAATTTGTTTATATAATAGTTGCTGGTTTATATAAGAGTTGAAAATATTTTGTATTTTAAGGTATTTTGCAAGGAAAAAAATGTTTTTTTTTTATGAAATAACATAAAAAAGAATAAAAATGAATTTTGTTGTAAAAAACCAATAGATAAGTTATAACTAAAAAAATTGATATATGGAAATTTATGCACTGAAAAAAAATTAATGAGACTCTCATTACTAAGAGTGATCTGTCGAAACTGAAAACGTTCCCCTCACATATATATTAACATACATTTTAACCTCAGAAAAAGACAAACTTTGCAATAAAAACTGATTAAAATCTTTGCATTGATAATGAGTGAAAGCTCTTAAAAGAATTTAGCCTACAAAAAAAACTATCAACCAAGTTTTTTATGAAGAAGGTCTTGAGAGGCTCAGAAAAAGGGTACTTTGCGTCAGGTAAGACATTCCAAACACTTGAATAAAAACAACGCCCTGGTCTGATGGTAATCTCTAATGACTAGTTTTTGTCGAGAAAAAATATTCCTATAGCTTCCAACCTCCCTTTTCACCTAATCTAAGTTCGTATAACTTTTTTGTATTCCCTAAGAAAAAAAATGAAAGGTTGTCATTTTGGTACTGGCGATACAGCCAAAAGAGTGTAACCGAGGACCTGAAGGCGTAGCACAGCTACGAAGAGTGAAAACAACTCCTTCGTCACTATACGAGGTCTGTTCAAAAAGTATCGCGAATTTTGTGTTTTATCAAAAATTATTTATTTATTCATGAATATCTATTTTGTTCCCTTCAAAGTAATCCACACCCGATATTATACACTTGTGCCAACATTTTTACCAATCCTCGAAGCACTTCAAAATTTTTGTGATCTTGTTCAGCTTCTCCTTCGATGCCGTCTTTATCTCCTCAATCGTAGCGTAGCGTCATCTTTTCATCGAGCTCTTCAGTTTCGGAAACAGGAAAAAGTCACAGGCGGCCAGATCTGGAAAATACTGTGGTTGAGGCATTGTTAGTGTATTGTTTTTGGCTAAAAATAACGATGCGTGAACAGGGGCGTTATCATGGTGCAAAAGCCAATTTTTGTTCTTCCACAAATCCGGGCGTTTCTGGCGGATAACTTGCAGGTAATATTTCTTATTGACCGTTCTAACCTGTGGCAAGAAATTCACGCAACTTGCGCATAACTTGCAGGTAATATTTCTTATTGATCGTTCTACCCTGTGGCAAGAAATCATGATGAACCACGCCCCTGTAATCGAAGAAAACTATAAGCAAAACCTTCACATTCGACCAAACTTGGCGCGCTTTTCTCGGTCTTGGCTCATACGGCAGCTTGCATTGGGATGATTGAGCTTTGGTTTCCACGTCATAACCATAAACCCATGATTCGTGACCAGTTATGACCCTCTGGAGCAAATTTGGGTCGTCGCAGACAGAGTCCAACAGCTCCTTAGCAATGTTAATGCGATGCTGTTTTTGGTCGAAATTGAGCAATTTTGGTACGAATTTCGCGGCAACTCGTCTCACGCCAAATCATAGGTAAAATTCGAATGGCACGACCCAATCGATATGTTTAAGTCCTCAGCAACTTCTCTAACGGTGATTTGACGATTGGCCAATACTATTTTGTTTTCGTCTGTTGTTAACGTGCTCGGGCGTCCGGCACGCTTTTCGTCGTTCATATCTTCTCGGCCCTCTGAGAACATTTTGTACCACCGATAAACATTGCTTCGATCCAAGGTAGCTTCACCATATGCCACAGTCAATATTCGGAATGCGTCCGCGCAATTAATTTTATTTTTCACACAAAATTTGATACAGATTCTTTCATCCATTTTTGGGAATGGGTAAAAATCGAAGACGAGCCAAAACACGTGCAAGCAAAGCAGCTGTCAAAAATTAACTGAACATTCAAAATGGCCGAACTTGTCGATATAAGTGAGAGACATGAATACCAACATAACGCCGCAAAAAATCTAAAATCGAATATACGTAATCCGCGGAAATTCAAAATTCCGCGGGTTATATATATAAGCAGTTATACGAGGTCTAATACTTTTTGAAAAGACCTCGTATAACTGCTCAAGGAAACTGCTCTGAAAAAAATAAAAAGATGTATAAAAAATTAAATAAAATTATTGGAAAAAAGCAGTGTCATAACTTTCCTCTGATGCCTATTTTTGCTTTATTCCAAAATATTTTTTTTTTGAGAAGCAATACTAAATACAAAATTTATTAAAATTTTCATTACCACCAAAATATATTTTTCTAAGCAACAATCTTAAATACAAAATTTATTAAATTTTTCATTCCGGTTATTCAAGAAATACTATTAACTCTTATAGTAACAATTTAATATGCTTTTATACTATCATTTTCCAGAATCAATAAATTAATTTTGTATGTTTCACCTTTAAATATATTTATTCTTTCCCAAAAAAATGTATCCATCTCAATACAAAAAATTAGGCTAATCCAATATATTTATATTGTCTACATGATATATTGGATTCCAAAATGAAAATGTAAATTTTTTAATTAATTTGTTAAATGAACAGGAAAATTACAATTTACATGAACCAGAAAATATATTTTCATATTTAAATAATCTTATTGTAATATGAATGGCATGCAAATTAAGAATGAAAAAATCTTTCCTTTATTCTTATTTGTGAATTTTTTTACATAATAATATATTTTGAGAAAAAAAATAGATAGACGAGAAAATAAATTTTGAATAATTGCTTGTCTAAATATTTGATTTGCTGATAGAAATTCATTTCTCAATAATTTTAAAGACTTCTCTGCGTGGATGTTACGAATCTCTGATGCACTATTGGAAAAATGGTTTTCCATAAACTTTATTTAAATATTTATGCTTTTAGTAGTATAAACATTTTCAAATAAAATTTTTATTTACTTTTGCATTTCTTAGACATATTCGAGTAATCAATCAAATATAGAAAATAAATTTATTTTATAGAAGCTCTTAAAATTGTGCTTTTAATTTATAAAAAATTATAGCAAAGAAATTGAGAAATTTAACTTTCGAGAATTTTTGCTTTATATAGTATAGATGTGCATTTTTATTAAATACCATGAGTTTGAAAAGAGAAAAACCTATTTTTACTATCATACAAATAAAATACGAGGTCTGTTGAAAAAGTATCACGAATTTTGTGTTTTTTTTTCAAAAATTATTTATTTATTCGTGAATATCTATTTTGTCCCCATCAAAGTAATCCTAACCAGATATTATACACTTGTGCCAACGTTTTTTTCAATCCTCGAAGCACTTCAAAAAATCATTTTTTGTGATCTTGTTCAGCTTCTCCTTGGATGCCGTCTTTATCTCCTCAATCGTAGTGTAGCGTCATCCTTTGACGGAGCTCTTCAGTTTCGGGAACAAGAAAAAGTCACAGGAGGGGTAGATCTGGGGAATACGGTGGTTGAGGCATTATTAGTGTGTTGTTTTGGGCCAAAAATGGCAAAAGCCAATTTTTGTTCTTTCACAAATCCGGGCGTTTCTGGTGGATTGCTTCACGCAACTTGCGCATAACTTGCAGGCAAGAACTTATGGTGGACCATGCCCCTGCAATCGAACTTGGAGCCTTTTTCGGTTTTGGCTCGTGCGGCAGCTTCCATTGGGATAATTCAGCTTTAGTTTCCAAGTCATAACCATAAACCTATGATTCGTCACCTGTTATCACCCTTTGGAGCAAATTTCTCTACTTTCAACAGCTCCTTAGCAATGTTAATGCGATGCTGTTTTTGGTCGAAATTGAACAAAAATCAAAGACGAGCCAAAATACGTGCAATCCAAGCAGCTGTCAAAAATTAACTAAGCATTCAAAATGGGTGAACCTGTCGGCATAAGTGAGAGATTTTTAACGCCACAAAAAAATCGAAAATCGAATATACGTAACAAGCGGAAATTCAAAATTCGCGAACAGACCTCGTACATCTTTTAAGTAGAAAAATTAGGCAGAAATAGTTTTATACCCAAGATATTTAATGTATTTTGTAAAAATTAAAACTAAACACAAATTTCTAATTCTATTGCAGTAAATTTTATTTTATTTATTATATTTTAAATAATTTTGTAATGTAAAAAAATTGTAATTTGGTTAACCGGCAAATTTTGATGAAATTTTTAATAAAGGGTGGTTCATCTAGCGGTTCCATTTTGAACTACTATTTATTTGAAGTACTAGAGTGTTAAATGTCAACACGAATTGACAGATTGTTAGTTGAAAGTCAGAATTTTACAAAATGGTAATCCATACGCTTGAAGAAAAATGGGAAATATTGAGAACTTACTTCCAAAGTGGTGAGTCTTCAACCCAAACTGTGAGAAATTAAAAAAAAATGAGTAAAGATCGAATGCCATCACGTGAATTTGTGGGCAAATTCGTGAAGCGAGTTCGCGAAACTGGTTTGTTGGTTGCCAAAGCAACTTGTTCCCGCTCTAAGACAGTGTGTACGACCGAGAATATTGCCGCCGTTGCTGAAAATGTCCGTGATCATCCATCAACATTAACTCGTCACCGTTCTCAGGAATTGAACATTTCTCGCACTTCTCTGTTGAGAATTTTGCACAAAGCCATCGGTATGAAAGTTTACAAAGTTCAATTAGTCCAACAGCTAAAGCCGCATGACCATCCGATGCGATTTCGGTTTGTCTAATGGGCTCAAGATCAATTGGCCGAAGATGAGCATTTTTACCGAAAAATCATCTTTTAGGATGAGGCCCATTTTCACCTCGGTGGGTATGTCAACAAACAAAATTGTCGCATCTGAGGCTCAGAAAATCCATCCACAACGAGTAACGGTTTGGTGCGGATTTTGGAGTGGAGGCATCATTGACCCGTTTTTCTTCGAAAACGATGAAGGAGCCGCCGTTACGGTCAATGGTGGGAGCTGTCGTGGCATGCTCAATGAATTTTTGTTTCCAAAAGTTGAAGAGAATGGCATGGACGACATTTGGTTTCAACAGGACGGGGCCACTTGCCACACAGCCAACGTCACAATTCAACTTTTGGGCACTGCTTTCGAAAACCGAATAATCAGCCAAAATTCTGATGTCAATTGGCCGCCTCGGAGCTGTGATTTGAGCCCGTTGGATTATTTTCTGTAGGGAGCCGTTAAGGATAAATGTTACACAAGCCATCCAGAGACAATTGAGGCCTTGAAACATGAAATCAAAGTTTCCATTGAAGAGATACAGGCCCGGACAATCGAAAATGTACTGAAAAATTGGGCCGAGTGAATGGTGTACTGTGAGGCCAGCCGTGGCAGTCATTTAAATGATGTTGTGTTTCATTCTTAAATTTCAAGGTTCATATCATATATTTATTTGACAGGTTTTCATTTTCTACATTTGTACAATTTTTTTAACACATATATGCATTTTTATACACACATAGTCATGAGAACACAGTCGCTCCTATGGAGCACATAGCGGCACCAGAAAACTCCGTTAACTCTCCTCCGTCTGCCTCTGCCCTGGGTTCCTTCCTGAGGTACGGTCTTGAGGTACGGTCCGGATGCTTCCGTGAACTCTCTTCCATCTGTTTCTGCCTTTGGGTTTTTGCCTGAGGTACGGTCTTGGGTTTTTGCCTGAGGTACGGTTTTTGCCCTGAGTACGATGAAAGCCAAATGAGTTCTTGCCTGAGGTACGGTCCGGTTGATTCTTCTTGTGCTGTTTCTTGATAAGGTGGTTTTTATAGCTTGCGGCTTATCAGACCAGCGAAGCAACCTCCAGTGACGTTGGGGGACCCTACGGACTACATATAATAAGGCTTGTAGTCAGGCCTTTCACCCCGGCACCAATGCCGAGATGGCGGCAGCGGGAATCGAACCCGCCACCTACCGAGTGTGAGTCGGTCACCTTGACCATACACTAGTTTTTTTTTATTCACTTTTTAAAATGGAACTTCTAAAAAATGGAATTTCAAGGTTCAATCTTTTTAATAAAACCGGAAATTTGAAAAAACTTACACTAGTTTTTTTTTATTCACTTTTTAAAATGGAACTTCTAAATGGTCCACCCTGTAGGTTTTCACACATTTCCACTTTAGTTTCATTGATTTGGTTGCGTATGTTTTCTTCCGGTGAGTAAGCATAGACCTTCCCCTTCAAGAATTCTTACTGAAATTAATTAAAATTCCTACAAAGGTCCAAAGGACCTAATCGATATTACAGCTTTTCGGCATAATTCGGTCAACAAGCGTCGGACAATCGCAAGTGGTCCAATTTATCTTTCTATATTGCTCACCAGTTACCGTAACATCATTGCTTACAGCGTTATCAAAGAAATGCGGACCAATGGCACCTCCAGCCCAAGCACAAGACCATTTTTAGGTCCGCATAGGCAGCTGTTTTATTAAAAAAAATTTCGAAAAATCATTGTGTTCTTTATGGAGGTCTCAAATGTTTCGCACTGTTGCCGCCGGTACATATTCAAATGCAAAATATTCCACATAACGGTTGAAAAATGATGAAATTTTTGGCTATTAAAAGTCGCTGAATTTTTGGCTAGACTATCTTGAACCGCAGCAATATTCTTGATTAAGAGTCCGGTTCTAGTACAACCAGATGACAATTTGAAAGTACGTTATTCCGAATGAATTTTTCACGTAATTTTCGAAATTTTTAACAACGTGTAATTATTGTAAAATATTTTTACAATAATTCCACATTGTTAATAATTATAACACTCCATAATAAGTTTGTCACGTCTACTCTCTCTGTGATTGTCAAATATTAATCAAGTGATAGAATGACAGCTTATAAACATTATATCAAATTAAATTTGTAAGCCTACCCCTCAAAAACTTCTGTATACTTTTATAAAAATTTTGTTTTTATAAATCTTCAATTATATTGAAAGTTTACGGTATTAATGCAAAATATTACACCGAATAGACATACGAACTTTATATGATTTTTCGAGTCGAAAATAATCGTTTAAACTATCTTTTTTTTTAAAATGTCTATGGATAAATCGTTTTTTTATCATATAATCCAATAAACTGAGATTTATAATGCACCCACAATGCTGTCTGGCTTTAGAAGAGTAAATGTCTGTCTGCATGCAAAATAGAAGAATTTCGCATTATAACCGCAAACACTATTAGCATTAGCTAAAAAACTGAAAAACAATTTTTAGTTTCTATCAATTTTAAATATTAATAAAAATGTACGCTCTAATCAATTTTCAAATAATTTCCAAGATATCAAAAGTGTCTCTACAACAAGTACTTGACATCTTTTCGATTGTGGTTTTCTAAGAAATTTCTTTACAAATAACAAAATTTAGTGGGTGTTTCTTTTGTCAATGAATTTTCTGATAAGCAATACCATCTTATAATATATTTATTAGCTATATGCTAACTTTCTTAAAATTTTATATTTTATATTAATATAATAATATTATAGTTTGGAATATTTCTTCTTATATAGTAGCATACTCGTTCTGTTTTGGTTTATGTAGTACACCGAATTCTCTTTTTGCACGAATTTTTTTTGCACGAATTTAATTTAACACGAGTTAAAACGAAAAAAAAAATTCTCTTTTAACACGAATTGTTTTGTTTTAATACGATTTTCAATATTCTATGAACTTTTTTATGAATTTTACCGAGAATTTTTCTGATGAATTTCTTTCATTCTCACTCCTCACAAATATTTTTTCACAATTCAGTTAGATTATATGAGTGGGATTCCCCGAATTATGCGTAGGGTAAAGACGTAATGTATTTTTTATACAACTTGCAACAGGACAAAGTGCAACAACGGCTGTCGGAAAGCAGTTTGGTATTCATGAAGCTACCATAAGAATGATTTTAAAAAAAATTAAACTGCGATGAGAAAATCGTTATGTTCTAGGACAAAAATAAGTGTTAAATCATCGTCTTACATAAGAGATGTTGTCAAAGAGAAGATGAAAAAAGCTTTGGTAATGTGGATTGAAGATAAATCACAAAAAAGAATACCAGTAGATGGAATTACTATCAAGCAAACAGCATTAAGAATCTATAAACGTATTAAAGAAGTTGAACCAGGCACTTCATCTCAGTCAAAACATCTTGAATTTTCTGCAAGTACAGGTTGGATGACAAGTTTTCTTAAACGACATACTCTCCATAATATAAAAATTAAGGGAGAAACTGCGTCTGCAGATGAATTGGCTGCCAACGAATTTCCTTAAAAACTTAGAAAAATTATTGAAGATGGAGGATACATCCCAGATCAAGTTTGAAATGTAGATGAAAGTAGCCTTTTTTAGAAAAGAATGCGTAGGAGAACTTATGTTGCAAAATCGCAGAAAACTGCCGGTGGTTTTAACGTAGCAAAGGACCGTGCAACATTGTTGTTTTGTTCCAATGCTTCAGGAGAACGTATGTGTATGTTAAAACCACTGCTAGTAAATCGCGCCTTAAGACCATCGATGAATGGTGTAGATATCAATAAATTGCCAATTCACTGGACAGCAAACGAAAAGGCCTGGGTGACCATAATGAGGATTGAAGTGTGGAAAAAATTTTCCATTATGGAGTGCATTAATCAAGTTGGGCTAGCTTTAGCTGACTTAAAGCCATCAACGCTGAACTCATGTTGGAAAAATATTTGGCCAGAATGTGTCAAAAGCAAAGATCCTGATCCTGTCATCCATAATAACGCTGCTTTTAATGACATCACAACGCTGGCACATACAATTGGTGGAGATGGATTCGATGATCTATCATTTGCTGATATATTAGTTGATAAAAGCTTGAGTGAAAATGAAGTTATAGACCTCACTCTTGAGACTCATGATAACAGAAAAGATAGCGATAATGACGAAGAAGATCCTCCCATTTTAAATGCAATTTTTAATGACTGATTTTCTTCTAAAAACTACTGAATTATCAACACAGGAGAATAGAGATGATAAAACAAAAATATTTTCACAAAATAATTCTTCTGATAGCACTGATATTGTAGTCTTACGCAAACGTATGCATTTATTATCAGAAAGTGACAATGCATAAAATTTTGTTATGTCTATATTATTTTTATTTTTTTTATATTAATGAATTTCAGATATTATCTTCTTCTTTTTTCAAAGTATAATTTATTTTTTATAATATATTGGTGTAAGCACGAAATAAATTCTTAAGTGAATTCTATCAAAATTGTTTTAATATTGTTTATTGTATTTTTCAGTTGCATTTTTAGGTCTGGAACCAATCTACTATTCTTCCATTTAGCCAATATCTTTTTTTACAGGAATTTTTTTTTGCACGAATTTATTGGGAACGTATCTATCATATAAAAAGAGAATTAGGTGTATTTTATTTCATATAAAAATTATAAGACTTTTAAAAAATGAATATGTTTAATAGAAAAATAACGTAAATATTTTTTTTTATATTATTGTATTATTATTAAAAATTATAAGACTGTACACCGATTGGGTGCTGGAACAACAAGCTTTACATGCTGAATTTTTTTACAAAAATTTCTTAGTGATGAGGCTTTTTGAATCCGCACATAAGGACCTAAAAACCTATAAGAGACTATGCAGAAGCCATTGTATCTGCGAAAAGCGATTGTCTGGGCTGCATTTTGATCTGAAGTTGTCATTGACACGTATTTCTGTGAAATCGAAGAAGGTAATTCTGTGTACTATTTTTTAAACGAAACCCTAAGATTCAAATTTTGAGTATATGTGATTTTGAGAAGATAATGTCACAAGCCACATAACATGACAAATTCCTAGGACGCGCAATTTTGAAATTTATTGATGTCAACAAGATCATGCGTTTTAATGCTAATTGACTTTTTTTTTATAAAATTTCGTTAAATAGCATATTTACTAAGACATAATTGAAATTAAAAAACTGTTTAAACAAAAATATACATCAATTAATGGCCGAATTATAAATCGAAATCAGTCATTAAAAATTACCTAAAAAAGTTTTTTTATAGAAAATATTAAATTTATTTATTATTACTTTCCAAAATAAAAATTCGATACCTTTTCATAATATTAAGTGGAAAATGGTTTAATTAAAATCAAATTTATAAGATATTCTTGTTCACGTGTATGACTCAATATTTCTCTATAATTTATTTTTTTTTAATAAAAAAGGCAAATCATAGTAAATAATTATTATTTTTTTAAATTTTTTATTTATCTGACAATATGTACAATATTTTTTTAAAGTAAATTCGATTACTTCGGTTTGTAATTCAAATATGAAGGTTAAAACCAACTCAGAGATACTAATCAACTAAAACTATTAAATATTAATTAAATTTATTTAAAAATCGATATAAAGTAGAGAATATTTTAAGAAAATATATAATATGTAAAATTACACAGTTTATAAAAGGTAAAAGTTTTGGTTAATAGAATCTCGTGCATTTGGTTAATAGAATCTCGGCATTTTTAAGTTATACACCCAAAAAATAATATTTAAAGCTGTATTTATTATGTATTTTAAATTAAATTTATATGCTTTCCTCAACAAAAAAAAATATTTTCTGAGAAAAAATTATTCTGAAAAACAAAGATAATCTAATAGGTTTAAAAGACTCACTGTCTTGTATTCTTTAATGGGAAATTTTCGAATACATACCATCTCATTAAAAAAAAAACAGATAAATATAAGCATAACAGATAAATATAAGCATAAAGATATGCTTATATATACTTTACAGAAAAGACAAAACTTCACATACAAATATTATTTCAGAACATTAATGAGGTCTTGAAAATAAAATGAACATAAACGAACTACATTATTTTGATAATATGACTGTACTTGCCTTAAGAAAATTGTATTTTTTTCAAGATTATACCAAACAAAAAACACAAGAGTAGATATATTCTCAAAAAAGCTTGTATATTTCTTTGAAGATGAAAATTATAATTTTTATTAAGGTGTCAATTGCAAAACAACAGCAATATGCCCATAGGATATTTAAGAGATTCACAGCACATTAAATATTAAACTGAAATTTCTGAAAATTGTTTATATTTTTAATTTAAAGTAAAAATTTTCAAAGTTTTGTTAATGTTGAGTTATATTATTTTAAATATTTTGTTTTTTTTTTTAAAAATCGAATCGACTTTTAAAAAACATTAAACATTTTCTTACAATTATTGAATTTGGTTGATTCCAATTTTAATTTACTAAAAACGTATCTTAAACGAGATGTTACAGATAAGTAATGAGACTACCATCATTAAGAGCGATCTGGCGTCACTTTGGTTATTCCACTTCATAGCTTGTATGTTAGTCTCTCTGAAAAGGCAGTCAGTATAAGTTTAAATTGTGTTTTTGAAGTGCATTAAGCTACAATTCCACCGTTCAAGAAATGCACAATTTTTTTTTTAAAAATCGTCGATTTTTTTAATGTTTGAACATGTTGGACGAACACCTTTTCATTCGAGCTCCGTGTTTAAGCGCGAACATTGTTGCAATTTTGACATTTTGTGGTGTGATTTGTGTAGAGAACGTTTGGGTATTTTGGATTTGGCGGTTCTTTGTATTAAAAAAGTGACGCAAAATATACGGTTTAACTATGGCAGAGACGTTAAATTGCCCAGTCTAGATAGGCCTCTACACAAAAATTATGTCCAAATTTTGTTGGCACAAACATGCAAAATAACAGAAACGGCGTAAATCATTGGGGGTCAATTTTAAACTTCAGTATGCGATTGAAGCGGTTCGTTTAAAATCATTTTGAAATGTGATGTCATTTATGTGTAAACAAATAGATTTTTTAATATTGCGGATTTTGTTGTTTGATGGAATTATTTTTGGAAATTTGCAATAAAATATAGAATTCTATTTTAACATATTATTTATTTATATATTATATATTTTTATTTTATTAATGAAAACATAATAATAAAGTAGAAGAGGATATAAAAATATCAATTGCAAGTTATTTGATTATATCAAAACAATTATGTGCACACAAAAAAATCCATTCCAAAAATGCAAAATGAATTAAATGAGAGAATGTAGATATTATGTTGAAATTAAAATCACACCACAACTTAGTAAATATAAATTTTAATGTTAAAACCATCATTTGTAGATATTGAAAGCTTCATTATAATATAAATGTGCGTTTGTGAATTGAAATGATAATTTAAATGTACCACCTGGTGTCGGATTTGTTTCTCGGCATTCAGCAAATTCTTACAACACTTTCAGAAGGGTACTTTGAAGTGAATTCTCCTTTGCTGAAAGTCAGTCTTTGCAATGCAAAAACTTGCCTACCTTAAGAACAATAAAGCCTGATATGTATTCGACCACTTTTTCACTATATTCATTAAGTGTAGATGGATTATCGTTGTCACTTAAAATATTTATTTAAACCATCTGAACTTAATTTTCTTAAAATTTTCTAACACATTTTACGTACGCCGGCACTGAACTATTTTATGGTAAACATTGAACAGTCAACATAACATTTGCTTACATTTATTGAATGACGAACTTTTCACGTTTAATCACTTTTTGGACCAAATAAATCATTAAAAGCCATTTATGCACATCATAAATTAAATTTTTGTTAATTTCTCTAGTAAAAATGAAGATGTCAACTTACCGAAAGAAAAAATTCCCGGCTTCCTAATTCCGTTGAATTACCAGCAACCCATTATAAAATACTTAATTTTCTGAAATAAAAACTTCCTATTAAATGTTATCAACAATATAACTTTCCGATAAGTGTCAAAATAATAACTTAAAAAACAACAAAAGTATGCAAGCATTTCCGTATGCTACCATTTTCATGGAGAATAGCGTGTTTTAAAACTCTCCGGAAGTCTACAAAATTGACGCGCTCGATATTTGCAATTCCATTTCATATCAAAAGAATGTATAAAAAATAAACATTGCCTGTCGCGTTGTGTTTAAATTGTATTTTTGTTTACAATAAGTGAATTAAAATGAATATAAATTATGCTTTTGCAATTCAATAAATTTCTATTACAAAAATTAGATGTCAGGGGGTGCTTATGTCTACATAAAAAAATCTACACAAAAGTATGCAAGCATTATGATTTCTCGCCAGAAAATTGCGTATACATATCGAAAATCTGACGTTCGGGCCTATCCAGGTATTATTGAATCTTAGGTCTAGACATTGGAGTATGTTGTTTAGTGATTAACGGCGAGACCACCTTTCCAAAAAGTGAACGAAGTCATCCTCGACAAAACGGTGAAATTTGCTTTACAATTTCTAATCGATGTGATCACTGCCGCCGAGTTCCGTAGAAAGTTGAGTTATCGTTTTATTTAATTTTATCAACCATTATTTTACTACACAATTCCATTAATTAATTTTCGCACTTTAGGTAACTCGATTAAAAAATAATTGTATCGATTTCGTTTTTAATAACACTGTATCGATGCTTTACAGTTTATAAATACTATCTCCAGTACACACTATACGTGTGTACTGGAGATAGTATTTATAAACTGTAAAGCTATGCTCTGCCGAGAAGCTTAGAAATGTATTCAACATCAAATACTGGTAAGGACTTTTGTGAGTTCACAGTATCAATTAAGAAAAATCTTTGCAAGGTTCTTCGGCTCAAAATGGACAAGGGGCTCAAATACTTGGATACCCCTTGTAACACGACCACCTCCATGGACGAGTTTTTTTTCGGCAAAAGAATTCCTTTGGTTCCCGAAGTCTTCCACTTTTTTTTTAATCCATAAGCATATTATCTCGTTACTGTCAATAACATTTAAACCAGTATAACGGAGCTGAATGTGATTTGAGTTGAAGCTTTCCAGCTCATAAAATAAAATTGTTGCAAAAAAATCAGTTTCATTACTTCTCTGCCACACATCGTAAAATTCTAATAACATTATTTTTATTTTCTATTGTATAGGGTGGTCCATCTAGCGTTTCCATTTTGAACTACTATTTATTTGAACTACTAGAGTGTTAAATGTCATCACGAATTGACAGATTGTAAGTTGAAAGTCAGAATTTTACGAAATGGTAATCCATACGCTTGAACAAAAATGGGAAATATTGAGAACTGACTTCCAAAGTGGTGAGTCTTCAACCCAATTTGTGAGAAATTATTAAAAAAATGAGTAAAGATCGAATGCCATCACGTGAATTTGTGAGCAAATTCGTGAAGCGAGCTCGCGAAACTGGTTTGTTGGTTGTCAAAGCAACTCGTTCCCGCTCTAAGATAGTGCGTACGACCGAGAATATTGCCGCCGTTGCTGAAAATGTCTATGATCATCCATAAACATCAACTCGTCACCGTTCTCAGGAATTGAACATTTCTCGCACTTCTCTGTTGAGAATTTTACACAAAGACCTCGGTATAAAAGCTTACAAAGTTCAATTAGTCCAACAGCTAAAGCCGCATGACCATCCGATGCGTTTTCGGTTTGCCCAATGGGCTTAAGATCAATTGGCCGAAGATGAGCATTTTCACCGAAAAATCATATTTTGGGATAAGGCCCATTTCCACCTCAGTGGGTATGTCAACAAACAAAATTGTGGCATCTGGGGCTCAGAAAATCCATACGTCACCATGGAAAAGCCGATGCATCCACAACGAGTCACGGTTTGGTGCGGATTTTGGAGTAGCGGCATCATTGGCCCGTTTTCTTCGAAAACGATGAAGGAGCCGCCGTTACGGTCAATGGTGAGCGCTATCGTGGTATGCTCAATGAATTTTTGTTTCCAAAAGTGGAAGAGAATGGCATGGACGACATTTGGTTTCAACAGGACCGGGCTACTTGCCCCACAGCCAACGTAACAATCCAACTTTTGGGCACTGCTTTTGAAAACCGAATAATCAGCCAAAATTCTGATGTCAATTGGCCGCCTCGGAGCTGTGATTTGAGCCCGTTGGATTATTTTCTGTGGGGAGCCGTTAAGGATAAATGTTACACAAGCCATCCAGAGACAATTGAGGGCTTGAAACACGAAATCAAAGTTGCCATTGAAGAGATACAGGCGCAGACAATCGTAAATGTACTGAAAAATTGGGTCGAGCGAATGGGGTACTGTAACGCCAGCCGTGGCAGTCATTTAAATGATGTTGTGCTTCATTCTTAAATTTCAAGGTTCAATCTTTTTAATAAAACCGGAAATTTGAAAAAACATACACTAGTTTTTTTTTATTTACTTTTTAAAATGGAACTTCTAAATGGCCCACCCTGTATATTATTAATAATAATAATAACATACACGTTAATGGTTTAATGTTATTTTAAAAAATATCCAATTTAGGTTGTACTTTACGAAATACAATTATTGAGGAAATAATCGCTTTCTGGACTTAATAAAATTAATAATTATTACGAAATACTCCAAATATTATATTTTGTTGAACGGAAATGGATGTAAATGGATTTTTTTACAATGCTTTCTTAGTTTTCTACACATAACAAATTCTGATATTCGCGTACATGTAATAGGAATACTCATAAGTAACGTATGGGAACTCTTGCAAAATGAAAACCAATTTCGATTTCTGAAATGCAATTTACTTTGTGTAAAATTTTCTTAGTAACCAAAGTAAAAGCAATATTTTTCCTAAGGAAATAGTATTACAACATATTATATTAGAAATTTATCTAATTTTAAGAACCAAAATGAAATTTGATTTAAACATTTTATATTTTTCTATATTTCGACTTTTTTCTCTGTAGTCATATCAACAAAATATTATTTTTCATAATAATCGAATGTACTTGTATTTTGAAATCAAGAATCTGTCAATAAAATGATGTTTAAATCGGAACAAGAACGGAAACGGAAATTGAGTAAAACTGAAATGTTTCAACTTTATTTCATTGTATTGTTATGCGATAAAAATGATGAAATTTTACCTTTTTTTCAGTTAAAACTACAAATAATAACATTATTATCGTAAATGAAATATTATCAAGAATACATTTTCTTACAATATATAAAAGGATTTCCTATATATTTGAATCAATTTGATTAAGTCATGTTTTTACAGAAAATTATGAAAGTAAAAATTTTTTTATTTTCGTCGCCATCATCATCAACTGAAAGTGTTGTTTGTAAATAAAAACTCCAGATGCCTTGGTTTCGCTGCGCGGTCTTCCACTTCGACAATCCCAGCAATGCTATTGCTCCACCGATCCTCCTCGTCCATACAGATTAAAGGTCCAGCCCACCTCAGCGCGTTGAGCTAATCTGACGATCATGGTAGCGTTCTAGATATCGTTGTTAAACAGGGTGAGGAATTGTCTATCGTCATGTAGGGATCCAAAGGTACTTCGGAGCATCCTCCTCTCGAAAGACGCTAAAAATTCGAAATATTTTTTGCTCACGACCCAAGTTTCTTAAGAATACATACAAAAGGACTCACAAAGACTTATGTCTTGTACAGCAAAAACAGTTAAGATTGACTAAAGTAGTTGTTTTCCCCTAGGGTCCTTGACCCCAGTTAGAAAAACCTTTTAACTCCCTCGAAGCTACCATATAATCTTGCCTTCATTAATGTGTGTCTTCAGACTTTTTTAGCCACGTCAATTTTGGTAAAGAAAATTTTTTTTACATCTAGTAAAAGTGTCATCTCCGTATAGTAAAGAATAATCTGAGCCACGAACGATGGTACTCGTCATGGTAACTAACCCCTGAGTCACAAGTAATTTTTCCCAGCGCCAGGTTAAAGAAAACGCCGATAGTGTCGGAAATCATTATGGATAGTAAATAGTTGCGAAAGTGATATTGCTGCTTTTAATCTTACTCTCACTCTAGTCATGTCCAGTCCACTTTGTCTGGTTATTATCTCTAGGATGCCGAAATCTGTCTTCGAAAAGTTTATCATAGGATAATAAATTTATCATAGGCGGCTTTAAAGTCGATGAGTTGGTGGTGAAGCTGTTATTCGATAAAGTTCCACAGTAAAAAGATCCAATCTGATGCTAATTTTCAGAAAGATCCAGCTGTGAAGCCCATATTTTTGGCGAATAAGCATATATTTTTTATGTCGGTAACGATATGACTCTATAATTACTACACTCGGTAATATATCCTTTTTTGAGTTTGGGAAAGATAAGGCGTAAGTGGCAGTTATGAAGCAGTGATCCACTATCAAATACTTGGACCAATAAGTGATGAACCCGTTGACACTGTGCGGGGACACTAGTTTCCTTGTTTTTTGCCTAAAGGGGCCTTTTACTTGTTTTCACTTTAGTAGGCATTGAGCCTGCAAATTATGTTCAATACACTTATTATTTCCACCCATCACCTGAATGTCCCCTTCTGATTGGTTATTAGATTTCCTTGATGGTATTCGTGATTTAAATTATTGGGTTGGCAACTAAGTGATTGCGGATTTTGTAAATAGATAGTATAGGGTTTTCGAATAAGAGTGATATGATTTCTTTTTTTTAAAAAACACACACTAATGGTTAAGGAAATTCAAATGTTTTTTATTTAATGTAAAGTACAATCGGTACAATTAAGTTGTAAATAAAACGTCATTCAAATGGCCTCCACGACTTCTTTTGCAGGAACGAATACGATGAACCCAATTTTCGAGCACTTTTTGCACTAAATCAAGTCGTAACAGTTCGGCTGAAAAGTTTATAAGGTTGACGTCTAGATGGCGTCTCTTGCAAAAATCTTAATTGACAGCAATCAGCATGCTTCAAATGATACGTGTCAAAATTTGACAGGAATCGGTCGATTGGTTCGTGAGATATAGCATTTTGAGTGAAGCAACTTTTGTTATTGAAAAAAAATGGATAAAGACGAATTTCGTGTATTGATAAAGCATTGCTTTTTGATGAAAAAAAATACAGTGGAAACCAAAGTATGGCTTGACAAACGTTATCCGGACTCTGCTCCAGCTATTTTAACTGTGGAATATTGGTTTCGTCAATTTCGAACTGGTCGTTTGAGCACAGTTGATGCAGAACGCAGTGGACGCCCAAAAGAGGTGGTTACGGCAGAAAACATCAAAAAAATCCACAAAATAATTTTAAATGACCGTAAAGTGAAGTTGAGCGAGATAGCTGAGACTCTGAAGATATCGAAAGAGCGTGTTGGACATATCGTGCATGAATATTTGGGCATGCGAAAGCTGTGTGCAAAGTGGGTGCCGCGTGAGCTCTCTGTGGACCAAAAACAACAACGTGTTGATGATTCTGAGCAGTGTTTGGAGCTGTTCAAGCGCAATAAACCCGAATTTTTGCGTCGATATGTGACAATGGATGAAACATGGCTCCGTCACCACACTCCAGAGTCCAATCGGCAGTCGGCAGAGTGGAGAGCGAGCGACGAACCGAATCCAAAGCGTGGAAAGACGCAACAGTCGGCTGGCAAGGTTATGGCGTCTGTATTTTGGGATGCGCATGGTATAATATTCATTGACTATCTCCAGAAGGGACAGACGATCAACAGCGACTATTATATAGCGTTATTGGATCGTTTGAAGAAAGCAATCGCTAAGAAACGGTCTCATTTGAAGAAGAAGAAAGTGTTGTTTCACCAAGCCAATGCACCGTGTCACAAGTCGATGAAAACGATGGTCAAACTCAATGAATTGGGATACGAATTGCTTCCCCATCCACCGTATTCTCCAGATCTGGCCGCCAGCGACTTTTTCCTGTTTGCAGACCTCAAGAGAATGCTCGCTGGCAAGAAATTTAAGACCGATGATGAAGTGATTGCCGAAACTGAGGCCTATTTTGAGGCAAACCCGAAAGAGTACTATAAAAATGTTATCGAAAAGTTGGAAGATCGCTATAATCGCTGTATCGCCCTCGAAGGCAACTATGTTGAATAATAAAAATGAATTTTGCAAAAAAAAATATTTTTACTGTGTTACCTTATAAACTTTTCAGCCGAACTGTTATGTCATGAATTCTTGAGAACGTCTTGGAATCGAAAAATTGCGGTCTTCAGCAACACTTGCCTGAACGGCAACAATATTTTCATTACTTCGAGAGGTTCTTTGTCTAATTGGCACTTGAACATTATGTAAAGAAAATGTACGCTCGAAATTTTTAACAATTCGACGAATAGCGAACACAGTTGGACGATTATTACGACCATAAAATGGCAAAAGCGCACGGAAAGTTGCAATTGGAGAACGATTGTTTTGATAATAAAATTGAATAATTTGTAAACGTTGTTCTTGCGTATATCTCTCCATGATGAAATTGTAAACATTCCTGAATACAATGAATAAAAAATGACAGATGATGACATATTACAAAATAGGGGAAAACCCTATTTAGCTCATTCTTTTGTTATGTCAACGTGTTTAAAGCACCTAACCTATATTATTTTCTTATTGTTTGGACTTCCGCCTTTAATTTAGTAAAAAATTGTATCGTTTAGTTATTTAGTTTTGTTTTCATTCAAATTTAAAAATGGAAGGACAAGATGTGCATTTTAGACATATTTTATTGTACGAGTATTATTTCCGAAAAGGCAAGATCGCATAGAAGGTACACAAGAAGTTATGTGCCGTATATTATAGGAATGAAGCCTTGAAAGAAAGGCAGTTTCAAAATTGGTTTGCTAAATTGCGTTCTAGTGATTTTTCACTAAAAAAATTAAAACAGCTTGGCTATGTTAAGAAACTCGATTTTTTCTTAAATTTTTAACAATTCGACGAATAGCGAACACAGTTGGACGATTATTACGACCATAAAATGTCAAAAGCGCACGAAAAGTTGCAATTGGAGAACGACTGTTTTGATAATAAAATTGAATATATTGTAAACGTTGTTCTTGCGTATATCTCTCCATGATGAAATTGTAAACATTACTGAATACAATGAATAAAAAATGACAAATGGCCAAAACGTCACTTAGAAATCATATCACTCTTATTGGAAAACCCTATATTAGCTCATTCTTTTGTTATGTCCACGTGTTTAAAGCACCTAACCTATATTATTTTCTTATTGTTTGGACTTCCGCCTTTAATTTAGTAAAAAATTGTATCGTTTAGTTATTTAGTTTTGTTTTCATTCAAATTTAAAAATGGAAGGACAAGACGTGCATTTTAGACATATTTTATTGTACGAGTATTATTTCCGAAAAGGCAAGATCGCATAGCAGGTACACAAGAAGTTATGTGCCGTATATTATAGCAATGAAGCCTTGAAAGAAAGGCAGTGTCAAAATTGGTTTGCTAAATTGCGTTCTAGTGATTTTCCACTAAAAAAATTAAAACAGCTTGGCTATGTTAAGAATCTTGATTTATAGACTCCTCATGAGGTTAAGGAAATTAATTTGACGTAACGCATTAGCATCTGCGATTTGCTTCTGAAACGCAAAGAAACGGATCCCATTTCTGAAACGACTGGCGACGAAAAGTGGATAGTTTACAACAACGTTAATCGGAAACGATCGTGGGTGATGCGAGATCGTGGATGATGTTGCTTCTGAAACGCAACGAAACGGATCCCATAAGTGGCGACGAAAAGTAGATAGTTTACAACAACGTTAATCGGAAAAGATCGTGGGTGATGCGAGATGAACCACCTCAGACGACATCAAAAGCTGAGATGCACCAAAAGAAGATTATACTGTCAGTTTGGTGGGATTATAAAGGAATTCTGCACTTTGAACTTTTAACAAGAAACGAAACAACTAATTCCATTGTGTACGTTCAACAACTCATCAAACTGAGCAATGCAGAATTGGCAAATCGTAAGGGTGTTGTTTTCCAGCATGACAATGCAAAACCGCACACATCTTTAATTAGTCCCCAAAAATTATTGGAATTAGTTTAGGATGTGTTGTCACAGTTTCGAGAACAAGAAAAATTCACAGAGGGCCAGATCTGGGGAATACGGTGGCTGCGGCATTATTAGTGTATTGTTTTTGGCCAAAAAAGGCAAAAGCCAATTTTTCTTCTTCCACAAATCCGGGCGTTTCTGGCGGATTGCTTGCAGGTAATATTCCTTATTGACCGTTCTACCCTGTGGTAATTCATTGGGATGATTGAGCTTTGGTTTCCACGTCATAATCATAAACCCATGATTCGTCACCAGTTATAACCCTTTGCAACAAATTTAGGTCGTCGCGGACAGAGTGCAACAGCTCCTTAGCAATGTTAATGTGATGCTGTTTTTGATCAAAATTGAGCAAAAATCAAAGACGAGCCAAAACAAGTGCAAGCAAGGTAGCTGTCAAAAATTAACTGAACATTCAAAATGGCCAAACTTGTCGGCATAAGTGAGAGACATGAGTACCAACATAACGCCACAAAAAATCGAAAATCGAATATACATAACCCGCGGAAATTCAAAATTCGCGATATGTTTTGAACAGACCTCGTAGCTCTGATCTAGCGCCTTCAGATTACTATTTATTTCGTTCCATGCAGAACTCTTTATATGGTAAAATTTTTAATGACGCTGATGATGTAAAATCATATTTAATTCAGTTTTTTTCTAGCAAAAGTAATAAGTTTTACGAACACGGAATTATGACACTGCCTGAAAGATGGCAAAGGATCATCGACAAAAACGGACAATACCTAATTGAATAGAGTTATATTTTTAAGTAAAAATATTGAATTTTACTTCTTATTTAAAATCCGCAATCACGTAGTTGCCAATCCAATATATCATCCTTCTAACTGTAAGGGTAAATTTCCGTACCTACTCCTATTGCTCCTGTATTTGTCAAACTCATTCGTACCCTTTTAAGTATGTCAGCTCTCAAGTAATTTTACTTGCAGTATATTTTAATAACCTAATATAAGTAAATAATAGTATTAAAATTTCCAAAATAAATTTCGATTTAAATATAATGAAAATAAAATAGAAAAAATATTTGCAAAACAATAAAATTTTCAATTTAATTACTTTTAAAAAACTTTAAAATGAATAATAGAGTCCATATTATATCATTAACTTTATCAAAAAAGATTGTTAAATTAAAATTTAAAAAGATAAATTAACATTTAAATATACATTCTAGAATTTGTAAGCATTCTTCTATTTATGTGAGTTTTTTTTCTTCTTAATAATCTATAGTTTGTTGCGGCATTGTCCTTTTTAATTTACAATGTTAAGGAAAACTTTAGAACTAGTTATATAAAAAATAAAAATACATTTTCATCAAATTAATTTATAAACACATACCTATACTTACTATCCTTATTGTTATGCCGCGTAAAAAGGAACTATTGAAATTTTCATAATAGTCCTTAAGAAAAAAAACTTACACAACTTATACATGAAAAATTTCATAAAATAAAATTAATTTTTTACTCCTACTTTAAGAAAGCTAGAACTTTACCGTACACATTAATGTCCCATCCCCTATCGCAAGTATTTCATTTATATTAAACTGCAACTGTATTGCCTCTGGGAGTATTTGCCACTACTTTAATCTTAAAATTATTTCACTTCTTTGTGCATACGTAAATAGTACAAATACAATGTATTCGCAAAATGTTCAAGACATACTATAATAAAATAAATTCTAACACGGAAAACTTAATGTTAATCTAAAACACCAACGTCAGCATAAATTAACTGCTAGTTGCTATAATATAATTACGATTTAGCATACAGCATAATAAAACTTGAACTATTGTGAACGATAAAAAGTCATATTTTAAATTTCAGTTGGACAGTTTCCTGAATTTTCCATTTTTACTCGTTAAAAACAAAATATTTAAAATATTTAAAATTTACAAAAAAAATATTTAAAATTAACAAATTAGAGTAAATCCTGGACAAGGGATTTTTTATGGTAGAGCATCCAAGTGTCTACTGTGTCTAATCTGATCCAAAGAACTCTTTTTCTAAGCCTTTCAAGGACATCTTTATAATTTTAATTTTAATCGATAATCTGTCCTTACAAGAGATCTGACTTGTTCCATATTTTCATCATTTCTCGGTGTCGAAGGCTTCACTGAGCGAGGCTCTCGTCTTCTATTACTTCTTGCCCAAAAAAAAAAACCAAAAATGTTTTACGCCATCGAAAAACTTGTATTCTTAGATAAAGAATGTTCCCCATAGTCTTATGTAACTTTTCCTAAGTCAAACTCGTAGATTCACCAGGCTTAACACAACATTTGATAGCTTTTCATTTCCCCTAATTCCGCTCTGTAATTTCAGATGATAGCTTTTCATTTCCCCTAATTCCGCGTTTTGTAACGCCCTGTAAAAATAAAACTTCATGACTTATCAAATTTCATAGTGGGCATATCGACTTTGGTAACCAACTTAATCCTCACGCTATTCCTGTAGACCCCTTTCATTATGGAATTCCATTTTTTTAACCTTCTTAAAATTTAACAATTTTGGACTTTTTCCTTCAATTCAGTAAAGACCACTTTCATTAGGGAAACTACGAGGGTCGTTCAATAAGTCCTTAGAAAATCCAAGAAATTGCACTCGTAGTGTCAGTAAAGATTTTTTTTGTAAGTAGCATTATCAACAGGAAAGCTGTACAAAATTTCAGCTCGATCCATAACGTAGGTCAATTTCTATCGTCGATTAAAGTTAACGACATTTATTTGTGCATAACAATGGAAAAAAGCGAGTTTAGGGCTGTCATCAAACATCTCCATTTGAAAGGCTTAAGCCCGAAAGAAATCAAAGCCAAGTTGGATGCAGTTCCTGGCACATCTGCACCTGTGTTTGCGACGGTTTACAATTGGGTGAATGAATTTAAACGTGGCCGTTCATCCACAAAAGATGAACATCGTTCAGAACGCCCAGTTGAGGTGTCTACTCCTGAAATCATCGACAAAATCCACGATCTGATTTTGAACGATCGGCGAATTAAAGTGCGCGAATTGGTTGAGGCCACGGCCTTATCACAAAGTACAGCCGCTTCAATTTTGCATGAAAAATTGTCTGTGAAAAAAATTTCGGCAAGATGGGTGCCGCGTTTGCTCTCAGAGGAGAATAAGCGCAATCGTGTAGTGGACTCTGAGGCTATGTTGGCACTCTTTCATCGCAATTCTGCCGAATTCCTTCGTCGATATGTCACTGTGGACGAAACCTGGATACACTACTACACTTCAGAAACGAAGAGACAGTCATCACAGTGGATTTTCAAGGGTGAACGGGCTCTGAAGAAGGCAAAAATGGTGCCATCGGCCGGCAAGGTGATGGCCACGGTCTTTTGGGATTCGCAGGGCATCATTTTTATCGACTACTTAAATAGGAAAAACAATTACAGGAGCGTATTACGCGTCGTTATTGCAACGGCTGAGCGAGGAAATCAAGGAGAAACGCCCCCATCTGAAGAAGAAAAAAATCCTCTTGCATCAGGACAATGCCCCTGTGCACACCTGCACTGTTTCCATGGCCAAAATTGTGGAATTGAGAATGGAATTGTTGCAGCATCCCGCTTATTCACCAGATTTGGCCCTGAGTGACTATATTCTTTTCCCCAATCTGAAGAAATGGCTTGGCGGACGACGGTTCACTTCCAACAAGGACGTCATTGCTCAAACGGATGAATATTTTGCAGAACTTCCGAAATCCTATTTTTTGGACGGGATAAAAATTTTGGAAAAACGGTTGGAAAAGTGTATAGAGCTAAAAGGAGATTATGTTGAAAAATAAATTTTTTTTTTTTTAAAAACAGTTTTTTTCCATCTTTTTCTAAGGACTTATTGAACGACCCTTGTATTAATATCAACGTGACTTGTCTATGATTTTTAAATTTCTAAAAAAAAAAATCGTCGCCAAATGGTCTCTTGCCTTCTAAAATGGCCTGTGCCTGTCACAGAGACTTTATTCAACAAAAACAACACAGCAACAAAAATTCACATATCATTCTTTCTAGGGTTGCTTAGCCACCGGCGATGTTGAAACTTATACTGCACGTATAAGAGGGACTTACATTATGTAGAAAAAGTCCGCAGTGTTGCCAAATTGCTCTCAACGATGTTTAATATGAATGAATTCTATTTTGTTTATATCCATTTAAAATATGAATAATTTTTTAATTTTATCTGACTTGTTGGTAAATATTTCCAATGTTTCGATAACCTTTTTTTTCAAAAAAAATCAACAAAAAAAAATAATTTTAATTATACATTTGTTAATTGGAATAGATATCAATATCGATTAAAAGGATTTTGTTTTTTCGTATGTTAAAATCCCTAGGACATAAGCGCAAAACCATAATTCGATCCCACAACCATAAGGCCATTTAGTGACTCGCAAGTGTATCGGCTAGACGAAATGGATCATTGGTTAGTTGGATGGACCAGTAAGAAGTGATTAAATTTTGTTGGCCATGCCAGTTTATTTTAAGAAACTAAAAACATAACTTGAAAAGGAATTAACTTTCGGGACGGCATCCGATTGTTAAAGAACTTTTGAATAAGTTGCTTTTCTCTAAGAAGATGACCGTTGAACGTCATAGGATGTGTAGATGAGGCGAGCATGATTTTTAAAATATGAAATTTTTTTTTGTAAGAGCAGAATGCCCCATCCTTATTATGAACAGTTTTAGTGCTGAAAATTTTGATAAAATTGTAAAGTAGACTACCAAAAATATTTTTTTTTAAAATCGAGATTTTCCTATTCCAAAAAAAAAACAATTTACTATTATTAAAATCTTAAATAAAAAAAATATTTAAAAATGTATTATCACCAAAATAAGTATTATTTTTATTAATAATATTCATGATTTAATGTTATACACTTACATGATAAATAATATTTCAAAAACTATTGATACGAGCAATATTTTCATAGAAATCTTTTCCATTACCATTTACATACAATATATTTTTACAACAGCATAAATTTTTATGTCTCTTATGCGCTACATCGAATCTAATTGTCAATTCTTTCAAAGATTTTTTTCTTCTCCTTTGATTGAAATCTTTATCTGATGGGCTTTTATCATTCTACCGCTTAACAGAATTGAAAAGTTTACGATGCTATTGTCCTTTTATCTGATATCGATTTTAGCTTTTCAATAATATAACAAAAGAATGATATGATAGGCCTATTAGGCAAAATAAAAAAAGCACTCGTATCAGTATAAAGAAATATCGATTCATATTTTTTTATACCATACATCACTATTATATATTGAATTTATATTTATGGTTAACTTCCGTTTCTGTTTTAAGAAAAAAAATTCCGTATACACTGATAATTGAACAGAATTCTTAATAATATTATTACTAGTATTTGTACATTTTTCATGTGCATGCATAAAAATGGTAATATAAAATAACTATTAAATAAAAACATTTTACTATGTAATTTATGTATTCAAATTTGCGTAGAGCATTAACAAATTTATTTTCCATCATTTAAAATTTTTGACAAAAAAAAATATTATAAAAATTTAATCTCACCAAACACGTGTACAAGTATACAAAGTATAAAATTTAATAAATTCTAATTTCTATATTATCAATTGTAATTATCGTAAATTATTATTTATATAATAATTTAAATATGTAAAAATTACTTCATGAATATTTATCAATAATTTACTCAAATTCTCTTCGTATTTTTCAAATAAGGATATACTCAATTGACGTAATCCTTAATGTATTACTTTTATTATATGTTCAATTTTGTAAATCTTTAATACTGACACCATATTTTATATTATCACCTTGACGGTATGCCCATGCAACATTTTTGTATGTTGAATAAATGCCAATATTACCATGGTAGTCGATTGTAATAGCGGCACCCTTTCCAATTGGTAAACGTTTATCCATTTCTAAAAGAGCATCTTTAGTGGCTTGTTGGGCTGTCATATTTTCATATTTTATTCGTTGAAGTATTTGTTGGGCAATATTAAAACGCATTAAATATTCACCATCACCTGTTGCCGAAATACCACCAATATTATTATCGGAATATGTTCCGCTGCCAAGAATTGGTGAGTCTCCAACACGTCCAGGAGGTTTATTTTTAATTCCACCAGTTGATGTTGCTGCCGTTATATTACCATATTGATCGATTGCAACAGCTCCAACAGTTCCACCTTCTCCAAAATTTCGATCTATTTGAACATTATCAATACGCCAAGGTAAATGTTCTTCTTTCATAATAACACCGGTTGGCTTATATTCGTGAATGGGTAAATGTGTTTTATTAGGGATTAAAGCACCTGGAGGAAGTATTTCTATACCTTGTTCGATAGCAAATTTTCGTGTTCCATAATTTCCAGCAAGGTAAACCGTGTTAGTCTTTTCCATCAACAATCGAGCCAATGAAATTGGATGAAGAATGTCTTTTACGACAGATAAACAACCTGCACGAAGTTGGGCACCGTTCATTATTGAAGCATCCATTTCAACTTTACCCTCAGATGTGAGTACCGATCCATATCCGGCATTAAAGAAGGGATCCTCCTCCATGGAACGAACAGCTTCCTCAACAGCATTCAACGAACTCCCTGTTCTCATTAATGTCTTGTAGCCACGCTCCAAAGCTATTTGCATACCATTAATTTTTCCATGAATAGCATCATCTGTAAATATGCCAGATCCACCATGTATGACAATAGCTGGTTCCATCTGTAATCCAATTGATTTTATTAATATGTTGTACACAGAAAAACTCTTTCGGTGAATACGTACGCATACTGAACAGGCTAAATCGGTTCGAATATTCAGTATAAAAAATATGACAAAAATTATTAAAGACATCATTCTGCTGGTTGAATTAAAGGTGATGTCGTTTCCATAAAAGCAAATGTCGAACTGAATTTTCTACTATTCAATATTCCGTATATTCAACCACGCGATAAGATTAAAAGTTCAATCACTTTATTTACGTTCGAAACAAATATTCATATTCGCGTCTTGTCTATTTTTCAATGCAATTTCATAATCTTTCTTGTTTCTTCTATAGTCTTTTTAAATTCAAAAACAAATTTCCCAAAGAGTTTTTATTGATAAATCTTTAAATTCATGCAAATAACAACAATTTTTCTATCAAAGTTACATACAAAATATTTTCGTGCGATAAAAACATGTTTAAGTTCATATTCAGCATAAAAAAAAATTACATTTTATTTTTTATTTAATTTATCTTAAATTTACTTTTACAATAAACGAAGGTCAATAAAGACACTAAATTTTTTTTTTATAAATTCCACATTTTTTCATAATGAGTTGTCCATTTTGTAGATTGGAAAGTACAGGCCTGCCAATAAATAACTGGTAAACACATATAAGGTGTAGTAAAAAGTAATCCATTATTTTGCCAAAAGATGGCTTTAGGAGTCTGTATCTCCCGTTGTAAAAGTGCGATCGGGTTACACTATATGGCGTTAGAAAGATAAAATTTTGTACTCAAAATGCTTCTGATACAGTTTTCTGATTACTTGACTCAGTATTTTTTTAGCACGCGTCAAAGATGGACACCAACAAAGAGAAAATACGCCATATTTTACAGTTTTTCTTCGATAAAGGCGAAAACGCAAGCCAGGCAGCTGAAAATGTGAATAGTGTTTATGGTCCTGATACTGTAACAGCCAATCACGCGCAATTTTGGTTTCGTCGATTCTGTTCCGGTAATTTTGATGTCAAAGATGCACCACGCTCTGGAAGGCCAATTGTCAAAAATGTCGATGAAATAATGGAAATCGTCGAGTCCGACCATCACGTAAGCACTGTTTCGATTACCCAGGAGATAAACATTGCACAAAAAACCGTTTGGAACCACTTTAATAAGGCTGGATACAAAAAGAAGCTCGATGTATGGGTGCCACACGAGTTATCGCAAAAGAACCTCATGGACCGAATTTCCATCTGCGAATCGCTGCTGAATCGCAACAATATCGATCCATTTCTGAAGCGGATGGTTACTTGGTGATGAAAAGTGGGTCACTTAGGACAATGTCAAGCGACAACGGTCGTGGTCAAATCGCGGTCACCCGGCGCAAACGGCGGTCAAGCCAGGATTGACAGCCAGGAAGGTTTTGCTGTGTGTTTGGTGGGACTGGCAGGGAATCATCTATTATGAGCTGCTCCCCTACGGCCGAACCCTTAATTCGGACCTATACTGTCAACAATTGGACCGCCTGAAAGAAGCAATCGCCCAGAAGCGGCCAGCTTTGGCCAATAGGAGAGGAATTGTGTTCCATCAGGAAAACGCCAGGCCGTATACATCGATAGTGACTCGCCAGAAGTTCCGAGACCTTGGTTGGGATGTTCTTATGCATCCACCTTATAGTCCGGACCTGGCACCAAGTGATTACCACCTCTTCCTGTCTATGACGAATGATTTTGCAGCTGAAAAAATTTCCCAGTTTTTTGCCAATAGGGACGAGAGTTTCTATGAGAGAGGCATTATGAAATTACCTCCAAAATGGCAACAAGTTATCGAACAAAACGGTGCATATTTGACCTAAATCGTATCATTCTATCTATGTTATGCTAAATAAAACCTTCAACTTAATGCAAAAATAATGGATTTCTTTTTACTACAACTTATATATTATTTAATTTTTTTTAAATCACATTATAATTTGCTACGTTTGTATTTGTAAAGAAGGAAAGAAGGGATAACCTTTCTTCTTTATATGGATGGGAGAAAAATCTTGTCAAGTCCTAGAAAAGCAGCTTAAATACTCAGAAGACGAGGGAGTGGTAGGCATGCTTGAAGATCAGCATTTGCAGTAGAGATGAGGTGGTGTTCTTGTTCAGAATTTGCCAACTATCGCCTTTACACCCGCACAAAACAAATACATTTATCATGCCAGTTATGGGATTTTTATTTTACTTGGAAAACTTTCGAAGAGTAAATGTTTCCCAAGGGAAAGGGACAATAACGTACACTAGAGAGAGAAGAGAAAAAATGTATACAAAGTATTAAATTAGAGAGAAGAAAAATCAGTTGCGGTTGACCCAGGGAATAATGCGGGAAAGAATAAAACTGGAGAAGGAAAAAAAATTTAAAAAAGAGCTCGGCAATTAAAAAAACCAACGACCCAACCCAACAAAGAAGGAAAACGCCGTATTATGGAGAGGAAGGCTCCAGTAGTAGGTGAAGTACTGGAACAAGAGCAGAGGGTTCAATCAAAACAAGTAATTATATTATATCATTTTCTATATTTTTTTATCTAACTCAAATACAAGATGTAAGCTATTCTGATTAAATCCAATTTAAATCTGATGTAAACAGATTTTCATAATATAAAAGGTATTTTCATAATATAAAAGGTATTTTTACTTTTACTATTCTTGTTATAACTATTATGCTTGACCCAAAATTTTCTTTATTTCTATAATGGGACATTTCAATTAAATACAGGGTAAGTTTTAATCCCTATTTAATTGGAAATATTTTTTAATCGGTTTTAAATGAAATATAATTTTTTAATTTATATATTATTGATTGATTATATATATGTATATATATATATATAGCATTATGTATGAAATATGATTTCGTTCAAATGCTTGCCTCTGGCCGCGGCACAAAGGCGTGCTCTTTTGAGCACATTTTTCTAAAATTTTTGTAGACTTCTGATGTTATTTCAGCAACTTCGTTTTTGAAAAATCGAGGTTATGGTTGGTTTGTTAGTGTACATATTTTCCTTCAAGTATCCCTATACGAAGAAATTGGGAGGGTTTAAATCAGAGGATTGTGGGGGCTAGTCGATATCATCACTTTTTGACATTATTCGGCCGGGAAAATTTTTTCTCAAAAATTGCATCGTAGAACGAGCTATGTGTGATGTGGCACCGTCTTATTCCAACTTCATATTCTGTAAGCCTAATTGATCCAATTCGAGCAGAACGAAAATTGTCTCCACTATCATCAAAGAAATATGCCCCAATGATGCCGCCGGCCCAAATTCCGTACCATACAGTTTGGTATATCAATTGAGTGTTTTCAGTGCCCCAATAGCGGATATTCTAATTATTAAGAAAGCCAGCAATGTCGAAGTGTGCTTCGTCGCTCATAATGATTTTTTGCCAAAAATGATGGTCGTCTATACCTATACCGAGACAGTCCATTAGGCACCACCGTTCGTGGTCATTTTCCTACAGCTTTTATTTCAATTGAATCTTATACGACTAAAAGAGTAAATCTTTTTTGAGGTACCTGGACAGTCAGCAACACTCTACCTTACTGCATCAATCTTATCAGGTGTTCGTTGGTTTAACTATCGCCCAGTCTTTACTTTATCTCCTAGTGTATGCATATTTTGAAAATTATTTATTACACGCTAAATGGTTGTCTTGCTCAAAATATGATCAACACCAAAAAAGTCACGTAATTTTCTTCGCGTAATCACAATTAAACAATTATTTAAATAAAATATTTTAATAATTTCAACATGTTGTTGCGGCGTTAGATGCTTTACAACAAATTGCTATCGACCACTCTCTACGCCTGTTAAATATCAATAGATACGAGGTCTGTTCAAAAAGTATCGCCAATTTTGAATTTCCGCGGGTTACGTAAATTCGATTTTCGATTTTTTGTGGCGTTATGTTGGTACTCATGTCTTTCACTTATGCCGATAACTTCGGCCATTTCGAATGTTCAGTTAATTTTTGACAGCTGCTTTGCTTGCACGTGTTTTGGCTCGTCTTCGATTTTTGCCCATTCCAAAAAATGGATCAAAGAATCTGTTTCGGGAACAAGCAAAAGTCACAGCGGCCAAATATGGGGAATACGGTGGCTGCGGTATTATTAGTGCGTTGTTTTTGGCGAAAAATTCGCGCACAAGCAACGATGCGTGAGCAGGGGCGTTATCATGGTGAAGAAGCCAATTTTTGTTCTTCCACAAATCCGGGCGTTTCTGGCGGATTGCTTCGCGCAACTTGCGCATAACTTGCAGGTAATATTCCTTATTCACCGTTCTACCCTGTGGCAAGAACTCATGATGCACCACGCCCCTGCAATCGAAGAAAACTATAAGCAAAACCTTTACATTCGACCGAACTTGGCACGCTTTTTACGGTCTTGGCTCGTGCGTCGGCTTCCATTGGAATGATTGAGCTTTGTTTTCTACGTCATATCCATTAACCCATGATTCGTCACCGGTTATGACCCTCTGGAGCAAATTCGGGTCGTCGCGGACAGAGTCCAACAGCTCCTTAGCAATATTAATACGATGCTGTTTTTGGTCGAAAATGGGCAAAAATCGAAGACGAGCCAAAACACATGCAAGCAAAGCAGCTGTCAAAAATTATTGTAACTGAACATTCGAAATGGCTGAACTTGTCGGCATAAGTGAGAGACATGAGTACCAACATAACGCCACAAAAAAAATCAAAAATCGAATATACGGAATCCGCGGAAATTCAAAATTCGCGATACTTTTTGAATAGACCTCGTACGTGTCATTCTAACTAAAATGACCGCCAAATAAAATCGACCTTGAACATAAAAACCACCCTGTATTATTAAACAGGTGCATAATAAAAACCTATTTAGAAATTTCAAATATACGAGTAGATGGCATACACGTAAGAATTTTTTCTTATTTTATTCCAATACGTATTTTGAAATTCTCAATAGTTAAAAGTATTTTTTAATCCGAATTATATTAGAAATAGTTTGAAGCATACACGTACCATATATATTTTTATTCCAAATTAATATTCTTATAATGAATGTCGATTGACTGATTTTTAAAAGTGACTTCCTGAAAAAGCTATTAAAGCGGATGTTTTTTGTATAGTAGAATTTCATACCAGTTATCATTTATCAATAAAGTTTTTTTTAAGTTTTTTATTGATTTTTATTCAAAATAATTTGTCTTTTTATCATGAATAGACTCATGCTTAAGCAACATTTACAAATTATCTAAATAAAAAGCATCATGTCTATGCAATATTTGAAATGTATTCGTATATTTATATGGTAATGGTTTTATTTTCTTGATTCAATTTAGGTTTGTAATAATTTGTTAACTGATATAAACATTTTTACTTTGAATAACCGTTTATTTCTTTTATTTCTTTACTATTTTTTCCCCTTCTTCAAAATCTTTACGTTATTTTTTTCCTTGTCTATTTCATGGAAGGAATACTAAATAACAAAAAAAAACCTTACAAAGTAATTCAAATGTATCACTAAACATACAATTTGTTTAAAAAAATTACATACTCTTCCAAATACATTCATGTAAATAGTCGTCATAAAACAGATGTTTACTTATTCTGTCCTTCTACAAATATTTTTTTTAGCGTATTTTTTTTCAATTTCTCTATTATTTAATTTTTTTCTAATAATATCTTACTATGCATTTCATATTTTTTTTTAAATATTTTCTTTTTTATATCAATTACATTGAGTATTACAAATCACATACGTTCGACCGGTTGTGTTGTTTTTAGGTCATCAGTCATTCAACTTTGGCACATACACACGATATTTTTATGGATGATTCTGTATGCGAATGTACTTGGACATTTTTTTCTGACAGCTCGTATAGATCTAAAACTAGTTTTATCACTTTTGAACGCATATTCCTATTTTATGCTCTTAACATTACCATTCTCTCACCAACTCACTCTGACTCTTTAGCTTTCTCCCTAACTACACGTATTAATCTCCAATTACACACTTGTGCATTGATACAACCATCCATCCATAAATACTTGCTGTTTCATCCATTGTAATTGGCCGTCTTCTTTTTCTTCAGCTTCAGCTTTCTGCCTCTTTAACTTTTCTTTAAAAAAGTTTCTTGTTTTTACTTTTTTTTTTTCTACACATATTTATAAAAAATGTTTTTTTAATTAGTTTAATGTTATGTTATTATTTTCCATATATATAGGGTGGTCCTACATATTTGGACATCAGGAAGGCATTCGACACGGTCTGGTGGGACGGACTCCTATTCAAACTGCTGCAGTTGAACATAGATGAGTATCTAATCCTCATGTTTCGTTCATTCCTCGCGAATAGAGTTTTTAGAATTCTATATGAAGATCAGTCATCTCCTAAATGTAATATGGAAAGGCACGTTCCTCAGGGGTCTGTCTCCGGGCCACTGCTCTACTCGGTATTTATCTCTGGCACTCCAAGAAATGTGGAGTGCAGAAACATCAACTACGCAGACGATACGCCGTTTTACTCTTCACATGCGAGCCCTTCGAGTGCAAGAAGTGTGGTACAGAGGCAGCTAGATATGATCCTGCCGTACTATGGAAAATGGGGCATAGACACATATGCGAACAAAACGAAACTAATATGCATCCGAAATTCATGTGAGAAAGGTCCCCGTAAAATTGTTACAAAAATCAAAGTCAACGTGAACATCGATGGAGTAGGGGTAACCACAGTAGCTTCATTTAAATTTCTGGGGGTGAACTTCACCCAACTATTTAAATTCAACTTAAACGCTGAATACAACCTTCAAAAGGCGTTAAGGACCTATCATACAATAGCCTTCTTATTTAGAAAAAGAACTGGCCTCTCAGCAGCAACCAAGTTGCTTTTATACAAACAGCTAATTAGGCCAATTCTCAGTTATGGATTTCCGATTTGGTTCGCTCTTTCTGGAAGCCAAGCGTCGAGAATGCAGAAATTCGAAAGAAAAGTAATTCGACACTGCACGGGTCTGCACCGCAGGAACGACAAAAGGTTTTATCCAAATAGCCAATTATATAGAGCTGCAGGGCTTAAACCATTGACTGAATACAATCTGGATATAAGTAGGAAATATCTCACAAGAATGGAAACACACCCTAACGATCTAGTAAAAAATACTAGGGAAATTTACACCAACATGCAGTACTCAAGCGAATACATATTACCTTTCGCCATTAATGATAATAGACGACCGATACAAACACCTGTTTGTGAACAACGAGGGCACAAAATTCTACGAGGCTTGTAGACCGAAATTTCACAACGGATAATATAAAAAAGGCAGCGCCAGCAAATGTTCACAACATTCGGGTAGCGCAATTTTAATTATTTAGTTTATTTAGCTTGTAAGTTTAGATTAAGTGTATATATATATTTTAGATGGAAGGTAAATATAAGAAAATAAATAAGTAAAATAAAGACAAATATTATAATAATAAAACCGCCAACCTAAAACAAAAACATAATTACATTGAACTAAGTGCCCAAATGACACTTAATAAGGAAAATAATATGTCAACTTCTTGAATTAGACCTAATAAATAGTCTTAAGAATTTTGTCAAGAATTGCTTCACAGTTTTTAAGCATATAATGTACTAGTAAACTTATGTAAGAAAAACTGAAATAAATAATTTGTAATTTGTAACTATGCAAGACATATCGAAAAGCTCTCTACAGCGTATTCTCACGAAATATTTGCATCTTCATTCTAACAAAGTTCAATTGACTCAAGAACTGAAGCCTACTGACCACTGAAGTTCGTTGATTAGATTATGGAACAACAACAAGTGGATGCTGATTTTTCGAACAAAATCATCTTCAACGATGAGGCTCATTTTCATCTTGATGGCTTGGTTAATCGACAAAATTTTCGTATTTGCGGCTCAGAAAATCCACGAGTGATCGTTTAAAAACAAATGCTTCCACAACATGCTACCGTTTGGTGCGGATTTTGGGCTGAAAGTATTATCGAAAATGCAGCTTATGAGGCAATAACATCTAATTGTACTCGATATTGTGACATGATAATCCAGTTTCTTCTACTTAATGAATGTGGCCGACATGTGGTTTCAATAAGACGATATCACATGCCATAAAGCCCGAGAAACAATTCAATTACGGCATGAGTCATTTCCTGATTGTGTAATTTTCCGTTTATGCGATCAGAATTGGCCGCCCAGATCATGTGATTTAACAACTTAAATTAGGCTTTTTTTTCTTTGGGGTTTTTTGAAGACTACGGTATATGCCATCAAGCCAGCAAAGTCGTAGAGGCCATTTACCGGATATGCTATTCCATACAAAACCTTATACTGTATACATTACGAATTAATAAAACATTTACAATTTTTAATTATAAACCTGTATTTTCTATTAAAATTGCTTCTTCCGTAAAGTTTGGGACACCCTACAGGTTATTTATTCTTGTCCATATTTTTTTTGTTGATTTTTTACTTATTTAATTTATTTGATCTTATTCAATTTTTTGTTTCTTTTTTTTAGGATCCAATTATTTATTTATTTTTATTACAATATATTTTTTTGTTATTTTATAAATTGGGTCTCCAATATTTATTTATATACATGCACATTTCTAATTTTTATTTTTGGGTAGTTTTTGTTTGTGAGTGTATAAATATTTTATTTCACTTATTTTTATTTAATAATAATAGTAAATTTTTTTTTTGTCAAACTTATTTAATTGTTCATGTGTATTTTGTTTCTTTTTTTTCTACAATAAATTATAGCTTATAGTTTTTGTATTATTTTACTTTTTTCCCATATGGGTTCAAAAAGTTAGCTTTTATTCGATTATCAAGAAAAACAATCGAAAAATATTGTGGCTCTCAATTATGTAGCAATTTTTTCTTTTAACTCTATGTAAACAAATTCTATTTATATCGAATCAAAAATAAAAATACTCGGTATTGAGAGCATATCCTTGCCATAATATTGGTTAATGAGATAATCTCATTAACCAATACGGTTTCGCCACGGTATACTGGATGGTGGACACTCCAACGGTCATTCGGTCAACCAGTGCAATTTCGAAGAGTCCGAAGTCAGTCGAAATTGAACTACTTGATCATCTGACAACGGTTGCCATACAAAATTGTATAATCTTTCTATAAAAGTGGTGAAGAGGAGATTATTACTTCAACGATGAAACTTATTTCTCACACGGTGGATATGTCAATAAGAAAAATTGTGTTATATATGAGGCTCTGCAGCCCACAAGTTGCTTTGGAGAAGCCCTTGTATCCAAAAAAAACTAACGATCTGATGTGCATTTTAGTCTAAAGGTGTTTTTGTCCCGTATTTATTTGGAAACGAAGAAGAAGTGATCGTTGCCGTCTATTTTTTTTACCTGAACTTAAATATTTGAATCTGTTTCCAAAATCAGGTAATTTCGAAATTTGCTGACATCAATTGGCTTCTCAAACATCGCGTGATATGACGCCGTTGGACTTTTTCTTATAAGCCTACAGAAAAGATCCTTTTTACGATAAAATATCAACGTACGAGGTCTGTTCAAAAAGTATCGCTAAATTTGTGTTTTTTCAAAAATTATTTATTTTAATAATAAAAAAGATTTTTTGAAGTGCCAACGTTTTTTCCAATCCTCGAAGTGTAGTACCGTCCTTTCATGGAGCTCTTCAGTTTCAGGAACAATAAAAAGTCACAGGGGGTCAGATCTGGGGAATACGGTGGCTGCGGCATTATTAGTGTGTTATTTTTGGCCAAAAATGGTAAAAGCCAATTTTGTGGCAAAAATGGGCGTTTGTGGCGGATTGCTTCGCGCAACTTGCGCATAACTTGCAGGTAATATTTCTTATTTACCGTTCTACCCTGTGGCAAGAACTCATGATGCACCACGCCCCTGCAATCGAAGAAAACTGTAAGCAAAACCTTCACACTCGACCGAATTTGGCGCTTTTTTCGGTCTTGGCTCGTGCGGCAGCTTCCATTGGGATGATGCGTCACCAATTCCCCAATGGAAGCTGCCGCACGAGCTTACATAAATCCATGATTCGTCACCAGTTATGACCATCTGGAGCAAATTTGGGTCATCGCGGACAGAGTCCAACAGCTCCTTAGCAATGTTAATACGATGCTGTTTTTGGTCGAAATTGAGCAAAAATCGAAGACGAGTCAAAACACGTACAAGCAAAGCAGCTCTCAAAAATTAACTGAACATTCAAAATGGCCGAACTTGTCGGCATAAGTAAGAGACATGAGTACCAACATAACGCGACAATAAATCGAAAATTGAATATACGTAACCAGCGGAAATTCAAAATTCACGATACTTTTTGAACAGACCTCGTATATTAAGTAATGACCAAATTACAGCACGAAATGTGCGAAAAAGTCACCAACGGATCGAGTTTTGCAAAAAGTCTCATGGCAGTTATTTATACAATATAATGTTGTATTTTATGTATAATGGCAAAGTTTAAAAAAAATAAAATAAATAAAAACTTTATCAAAATCGAAAATTTTCAATATTTTTAATTAAACTTTACTTTCCAAAGCACAAATTCGATGACTTTTTATTATTAATTTTTCTTTGCATAATTTAATTATATACAATAAATGTTTGCTTATACAAGTTTTGTATGTTATATTATTTCTATTAATTATTTACGGCTTCTTTTTGTATAAAAAATTGTTTTAACGTTCACTAATAATTACTCATAATTTTTCCTATACTGAAGCGCAAACTTCATTGTTATCGTTTTGATTGATTCCATAATGTAAGCATGGACCTTTTTGATATGCCCATGGCATTCGCATACTTGTCGAATATACGCCAACATTACTTTTTGGATCGACCACAACAACACCTCCGGTTCCGTTCAGACGTGTCATCATATCAGTCATAACACGTTCAACAGCAACTTGAACATCAACTTTTTGTAAACTAATTAATTGAAGTATTTTTTGTGCAACATTGAACCTCATTACATCTTCGCCATGACCTGTAACCGATACTCCACCTAATAAATTATCCGCATAAGTACCGGCACCAAGAATTGTTGAACCTCCTATTCGACCAGGCAATTTACCCGTGATTCCTCCAGAGGACGTCGCAGCAGCTATGTTACCATGAATATCGATTGCTACAGCTCCAACCGTTCCCATTTCACCATAGTCTTCTGCTCTCATAAATTCCCTTTCGACCGATTTATTCGTTTGATTGAAATCATATTTATAATCTTCTAATGCCTTTATTGCACTCTGTGTCACCATAGCATTATGAGAATATATGTCAAATCCTTGTTTTTTTGCAAATTCGATAACACCTTCACCGGCCATATATGAATGCTTCGTTTTTTCTAACAGAAGTTTTGCTAATGAAATCGGATGAAGAATATCTTTCACAATAGACACGCATCCAGCTTGTAAACTATCCCCAACCATTATGGCAGCATCAGCCTCTACGCTCCCATTTAGTGTCAGTGCTGCCCCATAACCGGCGTTAAAATTTTCATCAAGCTCCATACTTCGAACAGCCTCTTCCACTGCATCTAACACAGAATCGCCAGCTTCGAGCCTTTGGAAACCTAAACGAGCTGCTAGTATGACACCTTTAATTTTTTGTGAAATTGCTGAATACGGAATATTACCAGCACCCCCATGAACAATAACAACTGGCTGTATTTGTGCTTTCAATAAAATCTGAAGACAAAAAAAAAAACCAAAGACGTACATAAATTATTTATGGTTGGAAAATTAATTAAAAAATTTTATGGGTATTTTGTTTTTTCTTTTTTAAATAATATTAAATTTTCCAAAGAAAAAAATAAATTTATTTGGGCCACATAAAAGTGTAAATATTTATTCTTACCGCCGCTTCTAATTCTGGCAAAATTATAAATAATACGCTGATAATTCCAAAATTTAATAAATGCTTAACCTTTAAAAATAATGAAAATTATATGATTTTATTATTTTTCATAATTAAACTTTAATTTTATTAAAAATATTATTAAGTACAATTAGAATATTTTGTGAACTCATGATCTCCTTAAGTAAACAACTTGCTTGCTTTCTTAAGTACACATATTCAAGCACTGCTATTGATATTGTCTTTGGTGTATTTTTTTAGAATGGCCTCAATTACGTACAATGAGATATCTTATCAGACTTTGTAATTATAACATCCAAAAATATCTGTACACAAAGAATGTTCGATAAATAATTAATAGCAGTGATTCTAATTACATTTTACACTTAATTATATTTACTGTTTGATATTCAATTAGTGATAAATGTAAACAACTGCAATTCAAATAAGTAAATAAATTTCGCTAAACAATTAAAATACGCACAATTCATTGTTGGTAATATTATCATTTCGAAACTTGTACTTTTAAAATTAACTTTAAAAAACTAACAACATATTTTTTTTTTCGAAAAATTTATTTGAATATTTTAATGACAGATTATCCATTTTTTAGTTTGAATAAATACATCCCTTTCATTTGATAGATATCAAAGGTAAATATCATTTAAAGTTTTATTTATTTAGTTTATAGTTTGCCATTTTTTTTTTCGTTATAAATTATTATATAACCAAATAATATATTAAAATTATAAAAACTTTCTACAAAATTAGTGATTTTGCCGTAGCCATTTTGCGAATAAAATTTTCATTAGCGATGAGGTTCATTTCTCGCTCTTGGATACGGCAATGAGTAAAGTTACCATATATGATGGAAAGTAACTGTCTACCGTGTATTTTGGTCTGAAGAAAAAAAATTTTTAAAATGAAGGACATTTTGTTGCAGTCAATTCACAGCACTTTGGTCGTATGACAACCAACTCTTTTTGTCCTAAACGTCAAGATTTTAATCTGAGCCACATGTGATTTTGAAAAGATGGCACCACAAGCCACACAACAAGATAAATTTTTACTTTATTGTGTGAAAAGTACCATGGACCCGTAATTTCGAGATTTGGTGATGTCGATTGGCCTCCAAGATTGCGTAATTTGACGCTGTTTGTCTTTTTTGGGTATGTCAACGTAAAAGTTCGTGTTTACATAAACAATCTTTAAACTTTACAACATTTTATGAAAATATAGCGCCGGAAGCCACACAATACGATAAATTTTCACTTTATTATGCGAAAAGTACCGTGGACCCGTAATTTCGAGATTTGGTGATGTCGATTGACGTCCAAGATTGCGTAATTTGACGCTATTCGAGTTTTTTTGTAGGACTATGTAAAATTTCGTCTTCACACAAACAATCTTTAAACTTTAGAGCATTTTCTGAAAAGATGGCACCACAAACCACACAATAAGAAAAATTTTCACTTTATTGTGCGAAAAGCACCGAAGACCCGTAATGTCGAGATTTGGTGATGTTTATTGGCCTCCAAGATTGTGTAATTTGACGCTGTTTGAGTTTTTTTGTATGACTACGTAAAAGTTCGTATTTGCACAAGCAATCTTTAAACTTTATAGCATTTTCTGAAAAGATGGCACCACAAATTACACAATAAAAAAAAATGTTCACTTTATTGTGTGAAAAGTACCGTGGACCCGTAATTTTGAGATTTGGTGATGTCGATTGGGCTCCAAGATTATGTAATTTGACGCTGTTTGAGTTTTTTTTGTAAGACTGCGTTAAAGTTCGTCTTTACACAAACAGTCTTTAAACTTGATAGCATTTTCAGAAAAGATGGCACCACAAACCACACAATAAAAAAAATTTTCACTTGATTGTGCGAAAAGTACCGTGGACCCGTAATTTCGAGATTTGGTGATGTCGATTGGGCTCCAAGATTATGTAATTTGACGCTATTTGAGTTTTTTTTGTATGACTGCGTTAAAGTTCGTCTTTACACAAACAGTCTTTAAACTTGATAGCATTTTCAGAAAAGATGGCACCACAAACCACACAATAAGAAAAATTTTCATTTTATTGTGCGAAAAGTACCGTGGACCCGTAATTTTGAGATTTGGTGATGTTGATTAGCCTCGAAGATTGCATAATTTGACGCTGTTCGAGGTTTTTTTTGTAGGGCTACGTAAAAGTTCGTGTTTATTTACAAACCAAGTAATGGCCGACAAAGTCAAAAAAAAAATTACTTTAAAAGCATCGAGTCCTGCAAAAGGTCTCATAACGTTTATTTGATAAATATATATTATAATTCATGCACAATAACAAAATTAATGCAACTTAGTTAAATAAAAATAATTTTTTTTCTTCAGAATTTTGTGTATCCTATTTGCCGTTTATCTGGAGTTTGGATCGAAATTTAATCAATTTTCTACCATTTAATTTACGAATACAAAATAACATAATTTTCACATATTTTTTAATTTTCATACTCGATTAGTTTTCAATGGAAAATGATAAAATCCAAATGTTGGTTACAGTTTTGCGACTGTCAAAAACAAAATTATTGTACTACTAACTTTATGTCCAAAAATATCGATAGAATTTCTATTAAACAAGATACATTCGGAAGAATATCTTTAAACAAAAATCTGCAACTGACAATTCTGTCAATTATAAAAGTTTCGGTAAATTTCAATTTTAAATGTTAAAATGTATTTTTCCGAAAATGGAATATTTCCATGTAGTGAAATATAAACAGATATATTTTGTTAATTTATAAAGAAATTTTACGAAAATATATTTTGACAACAATATTTTCTCTTATTTATACAAGTATAATATATTTTTTTCATTTTCAATGTAAAAGATATTCAGATTATTTAGTTTATTTAAGAAGAATTACTTAAAATAATGTTTTAAGTAGCTAGTCGACTCTATAGTGCAAGATAAGCCTCCGTCAAGGAAGCCTCCAACATTGAAATCTAATGAAAATGTAGAACGAGTGAGGGCTCTTGTAAGGTCAGATCTTGAAAGGCTCTGAGGAAGTGTTATTCCCGTCAGATCGGATATTGCAAATAATTGGATGATCCAACATGACACCGCCCTCTGTTACACGAGTTTTTATAGGGGTGGAGGGGGGGGGGGGTGGAATTGTCATAGTTCTCTAAACCTCCTATTCACCTTATCAAGGGATATACTGTCCAAGGGATCTACTAGGAAAAGTAGTTTCCTTGGGCAGCAATACATCGACGCATAATATTCATACTCGTATATAAAAACAAAATAAAATTCCTGTAAAAAAATCAGTCTCATTAGTTGTTTGCCCTTTCGTCCTATGTGTTAGCTGATTAAAGCAATTTCTTAATGGTTGCATGAAAATATGGAAAAGCCACTAGGATAGTATATCAGAATACGTATTTATTTACTGATCATATAAATATAATATTTTTTAACTGTTTTATTTTCAATTGCATACGAAAAAGTTTTCAAAATAATTTCGTAAGAATTTTGTGTATAAAAAACCTGTTCAAAATTTAATATTCGTGCATACCTATAAAGTTTTATGCATTTTTTTTAAAAAAAAATATGCCCTATTCAAAGGTTAATTAAATAAAAACAGTTTATTTAGATTCTTTTATGTTTTTATAAAAAAATATACTTTTCGTGTCTACAACTTCGAAACGATTTTATTTTTTTCAAATGTCATTATTGAATAATAAATCTTTATTTCATCTACAAAATTATAATTGTTTTTAAATGATCGATTATCTTAACTCTGTTAAATCTATAGATATCAAAATATTTACTTATTTAGAGGTTTTTTCGGAATTTTTGAAAAAATATATATTTTATAGAGAAAATGTGGGGAACATTTCTAAACTATTGTGTATAACAGTTCAAATTATATCTCTTTGAAAAGATATTCTTACATAATTAAATAAATAATTGTGAAACCAATACAAATTAAATTTATTTTTTAAATATTGACGAAAACTTACAAAAAAAAAATAATAACATAAATTAGAAATATTTTGAATAAAATATAAAATTGAAAACTATTATAAAAATTGTACACGCAAACATTTGTGAGGTATTATTTAGAAAATATTTCAATTATTTTTCTCCAATTATTAATAATAGCTTTTTAATAAATTTAAGTAATTGCTTTTCTTAATTATTACTGTACAATTATATAATATGCTTTATTATATGTTATTTCACTCAATTTATTTAATGTTATGTATACAACCTTACAAATGTAACATTTATTTCATTTGACGCCTATTTACTAACAAAATAATATACTTACATGGGTGGAGTGGTGGTAATCAAACGTTCTCTGTTTGTATATATACAATTTGTTCAACACATGCAGAGACGAATGGCTGTCAAACAATATCGGATCGGACCACGTTGATTTGGAATCGGCAGACGATTAATGGCAGTGGCGGTATTAACATCTATTCGTTTATATAGAAGGGGGGATTTGTCGCGTGACGTTCGTGCTCAAGAGACTGATTGTACAACTGAACGTTTAGTAACCAACACGTCATTTTCAATAATTCAATTCGATGATTTTGCTATTTGAAACTTTTAAGAATTGGTTACATGGAAATTAACTAATTCTACATATTAAGCATATTTTTAAAATTAAATTGAAAGTGCTTACTGAATATAAGGCACAGTGTAAAAGTGTGAGTGCAAATGGAAACGGAAAATCATGTCAACAACAGTGAGTTGTCTTGAATTTGCATGTAAAATTGAATCTTACTAATTTCTGTTTTAGATACGATTTCGAAAAAGAGAAAAAAAGCAAATAAAAATCATTCCAATAAGGAGAATGTCACAAATGTGGGCCAATCAGATACAAAAAAATCCTTAGTGATTTTAGCATCGATCTTTATAACCAGCCTTGTAGCTATGTTTTATATTTATATGATGTTTCCAGAACTAGACCAGTATGTGCTCAGTAAACAATGACATTTGAAAATTGCAATCTTAACAATAAACTTTTTGATTCTTTGTGTTGACAGATCGGAAAAGCAGCATCTGAAAATACCGTTTGACATCGAAGATGCTAAAATGTTGGCGAAGGTGCTCGACCGATACAAGGATATGTATTATTTCGAAGTGATGTTTGGCGTATTCCTCGTATATATATTGTATCCTTTTTTTTCAAATTAAAATTTTCAGCTGCTAAGCAACGAATTCCTGAATTTAAAAAGGGGAAATAATCAATAATATCTGCAGCATATATGGATTTATTAATATAAATCAGACAATTATTGATTTTTCTCGTTTATTTATAACTAATATTTTCTTTGTTATTATAGCATCCGATAAAAATGCATATAATATATTATAAATGTTTCCTTAACTACATAATTGACTACTTGTAGTCTTCAGACATTTGCTATTCCAGGATCGCTATTCCTATCGATATTGAGTGGATTCCTGTACAACTTTCCCATAGCGCTGGGATTGGTTTGCTTCTGCTCAGCTCTTGGTGCAACTTTATGCTATTTACTGTCACAGCTAGTGGGTCGTCGCCTTGTGAGACACTTCTTCCCAAAACGTGCCGCTGAATGGTCTAAACAGGTGGAGAAACATCAGCACAACTTACTCGGATATATTCTATTTCTTCGAATGACACCATTCTTGCCTAATTGGTTTATAAATCTGGTCGCGCCTGTGATCGGAGTACCACTATATCCGTTTGTTATGGGTACATTTCTCGGAGTGGCCCCGCCATCTTTTATAGCAATACAAGCCGGCAAAACATTACATACTATGACCAGTTCTAGGGATGCGTTCTCGTGGAACTCAATGATCATTCTGGGAATATGTGCTGTGCTGTCTTTACTACCCGGTCTGTTTAAAGATAAATTAAAAAAGAAAATAGAATAAAATTAAACGGGTTATAGTAAAATAGAGATATTAACCCATTCGGAAACAGAATCGCAATAAAACGACGAATATTTTTTTTTCAGTTTCAATGTTTTAGATAATTTTTTGATTTGATTTTATTAAGTTTTCTCCACGATTTCTTGTTATTTAATAGTTGTTTTTTTTTTTTTATTGAAATTTACATTATATTTAATGATAGTATTTTTTTTTTTGGTTTTTTTTGTTTATCCCTATTTGTGGCAATTACATAAAATAGAAGCGATTAGAAACCAAACAAAACGATTTTATTAGGTAAAAAGACAAATTTTTTTTTGTCTAGGTATTAAAAATATTTATATGAAAATGAGAATATTCAATTTTCTTATATGAATATTTGGTATTATAACTGTTCATATGCCTATATTATGGCATGTGCGTATGAATGTAAGCATGTAATAAGAAGATAAGATACATTTATACGGAAGTGATATCATTTAATAAACTGTTTGTGAAACAGAGAAATTTGGTTTTATTACACGTACCCTTTAAATTACGCAAAAGTTCAGCAATAGACTTGCGAAATGGCCATGAAAAAATCTGAAATGTTATTTTAGTACATAATTTACAAACGATTTCATTATTTATTTTTATATAATATATATTATATATACATAAATACATTTACATACATAAAATGTTAAATTTGGAATAATTACATTTTGTTTTCATTTTATTTTCATTTATTTATTAATTCTAAATTAATTATAATTTTTATTTATCGTTAAGTATATATACTATTCCTAAGACTATGAATAATTTATAAATTTAGTTAGTTACATAGGGATAAATCGATTTTTAATATACTTTCCTATATTGCATTTTTATATTTTATATTAATTAATGATTTTACATAATCATGATTAGATATAATAAATACGATGAGCAATTTTTATATACGTTTTTGTTTTTTTGCAAGAGTATTATAGAAAAAAATTAATTTTATATCTAAAATATTTGCAATAAAAAAATATATGCATGTTTATTAATAAACTTTTATAGACTATCATCAATATTATTCATAGTATTTAATTTTTTTTTACTGTTTGGTTTGTAGATACTTTAAACAAACGTTAATTTTGAATAAAAATTATATATATATTTGTTTTGTATGATTTATAAAATATTGAACATACTGAATTGACTTTTTATATAAATTATTAGAAAAAAAAGTAAAATTTATTAATAGATTCAAAAATAAATAATCGTCACTAAATTCTTTAATTTTTAAGTAATAAGCAATGTTATTTCTTCTTGCGAAAAAATTAAATCTATTAAATCAATATTACTAATTATAATGATATGAACATTTTTAAAATTTTAGTTATAATTAATTTTACAATAATAAAAGTATATAAACTATATTTAAAATGAATAATAAATCTGATATTTCAATTTTTATATGTATAATTGCTTTCAAAAATTAGGAATAATTATTCCAAAATTGATAAATTCAACTCCATATTTTTGATAATTACATTAATTAATCTAGTCTAAAGTCAGTCCGTTCTCATACACAAATGGAAAATTGGCTGTTAATACAGGAATGCGTTTTTTTTTAATTAATCGAAATTTTGAAAATTAATTTTAATTTATATTCCATATTATCTTAATTTAGAATAATAGCCGTTTCAAAGTTTTATGAATACAAACTAAATTTATAATTACAAAAGTAAAAAAAATCAGTTTAAAAAAAATATATCACATTTATATAAAACATTTACAACCGAATATTGATATTAATGATTTTTCTCATTAGAAATTATTTCTAACTAACGATACTTTAAGGAAAAGAAAAGTTTATAAGTAAATATCGCTGAATAATTTTACTTTTTTTAAACTTTTTCTATTTGATTTGAAAACTTTCATAAATTTCAATTTTATTTCAAATTTAAACAGCAAAATAAATTTTAATAAATTAATTACGAACGAATATTTGTTTAGAATCGTGTATGTGAATCTAATGACGAATATTTTTTTTGTGTTAACTTTATAATAGCGAATATGTCTGTTAGTAACATCAGTGCTAACACTTTGCTTGCTTAGTGCCAGCGAGAATATGACTATCTGGCATGATCAGAATATAGAATATTATTTATAATAAATGTAATATTATAATGCGCATTGTTAATCAAATTCGATAAAATTGTTAACAAGACAACGTTATAAATTGTAAGCAAATAAAAATACTAGCTTATAAAAATATTTTGTTTAATAAAAATTGGTTCGAAAAAAAACTTAATTATAAAAAAAATGATATTGAATAAAAACTAAATATTCTTTTTAAATATATGGTACATTATTACAGTCTATAATATGGCAATTCGATTATATTTTATTTTTGAAGTTTTCCTCACTTTTACCTAATTTGCTTTAGCAATTTTTGGTTTATTTTGGTTTGTTATTATTGTTTTTTTTTCTTCTTCAATAATTAAAGTTTGGTTTTGTTTGTTTTTTTTTTCTTTTCTAAAGAAGTTGATAAATAAATTTTGTATCTCTTTATTATATTGAATTAATATTTTTGAGGTTAAACTTTTATTATTTAATATTGGGATCTATTATACCAATTTTCAATTATTTCGAATTGAGCATTGTTTATTCACGATGACTAGAATTATTATGAATAAAAATGATTATTAGCAATATGAACCAATTAAACTTATCGAAGTTGATTTGGACATTACGTCCGGAGTAGATATCGGTCTCCAATACCACCAATTATAACTCACTGTAAAAAAAAATGTAAATTTAGTATTAAAAAATAAATATAAAATAAATTACAAAAATTTTATGGCTAATTAATTATTTTAGTATGGTAAGTTTTTTTCAATTTAAAGAAAGAACGTGATATCAAAATTTTAAATGCTGAAAATTTTATTTAATATATTTACTAAATTATTTTCTTTTAAATCATATTAGTCTTATTCAATAAAACGTTTGTGGTAATTTGTTATTTACTACTCCAAATAGAAAAGTAAATACATCAAGATGGAAAATGAGATCATTTTTGTCCATGTACGTTCTTATTATGTAGAATATAATCTAAAATTAAACAAAATTATATGATCTGTCAAGAAATATTACTCACAAACAAATGACTGTGGCAAGCGAATCGAAAGCGTTCGACATTTATGTCTACACTCTGTAGTGGGTCGAAGAATAATTAGGCGGGTTCCTAGTGCCTGTTGAATGTACATATTTGAGCACTCAGCATCCGGAATTGCGTATGATGTTGCTTCGGGTGTATCTATTGATATATACCGCTCCAATGCAATTCCAGTTGTTGGAAGACGTTCTGGACGGGTAAATAACTGACGCAAAATGCGTGCTGGCGGCATACGATTGCACCGCCATATATTGTGGCTTTCTACTTGACGTGTGCGATTAAAGTCGTAAAATAACTCATCCAGATTGGTCACTTCTTTGTTTGTTGATGTAACCCGATAGGCATCCCGGAAAAATACCTCCTTGTTTGACTTGTAAAGATTAAATACATCCGAAACATACACTTCCTCTTGTTTAATCTAAATATCAGTAAAAATAAAATTTCAATATTAGCCAATAACTCATATATTTTCGTATTCTTTGATATGCGTTTTTACCTTAAATATAAAAGGCACAAAATCTGTCGTATGTTTTACTTGCGTCAAATCAAGGACGTTTACAACTCCGGAACACGGCTCGCAATTTAAATCCTCTACTTGAAAAAATGGATTCATCATTAGACACGATTCATCATATAACTCAGTTAAACCAGGGAATTTATTAATAATTGGCAATGTCATTTTTCGCCACAATTTCATTCCAGGATAAATAAATGTTTGTATGTTACGCAGAACCAGCGTTGATACCTCATTTTTATATGACACAAAAATAAAGGCGATCATCAAGTAGAATATCCAAAAGGCAATTTTTCTTTTCCTATCCATTAGTTGCTTCACAATTTCTGTTTTTAGTAAAACACTTTGTAAGCTTTGGGTAATAATTTCACTACTGCTGATATTATTAAAATATTGCAGAAACAAATAATGGTCGAACTGGCTGTCGCTGATCTGGTAACTTTGAATTGCTAATTGTTTCAGATGTCGTAAACTGTCCAGATATTTTGCAATAACTTGATTCCGCGTCAAATTTGCAAAATTCACGTCTACGTCATCCATTTTTTTCTTAATTTTAAATTTTTTCCACTAATATTTTCATTACTCGGTCTACTATTTATCTACATTAATAAATATTTTCCAACTATCAAATGGAAACGCGTCACAAAATAAATATCTCAAAATGACAACACCACAAGCAACACACAAGCTTCTTAAAACACAAATTACACCGATTCATTCCACAATAGTATGCGTTGCTGTCAAATATTGTCAACTTCTATTAGTTTTGTACTAGATCGAAGATATTTTTGATACCAACTTCAAATTAATATGATTTTATGTACATTTTGTGCAATAAATTATCTTTTAAATATTTAAAAATTTCATTCTAAATTTCTTTCAACTTTTTGTTTATTTTTTGATTTTTTTAATAATTTTAAGCATATTTTATATTTAGGTTAAAAACTAGTTAACTTTTCATAAACTTTAACGATATTTGTTTAATAAATGCGAGTCATATAACTCTTTTAAATATAAATTATATAATATACATGCATACGCGTAAATTTGTTATTTTGTATTTAAGAAAATTTTCTTTTTACAAACTTTCCATAAATTTTGATGAATTTTTTTTAAGAAATGCGGGTCATATAACTCTTCCGTCATTATTAATTTTTCATTTACATTAACTTAGATTAATATAATTAACAAATGACCATCGTAGACCTATTCGAAGCACAATATGTTACAAATGCCTCAACTTATTTAAAAATGTTGTTAACCTGACATATTACTAATCAGTAAATGGGGTAGTACTATTTGAAAGTTGACAGATCTCTTTATGAATGTCACTCGTGCATTGGAAATTGGCTACTAGTGGCTGGTCGGCGTTTCAAATTTTTCAATTTCCAATTTTCGAAATAGATTTTTTCTGTTTTTCTTGTCTTGTTTTTTCGATAAATTGGTGAATTTTATATTTTATACTTATTATGAATCCTTGCGTAGTTCCAACCCCAGCTAGTAATAATGATGGCGATGATCGCTGGATTAGTATGCATAAACGTTTTTTGTCGGAATGTCGTGAAAAAGATCCCGATGTTATATTCCTTGGAGATTGTGTTTTGGAGTCTTTACAGCATACAGAAACATGGAATCAGTATTTTGCACCACTGCATTGCCTTAATTTTAGTATTCGCGATGATAAAATTGAAAACATTCTCTGGCGAATTGAAAACGGCGAGCTAGACAATGTCAAACCGAAGGTGTGACAGACTTTCTTTTTATTTGCACTAATTTTGTGAATAATCTGTATTACCTATTAAAGTTTATGAATTCAATATTGTAAATAAATGTTTGCAGATTGTTGTTTTGCATGTAGGCACCAACAATGTACAAAATAACGCTGAAGAAGTGGCAGAAGGAATTTTAAAAATAGCCGAAAGAATACGACAAAAGTTACCAGACGCATACATAGTTTTACCCGTAAATTAATTAAATATTAATTAATATAAAATGAAATATAACGAATTTTTTTATGTTTTAATTATAGACAATGCTGCCACGAGGTCATCAGCCAAATTCCTTACGCAATAAAAATGCAGAAATAAATGAACTAATCAAAGACAAATGTGCGGGGATGAATCGCGTACAAATTGTTAGCATAGAAAAGGGTCTTGTGCAAAACGATGGAACAATCAGTCATCATGACATGTTCGATTATTTGAATTTAACAAATAGTGGCTCTAAAAAAGTATTCGAACCAGTACATGATCTACTATCGCAAATCTTAAATGAGAATGAACCAGAAAAGGACTTAACACCATCAGAGTAAAATATACAAAAATCATTTAGTGAACTGAATAAATATTCTGATTAAGACTCACAAATTTAAAAACAAGAAATATTTCTTGTTTATTTATTTTTATTTACGCAAATAAGCAAGGTGGGGAAAAAATCCATAAATTGAAATGAAATCAATTGCAATTAAATTCAAACGCCTTAAAAACACAAGTGAACGATTTAAGAAATGATAAATAATATAAATAGTATAAAATTTAAGTATATAATGGAATATACAAAAAGTTTTCATTCCATTATCTATTAGAGATAATAAAATAAAAGCAAGAATAACTTCTTATTCATTAATGTTAGAAATTATAATTTGACAAAATCAATATTATTTTGCAATAAAAATAAAAATTTTATATTATTTATAAGTTGGCAACTTCTTTGAAAAATTTCGTACGTAATTGATTTTTTTTTTACATTATTATTTATAATATATTAAGTACATTTACTTATCATACATTCTATATATTATATCATAGCTATTGTATAAGATTTATAATTTTTTTAGTTTTTATACAAGAATTATTTTTATATTGTATTTTGCTATAGTTGTTAATATATTAATTTATTATTATTATAATTAATATTATATAAAAACCGAATTGTTCCATAATCTGTAGGTTTATATTATTTAAATAATTATAAAATGTGCTTTCACGGTAAATCATAAACTTTAAGAAAGAAAAGCAAGCAAATATTATATTTGTTGGATTGGATTATTAAATTGCGTTATAATATTTATTACGTTTAGAGCGTATTGGTGAAATTTAAAAGTGATTTAATTTAAGAATTCGGACCTCAAACTTATAATGAGATACAAATCAATAATATACATACACACATACATACATCATAACTGAATAAATTGCATGGAAAATTACATCTCAAAATTTTATATTATGATAAGATAATAATTATTTATCATTATGCAAAATGAAACTAGCAATTAGATATACTATATTGTGATGTATTTGTATTCAATAAAATATTTTAAAAAATTACCCAGATGTATTTAAATTTTTTATAGAATAAAAAGAAATTTTACATACATCATTAATCATGAAATATGAAATGAGTCAACTAAATAGAATTAACTCTTTTTCGTAAAAAAAATCACTATGCCCTCTGAAAACTGTTTAATCTTAGAAATAAGTTTAAATATAATATGTATTAAATAAAATAATATAAACGTTGAGGATAAAATACGTTTATTTTTTCAAAATAAATATATTGTACATAGCTCAGTATTAAAATAAAAATAGTACACTTGCATGTTAACTTATTTTATAAATACACATAGTTAAATAGTTTTTATGCAGATTTAAATTTATCCTTTGCTCAACAGATCAAAATATGCTCCAGTGATAAGGTCAGCTTCCTTTATATCAAACAATTTCATTAATTTTTCAGCATTCAATTGGCCGTCTTCTACAGTTTGGTCAGGCTTTAAGCATACTTCAAATTCTAAATAATTACCCAGGTCATCCACTTTATCTAAGTGAATTCGTGTATTTTCATATATGAACAATAAACGTTGCTTTTGAACAATACCAAGTACACCATTGCTTGCCGTCAGAATGCGTTCGAGTTTTGCAGGATCATCAGTTTCGATTTTATCGAATTCAGATAGTTTAGGTCCAGCAATATCGGGTCGATCGTAATAAACCAACATCGATTTTGTATTTTGTAAATATCTCAACTTTAATCGCCCCAATTGAGACTTGAAAAAAACATCGCGCTGAGGAATTAGTTCACCTTTTGTCAATGTCAATTGTTCAGCAATTTTCACTTTTTTCTGATAATCTTCTTCAGAATTTATACGAGCCTTTATTTCTACGTTTCTTTCCTTTTGCGGTTCAGTAAAATTAAACGATGACATATTTTTCGCTAAGAAATAATTATGTTTACCCACAAAACGTACACTGTTAAATAACATTGACGACTTGACAACTGTAATTTCCCGCCATTATTTACATTAACAACATAACCACAACAATTTTCATTATTTTTTTTCTCGATATTTGAAATATTATCCATTTTATAAGAAATACTTACTTTTGAATCATTTAATGAGTTGGCATAAAAAAATTCTTGCGATTTTTTCCAGATGTGATGTGTGGTTAACGTTTTTTTATTAATTAAGATATATGAACTTACCATGAAAATCATTTACATTATTAAAGATTAAATTTTACTAGAAATTCATAACGATCAGGAATTGTATTTTTACAACTATCAGATTAGGAAATAATCTACAAAGATAATCATGTTTCTTCCTAATAATATAATTATTCAGGACAGATTGAAATATTTTATTAAATAACACCAGAAAAGGAACACAATTTGGAAAAACAAATCATTATAAACAACCGATTACAAAGATAGCACTTATAAGTAGAAAACCATAATTAAATAATAAAATAAAAATGCAGATTTTTTTATTTAAATTTTTATAATATTTTTATTATTTACATAAACTTTACTTAAAGTCTGATAAAAATCTTCTCAAAATAACATATTTAATATTGTTTTAAATCTCAAAACTTAATACTTGATTATTTCTTCGTTTTGTTGTTTTGCGTTTTTTTTTCCATAAATTTTCTTAATTAACAAAAATTTTGAAATATTACCTCTATAAATATTTAATATGTGTCATATAAAAACATTCTTATAAAAAAAAAATTTTTTTTTTTTGATTTTTTATTTTTTTTTAAAAATATTTTCTATTTAATTATTAGTATTATTATTTTTAATATTGGCATTATTATTAATCAAATAATATTATATTATGATATATATTATCTATCTAAAAGTACATAACTCATGATAATCGATTGTGTACAATGATAGAAATTATAATTAATTCAGTAAAATGTATGTTCTTATACATATTAACAAAGAAATATCTCAAAATAGAAATATTAGAAACATGATTTGTAAATTAATGAAAATCAGTTAATAATAAATATAATAATAATAATAATAATAATAGATAAATAGATAGATAGTTAAAAAGAATTTATTGTTCTTCATTTTTGCTAATTCTGAAAAGAAGACAAAATGAAATGATTATTTTTTATTTCGTGTATTTTTCATTTTCTTACAAACAAGGCACTTTTTTACGTTAAATTTTTTTAAAAATATTTAATTAAAATTACCGTTGGCCTTAGTAATTAGTCAATTTATTTTATTGCAACTATAATACTACAAGCATATAGCTGAATCGGGTGCATTTAAAATTATTATGCTATTTTTCACACTTTCTATTATTATTTTTTTTTATAGACTGGAGCAGACTATTATTTGCGGCTCTAACAACTTTTTATCTAATTTTTATATTTATTAATATCTATAAATTTCTTTTGGCATTTTAATTAATTTATTTGTATACGCTAGCAAAAAGGAATGTTTAAGTTGTAAAAATATTATCCAAAAAATATATAATAAAATTTGCAATTATAACATAAACTGAATGTATTCTAGTATTTTATTCGATTTTCTTTCATAATTATTTCTATGACACAAAAATTTGTTGAATATAATTGTCTGCATACAGAAAAATGGAGACATACTATATTTGTTAATATGAACTCTATTTGGCACTCCAACTGAAAAATTAAATAACATTAAATATATTGCAATTATAAACTGTACGTATTGAATTTTTATTATATCTTGTTATTATTGTACGTATAGTATGATAAATATGAAAAAAAGTTCGTTTTGTAATTAATTTCATAGAATGTATTGAATTTTCAATCTTTTTTTTTATTGTATGAATTTAACTTTACTGATAAAAACTATTATTTTATCATAAATGCTATTTGATTATTTGTTTTATTATGTTCATTTATTTAATGCTATTGTAATAAATTTAATTGAAATTTGTCGTTATTTCAACAAATTCACTTTAACTACGTACGTTTATTTAATTTATATGTTTCGACTTATTGTTAGTTTAATTGTGAATAGCAAATATTACAAAACCACTTTAAATAACTAATTACAAATGCATATTAATATATATTAAATAAAAAAAATGCAAGTTTTTTGAGCTTCAGCTTGATTTGTGAACAAATTTTTCAACATTTTCACCTTTAATCAAAATTTTTAATATGCAATATTCAAATATTTATTAACAATAATAATTTAGGCCGCTAACAATTTTATTATTTTTTTTTTAAATTGTTTAAATATTTATAAAATTGAGGAAATAATAAATAGAATTGTTTTTGCAAGTTGCCTTTTTTTAAGTGGCAAGGCAAGTACTATGGTTATGATGATTGAATAATAATATTGGGAATAATTTTTTTTTTCGAAAAAGATTATATTTTTTAGAAGCATATGTGTTATACGTTCATATCTGTAATACTTATATAATGGTATTAATTTTTTTTTTTTCAAGTATAAGTTGACAGTGTTGTGTCCACGTACATATTTTTATATTTACACATTTATAAATAATACTAGCGGACGAAAATTCTCTCTGTCTTTAAAGATTTTTTGTTTGTTCTGAATCATGTAAAATAAATATTTTCATTTATTTAAGCGCAGAACTATTAATCGAAATTTTATCTTTAAATTTATATAAAGTATACGGAATACGAATGGTTAGTTTTTGACCATAATTTAATTTTTTGCTTATTAATTACATAAACAAACTATTATGAAAATTTTGTTCCTTATATTTCGACACTGACACTAAGAATAGCGCTTTCGACAGACTAATGGAAAATAGAACCATTCGATTAGAAAAAGAATATGAAAATCTTGTTTAAAAAAAAAATTATGAATTATTATTATTTGTTATCTTAATATTTATTAAAACTTTTTTTTTATTATATTAAGGCAATATATATTAATTTTAAAAGTAATTCACTTTGATTATATTGTGAATTTTTTTTTTATAGCAATTATGCATATAATATGTAAGTATGTTTGTATATAATGGAGAAATTATTATGAACGAACAATAATAAACTAAACTACTGTGACTACTTATTAGAATATTATTCGAAATTTACATGTACATCTAAGTACAGGCATATAAAATATATTGTCCTTTTTGATAAAATATTTTAATTAGAAAAACAAAGCACAGCGGTTACAAAGATACTATTTACATTATTTACACATAAAAAAAAAAGAAGAATAGAAATACGAGTTAGTATAATTTAAACATAGAATCGAATTTAAATTTTTGTTGTCTTCTTTAAAATTGTGCATTTAAAATTCAATATAGTTAAATGCACTTTTTGGTAAGACTCAATATGCTTTTTTGTATATTGCTAGTTGTTATGAATTGTTTTGGTTTTTTTTTTTTTAAATTCTCTATACAATAATATATTTATGAATACATAATTAATTAATGTTTTTATTATTGCGCATCAAGTTTTTGTTAATATAAATATTTTATTGGAAAATCTTCATTTTGATAATCAATGTCATCTCTCTCATATGTCTGTATGACTATTATTTTTACCATTTAAGAAAATGTATATTTTTATACATAATATATATTTTATTATCTCATAAAAATAAGCAATTATTATTATTATATTTTTTTATTTAAATCTTAAGGCAATTTCATCGAATTATTCGATTATATATCAATTAAAAAATCACGTCTACTCATTTTTAATTTTTTATATTTGTATTTCTTATCATTTTTTATCATGACAAAGTAATTAAAATTGGTAGATTTTTTTATTATTAAACAAAAAAAAAGAGATAAATATTCATATATATTTTTATTTAAAAATTAATTTTATTCTTATTTATAATATGAACCGGAAGAGATGAAAAATATTCCCTTTTTTTTTTAATTATATAATACAAATATAAACAAATAATTTTATGATATGATAATAAATTAAATTGCAACATCTAGAATTATTTTTTCTAAAAACGACGAAAAAAGTAAAGTTTTGCTTGGAAAAAATGTAAAACCATTGAGGATTATTGTCCTTTTAAAAAACTTTTTTGTACATATATTTATTTAATTGAATTGAATTTTTTCCCCCTAAAATTAAGTAAATTTTTAATTTAGAATACTTTGCTAGCCATTTACAAAAATTAACTTAAAGAATTTACTTCTAATATTTTGGAAAACAATAAGTAAAGTTTGTGTTCATTTTCTTACAAAATTATACTCAACTTCAATGAGGAATATTCAATTTTTGTTTAATAATTTTGTGGCAACACTATTATAAAAAAAAATAATATTTTATTTTGAATTTTTAATTTACTTCTATTTATTAAAAAAGGTCTATTTTGGTTGCAATTATGTTTAAATTTTTTTATTTGTATGAAATGGCAACACAATCTATTTAAAGGAAATATTTAAATAGAACTGATATCGAATTGGTAAAAATAATAACTTTAAAATTTATAATAATAATAATAATAATAATAATAAAAACATCTATTATAGACAAAATAATAAAATAATAGTAATAAAAATATGAATAAAATATTTATAGATATGCGTAAATTGATATAATTCTCTATAAATAAAATTGTAATAGTAGCAAATTTTTTTTTTTTATAATTTTGTTATTTTTTTTTGTTGCTTTCTGTTCCATTTTTATATTAAAATTGAAATAAAATAAATACTCATAAAAAAATTATAATCAATATATACCCAATATTATACTATTATTCTTTTTAAAAATTGCTTTAATAAATACCCTCTATTCTCTTCTATATAATAGGCTTACACACATTCTTGCAATTAGTTGGTTCAATTGTTTGTGTTGGTGACTTTCCTAATTATTTTCTATCACTTCTGCGTTTTTCTCTATGCGACCATTTCGAATTAATTGCGTTAATTATAATTAAATGGTTTTCACATTTTTCAAAAATTTTCTCTTTTCTCATTTATTGTTTATTAAAATCGATATCGAAACTTTTCTTTCATATTCATTGCTTCATTGATGAATTGGCCGGAAGTGTAGCTGATCTTTGCACATTTACTGCATATGGCTTATAGTTTGAACGCGTCGATTGACTGCAGGTACATCAATGGGAATTTTTTTTTTGTAGGTGCATTCATTATTTTATTCGATCAAATTTTTATTTAAGTGATTAAATATTTTCATATATGTATACATATAAGTTTCAATTATTATTAAATCCGTGAAGTTAAATTTGAATAGTTGTTTGATGTGTTTTTGTTGTTGTTGGTATTTTAATTTGGGTTTTTATTTTCATGTTAGCCACAAGGAAATGTAAAAAAGTAATATAAACATTTAATTAGTAAACTATTTTCAGTTATTTAATTGTATTGTTTTTTTATAAATATAATTAATAATTGTTTGTATGGAGTGTTTTTTTTTTTCATTAATTCACATAACTTTTTTTTTTAAATTTTTTAATGGATCTTTAGGTTATTTTTTTTTATCTTATTATTTAAACTGAACGCTAAATGTAATTTTTTAAATATGAGAAATTCTTTGAAATTTTTCCGAACATATCTTACGCTCTACACTGGATTGATATTATCATGAAATGTTCAAAAATTGCATCTCACAAAAATATTAGGATACTTTTGATACAGTAATTTTTATAATAAATATATTTAACCAATCTTGGAATGGACTTCGTTTAAATGAATGGGCAGGAATTTAACCAATATTGATTATATAGTAAAAATGTGATATTTCCTAATAATTTGTTCTTTATATCAAAGTAATTTTTAAAACTTTGTAGATTTATTTTCAAAAAAATATTTACTAATTAAATTTAACTAGCCAAACTATTTATTTATTCATAAGGTATTTATGCTTATACATAAATAACTAACAATCATAGTCATGCAAATTATATATTCTATTACATATACCCAACTTAAACCCAATCATGCATTTTATTGCATAAATGTAACCAAATTCCCAAATTGAAAGAAGATAGAATGTAGATCTACAATTAGCGATCAGTATAAATAAGATTAAGCAAAATTTTCAAATTTCTTTAGTCTTATGTTCTTTGTTAAAAACATTTTTGTGAAAATTTCAGAAAATATTTATAATTAATTATTGTAAATGATGATTTGATGAATTAAAATTTTTTGAAAGAAAATATTTCAAAATAATATTACCTTGGAGATATTTTACTACCGTCTCCAGCGCTGTTGTTATTCAACGATGAGTTTGCCTTATATCCAGATTTTTGGATACGTCTCGATAATCTGGTAACCCAGAGACTTTGCTCCTCTCGAGTCGATGCTAGCAGAAGCATTTCTTTTGCACTATGAGGATCTAGATGAAGTTTACATGGTGATATAGCGTCATTGTTCTCAACATGCTCTTTGTGAATCTTGTTATGGCACCTAATTAATGGAGTCAAATAAAGCATTTAATATTGTCGGAATTCTTTTTGCTTATGTATTTACCTTTGACATTCATAGGCCGCCGGCGGCTTGAAGAAATTCCACAGCTTTTTTGTGCAGATCTCACAGTCAGTTGGTATGTAATAGGCAATTTGAACGAATTCATGTCCTATTAATACAATAAATAACAAAATATGTTTACTATTAATAAACTATTTTTATTCAATATATTCATTTTCTTTTTTATTACTATTTTATTGTAAATATTTCTTTCTTGAAAAAAAAAAAATAATAAATCACCTTTATAAATAGTTGTTCCTGGCTTTTCTTCACCAACATTACGTAATGAATTTTCGTATTGATTTGGCTGCTCATCAGGCCTCCTAGCTTCACCTTCTCCAGCATATAATAAATGAAATATTCTGGGAATGTCTTTGGCATTTGCGCGAATAACATCGCCTTGTGTTACCGAACGAACGTGAAATACTTTGCTATAAATGAAATGAAATGATTTCATACAAATTTTAATATAATTTTTTAGCCTTTTGCATTATTTTTACAACTTACCTTAAATCTAAAATAAGCACAGGATCGATAGTGTTCTGCTTGTCTATCTCCGAATTATAAAATATAATTTTTCTAGATGATACAACTACGAATTGCTTTTTCCATCCATGACGACGTATATTTTGTTTGTTTGGCACGCTAAGCCATCCTTCGAATACAGAATCCTACACAAATATATAAAAATATTGTTATCGTGTAAACATAAAATATTATTTTCTTTTAATATTGCCTGATTATCTTCAGGATCGTTATCGGCCGATGACAGTGAGGCAGTCTCATTTAATTTCGATTGCAGTTGTTCGATTTCGGTAGCTTTACAATCAATTTCCATTTGCAATTTTGTTCTCGCCTAAAAATTAAATATTAATAAAAAATTTCATTTTACAGAAACAGTGAAAAATTAGAAAATAAAAACATTAGATACTTACATGACTTTCTTCCATTAGTTGACTATGCAGATCATGGTATTTATGCAGTAATTCGTTATACTTTTCTCGTTCCTGTGAAAGTTCGTGTTGTAGACGGCGACTCTCTTTATCCTTTTTCCTTAAATCTGCAGAACTTGTCTTCGCCTTTTGCTTATCTATTTTTATATTAAATGAATTTCATATTAAAAATGTACAAAAAATTACGACCTTCTCAATAACTTACCTTGCATCATAATATCTTTGCGATTCATAATTTCTGTGAGCTTATTCACGGCAACTTGTTTTAATAGAATTTCAGTGTTGATTTTCTCTTTCAACTTATCGATTTCCCCTTGTTCAGCCTTATTTTGAGCGCACTCCTCTTGGAGTTTTTTGTTTTGTTTCATTAGCTCCTCATACTCCATAATTTTCTGATTCAGTTTCTTATGTAGTTCGGCTTCAGCCTCTTTGATTTCAGCAATTGCTGCTTCTTTTGCTGCAATTTCATTATTATGTTTAGTAATGAAATCCTTTAGTTCAAGCTCTTTAATAGTTTTTTCCTTCTCGAGATCTGACACTGTTTCCTCTGCAATAGTTCGTGCTAGTGCTTCGGCGTCTGCTCTGGCAACCGCCACTTGAACTTGGTGTTTCAGTGACATTCGTTCCTCTTCCATATCCTGCATAGTGCGGATCTTTTCGGCATTTTCTTCGCGCAATTCATTGCTTTGCGTCTTGTACAAACGTGAAAAGTATTGTTCAGCCTCCAACTGATCCTGCAATTCCTTCATTTGAAGAATATCAATATTATGTGCGTTTTTAATTTTGACTATTTCTTCTTCAAAACGACGTTTAGCTTCACGTAATTGTGCTACTTCTTTTACTAATTGACTTTCACGGGCTTTTAAATGTGCTACCTCAGAACTTTGTAGACTAATTTCGGATAAAAGTGAATTCTTCTTGCTATTTTCCTGTTCTAGTTGGCTTTGTAATGCCACAACCTTCTCACTCTCTTGTCGGCATTCACCTTCCAGCTTCTGCAAACGTTGCTGAATTTGCCGATAATCTACGGACAGCATTGATATCTGACGTTCCTTCTCCTGTGAATTGTGATCAGATTTCATTCGTGCACACTTTTCTTCATTCAACTTTGTTTGTAATGCTTTAACTTCCTGCATATTGGCTTCTTCGTGGCTTAACAGACGAGACTTCTCTGTTTCCTGGTGTGCTTTTACTTCCTGCTTGTAGCGTGTTTGTGCAGCTTTTAGCTCCAAATCTAGACTAGCGTTTGACTTTTCTAAATCGGATACTTTTTCACTTAATGTTTGGTTTTCGTCTAAAGCCTCTTGTTCGCGGACGAGCATTCGCTCCAAATCACTATTCACATTTTGAAGTTTGTTCTCGAGTTCTTTTTTCAGGTCCATGGCTTGGGTGCGCGCATTTCGTTCCTTCACCAGCCGAGTTTGTAGGACGGTGACTTCTTGCTGCAAGGCATCCCGCTGTGATTGTAATCCTGCTAGCACTGACTGTAGTTGATTTGCCTTTTGTTCAGCATCAGTTTTAGCCAAATGTAATTCGGCTGTTTGCTTCTTTAGCTTCTGGCTGATTTCATTCTCACTTTTTAGTTTCTCCTGCATATCGGCAAACTGTTTTTCTAGCATATTTATTTTGTCATTGTTCTGTTGGTTATTATTCATTTCGCGGGTTCTTTTGTTCTGTTCCTCGTCCAAATTCTTTTTTGTCTCCGCCAGCAGGGACTCAGTTTTTCGCCGTAACTCCATCTCATGATCAATTTTCCTCTGAGCCTCTTTACAATTGTGCTTAAGTATAGTTATTTCCTTTTCAAAATTATTGGCTATCAATTTAATTTCAGCCTCACGATGTGTTAGTGTTTCAAGTTGTAAACGTAAAAGATTTTCTTGTTTTTCGAGATTTTCAATAGTGTCTCTTTCCCGTTCTACAATTGCTTCAAGTCGTTTTATTTCACCTGAGTTTGATGGCCTATGATGATGGTTGTGCGATCGACAGCTTGTGTTTGTATCAATGGTATCCAATGACAACATTTGGTAGTCACCGGTGTACGTAAAACCGATAAATGGCAAATGATTACCGGCAAAGGTCTTTGGCACAGGAAATACTTCTTCAGGAGTTTCATCTCGATCGACTTCCTCGAAGTTGCTCGTATCATCGTCACTACGCAGTTCTGGCACAACCGGTGGGACGGAGTCACGCAGATTCTCGAATGTCCACGTATCGTTTGCGAAGAACGGATGACGTTTGATTTCATCAATACCACTGCGTCCTAATCTATTCACGCGATCTGTTAGAAATCCACGTATAAGAGATTTGGCATTTTCACTGATTTCGATGTCGGTCGGGAAAGTGAGCGAGTTTTTGTGGTCCATAATTTTTCCATATGTACCAACTAAACTCTCCGCATAAAAAGGTGTAACATCTACCAGCATTTCATAAAGAAATATTCCAACTGACCACCAATCACATTCACGACCATATTCTCCCTCACCACCTTGTGATTGTAATACTTCAGGACTTATATAATCTGGAGTACCAACTGCATTGCTAGATTTCACTAAACCATCTGATCCCATCCGCATACAAGTTCCAAAGTCCGCCAATTTCAAATGACCAGTTCGATCAAGTAACATATTATCCGGTTTAACGTCACGATGTACAAATCCCATTTTGTGTATTGTATCCAATGCAAGAACTACTTCCATTGTATAAAAAATTGCCCATTTCTCTGGTATTTCAAAATTTGCCATCAAACCAACAATATCACCACCTGTAAATATGTGAATTCCAATTAAAATATTTTTCCATTTAGTTTATATAATTTTTATAATCATAAGACGTACCTGGCATATAATCCATAACCATGTACAAATATTTGGAATCCTGAAAGGCAAAGTGCAGTTTAACGATCCATTCGGAATTGGCATGTGCCATTATGTGGCGCTCTTCCCAAAAAAATGCTGAGTCCGGTCTTTTGATCATTTCAAATTTTGATAAACGTTTCATTGCATATACTTGCTGTGTCGACTTATGCCTAACCAATTGAACTTCCCCAAATGCACCGCGTCCTATTACTTTTATCAAATCGAAATCTTCCGGTTTCATACGTAGTTCAACGATCTCCTTCGAAAGAATCTCATCTACAAAAACAAAACTATATAGAAACAAAAAAAAAAAATAAAGGGTTTCATATAACTTACATCGATTCGTATACGCTTCAATATTTTTCAATCTCTTTACAGATTCATGATCACAGTCAGCGACTAAAGCCGTTACGGTATCAAGAAGGCAATCAATATTTGATATACTGAATGGATCACGCATCTTTTCTTCTAATTTTTGAATTCTAAAATAAATTATAAAAATAAAATAAACAAAAATTAACTATGCGAAATTTTCTGAAAAAAAAAATTCTTATTAAAATATTTTGTTACTCTTAATTTTGACTCCTTATAAAAAAAAAAAAAGTATTATTTAACTACACAATTACACATTATTCTGTAGTATTTTTACATATTTTCCTCAAGGTATTATTTTGAACTGAACAAATAACAAATTTATCATTTGCTACAATAAACTGCTTGAAGGCGATACAAAATAATAGCGACAATCATTCTCTCTAAATGCATATTTTCAGCGATAACGCAAAATATTTTATCTTTTCTAAGACTATTGGTTTTTTTTCCTATATGAGCACATGAATCATGTCTCAATGCATGATGTTACATCATTTTTGCCCACCTTATCCTTAATAATGCGATAATTTTGTTTTTATCTTCAATACGTAAACACGAAATTGAGATAACATTTTAACTTCTTAAATTAAATAATGAAAGAAATTTTTTTCTAGTATACTAATATTTATTTTGAATAATAGTAGAAAATGTTTTTACGAGCATGTAAATATTTTGGTGTCAGCATTTAAATGCAATGAACAAATAACAAATGCCGCCCAATGCAAAATGCACAAAAAATAGCAATACTAACGATAGTTAACACGATGACATCTCATCTGTCACTTTTCATTCAAAAAACTTCGCAAGTTGCGTTACAAGAATTCCGGTAGTAAAATAGGTTTCATTAAATAATTTTTTTTAAATTGTTTTTATTAAAAAATCATATGATCATTTTGTATAATAGGAGGCAATAATAAAGAAAATACGAAACCGGTCAAATTAAATACACTGCACCATATTTATTGATGTGCTGGTAACAATACAGTATATTATTTTGTCATTTATTATTGATGACGATTTCACATTTTGGACTTTTGTTGCTGTTTTTAAAAACCTACCGTTTGCGTCGATCCTCATCTTGTATTGCAGACATTTTTAGGCTTTATTCTTTTATTAAATAATATCCAATAGTTAAATAATCCAACAAAAACTATTAAAATATGGTAGCAGATAGAGGTGATGAATTTATCAGAGTAATTCCTTTATCTAGATTTGGTGTATTTGTTTTTTTTTTTTGAAATAATCTCTATTTCCTCTATCTCTCTTTTTGTATGCGGCGATCGGCGTTCAGCATATATCGATGAGATACGAGATCAGGATTTTTTCTTCTCCTTTCCATCAATATCTTCGTCGGTCATAACTACAATTTCCACAGGTTTCTTCACCATCAATATTAACTACTGTATATTTTAGGATCTCCATAAATTAAAAAATTACGATTATTTGGTTGACAGATCGGAACAGTTTACTGTCCGCTAGCCAATACCAATAAACGGGATGTGCGTATATGATTTTGGTAATAATAACGCTATTTTTATATGCGATATTTTCTTTGAATATTTTCAATGGTGTGTCCTTGTTTTTATTGTGTATTGTTGTTGCAGTATCTATTTTTCTTCTTGTTCGTCTATCGTCCTATTCGTTGTTTTTTTATTAAATAAATTTTCGGCAACAGCGCAGTCTACCATAAGGCTGGCAGGCTGGCAACAACAAAGCGGATACTCGCGAACGGAGGAGGAATACCAAACACAACCACACACACAAAAAACAGAAGATGATCGTAGAAAAAAGTCACCAGCGACTTTTAACACTATATACCATTAACTTTAGCAATAATATTGTCATTAACTATTTCTTACACATGTTATTAATTGTTTTAAGTTTACTGAAACAACACTTAATATATACAAAAGAACGAAAATTTCCATGAAAACTCAAAAGTAAAATCCACAGGTTTTCGCGCACCCGAAAAGACACAACACACACACGCAACAAATGCGAAAATTTTACTTTCACAGGTTAACCAACTGTGACGATGACTTTCAAACAGATAGCAGCATTGACATCTATGGTAATTGTTTGTAAGTATTTTCAAAAGTCCAAAGAAGAAAAATCACCTAGAAATATATTTCGCCAATAAAAAAATACTTGTAATTTAATCTATAATAAAAAAGAAATACTTTTAAAATTGTCATTTTAAAATGTATACCAAATTAATTGAAAATATATTTTTTTTAATATAACAAAATCTAATAAATAAATCTTAATTTTTTAAAGATCTATACGGTATGTTAGATATTATATAAATGATTTTTCTTCAAAATAAAATAATTTCTCTTTTGAAAAAAAAAACAAAATCACTATATTAATTAAAATTTGTATCAAAGTTTCTTTGACGAACTTACATTTGCTGTCGATGGGCTTAGTACGACAGCAAACATCTGATTTTATTTATGAAGTATAGCTTTTGTGTTTGACAGTTCATTTAATACGGTACGGTGCATTTTAACCGCATTTCTATTTTAGAATAAATCGTTAATTTTTCAATTATTAACTAAATTTTCCAAATATCAAGGCTTTAATAATAGAATAAAATTTTCGAGGTAATGCTTAAATATGAAATAATGTAGCAAAATAATTATTACAATTGTGATGTAAACATGATTTGTTGACGTTTAGTTTGTTTCTTTTGCGTCATTAATGAGTAATCTTTTATAAACTGTTATAACGGATAATTGTTATACTCAAGCCGGCTAATATATTGAATTATGAACTTTTAAATTATTTCCTAACAAATATAACAAAATTATTCGCTTTTTTAATGATAAAAGTTAAATTTTCTTGTGTAAACTGTTTAAATACGTAATATATTATTAAAAATATTATAAAGAATAATACTTTAAAGAATCACTTACATGATTCTTTGTAAATAAGGATTTTTATTTTGAATCTGAAGCTATACTGATAAGTGGTGAATGAAGGCGGTTCCCAATTTAGATAAGCAAATGTTAATAAAATTAAATTCTTATATTTATCGTTGACAGCAAATAAATCGCAGTAGAGATAAAGCATTCTCATCGTCGCATTTGAATAATTTCAGAAATAATGTTTAGTTTTAATTATTTAACTTGTATTAATATATTGAAACGATCACAAAAAGTTTATTAAAAAAGCGAAATATTAAAAAAAAGAATTTTCTCAATTTTTTATAGATAACTATCTAAAACAGTATAGTAAATTGGAAAAATATAACTTCATAGGTAAGTTCCTATTAAACTCGTTAAGAAAAAATAAGTTTTTTTTTTCAATCAAGTTTACTTATACGCAACAATGGTACAATCACAAAAAAATAAATAGTAACAATATATAAACTTATGAGACAATAAATGGATAATAGAATTTAACTCTTCTTGATGTTTTTATCAATTTGAAATATAGTATAAAGTATTTGATTAGCACAATTGCTATGCTTGTTGCACATTTTCAACTGGATCTTCAGTAAATCTACAGTAGTGATCATAACGATTATAGCAAACAATTCTTGAATTTAAATTTTGTACTGGACGAGAATTTTTCGATATTCGAGTGGTACCATTTTTCGCAAAAAGCTTTCGAAATTCAGCCAACTGCAAATAATATTTATTAGCCGATGATAAAATAGTAAAATATTTTGTAACCTGTTTTTCACTAATTGGTAATGGTTCTGGTTGAATAAACCATGTTACGCCTTCACTACATGGCGGTTCACTGAGCGATCCACCATAGCTATAAAAACCTGACTTGAAAGGATAGCATAGCCACGAAATTGGAAATGCAGGAATTTCAGCACTTTTTAAAGGCTCTCGGATTAAATGCAAATTTAGAATGATTGGATCCAAATATGGATTATCATATTTCGTTATCTATAATAATAAAAATTTATCATTATTTTTGTATATGAAAATATTTAAACTTACTATAAAAACATAACTCAATACAAGAATTCCTAGATCGCCAGAATAATTTGTATCAAATTGTGAACTGTCCTTAGATATATGCGTTGCCTTTTGAAAATTAAGAAAACTTTTATAATATTAATTATATTATTTATATTCAAGAAAACCTGTAATTCTAAAGGGAATTTTCGATTATTTATTGAATGTTCAGATCCATCATCATTAAGCATACTCCAACGAAAACATAATGATACAAAAGAATAACTTTCTAAAAGGTCAGCTCCGGCCAATGTTGGTTGGTTATTCATGTAATGCGCTTTTAATTCGACTAATGTTCCAAATTTCTCAATTAAAGGTCAAATTTATCAAATTTTTCACAAAATAATATACCAGTATTTCCAGTATTTTCAATTACAACTTTAAATGGCAAATCATCATAGAATCTCCAGAGTAGTGGTTCACTTATTTTCAAAATTTCAGTTGTTTCAGTTCTTATATTAATTGGCGATTGAAAACATCCTTGAGAGGCTGGGTAAATGCGTTTCCATGTGTGTGGTCCTAAAAAATGTTTAACATTTAAATTGTTTTTTTTTTTTTTTAAAACAAAACCAAACGAAACTAACCGTTTTCAATTCCATAATCAAAATCAAAATTAAGTCGAGGTATAGCACGCAATAGAAAATTATCGCAAATACGTTTTGTACTATGAAAGTTAACAATAAATATTCCTACTACAAGAAGAGAAAATACAATCCACGTAGATTGATTTTCATAAGAAGGCATAAATATGGAAATCAAATCACCCATATTTATATAGATTATATTCGTATAAATATATAAATTGCTCCGTTCAATTTCGTATTATCGTATTTTTAATATTTTTATAATAAATAATATTAAAAAATAAATATTTAATTATTTTTCAATAACTTTTTTACAATAATAAAAAAAAAATTACATTAAAAATTTCAATTGAATTAATTTTCCACAAATATAATAGTTATTTTTTTTGTCGTTATTCACTTTTTTATCAAAAAAAAAATTTAATAAAAAATATGCATAAATTAAATATAAAATTGCATGAATTGCTACGATAAGCAGAAATATTTGATTTATAATATTAGATTGAAAATTTAAAAGTAGATTGTTGAGTTGGTTTGTAAAATAATTATTTTTATTTTTCCAAATTAACTAGAATTTCAATTATATTTATACTATATTAAAATCAATTTCAAAATGTACAGAAATTATAATAGTTTTGGTTTTTTCTATTTTTTTAGAGTTAGGATAAAATAAGATGCCAGTACAATCACCAATTGAAATTAGTAATCGTGAAATAGAGCATAAAGATGATATTGAACCATTAGAATATCACGGTCATTGGGAACCGGTTGGAGTAGCTAAAGTTGAAAATACCGGAATTTCAGCGGTGGTGACATTTGGGAAAAGAAAAGAGCAACCTTATATTATTGGCGGACCACTTACATATAAATACATTTTTGAGCAATTGCATTTCCATTGGGCTGAAACGGATGATTCAGGATGTGAACACACATTAGAAGGAATGAAATATTCAATGGAAGCTCATGCTGTCCACTATAATTCCAAGTATGAAAATTTTTCTAGTGCTAAAAATAAACCAGATGGATTGGCCGTTGCTGCATTTTTTATACAGGCTTGTGGTGAAAAAGATTGTCCCGAATTCCAAAAAATCACTGAAGGTATAAGAATAGTACAAAAACCAAATACAAAAGCCTCATTAGATTCAGGTAAGTCTCTTCCAAAATATTTTACTTCTATAACTTAATTCCAATGTTTTTCTTTTATAGATTGTCTCTCTTGGATAGGATTACAAGAGCTTAGTAAACATTATTATACATACAAAGGTTCATTAACTACAGCCCCATATTTCGAGAGTGTAACCTGGATCATTTACAGAACACCAATATACGTTTCTAAAGGACAGGTTAGTTGTCAAATAATATATAATATTAAACTATCAATAATTATTTTTTTTATAGGTTGCTACATTTCGAAATCTACAATCTTGTCCAAAAGATGAAAGCAGAAAAATTTTGAGTAATTTCCGAGAAATTCAGAAACCTCCAACAAAACCTGAAGTAGTTTTTGCGCGAAATATTATTAAACCAAAATCAAAATTGTAGTCATTGTTATTTTTGACAAATATTTTTATAAATATTTAATATAGAGTTTTTTCTATATTCCTATATATAATATAGATTATAAAATTTTGCAATTATTAGATAAGAAAGAAAAAAAGTGCTTTTGATAAATGTTTTTTTTTTATATTTTGCAATAATATTTAATACTCAAAGTATTTAAATTTGGTTGTATTTGTGTAATATAATAAAATTTATTCATTTGATATATTATACTTTGTATAGAATAATATTTTGTTATTATTATTATTTTTTATAATAGGAAGCACTATACTTATTTAATTTTGTTTAGTTCTATCATTTATTCTTTATAGTATTGTTATGAAATGAATAATTCTACTCAGGTAAAACATGAGTACAAATATTGGTAGCCAAAATTATTGCTGCAAAAAATGTGGACCAATGAATAAACATTTCATTAGAGAAACAATACAATAAAACTATGCAATAAACGATAACGAGGTGTTCCTAAAAATAAACATTAATCCTCGGTTTATAAAACGAACACGATTTTGAAGTTTATAACATTCAATTACAAAATATTCTATAATGTTAACAATAAAAATTTTAAAATTATTTCGAATACTATATTTTTAGTGCATATGCCAAAACGCAGATTTTTATTTCATTTTTAAAGGTAATGAATTTTTTTCAGTTCGAGGTACTCAAGAACCATTGATCCTTTAAGTCATTTTAGGTTGATATGAAAGGTACCTTTCTTCATATTACAACTAGTGTGTATTTTCATACAATCAACGACCAAGGATTGTATGCGCTTAGGATCATGTGAGAGGTCCACTGGTCAGGGTTTGTTTGGGCTTATGATTAAGTGATGATTATACTTTCTAATGTGTGTATGCAAAAAATAATACATAAAAATCTATAGTAGTTTTCATAATTGAACTATCCAAATATTGAGCATCTGTTCAAAAAGTATCACGAATTTTGAAAGCTACGCGGGTTGCGTATATTCGATTTTTGATTTTTTTTATGGCGTTATGTTGGTACTCATGTCTCTCACTTATGCTGACAAGTTCGGCCATTTTGAATATTCAGTTAATTTTTGACAGCTGCTTTGCTTGCACGTGTTCTGGCTCGTCTTCGATTTTTGCCCATTTTTAACCAAAAACAGCATCGCATTAACATTGCTAATTTGCTCCAAAGGGTCATTTGCTCCAGAGGGTCATAACTGGTGACGAATCATGGGTTTATGTTAATGACGTGGAAACCAAAGTTCAATCATCCCAATAGAAGCTGCCACATGACCCAATACCGAAAAATGCGCGCCAAGTTCGGTCGAATGTAAAGGTTTTACTTACAGTTTTCTTCGATTGCAGGGGCGTGGTGTATCATGAGTTCTTGCCACAGGATAGAACTGTCAATAAGGAATATTACCTGCAAGTTATGCGCAAGTTGCGCGAAGCAATCCGCCAGAAACGTCCGAATTTGTGGAAGAACAAAAATTGGCTTTTGCACCACGTTGCTTGTGTGCGAATTTTTTGGCCAAAAACAACACACTAATAATGCCGCAGCCACCGTATTCCCCAGATCTGGCCCCCTGTAACTTTTTCTTGTTCCCGAAACAGATTCTTTGATCCATTTTTTGGAATGGCCAAAAATCGAAGACGAGCCAAAACACATGCAAGCAAAGCAGCTGTCAAAAATTAACTGAACATTTAAAATGGCCGAACTTGTCGGCATAAGTGAGAGACATGAGTACCAACATAACGCCACAAAAATCGAAAATCGAATATACGTAACTCGCGGACCTTTCAAAATTCGCGATACTTTTTGAACAGACCTCGTATATTCATCATAACACGTAGAAAGTCTAAGCACAGTTGTTTTCATTTCTATTGTGAATTTATCAAACAAATTTGATATGGCAAGAATTCTTTTAAAAAAAATCTAAATCAAGATTCCAGTCATCAGTCTCGTGAAGTTTTTAAGGTCTTCCTAAATTTATTTTTATTTTTTGAAGACTATCACACCTACAATTGTAACCAGGATTTTTGTGTGTGAAAATTTCCTTCTCCGTAAATAGGTCGATATACAGATTTTGAAGAAATGGATGTGCTTTTGTATGCATTGTTAGTTGACTGATTTTTTCTTCCGAAATCCTGCGTTTAATGACATTATCTGATCGATCTGAAATAACTCTTAAGAAGTTTTAGGATTAGGTGAACAATGTCCGAAAAAACTTATTTTAATTCCTTCAGAATAGCGGAAGAAAAGTGGTTCCGTTTTTATATACCATATTTCACTATAGATACCTGGCCATTTTGAGCAAAAAATAAATTTTTTATTGAAATAAAATAATGGATGGAAACCGTTCCTTCCCAATTTCATGATGGACGAAAACGATTTCAAGAATTCCATCTTTCTAGAGCACACTTGCAAATGAATACAACTAATAAATATTGATTGTTTTTCTTCGAATCAACAATTACACCATTTATATTGATAATACTATCTTGGAATTTCAGGAGTATGTGATTTAGTGCTTATATTCTCTACATTAATACCACGTTGATTAAAAAGTTACCGGAATTATTTAAAAAGTTATAATAGAATTTATTCAGAAAATTAAAAATACAAGTTTATTCATCTATGTTAAATCTATATTGTCCCCTTCAAAGTAATCCCCATCGATGCCAGCGCTTGATCCAATCCCCGAAACATTTTTATATTCGGTTTTCGGTATGTCCGTCCATCAGTGCTTTCTGCGATTTTTCTTTTACTTTCTCTCGGCTGTTGAAACGCGTTCCCCGTAATGGTTTTTTAACTCGATTGAACAGAAAGAAGTCACAGGGAGCCAAATCAGGTGAATTCGGTGGTTGTTGGATGGTATGTTATTTGTTGCATTTTTCGTCAAAAAATTACGAATAATGATGGCACTGTGCGACAGTGCGTTATCATGGTGCAAAATCCACGAGTTTTCTGCCCACAATTCTGGTCTCTTTCGGCGAATTGTTTCACGCAAACGTCTCATAAAGCCCAAATAATACTCTTTGTTTACTGTCCGGCCTTCTGGCAAAAATTCATGGTGCACTACACCGTTGTAATCTATGAAAACCGTGAGCATTGCCTTCTTTTTTGACTGAAAACGATGTGTTTTTTTTTGTGTCGGCTCATTTGGTGAACGCCATTCACTTGCCTGATGTCTGGATTGCGTGTCGTACTCATAAACCCACGTCTCGTCTCCAGTAATTATCCTTTTGATGAATGTGGGATCGGATTCAGCCTCGCAAATCATGTCTTTTGCGACGGCAACATGGTCTCTTTTTTGCATGAAATTGAGGTCTTTTGGCACCAACTTTGCTGCTACACGACGGAAACCCAAATCATTAACCAAAATGTCTTGGACGGATCTATAGGCAATGATCAAGTCCTCCGCTATATTTCTGATGGTTAATTTGCGGTTATTGACCAACATTTCTTTTACTTTATCAATGTTTTCGTCGGTTTTCGATGTCGATGGTCTGCAACTGCGTTCATCATCTTCGATTGACTCCCGACCACTTTGGAACCGTTAGTGCCATTGGTAAACGACCGTTTTCTTTAGAGAATCGTTGATGAAACACTTTTCCAATATTTCCAACGTTCGCGTACCATTAAATCCGTTTTTTACGCAAAATTTAATACAAGTTCGTTGTTGCAAATTTAAATCCATTTCTAAAATTGTAAAAAATCGCCAACACACACAGAGATAGATGTACTCTTGCCTACGTAACTTTTGCAAATGTCAAGCTATTACGTTAAGATTAAGAGGAAATATCAACAACAGATGTACCAACTTAACAAAAAAGTTGAACAAAATTCAAAAAGGAACGATGGTTTTTGAGAAGTATTTAATTTTCTGCAATATCTAAGATACGTTTGCACTGCTGTACTTTTCGATTCAATATCAATTGTATCCATTAATAAGGAACATTTCATTTTACCAATAATTTTTATTATTTTCTCTTGAATTTTATTTTCAATTAATTTCATAACTCGTTTAATTTGCATATTTAGCAGTTAAGATACATTTCTCTACTGAAACACCTTCAATGCAAAGCACTTCATCAACAGCATCGGGGAGATTTTATTTTAATAGCATTTTTTGTATTATTTTCAAAGGATAAACTTAAGAAGTTTAATTTTTTTATTTTAAATTCTTTATTATCCAGATTTATTTTGCTCTCGAAAATTCTAGTTTCGATAACCTCATCAGGAACATTAGAGTCAGTATTCATGTTTTGTTTAAAAGTTTCTTAATTTTATTTTAATCTAGTTTTTGTTTGTTATTATTTATATTTAATAATTTTTTTATAGCAGAATTTTAAAAATTTCTAAACATGATATCTAAATCCTTAAATGCACAATTTTACAATTTTTGGAAAAATTAAACTTTGCTGTAAAATATTTTGCTATTAAACCTTTTTCGATAATCAAAATAAATGCTGCGTATTTTTAATTAATTTTTATTAAAATAAAAAAAAAACTAAAATTTATTGAAATACTTATAATTTGAAAAATAAAAACGAGAATAAAGATTTAGTTACAATATTTATAAACTTAAATTGTTATTGAACTATAATAATTACAATATAAAAAAAATTCCATAATTCATGGTTGTTTTCAAATTGAGTATTAAATAATATTAAAGAATGTTAATTTTATCATAATTAAATCGATTTTTTTTTGTACAATGTATGTAATTAATATATCAAAAGAATGTTCCTTTTTTTTCAAGTATATCGCATTGAAAATATTAAAAATCGTAATCATAATCAAGGTTTTGAGTTATCTACAATACATGTTAGAGAATAGAGAAAAATAACGAATTCATGTTAATTTTCCATGTTGATTGATGCATATCAAATTCATTTTTAATTTTTTTATATATATTTTAAAATATATAAATATGGAAAGTAATCAGAATGAGTAAGTTTCTGTTTAAACAAGTGTTTCTGAAATCGCTTTATAAAATGTCGACATTTATATATAAAACGTTTACTATTTCGCTGTTCTTGATTCTGTGGGTTATTTTATGTATGTCAGATGAGGAAGCACAAGATTATGATGCTATTATGGAAAGAATAGAACCGATCGGTAAAAATAATGAGGATGCAGTTTGGAAATTCGATGGTCTACGAGTGAAAAGATACAATAAATCAATTTATATTATTCAAGGGAAATTATTTATTGTTAAGGATATTGGTGATGAATATAAAATTATGATAAATACATATCATAGCTCTAAAGGCAATAATCAATATCAAAAAAATGCCATGAAAGTGGGGGAACAGGGTATGTGTGAATGGGCTGCAAAGACCTACAAAGTTTACTTAATGGACGATCTTAAGGGTATATCAAATTTACCAAATTTTGAAGAATCATACTGTCCATGGAAAAAAGTATAAACATTTTTTTAAAAAAAAATATCATTTTCTATTTATAGTATTTCTAATACAATATAATTATAATTATTAGGGGGAGTACAGTGTACAAAATTATGTTCTAAATAAAGGTAGGTTTCCATCGCATATCAATCCTGGAATCTGGAAAATAGAAATTCTTATTACTCATGAAGAAAAAGTAAATTCTGGACTTGTACTTTATGTTCGAATAGAAAGTAAATCACCAAAATAAACTACAATATCTTAGCTTATGGTATAATTTCATCGAAATAAAATAGAAAAGTGGAATACATGTTTTAATGTTTTACTAACAACAACAAAAAAATGTATAATAAATAATAAGAAAATATATTAAATTTGATCTTTTAAAAGTATTTTTATTCAAAAATTATTAAAATACATAAAGGAATTTTTGTCTTTTATTTATAAAAAAAATAAATAAATCAATAAATAATTTATTGTACATAGAAAAAAATTATTGAATTTTTAAAGACTGTGTGTTTGTTATAGAATTGTATTTTAAACTATCTTAGCTGGAACTTGGAAGCATGCTACATCGCCATCGTTGTCCTTAATTGCCCAGCGAACTTGAACGCTCACTTTTGGATAAATTTCTAATACGTCAATAGTTCGCTTATACCAGTATTTTTCACCGGCCTTCAGTGGGCAGCCGACTTTGGTCTCTTTATCTTCAGCGTAGATATTTTCACATGCATTCGTTCCGTCAACACCAACGAATGGTAATGGAACACCAATTATTGCCCCAGTCACTTCGTTTACCAAACTGGTAATTTCCTTTTCCGGCGAAAACTTAAACTCAACCGTAGTTTGTTTATTTCGTTTCAATTGACAAATTTTTCTTGCACAATTGCTAATAAAAACATCGTCTTCAGGCAGTTGTGGAGTTCGTGCTTTAATGTGGAAGAAAGTTTTTTATTTAAGTTTTTAAATATTATTTTTTTAAAAATAACAGTCGAATTTTATTTAAAAAATTAATTCCAAATATATCAAATTCAAGGGTTATCCAATTTGTGGTACGAAAAGCAACCTTACATAAAATGAACCTCAAAATTCAAGCTTTGATATAATTTTAATTTTATATTAAATATAATATTATTCAAATGGCTACTATTGTACTAAATTTCTTCAAGGACTCGATTGTAAATCGGTCATTACTTGAAGGATATCGATTTTTAAATGTTCTGAAATTTAAGGATTGTCATACGCGGAAAACTGCAACAGCGTCAAATTGCACGATCTTGAAGGCCAATTAAATCATAAAAATCTTGAAATTACACGCTCTGGAAACTTTTCTCATAATATAGCCAAAATTTGGCATTTTTTGTGGCTTGTGGTGCCGTTCTATTAAAGCCACATATAGACTGGATTAAAATCTTCAAATTTGGGACAAAACAAGTTAATAAATGGCCATATACGAAAAGTTTGCCTATTAAAGTATCTTCCGAGCGTCAAATTGCACGATCTTGGAGGCCAATTAAATCATAAAAATCTTGAAATTACACGCTCTGGAAACTTTTCGCACAATATAGCCAAAATTTGGCATTTTTTGAGGCTTGTGGTACCATTCTATTAAAGCCACATATAAACTAGATTAAAATCTTCAAATTTGGGAAGAAAAAAGTTAATAAATGGCCATATATGAAAAGTTTGCCTATTAAAGTATCTACCGAGCGTCAAATCGTACGATCTTGAAGGCCAATTTAATTATAAAAATCTTGAAATTACACGCTCTGGAAACTTTTCGCACAATATAGCCAAAATTTGGCATTTTTTGAGGCTTTTAGTACCATTCTATTAAAGCCACAAATAGGCCAGATTAAAATCTTCAAATTTGGGACAAAAAAAGTTAATAAATGGCCATATACGAAAAGTTTGCCTATTAAAGTATCTACCGAGCGTCAAATTGCACGATCTTGAAGGCCAATTAAATTATAAAAACATTGAAACTACACGCTCTTAAAACTTTTCGCACAATATAGCTAAAATTTGGCATTTTTTGTGGCTTGTGGTGCCATTCTATTAAAGCCACATATAGACTAGATTAAAATCTTCAAATTTGGGACAAAAAAGAGTTAATAAACGGTCATAGCGCTCAGAATTGACGGTAATTGTCTCTTCTTCTTGATTTTCAAAGAAATACCGTCCAATGATACTTTACGACCGAAATGCACGCCAAAACAATCACTTTTCGTAGATAAAACAATTTTTTTTATAGTCACTTGTGAATTCGCCGAGTGCCACCGAGCGAGAAATAAACCTCATTACTGAAGCGAATTTTTTCGAAAAATTATCATTCAAAACTTTATTAAACGCTTAATATTATAAAATGGCAAATATTAAACTAAATAAAAATAATCTCAAATAATATATTTATTTGACAGTTGTCAAATGACAGAGTTGTACTTTTTAACCTACAAAATGGATAACACATTACAATTAAGAAAGTGCTTAAAATGTTTGTTACAAATCAATATTATAACTATCAGTTAATTATAATATTTATTAAAAATGATAAAATAGTTAATATTTGAATATATTTAAAAAAAAAATAATGTAAATTTTAGTGTAATTATAATTACCTTCTGAACATTGTTGTACTTTCGTGGCATTTGTAAAAGCAAATAAAATGCCGAACAAACAAATTAGTTGAACAAAAATTTTCATTTTCAAAGAGAATATATTCGTTTCCTGAAAAGATATCAAATAAAAAAACTTTTTATTTTATAAGACGATTATAGATATGAATATTTATACTAATATAAAAATAAAGTAGTTTATATCATTTTATAATGTAATTTATTTAAAAAAAAATCAAAAATCGATTATTATTAGTCAATAAAATGAGAAAAAAAACATTTGTCGAAAAAAATTTTCAGATTATTTAATTTTTATTCATTCTTGTAAATTTATGCATATTTTTTTTTATAATGTTCAAAACTAAAAAAAAAACTATAATTGCAAGCTTTTTCAAAAAAAAATTTCTTCTATTTTTATACAACAATATTATTATTTATGTTTAAGCTTATGAAATTGAATAAAGTTGATTTTTATTTATTTTAAATATTAGATAATTGCATTTTATAATATTTTCATAAGTGTGAAAAATTTCTCCAACAATAAACAGATAAACAAGCCAAACATGACCAAGCCATATAATTTATTATATAAATAATATTGTATCTTATGACAAGCAAAAAGTTATTTAAAAATTGCAATCCCTGCTCATACGTATGCACAAAAAAGCTAACAGACAAATTGTAAAATTTTATTTGCATTATTTATTATCTAAGTACAAAATTTCATATATTACCACTTTGTATATGTACATATGTAAAATACGTTTTTTTTTTTTATATTTTAGTAAAAAATATTTTTAAAGACATAATATTAAAGTGAGAGTAATTTTACAAATAGGCTTTAGTTATTAACAGAATATATTGTAGTTAACTAGAAAGTTATAACTATTAATGCGGGCTTGGGTAAAGTAGTCATTTTTTTTGTTGGAGTTTAATTCATTGACATTACTTTAATAACAATCAATAAAAAATTATTGATAATATAATTGTTGATAAGAATTTTTAATATATTTTCTATAAAAATATATACGTTCTTTTGACGAACTTGATTTAGCAAAAATTTCACATAAATAGAATTGATCTGATTTTATTACAATATAAAGAAAAATATAATCGAAATTGTTAAAAAATTATTTTACATTATTCAAATTATCAATAATACTGTCATCTTATAATTAAACGATTTTAATTATGAAAATATGTTTATTGATAAAATTTTTTTATTAATTTTCTACTTAAACATAGTCTATCAGATTAAAGGTTATAAGTTCAAATATTCTTTAGATACTAGAATATTAGGTTAACGTTTTCACTTTCTTGCATATTCTTTATTAAAACAATTTATTACTAATAATAATAATTTTATAGTTAATCAAAAAAAAAATTAAAAAAAATTACGTATACTTTTAGATAAAGAACTGCAATTTATTTTAATTTTTTTTTTTAATGAAAAACTACAAGAAAATATAAAAAAATTATATCTAAAGCATAATTAGATACGCTTTAAAAGATTGATATACAATAAAATACATTTTATGTAATTAATTTTTTTTTTTACTAAATACAAATTATTACATAAAATTATCACAATATTAAACTGGAACCACTTATAATAATTATTAAATTTAACATATTATTTTCTCTAAAAGAATATTTTGTGGTATTATTATTTGAATAAAGCTTGTGAACATTTATAAATTATTCCTAATGAAGTAAAATTAATTTTGGTCAAAACTGTTTTTTTTATTGATTTTTTTTATTCTGTTTGATCAAAATTGATTTAAATTAAATTGAACTAAACTAAAATTGACTGACATAGAAAACTTTTAATTTTATTCATTTCACTTTTATATAAAAACTTTAGCCTTTTTCACCTATGTTAATTGTATATAATTTTAATTAAAATAATTAATTACTTAGTTGAAGATATTAAATTCACTTTTTCACAATATTATTGTAGCATGAAAAAAAACCCATTATAATGACGAACAATAATTTAACTTTCGAATCTTATCCATAAATACCAGTTTTAATGAAGATTTAATGTATTTCTTTTTTTTTTGTGTATTGCATGTAAAATAACATACCTGATGAAAGTGAACAAATCGATTTTCAATTATAGATTTTAAAGAAATATTCGATTCCGATAAGTGTTCGATCAACGACTGAATGCAGACTAAATCGTCTTAAGAAAATGAAATGGAAACTTGGTAAAAATTATCGGAGCACTAATCGGAACAAGTTTTGCTTAGTCTCTCCATCAATGGGGACAGCTCTAAAACAACTGAGTTGAAAGTTTAACCGGGCAACTTATTTTATAGTGTCGAGATTTCAAAATCTGAATAAACAGCAATTTAGTTTTAAGGTATAATAAAAAAAACAATATTCAAAGTAGTAAATTGACAATTGATGCGGATGAATTAAGAAAAATTTCTTAACTCATCCGTATCCAGTTGTAAATTTTCGTTTTCATTTTTATTCTGGCCGAAACGATAACTGATCGGGAACGAACAAAAAAAAAATGCTATTTTGCATTCGTAACACGACTAACCGCAAGGCTCTATCTTATGCCCCAATGTTTACCATTCATAGTACGGAACTCTTTAAGAATTCTATCTTCCTATATGACGGGCACCTTCACATAAAAATATTCTCATTTTTGATCGCTTTTAAACATTATAAAACGTATAATATTTAACCATTGTTCTGATGATCGATTCCTCACTTTTTTTTTAATCACTAACTATAATGTGACTAAAAATGATTAATGAGCATTTTTTTCTATAATAAAACGCGTTCATTATAGATAGTTCGTTTTTTTTTTAACTTTTTATTTTTAATACATTAGCTTTATATATATTAGAACTTATATAAAAAATAGTACGAGTGTATAGACTTATTAGTGTATAAAATTAGCTAAAGAAAAAAATATCCATACAAATAATAAAAATTACTGACTCCATAAAAAAAAATGTAAAAATATTAGCTGCGTTATGTAAAGTATTAAGACTTAACATAAGTTACTTATTGACTGCTAATTCATAGGTAAAAAGAATTATATTTTTTTTGGAGACGACATCTACTTTTTTCATATTATTTATCAGCAATTATTTTGAATTAGAAAATTTAACTACGATCTTTTAAAAAAGCACACATACCAAATGGCATGTTATTAATTCAAACTTTTGCTATATGATAACAGATCTTCTAAATAGTCTAAATTATAAATTTAACATTCTTAAATAAATCTATAAAAACTTTCAATTAGAAATTTGATAGACTACCGAAAAATATAATATATATATTATATAATATATAAACATATATAAAAAAATAATTATTTTTAATATTGAAAGTCAATGAAAATATTATTGCAAAAATTGGTTCTGTGCGAAAAGAAACGAAAAGTCTAAGAGCATCTACTATCACAAAGGTTATCTCAGCAGAGTAATGATCTGTATTTATAATTATTTAAAAAAAAATATTATCTGAATTGTAGTAATAACTAATTTTTTTTTTTTTTGATGTATAAAATTTCATATATTTTACCTCAGAAATTATTACCACAGATTAGAAGGATTTTTAATTATTTCTTTTTTAATATGATTTTTTTGTATTTTAATATTTGAAGTAATATTCATTTTTCAATTTGGAAAATATAGCTCTGTAAATAAACAGTTGTTAAATTTATATATTATTAAAAGTAAATTTTATTTAGTTTAAAATTTGCCATTTTATATTATAAATTTATTAAGTACCAAAAAGTACATAAAAATTGTAAAAAGTTTCTACGAAAAATTTCTACTTTTCCAGTGATGCGGCTGATGTTTCCGTCGGTGCATATATCAATAAGTAAAATTTTCATATATTAAGCTCTAAAAATATATAAAAAAGCCATTATATCCTCAAAAAGTAACTGACAGGTGTCCATTTTGGTCTGAAGGTGTCATTGGATCGTATTTCTTTGAACATAAAGATAGAGAAATCGCTTTAAAATTGAAGATTTTAACATAGACTATACACAGTTTTAGCAATACAGTGATCTAAGCCAAACAAAGTACAAATTTAGAGCTTTCTTCCGCGAACAGAACACAGGACAAGATCGTGTGATTTGACACAGTTGGATTTTTTTTGTTGGTAAAACTAAGCAGTATTTTGTATTAACGTAGATAATTTTTAAGCTTGGAAATATTTTTAAATCAAGTAATTGCCGAATTACATTTCGAAATGTGCAAAAAAGTCATCAACAATTATCTTAAAAAGATAGAGTTATAGAAGAGGTTTCGTAAAAGTCATTTAAATAATATTATTTTTATTCATAATGGCAATGTTTAGAAAATATACCAGGGGTATAAGCTTAAATCCGCTGTTTGGTCATAGATGGCGTGAGTGAGCGTATTAAGCTACCATGGGCCCGCCATACTTTTTTTTAATGAGTTTGACATTTGTCAACATTAATCAGTGCACATTGTCAGCAATTTCGTATAACAACATACATTTTTGCTTTGGTAATCATGTCTAGTTTTGTGGCAGAAAAAGAGTATATGCGGGAAGCTCTGCTTTTCTGCTCCAATTTGAAGAAATCGGCTACCGAACCGCATCAAATGCTTATAGAGGCCTTTGATGACAGTGCTTTAAAGGAAACAACGTGACGAGATTGGTTTAGGTCGGTTCAAATTAGACCTAGGAAGGTTGAGGACCATCAATTGCAGGCTCTTTTGGACGAAGACGATACCCAATCGCAAAAAATGCTCGCGGAGCAATTGGGTGTTACTCAACCAGCCATTTCCATGCATCTGCGTATACTGGGGAAGATTGAAAAGATCGAAAAATGGGTGCCGCATGAATTGAACGATAGGCAGATGGAGCGACGCCAAAACACATGCGAAATCTTGCTCGCCAGACAAAAAAGAAAGTCGTTCCTGCATCGGATTGTGATAGGCGATGAAAAGTGGATATATTTCGAGAATCCTAAACGCAAGAAACCGTGGGTTGATCCCGGCCAACCAATAACATCTTCCCCAAGACCAAATCGCTTCGGACGGAAGACGATGCTGTGCGTTTGTTGGGATCAGCAGGGTATCGTCTACTATGAGATGTTGAAACCTAGTGAAACTGCCAATGCCCACCGCTACCATCAAGAACTGATCAAATTGCACCGTGCCCTGCGTAAAAAAAGGACGGATTATCAACAAAGACATGAAAAGCTGATTTTCCTCCACGACAACGCACCATCGCACACGTCAAAAATGGTCCGAAACTACTTGGAGACACTCAACTGGAAGGTGCTACCCCACTTCGCTTATTCTCCACACCTGTCCCCTTCCGACTACCACCTGTTTTCGTCGATGGGCCACGCGCTCGCTGAGCAGGATTTCGTCCGAAAATGGCTTGATGATTGGTTTGCCTCGAAGGAGAAGGAATTTTTTTGGCGTGGTATCCACAAATTGCCCGAGAGATGGGAAAAATGTGTAGATAGCGAGGGCAAGTACTTTGAATAAATTTGTTTTTGCTTTTAATGAAAAAAAAACATGTGTTTTTTTGACTACAAAACAGCGGATTTAAGCTTATGCATATGGTAATTAAAGATAAATGCTATTAAAGTTTAAATTTTAAGTATGTTTGATTTAACTTTATTTTTTAAAGTATAAATTGGAAAACGCTCTATTTATTACATATAAATTTAGTATGTTTATAAAGCTCTTATTAGCTTGAGTTTTACTATAGCAAAATGGGTAACATTGGTCTCTCTTTAAAGTGATTATTTTTTTAAATTGTTCCCGACTAATTTACAAGAAAAGCATATTTAATTTTTTTCTCCGACTATATAGAAATAACCTATGTATGTGTACATCTATTATCACTAAAAAAGTTTTAAACAAAAAATTAAATATTTCTTAATTTTCTTAACATGAAAAAAACTGTTTTTTACATACTATATTGACGTCATAGTAAAATATAAAGTTTTATCCGATTCTATTCCTTTTAAATGGTATCGGATAAAAACTAGACAAGTAAATTTAAATAATAAATAAATTACTGAGCTTGTTTAACGTCAATATGAATTTTTAATTAAAAAAAGATAAAGTACGCGTGTAATCATAAGGTTGAAATTAATATTTATTCGAATAATCTTAACAGAAGATATCTTAAAAATTATTCTTTTCTATGTATTGTATGCATACGTATAATAAGGCATTTTCTAATAATAGTTTTCTTTTCAGAAAGAAAATTCCTTACAATAATACAAGTGAAAAAATATATGAATAAGTTAACTATCAATTATAAATTAATTATTAATTATTGTTTAACAATCAGTATTAATCACATAAACTTGTACAAGTACACATAACTTGAAATCATTGAAATTCTGTTCACATAATCACGTTGATTTTACTTGTATCTTTATTTATTTTATATACTTTTATTCGAGGATTTGTATAGCATTCAAATTAAAGATTTTATTAATATTTCCGGTAGAGAAGATTATCTTCCGAATTTATTTTCATCAAAATGAATAGATTTATTTATAAATTTCTTATATATAATCAGTTGAGGACACGTACATCTATAATAATTATTGTATTTTTTTTTTTTTTGTAAGTTAAAAGCCAAATAATTTTTTATTGTTAAAAAACTCATATAATATATTAAAGTTACCTTAAATTTTCACATGTAATTTATTTGGAAAAGTTCCAATTTTAAAAATAAATTTATTAAGATTTATTAGTAAAAAACTTTTCTATATTTTAGTTAATATTTAAATTATTTGGTGAATATTTTTATGACTATTATTAATACTTTTGGAAAATAATATCTTAAATAAATTAATTTGACCATATTTATGATGATAGATTTTAAAAAAATATTAAATTTATTTGCAACGAATTTTTGTTGTATTTTTTATACCAATTTATAACTCATACAGGGTATGTATGGCAGCAAAGTTTGTATGAAGCAGTGAAATTTGGTGCCATAATGTGAAATTAAATTTTATTTTGAATTTGGAAAATTCGTTAGTTTGACTTATTAGGTATAAAGAGCAGCAGTTTTTCGTCGGCATAAAGAATTTTTAAGGGGTTTGGGGGTGGGGGTTTTGTTTGTGAGAATCAGAGAAAGACAAACCCTACTCAAAGAGGCCTTTTCAACATCGAAAATTGATAAAATTGTATTTTTTTTTTATAAACGGGAGATTTTTATAAAAGGAGAATAAACTGTCAACTAGGTTTTTTTATAGAGAAGCCCCCGAAAGGCTCAGAAAAAGAGTTCTTCCGTTAAAAAAATTATTCCTGTATCTCTCTTTTTATCTGATCACTATTCATGTGATTCTTTGTGTTCTCCAAAATAAAATAAAAAACAATTAAAAGAACGTTATACTAATACTGTTTATAACATCCAAAGGCTAAAGGATTGTAACCGAAGAGCTGAAGACGATTCATTTGAAGCCTTCCTCCAGCATTGCTACGAAAAGCGTAAAGAACATAATCCCACCGATATATAGTTGCTCAAAGGAAACTAATTTAATAGTCATAATATTAATGTTAAAAAATTAAAAAAAAAATTATTGGAAAAAAATAAAAATTCATCTGATTACTTTCTGCCACACCTCATTTTATACAATAAATTTTATTAATAAATTTATTTCTAAAATACCTTCAATAAATCTTTATTTCGTTTTCACTATAAAAACTTTAAAGTATATTGAAAGTAATATTTATGTTATATAAAAAACATGTTTTTAAAAAAAAAATTAAGTTTAGTATTAATAGAAATAAATCAAGATTAATAAGTTCATTTTGAAAAGAATTTGATTTTTATAATAAAACAAATATTGGCATATTTATGAACAAGAATTTATCTTGTTTTTAATAATTTAAATAAATTTATTATAAAATTATTTTATATACGTGTATATATAAATAAATAAGATTTAAGTAGAATATGATGTAAAGAAGAAAATAAGTTATTACATATTCAAATGTACAATATTCGTAATAGTAGTGTTTTAAGTCAAAATAAAATAATTTTAATTCTTAGAAATATTTTGTTTTTATCATCAGCTTGTTTACATTCAATATTTTCTAGAAAATAAAATTAATAATAATAAATTATTGATATTTATTGAGAAATATAAAATGGTTTCTTTAGAATTAAGTTAGCATAAATATGTTTTGGATATATTTGCTTTTAATACAAAAATACAAAATTCAGTTTATTTTCTTATTTTTTATTTAAAGTTATTTCATTGTATAAATTAAATCCTTACCAGTTATTAAGTATAAAAGCAGAATATTATGAACTAAAGTAAATCAAAAAGATTAAAAACTGTCATACGAATATGGAAAAATCAGCCTAATTGTTATTCATTAGTAAAAAAATTAAAATATTTCCTTAAAAATATGATCATATAATTGTATAGGTGCGTATTATTTTATTTTTATAATTTTTTCCTATATAAAGAACCGATGATATTCGTGATATGAATAAATAAAATTTTTTAAATATTTTTATATGAATTTTGATTAATAAGTAAAATGAATTTCGTATAGACGAGAAAAAGTAAACACGATTTCTTGCTTTCAAGTTCGAAAAAAAACTTCCGTACATGTTTCACAATATTGTTTTCGGTTGAATTAATTATACAAAAATATTCTTAACTGTTACGATATGGATCATATTATAAACACATAATTAAAATTAAAAAAAAAAAAAATTTACTAACTCACCAAAAATAATTCAGAAAATTTGAATTTTTTTTTATTAAATTTAATAAAAGTTTTCGAACTGAACTGACTGACAGTACACTATACTTTACTGTTAATGACTAAAAACGGTGGAACATAGTACAAGTCACGTCACTATTCAATCAGGTGCTGTCGAACAGGTATGCATAGTTGTATAATGTTAACATATTTATGCTTATATATTAGATCTAAACATGTATGGGGATTTGTTTGTATTTTACGTTCACAATTGTTACACGAATAACAGAATGAAGTCTTTATTTATTCTCGGAAGTACGATTTTGTTATTTAGTTAGAACCATTTTTTTTACATTCTATATCCGGTTTAGTTAGCATTTTTTTAGTCCCAAACAGATTTTGAACAAATAAATGTTTTGAATACCTACTAATTCTGCATAAATAAGCCAACAGCATAATCAAAATAATGATAGACTTACCTGGAATTTAAGTTTTTTACTGAAGCAGAACTGAAAACAATTTTTTTTGTACACTTTTTGTTTAATAAATAAATGCATTTATTTATGTTTAAGTGAAAATTTCAATATATTTGCTATTTGGTATTTAGTTGTTTATGTTTTATTACACATTCACAGTGGCTAATAAAATTAGTTAAATATTATATTTGCATAAATTATTTTATCTTGTATAAAATCTTAATTTACTTATTACTTTTTTAGATTATGGAGTTGTGAAAAATTTTAATTAACTAAAAATATGTCTTATTATAATTATGGATTATTTAAAAAAAATAATAAGCAATATTCAGTAAGTTTTGCATTATTTTTTTTTACAAAAATAAGTAATATTCAATAATATCTATAATATTGTAAATATACACACTATGAAATGAACTTTTATTACATAGATTATGCACAAAAATAATAATAAATATCTGGAAAAAAAATTATTATATTCAATGCATACACATCCTATAAGGTCAGTTGCATATTATAGTAAAACAGAGAAGGTTAGTGGCATTTACTATGTAATATAATCTATATACTCGTACGTGCGCAAATAATTAATAATACTTCTGTAACCGCATTGTCATCAGAGGTTGTCTAGTCTTATTACTAATTTTTAGTATGAGTAAAATTATATATTGTCCCGCAAAAAATGCATTTTCTATGTGCGCATCTTTTGTAAATATTGATATTTTTAAGATTAAAACAAATAAATTTTTATAGTCAGAATAAAAAAATTTAATATTTTTATGGGAGTTGGAAAGGATGGGGAAATATTAAAAATTGGGTAAAAATTAAAAATTTCCTGATTATGAAGTTCGACAGGAGTATGGCTAAGCAAGCTTATTACTAGCTTTATGCGAAGATTACGGGGGAGTTTGCAGTTTTAGCAGAGATATGCTCCCACAGTATGGTCGTCATTAGTTATATTCCTGTAGAAATTCACGTTCAAAAATTTATTTAATTTTTATCCAAATTTTAATATTTTTCCGTCTTTTTTAACATCTAAAAATTTGAAGTCATTTTTCGACCATAACAGAATAGCGCCCAACAAAGCGCACTCCCAATTTATTTGGCCGCTAAGTGCCATAGGGCGGATTTGGGTATAGGCCACGGAGAGAAGATTTATCTAAGCCTCTCCCACCAACGTCGATGGTCGGCTTCATCCCTCTTTTACCTTTCCTTTTTTTTATATTTTTTTTCCTCTTTTATTCTTTTTAAAATAATTCTTAAATAGCTTCCAAAATTTTTATACCTTTTCTCTCCGACAAATTTTAACCTTTCAAATTTTATACCTTCCCTCTCAATTCCTATTTCTTTCCTTTTACCTGGATAGTTTTTTTTTATAGTTTGTTTTTGGTAAATTTTCTTGAATTCCCTTCCGTTCATTCTTCTGTCTTAACAACTTCGGTTGTCTCCATTATTCCCTATGGTAGGTGTGGTAGCACGCACATCTCTGCTAAGACTTCAAACCCCCTCGTTATATTCGTATAAAGCTAGTGACAAGCACTTAGTTTAAAGAAGTACTGTGTAGGCCTCTACACAAAGATTCTGTCCAAATTTTGTTGGCAAAACATTCATAGAACGCACACACATGTAATACAACAGAAACGGCGTAAATCATTGGGGGCCAATTTAAAAGTTCAGTATGCGATTGAAGCGGTTCGTTTAAAACCATTTTTCATGTGTGAAATCATCTACACATACACGTATGCGTAAAGAAGCAGATTTTTTAATATTGCGGGTCTTGTTTGATGGAATTAGTTTTATAAATATGCAATAAAACACAGTATTCTATTTTTAAATATTTATTTATTTATTATGTATTTTCATTTTATTTATTTCACTGTATATTATTTAATAAAACAGAATTTTTAAAGTGGGGAATAGTATATAAAAATATGAACTGTAAGTTATTTGATTATATGAAAGCAATTATGTGCACAATAAGATGTTAATCGTATACAATATTAAAGAAAATGTTTTAAAACTAAATTACAAAATGCAAAATTTAATGTACTTAAAAACTTAATAACTAATAATTTTAAAAAATTAAAAAAATATTATTTAGTAAATGCATTATAATGTGGTATAATAGAGCAAATAAAACAAATTTATTTAAATAATAAGCTTACCGAAGAATAAACTTTATTTATTATAACACAATGAAAACAGCAATGGAAAATAGACAGAAAAATTCGGTCCCTTAAACTTTCTTACACACACTTTATATACACCGGCACTGTACTATTTTATGGTAAACATTGAACTGTCAACATCGGATTCACAAATGACAAAGCTAACCCCCAAGTCTCCACTTTCATGGAGAATTAAAGTTTTCAAACTCTCCGAAAGTCTACAAAATTGAGGCGATTTATATTTGATTGATATTTACGAAATGTATAATAAACCTAAAATAGAATTCCATTTCGTATCAAAAGATTGTACAAAAAATAAAAATGACCTATCGTTGTATTTAAATTGTATTTTCGTTTCCAATAAGTGAATTAAAATAAATATAAATTATGCGTTTGCAATTAAATAAATTTCGATTACGACACATAGATGGCAGTGGGTGTCATGTCTACATAAAAAATTTTTGACAGTCATATCCCCCTCGTAAAAGTTTGTACACAAAATTGCATATACATATACGGTAAGGGGCTATCCAGGTATTCTTTAATCTAAGGACAATCATACCTACCAGAATAATGTGCTCTCTGAGTATGGTCGTCATTAGTCATACTCCTGTAGAACTTCACGTTCGTTCAGGATATTTTTAATTTTTATCCATATTTTAATACCTTTCCATCCTTTTCAAGACCTAAGAATTCTTTAAATTTTTTTTTCTACCATAACAAAATTTCTAATCAAACACAAAATGGTTGTGTTTGTATTATTAAATCTAATTTTTTTTGGATCTATTTAAATATTTATAACCATAAATATTTAAAAAAATTTCTTTTAATTTTACCATTACTATTATTATTATTATTAATATTGTTATTATCTTTAAAAGTTGTTCGTTTAGTTTATTCTATTAGAAAAATTAAAATACGAATGATTTCACCAAAAAGCTCATAACTGCCAAGTTTTCCCAAAAAAGCTTTATTTTCATTACACTTGATTCATGAATTTGTTATAAAAATATTCTTAAAAATTAATAAAATAATAATTAAATAATTATAATTGAAATAATAAAATTAAAAAAAAATATATTGTATAAAAATATTGTCAAAACTGTTCTAAACTTCCGTTTATGTATAAATTTTTTTACGAGTAACTAATTTAAGCCAACAACTAATCGTAACATTTCAGGTTTGAGCATAGGCTAAGCAAGTATGAGAAAGCATTTCGAAGTATTTAGAACAGTTTTGACGATTATAAAATAAATATTTCATATTTTTAAAAATAACTTTTATTTACAAAAGAAAAAACAGTTAACAGCATTTATTTTATGTGAAATTTAAAATAAAAATCTTTTTTTAATTACCTGAGAATATTTATTTTCTATTATTTACTCGTAGTAACAAAGTTTCTAATTTATACGTTTTACAAAACATTAAGATGTTTTTAATTAAATATTAAAAATTATAGTTTTAAATAATAGGTAATCTATGAAAAAATTGCAATTAAACTATTTTTAATTTTTTAATAGATTTAGACGTTCTAATATTGTTATAAGTTATGTTCTATACATAACATTTTAATATCTATATTATAGCCAAAAGTTTATTATTTATTGTTATGTACTTTAAAATATTGATTCGGAACGTGATGAATGATGGCATTGTGCATAATCACTATAGTGTAAATGGAGAACCACGCATTCGATGTTAAGATATGAACTGCATTGTTAAAACGAAAAATAATGAATATGAAAAACAAAAGATATACATTCTATAGAGTTATTTAAGAAAGATTTCTATAATCTAAGATTACCCAAAGAGTTAAGATGAACTCATTTTTTACACTCGTAATAATTTTAAATAATAGAAAAATCCTTTCCATTATATTATAAGGTAATCTTCTTAAGTAGATAATATTTTAGGTTCTGTGTTTTTTTTTAACTTCAGTTAATGTTTATTTATCACGTATTGATGATGTACCACAATCTACAAAATTGTCATTATTCTGCAAAGAAAACTACCAGGCGCGTCATTTCGAAGTTAATTATAAATTGTATAGCATTAAGGAATCATTCAATAAGAGGCCGGTTATTTATTCATGAATATCTATTTTGTCCCCTTCAAAGTAATACCCACCAGATATTATACACTTGTGCCAACGTTTTTCCCAATCGTCGAAGCACTTCGAAAAATCATTTTTTTTATCTCGTTCAGCTCCTCCTTCGATGCCGTCTTTATATCCTCAATCGTAGCGTAGCGTCGTCCTTTCATGGGGCTCTTCAGTTTCGGGAACAAGAAAAAGTCACAGGGGGCCAGATCTGGGGAATAAGGTGGCTGAGGCATTATTAGTGTGTTGTTCTTGTCCAAAAATTCGCGCACAAGCAACAATGCGTGAGCAGGGGCGTTATCATTGTGCAAAAGCCAATTTTTGTTCTTCCACAAATCCGGGCGTGTCTGTCGGATCGCTTCGCGCAACTTGCGCATAACTTGCAGGTAATATTCCTTATTAACCGTTCTACCCTGTGGTAAGAACTCATGATGCACCACGCCTTTGAAATCGAATAAAACTGTAAGGAAAACCTTCACATTCGACCGAACTTGGTGTGCTTTTTACTCGGCCCTCTGAGAACATTTTGTACCACCGATAAACGTTGCTTCGGTTCAAGGTACCTTTACCATATGCCACAGTCAACATTCGAAATGCGTCCGCGCAATTAGATTTATTTTTTACACAAAATTTGATGCAGATTCTTTGATCCATTATTTGGAATGAGCAAAAATCGAAGACGAGCCAAAACACATGCAAGCAAAACAGCTGTCAAAAATTAACTGAACATTCAAAATGGCCGAACTTGTCGGCATAAGTGAGAGACATTAGTACCAATATAACGCCACAAAAAAATAAAAAATCGAATATACATAACCCGCGGAAATTCAAAATTCATATAAAAATTGATACTTTTTGAACAGACCTGTATCAATCAAGTGATGACCGATTTATAGCTCGAAATTGTGCAAAACATTTATCGAAAATTACCTCAAATTTATTTATTTAGCATATATTTAAGAAACATTAAATTTAATGCATAAAAGCAAAATATAAAAAATTTTAATTAAATAAAAATTTGATCCAAATTTTAAATTTTGAATATGTTTTATTAGACAATAATTTTCAAAGCACAAATTGGATAAGCATTTATGTGAGTGGTAGTGAACGGAGTGCCACAGGATTGGCATAAGGATGGTTGGTATTATCAAAAAGTAAATCATCATTGAAAACGGTGTGTCCAATTCGAATTCTCAGTAGCCAGGATTTTGGTAAGAATGTTGAAAAAAAACGGAGAGTTTCTTTAGCCAACTTGCCAGCACTTTTTATTACCCAAAAATCCCATATGCCACAGCACTCAACGCTACTCAACACTCTTGTTACTAAGAAATAGGATATGTTGAATTACGCAAAGTACTGGGTCTAAAATTATTTTCTTTTTATATATAATATTAAAATATTTTATACGAATCTTTAAAATAGAACTGAAATTCGAATTAGATTTCTTAAAATAAAATTTATCTAACCGGATTTTTATTCTGTCACATTAACTTAGAAATATCTTCTATTTTGTTATAATAAAACAAAAATATTAGATTCCCAAAAAAAATAATGTTGATCTATACTCCTATAAAATATGTTTAATATTCAAAAAAAAAAATGAATTTTATTTCAAAACAAATACTAATGATCAGGATTGAATGGTTTTTATTTTATCTTCAAGGTAGGAAAATAAGTAAAATAGTGCCAAGAGAAAAGCAAAATGCCAGTCAAACGAAAATACTTAATGAATTCTGTTCAAATTGCAATAGTACTAAAAACGCTATCGTTCTGAAAATAAATATTATTTCTATTGCAACCACTATACTAAGAGATGGAAATTTTTGATAAAAATATGCACTTATAGTCCACAGAAACTCTTGACAAATGCTTTATCTTGATTAACCCAGTTGCCAGTTGTACATACTGTCTGATAGATTATTTTCCTTTTCTTTATCAAGGCAAAAATGATATAAAAACATTTCAAATGGAAAATGATTCGTTCATAGAAATTGAACAAAATATATGCACTTATAAAGGGCAAAAAGCAAATACGAATATTACAGCGTTTGCAGAGGTTCTTGATATCATTTTTTTAAATATAAAAAAAATAAAATGTCTTGAATAAATCTTACAGTAGAATTTCTGAATTCAATTTAAATGGACCACTATGTCATTTGTTATTATAGTCATACGTATATTCGTATTCAATTCAATTCTTAATACTTATTTGAAAAACTTTAACCAATTCTTTCCTTCCGTATTGTGTAGTAAACTTTTCTAGATAATTTTTAAGTTTTTCTTCCGCTTACACATAAGAGCAACATACAAGTTCATCGTAACAGCAAAATTAAACTTTTTCATAAATTACTTGTAACAAACGATTTTTTTTATTTAAGACACTCTTTTTTAAAGCTATTGTACTTTATTTGATTCTTTGTTGTTAGTATTTTCTGCAAAACTTTTAAGTAACCAATTAGTTTTTTTTTAAAAAAATCAATGAAAATAGCTTTAAATAAAATGCAAACAAATTAAAGAATTCTTAAAATTTTATAAATAATATCACTTCAAATAATTTTTACTATTTTCTACTTTATGAGGTAATTGGACTGATTTTTGTATGCAGTTTTATTTTGATTTTTTTTTATCAATGTTATTCTTTTTAAAGTATTGGGTTGTTCGGAAAGTAATTTCGTTGTTTCCCAACAGAGGACCTAATTGTATTTTTCCACAAACAACTTCACATTTACGCCACATAATCATATGTATTTTGACAGCTGACATAGCAATTTTTGCTTGTGAAAAATTCGATTGATTCTTTTTTTTTTTATTTTTTATTTTAAATGATATCTACAACTACTTATGCTAGTAACAAGCAGATTTTTTACGAGAATATACAAGGACATGAAGACATGTGGAGGAAAACACCCATCGATGTTACCTCTAGAACAGGGTAATTTTATTTTATAATTTTAGAGAATCTTTCGGCCATCGCCGTTTTAAACGTCGATGGGTGTATAGTGGAAGGGTGGGAGTGAAAAGTTCCCTTCTTGAAGGATTAGGGTGGAAGGATAAATGCGAATGGAATTTTTTATATCGGGAGATACATAGTTCACGAACAAATGGAACATTTAGGTCACGGTGGATAACAGTGTTTCGCACATAAAAGGGGGCATTGACAATTTACGAAGGATTCGGGATTGTAGGGATTGGATTGGTAGGAAGTTGGAATGCTTAGTCGAACCCCAAAGTTCTAGACCATATGTCCATATTGGTTTTAGAACAGTATTATATAGTAATATTGTAGTTTACTTGTTGTTGTAAGTTTTGATTTACTGTCTAGGAGACGTAATAATTGTTTGTATCGTCCGTTAAGTTCACGTCTTTTAGTTGTCGAATATAAGTCCAAGGTAACGTTCGCTATTTTTTGTGGAATAATACTGCCGTTTAGGGTTATATCGGGAATTTGTTCTCGGCAGAGTGTGAAAGTTACATGAGCAGATTTTTGCTCATTTACCTTCACTCTCCACCTTTTGAACCAAGTTTCTAAGGAGTGGATATGGTTCTGTAGGATACTAATGGCTGTGGAAGGATCTTTGTGATGTGTCACGATGGCTGTATCGTCAGCATATGTTGCGGTTAGGATGTTGTTGTGTCAAGAAATGTCATGGGTATAAATGTTATATAGGATAGGACCTAGGATACTTCCGTGAGGGACACCGGCGGAAATTGGATAAATGTCAGAGTACTCCATATTTTCAGCTACCTGAAAATATCGGTCTGAGAGATAAGATTTAAGGATGTGGAAATAACTCGAGGGTAGGACTCGCTGCAACTTCCAAAGAAATGTCAAGAAACACGCCTGGGCAGTATTCCTTTCGCTCTAGCGAACATGCGAACACTGCTGGATAGTGGAATGCTCAGGTCGAAATCCAAACTGATGCTGAGGAATGACACCCTCGGTTTCAAAAATGGGATAAAGGCGTTTTAGGATTAATTTTTCTAGGATTTTTGATAACATGGGAAGGAGGCTTATAAGTCTATATGAGGTAGGAAGGTTTTTGGGCTTATTGGGTTTTGGGATCATGTTAATTATGGAAAACTTCCACAGCGAAGGAAAAAATGATGTGCGGAGGATACTATTATAAATATAGGTTATAAGGACAAGGGTTTTTTTGGAAATTTGTTTCAGGATTTCTGAAGTTATTAGGTCATATCTTGGGGCTTTTTTATTGGAACGATTGATTCTGTAAAGTAGTTTTTGGTTGATACCCTTTTAAATATAGAAAGTGAAAAACAGAATTTTCGGCATATTTTATTTTTTTTACTATAGAAGAAATAAAAATGCTTTTCAAGCAAGAAAAAAATTATTCGATGTTTATAGAGAAGGTTTGTTAAGTGAGTGCCAGTTCCAAAAGTGGTTTGCAAAATTTCGATTCGGCAATTTTGATCTCGAAGATATACCATAATCTGGAAGGCCAGTTGAAGCTGATGAAGACACAATAAAAGCATTAATTGAATAAAAACTCGTGAGATCGCTGAGAGATTAAATTTATCCAATTCGACCATTCATGATCATTTGAAACGGCTACGTTTAATGTCAAAGATCGAGATGAGGTTCTTCATCTTCTTACGGAAAAAAATTTGTGCCGTCGTATTGACGTTTGTGATTTGCTTCTCAAACGCCAAGAAAATGATCCATTTTTGAAGCGTATCATCATTGGGGACGAGAAATGGGTTGTCTACAACAATGTTAAGCGCAAGAGATCCTGGATTAGAAAAGATAAGCCGGCTCAAAGCACTTCGAAACCCAATATTCATTAAAAAAACGTTATACTATCTGTTTGGTGGGATTTCAAAGGACTCGTTTATTTTGAGCTTCTACCGAGCAACACAACGATCAATTCTGAAGTCATCAGTTGGACAAATCGTAATGAACCGAAATTACTTTCCGAACAACCCAATAGTTTTATTGGGTAGGTATACAACAGTGGAGGTGTTTTTTACACTTTTCGTAGCAGTGCTGGTTACACTGTTTTGGATGTTATTCTCAGTAACAAGAAAACATTCTTTCAAATGTTTGAAGTACAAAAAACTTGGGCAATAAACTTAAATCACGTAAAATAGGTGGCTGGAAAACCTCAGTTCGACAAAAACTCGTTGATGGAGGTGGCCATCTCTTCAGAAAGCGTCGTTGTTATGGACCAACCAAGTGTCTGCCATATTCGATCTAACGTGAAGAACCATTTTTCTGGTCCTTTTATGGACTTTTCATCATTTTCAATATAAGTCGACTCAAGAGCTGTCTCCCGTTCTGTATTTTTATCAGTTTTCGCTGTTGAAGGCCTCCTTGAGCCACATTTTTTTTGCAACTATTTTATTTTATTTTTATACATCAATACTACACATATTCCTTTAAAAGAAGTTCTATTGGTCATTTAAATATCGGTGAAAACGTTGTTTCCACTCTGCCATGAAGTGCTGGAAGGCTCCATATAGAGTCACCTTCGACTCCTCTGTTACATTTTTTTCTATGTTATTGACAGAACGAAGATGACTGTACTATCAATAACATTCAAACGAGTGTAACAAAGGATATTTCAAGTGTCTTATGGTATTGTGGGGGAAAAAGAGTCATGCTGACTTAGTTTAGATGGATGAGGTAGCTGGAGAACTATCGTAATCCATTTTACCAGAAAAAAACATGTTGATGGAGATTTTCATGTGACAGGTGATCATTCAAGAATCTACCATGTCCGTTCTGCCCCGAAGAAATTTTTTTAGACCTTTTACTGATCTTTTAGCTTTAATGTAAATTAATTTTTTTACACAACAAGTACCCCGTTTTTCAATATTCTCTGACTAAGGTTCGTCTGTCACCACATCTGCGTCCTCCAAAATTGCTTTATGCTATCGAAAAAAATGCTTTATGTTGAAATTTTTGTGCCATATCTTATAGATTCATATAAAACTGATTTGAATTTCTTCAAAAAAAAATTGTCTAACAATTCACAAAAAAAAATTAAAATTATTTCTCTTAATCTGTACTAATTTAAAACGATCAAACTATGATAACTGGTATGGAATTTTAGAATTTTCTATTTTAGATGTAATGATTAAGAATATTACATTTAAAAGATGAAAGATGATGTAAATAATACTTTATTAAAAAATACATCAATATATAGGAAAGGAACTTTATCATGTACGAAATCTGTTCAAAAAGTATCGCGAATTTTGAATTTCCGCGGATTACGTATATTCGATTTTTGAATTTTTGTGGCGTTATGTTGGTACTCATGTCTTTCACTTATACCGACAAGTTCAGCCATTTTGAATGTTCAGTTAATTTTTGACAGCTGCTTTGCTTGCATGTGTTTTGGCACGTCTTCGATTTTTGCCCATTCCAACAAATGAATCAAAGAATCTGTATCAAATTTTGTGTGAAAAACAAAATTAATTGCGCGGACGCATTTCGAATATTGACTGTGGCATATGGTGAAGCTACCTTGAACTGAAGCAACATTTATCGGTGGTACAAAATGTTCTCAGAGGGCCGAGAAAAAAGCACGTCAAGTTCGGTCGAATGTGAAGGTTTTGCTGACAGTTTTCTTCGATTGCAGTGGCGTGGTGCATCATGAGTTCTTACCACAGGGTAAGGTATAACCTGCAAGTTATGCGCAATCCAGAAACGCACGGATTTGTGGAAGAACAAAAATTGGCTTTTGCCACTTTTGGCTAAAAGCAACACACTAATAATGCCGCAGCTACCGTATTCCCCAGATTTGGCCCCCTGTGACTTTTTCTTGTTCCCGAAACTGAAGAGCCCCATGAAAGGACGACGCTACGCTACGATTGAGAAGATAAAGACGGCATCGAAGGAGGAGCTGAACAAGATCACAAAAAATGATTTTTTGAATTGCTTCGAGGATTGGAAAAAACGTTGGAACAAGTGTATAGTATAATATCTGGTAAGGATTACTTTGAAGGGGACAAAATATATGTTCATGAATAAATAAATAATTTTTGAAAAAAACACAAAATTTGGGATACTTTTTGAGCAGACCTCTTATTAAGTTAATAGAGAAACAAATTGAAATTGGACAGTTCGGCTGAAAAGTTTATAAGATAACACAGTAAAAATATTTTTTTTTGCAAAATTCATTTTTATTATTCAACATAGTTGCCTTCGAGGGCGATACAGCGATTATAGCGATCTTCCAACTTTGCGATACCATTTTTATAGTACTCTTTCGGTTTTGCCTCAAAATAGGCCTCAGTTTCGGCAATCACTTCATTATCGGTCTTAAATTTCTTGCCGCCGAGCATTCTCTTGAGGTCTGCAAACAGGAAAAAGTCGCTGGGGCCAGATCTGAAGAATACGGGGGATGGGGAAGCAATTCGTAGCCCAGTTCATTGAGTTTGACCATCGTTTTCATCAACTTGTGACACGGTGCATTGTCTTGGTGAAACAACACTTTTTTCTTCTTCAAATGAGGCCGTTTCTAAGCAATTTCTTTCTTCAAACGATCCAATAACGCTATATAATAGTCGCTGTTGATCGTCTGTCCCTTCTGGAGATAGTCAATGAATATTATACTATTTAGTTAGTCTTATATTATCCTGAAAATATACTCCGGAACACCCATTGAGCCCAGGGCGTCAAGAATACAATCCTATTTCGCCGAGTTGAAGACCCTACTTTCCATCTTTTGCTCTCGATAGTGTTTCTAAGCGATTTCTTTCTTCAAACGATCCAATAACGCTATATAATAGTCGCTGTTGATCGTCTGTCCCTTCTGGACATAGTCAATGAATATTATATCATGCGCATACCAAAATACGGACGCCATCACCTTGCCAGCCGACTGTTGCGTCTTTCCACGCTTTGGATTCGGTTCGTCGCTCGCTCTCCACTCTGCCGACTGCCGATTGGACTCTGGAGTGTAGTGACGGAGCCATGTTTCATCCATAGTCACATATCGACGCAAAAATTCGGGTTTATTGCGCTTGAACAGCTCCAAACACTGCTCAGAATCATCAAAACGTTGTTGTTTTTGGTCCACAGTGAGCTCACACGGCACCCACTTTGCACACAGCTTTCGCATGCCCAAATATTCATGCACGATATGTCCAACACGCTCTTTCGATATCTTCAGAGTCTCAGCTATCTCGCTCAACTTCACTTTACGGTCATTTAAAATTATTTTGTGGATTTTTTTGATGTTTTCTGCCGTAACCACATCTTTTGGGCGTCCACTGCGTTCTGCATCAACTGTGCTCGTACGACCAGTTTGAAATTGACGAAAGCAATATTTCACAGTTGAAATAGCTGGAGCAGAGTCCGGATAACGTTTGTCAAACCATGCTTTGGTTTCCACTGTATTTTTTTTCCGTTAAAAAGCAATGCTTTGTCAATACACGAAATTCGTCTTTATCCATTTTTTTTTCAATAACAAAAGTTGCTTCACTCAAAATGCTATATCTCAAGAACCAATCGACCGATTGCTGTCAAATTTTGACAGGAATCATTTGAAGGATGATGCCTTAGATTAAAGAATACCTAGATAGGCCCCTACCGTATATGTATACGCATTTTTGTGTCCAACTTATTGCCAAGCGGTGAGAAATGGCAAAAGCAGGATATTTTTGTGTATATTTTTTTATGTAGACATGACACCCACTGCCATCTAGTTGTCGTAATACAAATTTATTGAATTGCAAAACTATAATTTATATTCATTTTAATACACTTATTGGAAACAAAAATACAATTTAAACACAACGACAGGCAATTTTTATTTTTTGTACAATCTTTTGATACGGAATGGAATTCTATTTTAGGTTTATTATTCCTTCCGGAAATATCAATCAAATATAAAGCGCCTCAATTTTGTAGACTTTAGGAGAGTTTTCAAACGCGCCATTCTCCATGAAAGTGGTGACACATCGAAAACAGCGGCCTATTTTTCTCGGTTGTTTTTTTTGCGGTTCGGAAAGTGTTTTTAAAAGTGTTATTTCCATCTTTTTAGAAGTATTTACGGAAAAGTAAGTATTTATACAAATTGTTATATTATTAATAAAAGTTAATACGAAGTTTTTATTTCAGGAAATGAAGTGTTTTGTGAGAAATTGCTTCTCATACGAAAATATGAGGAAGCCGGGAATTTCTTTCTTTCGGTAAGTTGACATATTTATTTTTACAAAACAAAATAAGTAAAACTTTATTTGTGATGTGCCTAAATGGCTTTTAGTGATATCTTTTGTGTAAAAAGTGGTTAAAAAGTGAAAAATTCGACATTGAATAAATGTAAACAAATCCGATGTTGACAGTTCAATGTTTACCATAAAATAGTACAGTGCCGGTGTATATAAAGTGTGTGTAAGAAAGTTTAAGGGGCCGAATTTTTTTAATAGTGTAAAAAATACGTGAATTTCTATTAATTCTTAATTGTAAAAGTAAATGTTACGATCGTATATTTATATGTTAACTTTACAGGTTTCCACAAAATAAATGGTTGCGGGAGAAGTGGATTGTGGCAGCAGCATCCGGTATTCCCAAGAATAAATTATATACAGTGAAATAAATAAAATGAAAATACATAATAAATAAATAAATATTTAAAAAAAATACTGTGTTTTATTGCATATTTATAAAAATAATTCCATCAAACAACAAGACCCGCAATATTAAAAAATCTGCTTCTTTACGAATAAATAATATCACACATGAAAAATAGTTTTAAACGAACCGCTTCAATCGCATACTGAACTTTTAAATTGGCCCCCAATGATTTACGCCGTTTCTGTTGTATTGCATGTGTGTGCGTTCTATGAATGTATTGCCAACAAAAGTTGGACAGAATTTTTGTGTAGAGGCCTATCTAGTACTTCTTTAATCTAAGGATGATGCTTTGTGATAATTAAGTAGATTTTTGAAAGAGGCGCCATCTAGACGTCAACCTTATAAACTTTTCAGCCGAACATTTCTTTCCAGTAATTAGTAATCTTTGCTATGACCAGATATTCGCTCGGATATTGAAACAATTACCACCAACTATAAATTCTCGTCTGATTAATATAAATTTACTAGTTTTTCCATAATAATAAAATTATTATAAAATTAATTGTGCAATTTGTCGAATAAATAAACTCATTTATATGATTAAATAAATAAATGAATAAAAACATCAATATTACCAATTGAAAATGTATTTTATTATGATTGTTATTATCATTATAGATTTTTGTCCTTTTTTTTTTGTTTTTGTTTTTTAAATTATAATTTCATACATATTATAGAATAGTTTAGTTTAGTTTAAAATAAAAACAATTGGCTTGGCATAATTGATTGAATTACAAAAACTAATATGCATTTTTTTCACTCGATTAATTTTTATAGGATCATTTAATTGAGCTTTGGTCGTAAAATTCGATTATAATAATAACTATAATTACTTATATAATTATTTTTTTAATACATATTATATTGTATATTTATAATAGTTTTTTTTTGTAGCCAAATTAGAAGGCCAAATTAGTCGTTTTTTTGTTTGTTGAGAAACGTTCCTTTTTTTAAGCAATATTTGTTGTATAATTTATTTGTTTTGTCAAAAATTTCGTATAGATTTACTATATATATTAGAATAATTCAATATATAAATAACACATGGAATTTGAACACTATTTTGTTAAATTGTTTATTATTATATATATATTTTTTAAAAAAAATTTATTTAAAATAATTCAAATTAATTGCACGGTACTCTATTTCTACAATAGTAAAGTCTATTTTTGTTTGTTTATTTAAATTAAAATAACAAAAACAAATCGTAACAGCAGATGTAAAATAAATAATAAATATTATAATAGGATATATTTATGTATATATGTGTATTGTGTATTGGTGAAATTATAGTATTAATATTATTATTTATATTATATATTAATAAACTTAATTGGACTTTGCCTTTTCGAATAAGGCATTTCGATGATTTATTTAAATAAAAGGAACTAAATATAATATTTAGAAAATTGTTTAGAAATATTTATATATAATTTTAGAAGTTTATCTTTTTTTTTTTTAAAGAACTATCTTATATTTAAAACAATATTAAGTCAATTTATAATTATCGTTGAATATATTGTATATGTTATATACGTGTATATATATATTTTTGCAAATTTTTTTTTCACGTTAAAATTAATTTAATTCGAATATTTTTTAAATAGTATATTTTTTTCTGTCGTTCACCTATAATGATTATCTTTTATCGTTTTAGTGGAATAAATTTTTTTAAATTTTATTTAATAGACTATTTTTACAATATTGAAAAGATTTTGATCTGGTTGTCATCATTTTATGTTAAATATTCTCATAATTCTGTGCTCATTTCTCCAGCTGTTATGTGCTGTAAATAAAATTTGTAAAAAGAATTTTTATAGAAAATTGAATATAATAGTTTATTATATTATTATTTTTTTAAATATATTGATTATTTTTGAGGTAAATAAAATTCTAAGAGCTAGTATTTATTTCTAAAATTATTACCTACCGAACAGAATTGTTGTATTAACTTAAAATACTATTAAATATTTTTGTAACTATTATTAATGTATTTTTCTATCAGTTCTTTTATAATTTATTCAAGAAAAACTTTAAAGTTTTCTTTAAAATATACTTTTTAATACTTTAACAGAATAGAAGAGTATCAAAAGCTAAAGTTACTAATAAACAAAAACAAAATTCATCACATAATTTATATATTATTAATAATTAATTTTATAAAAAGATTTTAACTCAATATATTTTTAAATTATGAGTGTAAAATTTAAATTTCTGTAAAAACTATTGTTTTTCTTTTATTAAAAAATTTATAAAATAGCTTTTAAACAATTAGTTTTTTTTTTTAAATACACTTAAAATTCTAATTTTGATAAAATATTAACCAAACTTCTTGCAGGACTTGATCCTTTTGAGGTAATTTTTGATTACTTCCTTTTCGTAATATTTCTAACTATATTTCGATCATTTCTAAACCAGGATGTTGGTTTTTAATTGCTCTAAAGTTTAAAAATAGTCTACGTAAACATGATTTTTAGTGCTGCTTCATACAATAAAGCTAACATTTGTCAAGTTGTGTACGAGGGTCGTTCAATAAGTCCTTAGAAAATCCGAGAAATTGCGCTCGTATTAAGTAGCATTATCGACAGGAAAGCTGTTAAAATTTCAGCTCGATCTATAGCGTAGGTCAATTTCTATCGTCGATTAAAGTTAACGACATTTATTTGTGCATAACAATGAAAAAAAGCGAGTTTAGGGCTGTCATCAAACATCTCCATTTGAAAGGCTTAAGCCCGAAAGAAATCAAAGCCGAGTTGGATGCAGTTCATGGCACATCTGCACCTGTGTTTGCGACGGTTTACAATTGGGCGAATGAACTTAAACGTGGCCGTTCATCCACAAAAGATGAACATCGTTCAGGACGCCCAGTTGAGGTGTCTACTCCTGAAATCATCGACAAAATCAACGATCTGATTTTGAACGATCGGTGAATTAAAGTGCGCGAATTAGTTGAGTCCACGGGCATATCACAAGGTACAGTCGCTTCAATTTTGCATGAAAAATTGTCTGTGAAAAAAATTTCGGCAAGATGGGTGCCGCGTTTGCTCTCAGAGGAGAATAAGCGCAATCGTGTAGTGGATTCTGAGGCTATGTTGGCACTCTTTCATCGCAATCCTACCGAATTCTTTCGTCGATATGTCACTGTGGACGAAACCTGGATACACTACTACACTCCAGAAACGAAGAGACAGTCATTACATTGGATTTTCAAGGGTGAACGGGCTCCGAAGAAGGCAAGAACTGTGCCATCGACCGGCAAGGAAATGGCCACGGTCTTTTGGGATTCGCAGGGCATCATTTTTATCGACTACTTGGAAAAAGGAGAAACAATAACAGGAGCGTATTACGCGTCGTTATTGCAACGGTTGAGCGAGGAAATCAAAGAGAAACGCCCCCATCTGAAGAAGAAAAAAATCCTCTTGCATCAGGACAATGCGCGTGTGCACACCTGCGCTGTTTCCATGGCCAAAATTGTGGAATTGAGAATGGAATTGTTGCAGCATCCCGCTTATTCACCAGATTTGGCCCCGAGTGACTATTTTCTTTTCCCCAATCTGAAGAAATGGCTTGGCGGACGACGGTTCACTTCAAACGGATGAGTATTTTGCAGAACTTCCGAAATCCTATTTTTTGGACGGGATAAAAATTTTGGAAAAACGGTTGGAAAAGTGTATAAAGCTAAAAGAAGATTAAAAATAAAATTTTTTTTTTAAAAAACAGTTTTTTTCCATCTTTTTCTAAGGACTTATTGAACAACCCTCGTAGCTTATGGCGCAATCTTGTTGACACCAAATATTATTCAAATCAAAATCTTTGTGTTCAGCCAAAAAATATTAGGTTATTTTAAAGCCAAAGCACTTAGACTATATGGTAACGATCTATTTTCTTTCTTTCAAGGAACTACGGGACAATGACAACTTCAGATAGTCACTTTTCGTGGGCATAATGACTTCTTCATAATCGCATGTGAATTTTTAGAAACTTATACGAGGTCTGTTCAAAAAGTATCACGAATTTTGTGTTTTTGCAAAAATTATTTATTTATTCATGAATATCTATTTTGTCCCCTTCAAAGTAATCTCCACCAAATATTATAAACTTCCAATCCTCGAAGCACTTCAAAAAATCATTTTTTGTGATCTTGTTCAGCTCCTCCTTCAATGCCGTCTTTATCTCCTCAATCGTAGCGTAAGCGTCGTCCTTTCATAGGGCCAAATCTGGGGAATACGATGGCTGTGGCATTATTAGTGTATTGTTTTTGGCCAAAAACTCGCGCAAGAGCAAACGTTGCGTGAGAAGGGCGTTATCATGATGCAAAAGCCAATTTTTGTTCTTCCACAAATCCGGGCGTTTCTGGCTGATTGCTTCGCGCAACTTGCGCATAACTTACAGGTAATATTCCTTATGCACCATGCCCCTGTAATCAAAGAAAACTGTAAGCAAAACCTTCACATTCGACCGAACTTGGCGTGCTTTTTTCGGTCTTGGCTCGTGCGGCAGCTTCCATTGGGATGATTGAGCTTTGTTTTCCACGTCATAACCATAAATACATGATGCGTCATCAGTTATGACCCTCTAGAGCAAATTTGGGTCGTCGCGGACAGAGTCCAACAGCTCCTTAGCAATGTTAATGCGATGCTGTTTTTGGTCGTAATTGGCCAAAACACGGGCAAAAATCGAAGACGAGCCAAAACATGTGCAAGCAAAGCAGCTGTCAAAAATTAACTGAACTTTCAAAATGGCCGAATTTGTCGGCATAAGTAACAGATATGAGTACCAATATAACGCAACAAAAAATCGAAAATCGAATATACGTAACCCGAGGAAATTCAAAATTCGCGATACTTTTTGAAAGTTTTGCTTATTGACGTATCCACCGACTTGCTTAAACAATTCATAATAGAAAATGGCAAATTTTTATCATGACAGTTGTGTATTTTTTTAAGTCAAAAAATAAATAATCATCTATTAAAACGATTATAAAAATATTGCATTTAAATTATAAATACAACATTTAATAATTATTAATAGAAATAATGGAATTTTGTGTTCCGTAGTAATGTGAAAAATTAAAATACAAAAGTGAATTTTCCTCAAGTGATAAAATGAAATGTTGAAAATCTTTATTGAATTTATGGTGTACGCTTTGTGTATGAAGGGGTTTTCTGATAAGTGTTTTCAGGTGCAGATATTAAAATTCATAGTCAACGAATGTGTATACAAGTACAGTGTATGTTTAATTTTATTTTGATAATATCCTGTACGGTATAATTAAATAATATAATTCATAAAAGAGTTGATTGTTTAACTTTCACATATCCATGATAAATGCGGGTTCTTGAGTATATTTGAGTGTATGGCACAGTAATCAAAATTATTCGATTCATGACGATAACATTGAACTACGAACTGATATTACAAATATTTATAATATCAGACGTGTATCTATCAACGAATTATTTTAATCAAATGAATGTAAATATTTCGTTACTTTTGAATATTACATATATGATTACTTCTGCACAATAAAAACAAGTATTATAAATATTAATATAGGAATGAATGGAACTTATACGACGAGTACTTATGTATATTGACGTTATAAACAAATGCTCAGGTGTTTTCAATTGAGAAGGTTCTTATTAAGTAATTATTATGAATTAATGTTTATGTATTTACTGTAAATACTTTCTACTCAATATAATTAATTCAGAAAATTATACTATAAAAACAATAAATGTTAATTCTTATCATACGTACAAATACAGGTACACAGTTAATATTCGTACATTATATGAGAAAATTATAATCGCTTTTCTATTGCTATATAGACTTGTGTAAAAACGGCTTACATTCGTGAATATTATAGACAACACAACTCTGCCATTTGCTGTTAGATATTTTCAATATTATTTCTAATAAAGTATTTAATATACAATATTATTTCTAATATGTAAATATAGGCATTTTTGTCTTAATAGATATCAATTATAAAATAATATGCATTTAAATAGTACGAGGGAGTGGCAAAAAACTAATTAGACTGGCATCACTAATAGCGATCTGGCAATACTGCGGACTATCCCTCTGTGGTAATGGTAACGCAACCCCATATAGCGTCATAGGTAAAGTTGTATTTTTACGAAAAATGGAACGGCAAAATTTAGAGCAACGATGAAGGCCATTCAAATTTGTGTTAAGCTTGGTGAATACTGGAGTTTGACTCAATGGTGAACATTTCTTATCAAGAGCACAAGCTTTTCGTTGGCATAAAGGATTTTTGTAGAGCCGAGAAATAGTGGACGATGAGCCGCAGTCAGGGAGGCCTTCAACATCGAAAACTGATGAAAGTGTGGAAGCAGTGAGCACTCTTATAAGGTCACACCATCAATTAACATTGACGAAACTGATGAGTGAGTTCTTGAAAGACTCAGAAAAAAGGTTATTCGTGTTAGATTGGATATCTAAAGTTAGCCCTTTCTGTCACACACACCAATAAATTTTTAGGAAAAATTATTCGTATGGTTCACAAACTCCCTAATCTACCTGATTTTAGTTTGTGTGCCTTATTTATGTTCCCCAACATACAAAAAGCATACTTAAGAGGACGTACTGTTAATAACATTCAAAAAAGTGTAACCTAGGAACTGTAATTCTAGTTGAAGCCCTCCAGAACTGCTACAAAGGGTGGAAACAAAACCTAAAAATTGGTGCAAAAAAAAAAAAACAGTCTCATTTCTTTTCTAATGCCGCAAACTGTATATAATTTACAAAAAAAATCAAAGGACTAACTATGAATTTTTTATTAGAATTTTGATAAATTAAATTTAAATATGAGAAAATATGATAAAAGTAATTTCCGAAAATATTACTCCTATTTTAGATTACAAAATGTATACAAATGAATTGGAAATATTACTCCAAATAGTAAAATAATTCTTTAAATAATTGAAAATTGTTTTTTTTTTCAAATTACCTTTTTTAATTGTTAAAAATTCTTCTTTGTTTTCTTGTAAATATTGGGTTGTTCGGAAAGTAATTTCATTTTTTCCCAACAGAAGATATCATTGTATTTTTTAACAACCAACTTCACACTTAAGTCACATAATCATATGTATTTTGACAGCTGACATAGCAAGGCTTGCTTGTGAAAAAATTCGATTGATTCTGCATAGTAGTTTTTGGTTGAAACCCTTTTAAATATGGAAAGTGAAAAATAGCATTTTCCGCATATTTTAATTTTTTACTAAAGAAAAGATAAAAGTGCTGTTCAAGCAAGAAAAAAATTATCCGATGTGTATGGAAAAGATGTGTTAAGTGATCTCGAAGATGCACCACGTTCTGGAAGGCCAGTTGAAGCTGATGAAGATACAATAAAGGCATTAATTGAATAAAAACTCGTGAGATCGCTGAGAGATTAAATTTATCGAATTCGACCATTCATGATCATTTGAAACGGCTAGGTTTAATCTCAAAGCTCGACATATGGGTTCCTCATCTTCTTAAGGGAACAAATTTGTGCCGTCGTATTGACGTTTGTGATTTGCTTCTCAAACGCCAAGAAAATGATCCATTTTTGAAGCGTATCATCACTGGGGACGAACAATGGGTTGTCTACAATAATTTTATGCGCAAAAGATCCTGGAGTAGAAAAGATAAACCGACTCAAACCACTTCGAAAGCCAATATTCATCAAAAATAGGTTATGCTATTTGTTTGGTGGGATTTCAAAGAAATCGTTTATTTTGAGGTTCTACCGAGCAACACAACGATCAATTCTGAAGTGTACTGTAATCAGTTGGACAAATTGAATAATTCACTTAAAGAAAAAAGGCCAGAATAAAATATTAATTCACTATAAGAAAATCGTCTTTCATTTTTACAAAAAAAAAAACTAAATTACTTTCCGAGCAACCCTATATTTAAAAAAATCCATAACTTAGCTTCCAGTTTTATCAGTATTTTTGTGTCCGAATATCAAAATTAGAATTAACTAAAATAATTGCTATTCGATTTTCGATTTTTTTTTGCGTTATGTTGGTGCTCATGTCTGCCAGTTATGCCTACAAGTTCGGTCATTTTAAATGTTCATTTAATTTTTGATAGCTGCTTTGCTTGCACGTGTTTTGGCTCGTCTTAGATTTCTGGCCATTCCAATAAATGGATCAAAGAATCTGTTTCGGAAACAAGCAAAAGTTACAGAGGGCCAGATCTGGGGAATACGGTAGCTGCGGCATTATTAGTGTATTTTTTTTTGGCAAAAAATTTGCGCACAAGCAACGATGCGTGAGCAGGCGCGTTATCATGGTGCAAAAGAAAATTTTTGTTCTTCCGCAAATCCGGGCGTTTCTGGTGGATTGCTTCGCGCAATCCCCTGTGGTAAGAACTCATGATGCACCACGCCCCTGCAATCGAAGAAAACTGTAAGAAAAACCTTCACATTCGGCAGAATTTCGGCCTTTTTTCGATTTTGGTGCGCTCGTGCGGCAGCTTCCATTGGTATGATTGAGCTTTGGTTTCCACGTCATAACCATAAACCCATGATTTGTCACCAGTTATGACCCTCTGGAGCAAATTTGGATCGTCGAAAACGGAGTTCAACAGTTCCTTAGCAATGTTAATGCGGTGCTGTTTTTGGTCGAAAATTCGAAGACGAGCCAAAACACATGCAAGCAAAGCAGCTGTCAAAAATTAACTGAACATTCAAAATGGCCGAACTCGTCGGCATAAGTGAGAAACATGAGTACCAACATAACGCCACAAAAAATCGAAAATCGAATATAAGTAACCCGCGGAAATTCAAAATTCGCGATATTTTTTGAACAGACCTCCCTCATACATTAAAAAAAGGATATTGTTGTAAAATGCTGAAACAAAATAATTATTGAATTTAATTTAGAATAGGATTGTGAAAATAAAAATATTTATTATTTAAAAAAAAGAAAAACTCCATATTTTTCCGTTAGGATTACTTTTAGATACATTATCAAAAAAATAAAAACTCACATGAGCTACATTAAAGATTTTCTAAAGGTGTATATTTTTGTTGTTGAAGCTTTAATGTAAATAATTTATTTCCGTAATAACATTTTATTCAAGTCAGTATAATAAAATTCAAATGTAATACATTTAATAATTTCTGAAACCAATTCTGCTTACATAATAGAACAAACATATATAACGCAAAATATACCCTAGGGTTATTGAAAAATATGTATGTCGTCAATAAAAAAAAAGTATAAGACGAGAAATAACAGAACAAAAAATAAAAAAATATATATAAAATGAAACAAAGCCAGGATCCAGTTGAATGGTTCAAAGAACTTGTATGGAAAATCAGTCAAAGCATTGCGAGTTTCTATTGTAGTCTTTTAAAAGATGACTTTTTTATATAGAGGAAATGTGCCATGTTTGAAGCCTTCGAGTATAAAGAGTTTTAAAAGCATTCAACATGCAAAAGGATGGACAGTTGTAAACTATAAACTAGCACAGAAAACCGCCTTTCCCAATGCATGAGCATATTATGCAATTCGTATTCGATCCTGCCATCAATAAATCCAAATAGTTAGACAGTATTTTTCTATAGTTCATAGGGACTCGTAAATATGCTTGCCTGATTAAATGGAACTTTTAAATATCGATTAGAATTGTTGAAAATTACTAGAAAAATTCCATCGAAATATTATTTAAAGCTTTAAGGGAGTATTAATGGAAATATATATTTTGTTTCTTATTAAAAATATTGCATAAATAATTTTTTCATGCAATCGTATTTCATTTATAATAATTGAAATTTTGACTTTAGTTTTTAATTTATGAATAATTTGGAATATAAATTTATAGTATTATTCAGTTTGTTCGAAAATTGGATTTGGAATTTTAATTTGTTGACATTTTTGTTAGCTGTCATTCTGTCAGCTGATATTTAACTGTCACAGTTGGGTTGACGCGGCAATATTTTATTATAATTATTGTTAACAAATTTTATGAGAATAAAATAATTTTTTTATTGTAATTATTGTGAAGCGTAGAAAATTACTTGAAAAATTAAATTGCAATAAAGTGTTTTCAAATTGCACTAAAAAATATGGTGCAGGGTTCGAAAAAGAGTATTTTAGGCGTCGCTCACAGTGGTTGAATCTTTCTCAAAACAGTGTGTGAGATATTTTATCACCGGCGAAGGAGCAAAAACGCTTCAAAACTCCATAGACAACACGTGGTTTTTACAGAAAATTTTTAATGATTGACATAGAGCATTTTCACTTAAGCAGATTTTTGAATAATAAGATATATATCCAATTTTGGTGATGTGAAAATCAAGATTAAATTCATTTAGGACCTTTACACTTTGGTAGTGAGTTGTCATTGGTTCGTTTTTCCTTAAGGACGCTGCTGGCAATGCTGTTATAGTAACTGATCAGCTACATAGAAAGATGCTACAGAACTTTTTTATTCATAAATTGGAGCTTAGAGTTAGATGGTGTATGTTTTCGACAGGACTGCGTCACGTCTCACATTGCATGTGCTACTCGTATAATGAAAAGTCTGCCACTAATGTTTCCTAACCGAATTATATCGAAAAGTGGTGATGTTGGTCATAGATTCAACCGCTCCTGATTTCTTTCCTATAGGAATACTTAATCGGGAATTGACAAGACACAACTGAATAAGTTTTAAGGGAAAAATATGCACCGAAATGAATGAAACTTCACCCCGAAATGTAATAAGCGTGTTGAAAAATACGAGTATACTCGAAAGAGCAGATATTTGATACAAGGCAAAAAAGTTGTAAAATTACTCCTGTTTTTATAAATACACCATGTGATTGATTAAAAAATATATTTTTTGAGTTGTAATTTTTGATCGTATATATAAAAATTATTTCTTATACGAGTATTTCTAATAATTTTATTATACTCTTCAAAAGAAAAAATTCATCATAACAAATTAAGAAATATGATATTATTTATGGTTACTATTATTAAAAATACAATCAATTCTATTTTATAATTTGGAAAATATAGCTTTTTTTTTATTTTACAGTTATTTAATAAATATATTATTAAAAATAATATTTGTTTAGTTTTAATTTTGCCATTTTACATTTAAAGTCAGTTAATTACTAAACAATGCCTTGAAAATTTTTAAAACTTTCTACAAAATTGGGTTGTTCTGAAGTAGGCAGGTTAAGAGATTAAATGGGGCTCACTTTTTGTTCTATGAATACTTCAATAAACAAAATGTTCATATATGAGGCTCTGAAAACCCACAACTAACTGTGAAGAAGCCAATATATCCATAACAAGTGACTGTCCGGTGTGCATTTTGATCTGAAGGTGTTATTAGTGCATATTTCTTTGAAAATGAGGAAGGAGAGATTGTTACTATCAATTATGAGCGTTATCGACAAAAGTCCATTTTTTATGATCTGAATTTAAAAAATTTATATGAAGTATTTCTAATTTGATTAAAATTGTACCATAAGCTACACAACATGGTAGATTTAGGCGTTTTTTGCGGGAAAGGTTCACAGAAAGCGATCCCTTCCCACAAAAAACTTAAATTTCATTATTTGGTAATGCCAATGGACATCCAAGATCGCTGTTGAATATTTTTTTTTATAATTTGACGCAAAATTTAAAGTATTAAAAAATTATTATACATCAAGTAATCGCTGAATTATAGTCCGAAATGTGCGAAAAATTCATCAAAAATTATCTCAAAAGAATCAAGTCCTGTAAAAGTCTCTTTATAATCTACAGGATAGTATTATACCAAATTAATAATAATAAGGTTAAGAAAATATAATTCTATAAAAATTTAATCAAAACCTAAATTTAAAGTATATTTTATTGAGCTTTACTTCTCAAACCATAAATTGGATATCCTTTTATATTGAACTATTGATCATATTTCTTGAATTAACTTGATTGTTTCTTGTGTATAAATTGTCAAATAAATTATACTTCAGAGTTATTAGTTATTATTTGATATTTTATTAATTACCAAAATTCACCATTAGATTGATAGTAGAATAAGAAAATTATAACTTTAATATAAATTTATTAAAGTATTATAAGATCTATGAATAAGGTTATTTGCTGTAATTTTGACATAATTTCCTTAAAAATTTTTTTTTTTAAGATTTTCATTTAAAATAATTTTGATATAAAAATAATTAAAAAGATCTGTTATTATAAATTTTTCAGTTTCCTTCATTTCCCAAAATATTAAATAAACTTACGAATATGAGTATATTTACCTGTAGTAAATTTTCCATTTATTTATTTATATAAATTCTATACCATTCATAGAACTTACTCTGAAATGACATTTATGGAAACTTATAAGAAAACCTATCAAGTTAGTAATGTGTTATGACGTTAATTTCTCTTAAGGGTTTTGTAGAGTATATAAAATATCCACTTTTGAAAATGTTTTCAATTGCATTTAAACTCCAGACAGTTTTACTTACACATAAGTTCCGTATTATTATACTTAGTAGAAATATAAATGGTTTTATAATAATTTAAATGAATTTGTTGATGTACACACAAATGAACATATTTTAATAGCTTGCATACATTTTTTTAGCTCCATAATATTTATTTGCATAGCTATCATATTGTTGCTGCTTAAAATACCATCAGGAATTTTATTTATTTTCAAACATTTTCAGTTCATAATATAATATTTATATACGTACTTTAGTTTTGTATACTCTTCTATTTTAACAAGTACTATAATTGTACACTATTTTATTATTGTATATAAATAAATTTGAAAAAAAAAATCATATGCATTTAAAAATATTTAATTAAAATATGTTGTAATAATATGAAAAAAATGTGATACACTTTCTATCTAAATGGCGCACGGCACTACTTAAAGCAATCTAAGCGGAATTAGTGTAAATTCAATTAAAAATATTATGTTAATTCTATAATACATTCCAGCACCTTTATCAACAAAATAAAAAAAAAAATATAATTAAAATTACTTTATTATATCTATTTACAAATTTGTAATTTATAATTTCAAAAAAAAAACGTGTTGGTTTTTTACTAAATATATAAACTTTTAGCTTAAAATGTTGTTCTATGTTGGAAAAAATATTTTATAAATAAAATAAAATTGTATGCATATTATTATTCTATTATTAATAGATTTTGATTATTTTCATAGCTTAAAATAATAACTTACCGTCGACTACTTTGTATAATTGGTGTTAGTATTAACTCTAAACTGGCAGATCTATTTTGAATATTATCATTGGTGCTATAATTTGCAGCATGGTGTTGGGGAAACTGCACTGAGGATACTCCTGGCTTTGTCTCACTACATGGTCTCTGATAAACATATACATATAAGCATTTAGGTATATTTTTTTTGTGTTCTTCTATTTTTTTTGGTGACTTTTATTTTTTTATCAATTTTTTATTCATTTGGCTTGCAGTGCTCTTATTATAGAAACATATAATGTTCACGATGCATAAGAATAAATCATTCAAAAATAAATTGAAGAAAAAAAAAAACATTAATAAGAACAGAAAAAGTCATGCTTGCATCAAATGGATATAAAGGATATTTAACGATTTTTGTTATATACACAAAAAAAATACATTTTTTTTGTTTGGAGATTACAATTATTATACACTTACGAGCAAATGCAGCATGCACTCACATTTATATATATATAAATATATTTTTTTTGGTTTTTAAACATAAATTTTATGAAATCATCTTAAATAAATAATATTTTTTAAGAGCTAATATTGACTGGTAGAAAAAAATAAATATCTTTTTTTATTCGGGGTTTTATTGAAATAAAAACTATTACTTAAGGAAATAGTTAATTAAATTTTGATAATATTTTATCAAGAGTAATTAAATTTGTGCTTATGGAAAAAGATCGTACTTTCCAAACTTTAAAATGGATCATTTCTGATTATAGTTCAACTTACATGAACAGGAATTAGAAAATTTCATTGAAAAACTTCTTGACATTTAGTAATTTTTTTTATTTTGAATTTTGTTTTTTATCTTTATCTTAGTTAAAAATATTAAAAATAATGTATTATCAATTTTTTAATTTGGAAAGTACAGCCATTTATTAATAAAGATCGTTTAAATATCAATAGTTGACAAGTAATGACGGATTTGGAGGCCGAAATTTACGGAAAAGTTCCTTAGAAGAATCGAGTCTGGTAAAAAAAAGTCTCCTGGTAACTATTTAAATAATGCTATACTATATCCAAGGTTTTATCAATATAACCATATAAAAATATTACTTTAAAATATATGTTATTTATGTGAAGTCCGAATAAAACGTCATTCAAATTGCCTCCACGACTTCTTTTGCAGGAACGAATTCGATGAACCTAATTTTCGAGCACTTTTTTCACTAAATCAAGTCGTATGTCATGAATAGTACGTTCAATATTGACTTCTACAGCTTGAAGAGAGTCTGGTTTATTGCTAAAGACCAATGACTTCAAATAATCCTACAAGAAATAGTCTAATGGTGTTAAATCACAACTTCTTGGAGGCCATTCAATGTCACAATTTCTTGAAATAATCAGATCTCCAAACTTTTCTCGCAATAATTTGGTTGTTCCACGTGCTGTGTGGCACGAAGCCCCGTCTTATTGGAACCATATATTGTCAAGATCATTTTCTTCCGATTTCGACCATAAAAAATTGGTTATCATCGATCTATACCGCTCTCCATTGAGAGTAATGGTGTTACCAGCTTCATTTCGAAAGAAGTACGGTACGATGATTCCACCAGACTAAAAACCACACCAAACAGTCAATTTAGGTGAATGTAATGGGTGTTCATGAATAATTTATGGATTTTCTTCGCACCAGAATCGATAGTTTTGTTTATTTACCGCACCACTTAGATGGCAAAAGCGCTCGAAAAGTTGCAATTGGAGAACGATTATTTTGATAATAAAATTGAATAATTTGTAAACGTTTTTCTTATGTATATCTCTTTATAATAAAATTGTAAATATTATTGAATATAATGAAAAAAAAAGACAGATCATGACATATTACAAATGGCCGAAACGTCACTTAGAAATCATATCACTCTTATTGGAAAGCCCTATATTTCCATGTCAATAACTATGGATGACGTAATTTAATTCGAAAATTTAATGAATACTTTATATTAGATAACTAGTAACTGATTCATTGAATTTTGTATCTGGTAAATTATTATGTAAATTTAGAATTAAAAATAAGAGATCGAAACAGAACATTTTTTTTTAGTAGTACAAGAGTATTTAGAAAATATTCTTGTATTAATAATAAGAGTATCTTTGCTAAGTAGCATTGTTATAGTTGCTTTCACGTATATTTTTAATTATGAAAATTGAGAAATTTCATTTTCTTCAATTCATATACTATTAAAAAAAGAATATTTAAAAAAATAGTAATGTTAAATATTTTCTGTGTATATACTTTTAAATATTTTCTAACAATATAGTTTTTCTACAATATTTAAAAGTTCGAATGGTAGTTTTTTTTCTGGAAATATTCTTTTTTTTCTTTCTAAGTATATTTTGTTGGTTTTGTTTGTCCTTTAACTAAAATTATACTCTTTTCTAAAAAAAACTTTTATTCCCATTTGAATTGTAAATTCAACATTGGCCACTAGGATTCATTCCATTTTAGTAGGGAAAAAAATTGTTAAAAATTCCAACTACTAACTTATTCTTGGATAAAATTTTCTTTTCTTTTTATAATCTTTATTTTCCATTAAAAATATAAAAATTAATTTCAGTTTAGTTCAGTTGAACTCTATTCATAATGGGTTTTTGTTTTAAATCTTCGCATTATTGTAAATGTTTTCGTTCTAGTCAGAATTTCCTAATATGAACAAATAATTCGAGTATTTTGTATAGAAATTTAAAAGAACGTTCATATTAAAGTCCTTTTTATGCATATGCTTGTATATGTGTAAAAATATTCAAGAGTATATATATGTTTTAGTATTTACTAAATACATAGCTATGTTAATATATTTTATATGATTTTTTTTTTTAGAAAAATGGGTTTAGTACGTTGTGCCAAGTTTAAGTATTTATATTCGTACATAAAGAAATAAGAAATTTATGCAAGAATTTTTATGCTTCAATATCAGATTTATGCTCGTACAGTATATGAGCTCGTACGATGTATAATTATATTTGCATATACATACATATTCGCACTTAGCTATATCTCTAGATAGGTATAGATTGAATAATAAATTATTTAAGAAATATTTATGCATGTGATAATATTTGTACATTGTTTGTATGTGCATGTTGAAAGAATAATACCAAAGTCCATTGTGTTCTCTCCATATTGTTTATTCATATTAAATCTGAAGTATGAAATGGAATGAAACATTTTTTACCAAGCAAAGAAGGACTCTCATCCTTGTCTAGATATTTGATCTTGATTCTACCTTATAATATATAATATGCTTTTATATTTATTTTTCATATGATTTGCATTATATTTGATATTATGAATTTTTTTCCTTCTAATATTCATTTTAAAAGTCAGCCTTAAAATTTAATGTTTTCGTTTGTATTTTTCTATTCAACATTTAGTTATTAACATCATCAAGTTACTAGTATTATTTGTATTTCGGTTTTATTTGATTTTTCTTCTTCTGTGTGAATAGTATCTGCCTCCATCGATAAGTCCTTGTTGGAACTCTTCACTAAGGTGGAAATACCATTCCATTTTGATCCTTTCAAGATTGATAAAATGCTTAAAGTGAGTTGTAAAGACGCGAATTGAAATCTACGATGCAAAGTTTCGGTATACCTACACGTACTATAGAGATAGGCATCTCATAAATTGGTTGAGGTTAAGGGTAGATTGCGTGTAAAAATTCACTTCCTCTTAACGTACCTTTCAAGCTTAAGATCCTTGACTGTATCAAATTTGTTTAAGGTAGAATGAGTGATAACCAATGGAGTACAAATAATCCGTACACTTGTAGTCAGTTTAACATCGTGGGCTGGATTCTTTCTCGTCCTGTATATATATATAAGGAGTCGTCTATGAGCGATATTGCAGAAAGTATCAGACGCACCCTCCTTTTTATAAATTCTTGTTTATTGTTATATCATTGCTTTAATATATGTGTAAATTGAGTGATAAATTTTACAATGTTATTATCCAGAAAATTTACCCACTTATACCGTAAAATAGGTACCATATTAACCCCTTTTTAAATCTCAAAGTGATGATGGTAAAATCTGCTTTGTAGATTTTCTTTGGTATATTTTATCAAAACGAATGATTCTAATTGAGAAATTATTACATCATTTAATTTAGTTGCTTTCTTTCACACTCTTATTATTTTGCATTAGCATATAAGAATTCTAATCGAGTATCATTTTTATATTGGGCTTTATCGAAAAGGAATTTCTTAAAGATTGGTTATTTTTACCATATAATAATAAATTTGTTTTGGTTTGAATAGACTTTGAAGTGGTTAAATCGATGTTTACACTGTTTTTATTAGATGTTTTGGTTTGTGGAGAAATTACGTTGTTAAATATTAACAAAATATTTTCACTAAGATGGAGAAATAGAGAAAATCGAAAATATTTGCACAATATCCTTAAATTAGATATCCAATATAAAATGCATAAAATTTTATGTGGTGTCATTGTTATAGAATGAAAATCTTATACCTTATGTTTGTACAAAATCCATTTTGGAACTATTTAATCGGATGTATTTATATCAGGTAACAATAGTTGTTAAGGAGGGTTATTCAATATAATTTCATAAATTTCGAATAACACTTATACTTAAGGAAATATAAAAACAAGAATTTTCAGGATATTCTTCATTTTATAATAGTTTTGATAGCCATTAAGATTGATTCTGATAATGAAAATTTTTGTGTTATATTTTATACAATAAAAAGAAAAATTTATATTTGAAAGGATTTTTATTAATGTTTTTCAAGGGAAAAAATTATTTTTGTTTATGTTATAAAGTATAGTACGTACTTTAAAAGGGGATAATTAATTATGCAAATATGCTGGATAACCACCGTATTTATAAAACGATATTATACAACGTGCGGTGTTCTTATGTTATGCAATTTGAATATTTATTGTCATTTGATAAAGTAGTGTGAACGTTGAAGTGGAAGAGTTACTTTTGAAACCGCAGTGGATGACCGCATATGTAGAACGTGCGGTCGTTAAGCAAACGCATGCGGTGCTAATACAAGTGAAATTATGAGCAAAGCGCACTTATTAATAGCCCACGTTATTTTGTTGGAGTTTTTTTTTAATTTTTTTTACTGATATCTATAACTACACATAGTAACAAGCAGATTTATATAATAGTAATAATTTATCTGAATGGTTGCGGGGAGTAAACATCCGTTGAAGACTCTCCGGCTAGCGGGTTAAGACTTTTTTTTAAATAAATCACGCGACCAGTAATGTTGAAGTCTTCGATTGGTGTTTCTAGGAAAGGAAGTAGAGGATAGTTCTTGTACAAGAGGATAAATAAAATTGGAGATACGTAAATGGAACTTTTTAAGATCACGATGAATAACAGTACTGCAAACATAAAAGGGAGCGTCGATAATTGTACGGAGTATATTTGATTGAAGGGATTGAATTAGACGGGATTCTAGTCCGTAAGTCCATATGGGTTTCAGAAGGGCACTGTATAAATGTCCTTTACTGCCTATAGTAGTTTTAGAACGTTTGTCTAGAAGTCGTAGGTATAGTCTTTTTAGTTCTTGTCTTTTAATTCTTGTTATTGGATTCCATGTTAAGCGTTTTATTTAAGTTCATTTCTAGATACCAAATTTCGAAGTGTTATAGTATGGCATTACCATTCAGGTATAAATGAGGATATGGTTCATGGCAGAGAGTAAAAGTTACGTGAGTAGATTTACGTTCATTAATTTAAGTTGGAGTATATCGAGTGCAAAAGCGGTAGATGACCGGATACTTATCTATACAACGTGCGGTTGTTAAGTAAACGCACGCAGTATAAATGGTAAATTCATGAGCAAAACGGACTTATCCGTTCCGTACGTTCTTATGTTGATTTCACTGATAATTTTTTTTTAATTATATTGTCTATTGTAATATTTTGGAATTTTAAATTATTATTATTATAATAATTATTTAAAAGATTTAGTACAGTTTGTACTTGATATAATACAGGGTGCTTTTTATGTTCTAGGTTGATTTTGTTTGGCCGCCATTTTGGTTTGGATGACATTTGTCTGTTGGCTCTTGACAGTCGTATAGAATGATCGATAGCTATGTATTATGGAGCATTTAATTTTGCAATAAGATATTAAAATTATTAAAATATTTTATTTAAATAATTGTTTCATTGTGAATACCAGGAGAAAATTACGTAACTTTTTTAGAGTTAATCATATGCCGAGCAAGTCAACCATTCAGTGTGTAATGAATAATTTTAAAAATATGCATACACTGAGAGATAAAGCAAATATTGAGAGATAACTAAGCCAAGGTACACCTGAAAAAATTAATGCAGTGAGGCAGACTGTTGCTGAATGTCCGGGTATCTCTCATTGACCACCATTTTTGGCAAAAAACCATTATGAGCGACGAAGCATACTTAGACTTGGCTTGCTTTGTTAATAACCAGAATATTCCCTATTGGGGCAGTGAAAACCCTCAACTGATACACCAAAGACCACCACACCTTCGTACAGTAACTTTATAGTGCGGTATTTGGGCCGGTGGCATCATTGGGCTATATTTCTTTGAGGATGGTGGGGGTAATATTGTAACAATTAGTGGTGACCGCTAATGGAAAACTTTTTTCTGCCCAAATTAGATCAATTAGGCATACAGAACATGCGGTTTAAGCAAAACAGTACCACATCATACACAGTTTATGCTACGATGCAAATTTTGAGAGACATTTTTCCTGGCCGAATAATGTCAAAAAGTGGTGATATCGACTGGCCCTCTGATTTAAACCCTCCTGATTTCTTCTTATTGGGGTACTTGAAGTAGAATGTATACACGTACAAACCGTGTATACCTTTTACTTCAAGTACCGCAATAAGAAGAAATCAGGAGGGATGCTTAAGGACAACATTCGAAACGAAATTGCTGAAATAACAGCAGAAGTCTGCGAAAATGTTATGAAAAATATTCTTAAAAGAGCTCGCCTTTGAACCGAAACCAAATGCGGGCATATGGCCGACATCATATTTCATACATAATGCTAAAAATCATATAATCAATCAATAAAATATAAATTATAAAATTATATTCCATTTAAAAGTTATTACAAAAAAAAAAAATTCGTCCTGGAACATAAAACGTACCCTGTATTTACGAAATTAACAAATAGTTTACGTCCCTTTTTGAATTGTATAATATTTACTATATTTATAATTATAGTTCAATTTGAGTTCATCAAATAAATTTCAAATATTATGAAAAGACCTATAATCAGTTCTGTACATTAAATTTATATGCGCACTTAAGCAATAATTCGTGTCGTCAGTCGTATAAAACCAATCGATATTAAAATTTTATTGTTGCATTTATGATTTTCCCCCATAAAAAATCATATTTAATAGTTAGTAATTATCTTAAAATATGATTATAATAACTTTATACTTATTTATGCATGCAATTAATTTGGTTAAATATTAATACTTTCAATTTAGTTATCATGCATTTTTATGTGAATATTTAATTGTATTAGAAAATTTTTATTTATTTATGTACAATATTTATTTGATACGATTCTAAATTTCTAATTATTTATATTTACATAAAAAATTTTAGTAAAATTGTAAATAAAGGATTACAAAATACAAAACAATCAAAAGTAGGAGAAGGCTCGTAGGACTATTTAGCAATCCTGATCGAAGAAGGTATGGACGAAATTAATTTTAACGAGACTGTCACTTTTCAAAAATGGGGATTACATAAATACGTGCAGTAAATACTAATGCACAGCACTATCGATTAGAGGATACACAAGACCGTTGTCCATACGTATGTGTATCTATGCACATGTATTTTCATACAAGTTCAGGTCCTCATGAGGATCTATCTATGGATGCGACACATTCCTTTTACGAGCACATGCAATAGAATTCTCCTAAATTACTTACATTTGGCGATCCATTCGTTGGTGACGCATATCCTGTTTTGTGGTAGCATTGAGGCGAATTATTAGCACCAACACCCTCTCGACCAGCACTACAACCACCACCAACACCACCGTTGTCATCATTACTAATGAAACTTCCACCACCGCTAAAGTCAATGCCAGTCTTCTCGTGGCTACCACATTGTTTCTGTAAGAAGACCAAAGGCCCAATATTATGTGGACTTTTGGGTGAAGAGCCATTATTAGCGTACGATTGTTTATCGTCACCGTTCTGAGAACGTTGCTGCAGTGGTGGATTCATTTGGTATTGTAAATAGTCTATGGTGTCTAGCTGGCTGTTACTGGAGTGAAGACGACCACCGTTCTGTTGAATGGTCGCACTATCGAAGGCCGTTTCAGCAATAGTCGTTGCTTTTGGCGACACCGGAGTTGTCACCGGGCTAGTATACAAAAGCTTAAGATTCGCTCCAGACTTACAGTTTTCTAAATAGTCAGAGGTTTTATTCCCCGATATATGATATGGGGCTGAGTAGTTTTTCAAATAATTTTGTGAATTGTTTACGTAGGAAAGTACGAGGTCAGATTTATTGGACGGTAGTTCGGATTTCTGATTGAAATTATTACTGGCGAAAAGTTTTGCTTTATTCGATAATTGACCTGTGGTGGAAGGAATACCTATTTCCAGCTGTGCCCCATTGGATACAAGTAGTTCGTCGTCCTCATTCAACGAGGTCGACGGTATTGGTTGTGACGATTCTAGGAAACAACATTCACCAGCAGTGCTGCCCGAATACCGATTCAAACTAAATGTGTAATGATTGTTGCTGAATGTTGTAAAGTTAATTAAGCGATTGTTATTGCTGTTAGTATTATTCCTGATTTTACTGTTGTGAATATGACTGTTATTACTACTATTATGAGTAATGATATTTGCATTTATATTTGCATTTGAATGAGAATTATGTACAGGTGCCGTTGTTATATATTTTTGTGTTTGTTGTTGTTGCTGTTGTTGTTGTTGCGGTTGACGATTTGGATACATTGGAGGTTTCCGACTACTCACAGAATGATCATTTTGATGTTGCTGCTGATGCTGTTGTTGCTGCTGCATTTGTTGCTGTTGTTGTTGTTGTTGTTGTTGTTGTTGATGTAGTGACGGCTGGTGATGGTACAATCCTGTCCCATTTAAGTGGCCAGACTTATGATGGCTACCGGAAGAAGCACCAGACGATTTATTTGTACCATAACGTGTACTATCACTTGATCTGTAAGTAGAGCAATCCAGATCAGTAGTATATAATGTTTTTTTTTCAATTGTTAGTTACCGTTCGGAAGAGTATGCATAGTCTGGATCCGCACCCAAACCAGAGTCGGTATGCTCATGTGAAACTCGTAACCCTGAATTATCCAATGGACTTAAACTCGATCCTGACGGTGATACGAAGTCTCCCATACTCATACTAGACATCATTCTAGAAACCGATGATTTATCATTTAATTTCATCGGCATTATTTTTGAGAATAATTTATCTTACCTTACTAATCCAGAACTTCGTTCCCGTTCTCGAGACGACATTGTACTAGCCGACCGTATTGATCCATCTTTCGTTCCTGAACTATCGTTTTGGTTACCGTTTTGGAAATATAATCTGTTATCAAATATTTTATAAAAAAAAATTTCCAAAAAAGAAAATTCCTTTAAAATCTTACCCTCTTATTCGATCAACACGATCCTTACATTGATTACTACTAGGATTACTATTTTTTCTCACTTTCAATGCCGATGAACCAGTCCGTTTAGAGGAGTGCGTTTCAACGACAGTGTACGGAATTTCTCTCAGTTGATCCTCAGTCATACCTGTAGTATCGACCAGATCAAATTGAAGATGTTTAGCCAATTCACTTGACCAAATTCTTTTTCTTGCATCTGACGGTGATCTAATCGCACATTTTTTATTTAGAAAATTTACAAAAATAATATTATTTATAAATAATTTTTTTATTTGATTAGAATCCATTAATACCTATTCTTCTTATGTCGTCTACTCTTATGATACGAATAGCTATCTGAGTGGCTATCGTTGCTATAAGTTTTAGTTGCCATGCTGCTTTTAGTGACCGATGCTTGTTGGACTGAACTAAGACCAGATGCATCTGCTTGACGACGTTGTACTTCCTTCCATTGATTTGTCGAGTCTATAAGTTCTGTAGAGCCCTGAGATACTCTATGACCAGAATAGCTTCCAGCACGAGAGCTTCCGCTCTCAGAACCGAATTCACGTCTGTGTCGTGATCGTCGATGCTTGCGATGAGACCTACCCGACCTTCCTGATCCTCGAGACAGTTCGCTTTCATTATCTGATGTTCTATGATGTCTATATTTATGTCTGATTTTCAAAAAAAATAATAAAAAAATGGATGTTGAGTATTTTTTTTTAAAAATATTTTTTATTACCTTCTTGTAGAGCGTGAATCATTGGAAGAATGACTCTCTACTGAACTGGATCGGTATCGTTGATTATTTTGTGCATGTCCGCTGTTCCGTGTCGATGCCGAACGTACCGATCTTGGACTGGAAGGATTACCAAATAATCCACGCTGTTGTGATCTCGGCCATGGAGCACTTCTCGTGCTCCTTGGCGAATCTGGCGTTGTATTTATACCGTAACTACTATAAGGTCGAATACCCAACACCGTGGGTATGCTATAGGTTGAACGGCTTGAGTTATGATATCTATAAGCAAATTAGAACCATTTCAGTTGCCATGACCTAATTTTTTGATAAAACATATTTCTGAATGCGCTTATACGCGACAGTTGCTAAATATTTCAAAAGGAGATTCCTTGGACAAATATACTCGTAGCATCAAAGACAAGAAAAATAAAAAGATAATAAGGTATATATACTTACGCTAAATGTGACTGTGGCATCGAAATAGCTTTAATATCTTCTGCTTTAGCTAGTCTATCGTTGTTCACACTATCCAAAAGTTCATCAGTCACACGTCTCGGTTGCCTCTTTGATGGCATTCGAGTAAACATTGGGGGTGTTCTTCTCAGTGTTTTTCCATCTTTTGTAATCTGGTCGTCGGTTCGTCCATTTCTTTCATTTCACCCCATATGCAATAAATTATTTGTTGGCAGAATGAGCACAATCATAAAAGTTGACATGGTGAACAAGAAATAAAGGAAAAAATACGAAGCAGATTTTCATTAGAAAATCCAGTCGAACCATAATTATTTTTTTCATTAATTTTTAATAAAGTTTCCTTTTTTTTTTCTTTTTTTTGAATAATATATGATGTATAAGAAATAAGTTATTTATGTAGAATTTATTACTATATAGCTAAAGAGGGCAATAAACATAAAATACATACACGTGTATAAAGGGGACAAAATAATTTGTTTCATTGAAATTTCTAAGGTATTTCGCAAAATTCTACGAAAATTTTTGACGGAAAAATATACAATAATATCTTCAATTTTCTTCTAATAACATACGAGCATAATACAATTTATATTTTGGAGTTTTTAAAATATTTAAAAAATATTCAAATTAAAATGAAAATAATTTAAATTATAATAAGTTTCATTGTTTATTTTTGCAAATATGGTATATATTTTCATAGTTTGTTTTAAGTAGTAGAAATTTATAAAATGGATTTTTAGAAATTATATTTGTTGACTTAGTTCACTTAACAATTTTTTTTTGTGTTTTTCGTAGCAATTTTCCCTTATTGTTATACATTTGATATGATAATTTTATATAATATTGTAAAAAAGTACCTGTAACACAGCCGTGATCCCATTCCGAAGAGATCGTTACTTCCAGTATGTGATTGTATGGGGCCAACACGCACTAGACGGAAGAAGGCATGATGTTCAACACAGCACCGCCATAGATGCTTACATGCTGATTTTCTTGATGTCTCAAACCCATATGTACTTATATCATTCTTGAAGGAAAAAAACACAAATCACAAGAAAATTGGTTTCATTTATTTTATTCATCATTATTTCTTCTTTCAAATTATTATTCTTATGCATACTTTTTTCTGATTACGTAATATAATACTTTCATATGACTGTGTTAAATCCATTTCAAATTCGATTAAATAAATTATTCCATAGTTTTCATTTCAGGACATTTATTTTATTTTTTTTTTAGAATAAAATTGAACTTTTTAATTATATACATATGATACGAGATGTGGCAGAAAATATATGAGACTGGTATCACTGAGATTGCCTCTACACAATTTGTACTTTGGTCCCTTGAAATTGTGTTTTTTCAGTACGCTAAAAAAAGTGGAATATCCAACAAATTTTGTGTTAAAATTAGTGAGTCCGTAAGCTTGGCTTACAAAAAGATTCAAAAACGGTTGGAAATATGGAAGGAGTGACGAGTCTTTTGAGATCAGTATATCGATTTATATAAAACCTGATAGGTACTCCTAGAAGAACTTAAAAAGAGAGCTCTTCATGTCGGTTGGGATATTCCAGACACGTGGATCAGCTGAATAGAAGGTTGAGAGACAAAAATCACTTGAAAGTACACCATTTTGGTACTCTCGATAGCATCCGAACAAGTTTAACTGAGTAGTTGAAGCCGATTCCACTTGAAGATGTCCAAAATAGAATTATTCCAAGAAATATTATTCTCGTATATTGTGATAAGGATATTACTAGTGGAAAAGTAATCTGGAGTGTATTTATTATAAAAAATAGGACTAATAACACTGCCCTGACGGATTCCAGTTTTGAAGCAAAGCAATATCAGAATATTCTTGGTCTTCATAAATTTATAAGCTACGTTCTGATGAAAAGAATTTATTTAGGAATAATAAAAATAGTAGTTCAATATTCCAGATACGATCAGAAGAGACCTGTGATATATCCGGACAATATAATTTTTTCTCAATAGAAATGGCAACGTAATGGAGGTGTCAATAATGGAATAAATACGTTTCCATAATAGTTGTAGTAAAAAGTAATCCATTATTTTGCCAATAGATGGTTTTAGGAGTCTGTATCTTCCGTTTTAAAAGTGCGATCGGGTTGCACTAGATAGCGTTAGAAAGATAAAATTTCGTACTAAAAAAATTTTTAATACAGTTTTGTGATTACTTGAATCAGTATTTTTTTAGCACGCGTCAAAAATGGACACCAACAAAGAGAAAATACGCCATATTTTACAGTTTTTCTTCGATAAAGGCTAAAACGCAAGCCAGGCAGCTGAAAATGTGAATAGTCCTAATACTGTAACAGCCAATCACGCGCAATTTTGGTTTCGTCGATTCCGCTTCGGTAATTTTGATGTCAAAGATGCACCACGCTCTAGAAGGCCAATTGTCGAAAATGTCGATAAAATAATGGAAATCGTCGAGTCCGACCGTCACGTAAGCACTGTTTCGATTGGCCAGGAGCTAAACTTTGCACAAAAAACCATTTGGAACCACTTAAATAAGGCTGGATACAAAAAGAAGCTCGATGTATGGGTGCCACACGAGTTATCGCAAAAAACCCTCATGGACCGAATTTTCATCTGCGAATCGCTGCTGAATCGCAACAATATCGATCCATTTCTGAAGCGGATGGTTACTGGTGATGAAAAGTGGGTCACTTACGACAACGTCAAGCGACAACGGTCGTGGTCAAATTGCGTTCACCCGGCGCAAACGGTGGTCAAGCCAGGATTGACAGCCAGGAAGGTTTTGCTGTGTGTTTGGTGGGACTGGCAGGGAATTATCTACTATGAGCTGCTCCCCTACGGTCGAACTCTTAATTCGGACCTATACTGTCAACAATTGGACAGTCTGAAAGAAGCAATCGCCCAGAAGCGGCCAGCTTTGGCCAATAGGAGAGGAATTGTGTGCCATCAGGACAACGCCAGGCCGCATACATCGATATTCGGCTCAAGAGAAGAAAAATTCGCCTCAAGAAAAGATTGTGAAAATCGACTGTCCCAGTTTTTTGCCAATAGGGACGAGGGTTTCTATGAGAGAGGCATTATGAAATTACCTCCAAAATGGCAACAAGTTATCAAACAAAACGGTGCATATTTTACCTAAATCGTATCATTCTATCTATGCTAAATAAAACCTTCAATTAAATGCAAAAATAATGGATTTCCTTTTACTACAACTTATATTTTAACTAACAAAAGTTATGTAGCCCAAAAAAATGTTTATTTGATGTACTTTTTTTTTGTAATAAATTAAATAAATAATTTTCAAATACAATAAATATAAATAATTTGTTAGATATTTAATAAAATAGGAAAAATTGTTATTTTAGTAGAAATACCTTCTTAAGGTCACAAAATTTATTGGTATATTTTAATTTTCAATTTTTAATACTGTCTTTTATTTAATTGATCTTTATAGTCACCTTATTAAATTTAATATAAAATCAAATTAAAATTGAATATAATTATTATTAATTTGCATAATTTTTCTGCCTCACCTCATATATCATAAAAATATTATAAGATTCAAGAAAAGGACTTGTTGTGGATACTAAAAAAAATACTTTAGATCTTTTCAGAGTTCTTTTCTTAACTTTAAAATTCTCAGAGTACATTTATAACAACTATACTCCTTTCGAACTGAAAGTAGTAGTTTATTTTTTTGGTTTTTGCATATACTGTATTCACATTATATTTACATTTTTATCGCAGACTCGTAGCATAAAATAACGTCCTTTAAAGTAAACTTTTGTTATTCGAGGCCAATAGTAGTGTGCCACTGTTGTTTTATTACGTAGAACTACAATTCCACTAGGCGTCAGTCCAAGGAAATATTCCACACTGTCTTCGCCCTGTAAAAAATAAACGAGAAAAATAACAAATATCGAAAATATTTATATCTTTATCATTTCAAAGGAAATAACAATTTATAAATACACATACAAATATACATATATAAATATTCAGTAATATTAAATTATGCAACAAAAAAAAGAAAAAAAGAAATAGATAAATAAATTCTATATCAAATCAGCAAAATTTCAAATTACCATCTTAACATCGTTTATACACTCGTATTATGTAATTTGTTAGTTTCCTTTTGTAGCAGCTAATACATAAGTATTAGTATCTTTACATATTTGTAAGTAAATTTTATAGATAATATACAATATAAGGAAAATATCTAAATCAGTATTGAGCTTATTTGTAAGCATTAAGTTCAAATGTAAAATTTATAATTTACCATCGTTTTAGATTGCTTTCAAAGCAACTTTAAATATGAATATTTTCTTATAGTATACTTGTAAATATCTAACGTACATGTACTTAGATTATTATGAATTTATTCATATATAAATAGGATAATATATATGTTAAAATATTAAATAGAAAAATGTTGATGTGGAAAAATTGTTTCAAAAATAAATTTCATATCAACGATTGAGTTTAAATTGAGTGCGTGCAATATTAGTGTTTGAGTATTTTTCTATTATACGTGTAGCAATTCAGATATTTTCAAATGCGATTTTCCCTTTGGTTAAATATTCGAAAGTATTATGATAAATATAGAAACGTATAATTTTTGTCAATTTTGGTTTATGTTTTTGATTTTTTTTTCTACTTTTCTTCTTTTTTTTTATTTATTAAGGAAAATATAAAAGATTCGATCGATCGGTTCATAATTTTTTTGTTAACGTATCATTTTTGAAGAATTACTAATTTTGGTTAGAAAAGATTCTTTGAATATTCATATCGATAAAAATAAATAACTTTCGATGAATTTTTGCAACCATTGTCAGTATATAAATTATATGTTGAATGGGAAAACAATTGAGGCAATAGAAAATCATGGCAGCAATAAACGAGCACAAATGGAAAATCGAAAAAGAGAAAACCGACAATCCTTATAAAAGAATATATTTTTCTGTTCACATTTCAGATAAAATTTTCCCTTTGAGTTCCGGATATGGTCGATGGATGGATGTTTTTCAACTTTTGGCAACATCAAACAAGGTGTTACTCATACATCCTATTAGGAAGCCGCCAATGCCTATCTAAATTGTGCCAAAGTCAAATATTCGTAAAAACTTCAGGATATGAAATACAACCCCGCCCATCCCCCAAACTTGACTTATCTACCACTGCTATATAATAAACTCACACAAATTATTGGAGGTGCACGGCACTGCTCAAGTACATACCATATTCTGCTTCCTCAATACTAACACTGTGAACAATCAGGATACAGTGTATCTACTCGTACAGACAATATATTCTGACTTGGAGTCAGAGTATCGTTTGGAAAAGTTTATATTTGCGTTGACTTTTCGAATGTTTCCTAAATTCGGTGAGTCATTTATTCGGACAATATGAAGATAACCAACTGTTCTGGATTATTTTTCATGAAATTTTTTTCCCTATCCTTTAATGGTAAAAATTATGCCAAAATGGGAAAATTTCTGCGTCTAGAAATGTTCTAGAAAAAATTGAATTTGTAGTTATTTTCTTGATCAAATATTACGTGGATTTGATTATTTTGATATTTATGATTTTATTTCTTATTTTTCATGGTGATTTTTTTTTTGTTTTATCAAAAACATATCATTAATTTGGCCGATATTTTTAAGAATGTGCGTTTTCTATACATTCAATATTATTAAAATATTTCAAAAAGAATATTTATTTTTAGAAGTATGCCGTTAATTATTAACATAATCAAATCTTAGTTTTTATTAAATTTTGATGTTTTTTTTTTTTACAAAAATTGCTTTTCTTTTAAGTTATTTTTATTAGATCATCAATAAGATAGAAAACGAACTGTGATTTGTTTGAAATATTAAAATAAATTTGAAATAAACTTTTTTTTTAAATTTTGGAATTTTTCTAAAAATTTTGGAATTTATTTTTCATAAAAAAAATTTAACAATTATTACGGCAGTTTTGTACCATTTGAACATAATTTAAGTTGTCTCTTTTATCTATTAATGGTTTGAAAATTATATCTATCTTCATCTATTAATTATGTATACAATTTTAGATAAAATTTGTTTAAATTAAAGTTTGCCATTTTATAATATGAATTGTTGCCGATTAAAGGCTGGAACAACAACAGGCTTTGGGTGCTGATTTTTCTAGCAAAATTTTCTTTAGCGAATGGGCTCATTTCAAACTCGCTGCATACAATAAAAAGTACAATTTCTGTATACGAAATCTGTTCAAAAAGTATCGCGAATTTTGTGTTTCTTCAAAAATTATTTATTTATTTATAAATATCTATTTTTCCCCCTTCAAAGTAATCCCCACCAGATATTATACACTTGCACCAACGTTTTTTTCCAATCCTCGATGCACTTCAAAAAATCATTTTTTGTGAGATTGTTCAGCTCCTCTTTCGATGCCGTCATTATCTTCTCAATCGTAGCGTAGCGTCGTCCTTTCATGTGGCTCTTCAATTTCGGGAACAAGAACAACTCACAGGAGGCCACATCTGGGGAATACGGTGGCTGCAACATTATTAGTATGTGGTTTTTGGTAAAAAATTGGCCAAAAACAACATACTTATAATGCCTCGTCCACAAATCCGGGCTTTTCTGGCGGATTGCTTTGCGCAACTTGCGCATAACTTATAGGTAATATTCCTTATTGACCGTTCTACCATCTAGTAAGAACTCATGATGCACCACGCCCCTGCAATCGAAGAAAACTGTAAGCAAAACCTTCACTCGGGCTTCCGGTACGCTTTTCGTCGTTCACATCTTCTCGGCCCTCTGAGAACATTTTGTATCACCGATAAATATTGCTTCGATCCAAGGTAGCTTCACCATATGCCACAGTCAACATTCGAAATGCGTCCGCGCAATTAATTTTGTTTTTCACACAAAATTTGATACAGATTCTGGAATGGGCAAAAATCGAAGACGAGCCAAAACACGTGCAAGCAAAGCAGCTATCAAAAATTAACTGACATTCCAATTGGCCGAACTTGTTGGCATAAGTGAGAGACATGAGTACCAATATAACGTCATAAAAAATCGGAAATTCAAAATTCGCGATTCTTTTTTAACATACCTTGTATGTAGCTCTAAAAATCATAAAAAAGTATCCCCGAAAAGTGACTATATGGTGTGCATTTTTGTATAAAAGCGGTGGCATTGATCTGTATTTCTTTGTAAACAATTAAGTAGAAAGAGTTTTCCTCAATTCTGAGCACTATGGCCATATGATGACCAACTTTTTTTTTTTGATCTAAACTTGAAGATTAAATTTAACCCATATCTTGTATTAATAAGACGTTATTTTACATTTGGACTTAAATTTTGCCATTATTGTGCGAAAAGTTTCCAACAAGCGTAATTTAAAGATTTGACACCAAGATCTTGCGATTTGACACCGTTCGAATTTTTTTTGTAAAGCTATTGTATTATATATAAAAAATCGTGTTTGTGCATCTAATCATATAATTTTTTTTCTTGTAAAGCTATATATTATTTAAAAATCAATATTCGTCAAGAAATGGCTGACAAATATATTTTGAAATGTGAGAGAAAGAAATCAAAAATTAACTCAAAATTATTAAATCTGGAAAGTAGTTTTATGGCAATTCTTTAAAAAAATGTTATATTTTATACGTTATAGCATAATTTATTTAGTTAAATATATTGTAATAAAAATTTTAATTAAAAGAATATTTTCTTTAAGTTTACTTTCAAAAGTATAAATTGGATGAAAAAAAAATTTATTGAAAATATTTGAATTTTTATGATAAAAGTATTATTATAGAGAAATAGCAACAAAGTTGAATTATATGAAATTTTCTTATCATTTCCAGTTCGGTTTCGTTTCAACTCGAAAAGCCATTGTTCCAAAGTCGAAAACCTTGGAATAAATCATAAATAATAAGAGTTTGTACAAAAATACTATCCGCCGCCAATGCATTGTACACGTATGGTGAATTAATGTTAATATGAAAACTATGATGCTGTATCCGATAATGGTTTACCTTCGTCTTGATTGAATCAGATCGAGATTAACTGCTTTATGTGATACTGAACATTGACATTGACTTACCAAAACCGCATGCAAATCGACACCGTACATGTCATGCCATTTAACTTTGTCCAAATAGTTTAGCTCAGCAGTTGATGGTGACATTCCTTTGAGACTCTGGTGTAACTCGGCGACACGTGTTTCCAGTTCGCGTGTTTGATTTGGTAATAATCGGAATTCCGATACATAACCATTCAGATGTCTTCGAGGATCATAATCACCTAATTCAGCTAAAAATACACAAATTTAATAATATCAGTTTTTTTTAATAAAAATATCCTCAACTAGTATTGTCGCAATAGGCAAAATCTCTGTGCACTCTAATTATTTGCACTTGGTATGGAAGAATTTACATTACAATTGAAACTGCTCATTTTAGCAAAACCAAACAGTTGGTTGTACAATTTTGAATAAATATTCGCATGAGAGTATTTATAATAAGAACGTGAATAAATAATTGACGGAAAGATGAAAGTGAATACAAAAATGACTGTTCTGCTGTGAAAGCGCTGCTACTCGTAATACTAACAGCAACAGAACGCAAACAAATCTGAATACACAGCGAAGGGCACTTGGTGTACAATATCAAAAGCATTCTACTTACATTGCACTACATACGCTCCCAGCTCGGCAGCCAACTCGAAGGATACCGGCAGTCTTCCTTGTAATACGTCTTGTTTGACTTGCAGAAATAATTGATACCTACAACAAATATTTTCCAAAAGTACTCTTGTATTATGTGTAAACAAATGTTTCCTTTAGCATCAATAATACTTCAAAACGTAAATCAAACACTTTGAATTCCATTCACACTGTTATTGGCTAAATCAACAGTAACTAAATTTAATTAGAAATTGCAAAGCATTTAACTAATTTCTTTACCACTTCATTGATTAGGAGATATTATAATTATGGTATATATATATTTCTTATACAAAATTCTACAATTATTTATTTATATAAGGATAAAAGACTGTTCTTCTCTAGCTTAGGTGAAAATGTTTACAATTCTATTTCTCTTTTTTGACAATTTAATTTCCATCTAATATCAAATTACCAAAATTTATCCAATTTGTATATTTCTAATATCCGATTTCTTTAATAGTACTCGTGTATTTATAAAATTTATTCGATAATAAAAATCATTTCACTTGTAAATAAACACTTAAATAAAAGTAAATTTTTTGATTAGATTTTCACAAAACAATATAAAATTTCAATCAATAAAATTTGATATTGAAATATGTTTGAAAAATAATTTGTCATCATTAAAATTTGCTTTTTCCATTAAAATTATTAAAATGAAAATAGTTCAGATTTTTAGAATCGATAATGAAAATAAATATTGATCAAGACAAAATATTATAAAATGTAGTTTTTTTTTATTTGATTTTATTTCATATTTATAACTATAAAAAAAAGTAATAAGTAAATTTTTTTTAAAATAATTTCATTTATTGGGTTGTTTGGAAAGTAATTTCGTTTCTTACTTTGAGTAATTTTATTCAATTAAATATTATTCAGTCTGATCCAATACCCTTTGCCATCTTTCTGGTAGTAGCATGATTCCATGCTCATAAAATTTTTGTTCTTTTGTTGGCAAAAAACTGATCCAAAGGATTTTTGACCTGCTCATTTGAATTAAACGTTTTACAGTCTAAAAAATTTTGCATAGACCGGAACAAATGATAATTGGAACATGCTAGATCTGGAGAGTACGAGGGTCATACAACAACTATTTAGCCTACAAAAGAAAAACGAAAATTTTGGAAAGGTGGCAATTTATTTTTCCACATAACCTCCTTTAAGCTCGATACACTTGGCCCAGCGATGCTCTAACTTTTTGAACCCGTCCAAAACGGACGCTTTTTTAACTCGCTTTTCTCGAGGGAAGCAAAATAGGCCTCCGTGGCGACGATGACCTCCTCATTCGACCCAAATCTTTTCCCGGCGAGTGATTTTTTCAGGTTTGGAAATAAAAAGTAGTCACAGGGGGCCAAATCTGGAGAATACGGTGGATGGGGCAGCAATTCGTAGCGCAATTCGACCAATTTGGCCATGGCGACGGCGGAGGTGTGAGTCGGCGCGTTCTCGTGGTGGAACAGCACTTTTTTCTTCGCAAAGCGGGGCCGCTTTTTCTTCAATTCGACGTCAAATCGGCCCATAAGTCAGCATAGTAGCGGCCCGTGATTGTTTTACCCTTCTCGAGGTAATCGATGTGGATCAAACCTTGTAAATCCCAGAAAACGGTGGCCATCACCTTTCCGGCCGATCGAACAGTCTTCGCCTTCTTCGGAGCACGTTCGCCGGGTGAAGTCCACTGTTTCGACTGTTCCTTGGTCTCTGGTGTGTACCAGTGAATCCATGTTTCGTCGACGGTCACGAAACGACGCAAGAACTCCGTTGGATTGCGCTGAAACAGCGCCAAACACGTCGCCGATGTGGTCTCACGGTTGCGCTTGTTTTCCGGTGTGAGCAAATGCGGCACCCATCGCGCCGACAGCTATCTCATGCCCAGTTCTTCGTGTAGAATATGATGCACCGTTCCTACTGTGATGCCCACAGTCTCAGCTATCTCGTGAACCTTCAATCGACGGTCTGCCAACACGAGATCGTGGACTTTTTTAACGTTTTCCTCCGTAGCAGCCGTTTTTGGGGCACCTGGGCGTGGCTCATCAAAAACCGACGTGCGGCTACGAACAAACTCGTTGAACCAATTCTTGACGGTCGCCATCGAAGGAGAAGAGTCACCATACACAGCATCCAGGCGATCTTTGATTTCGCTGCGCGTTTTTCCTTCCAAAAACAAGAATCTAATCACCGAACGATATTGTTCTTTTTCCATTTTTGTGCAACCGACCGACACGCTTGCTTTCAAAGGCTCTCAAAACAAAACTAATGAAGGGAATCGACTGAAACTTTGACAGTAGGCTACTAAAAGAATGTACTGCACGATGGTAAATTTCTTTTGTGACGGCAGTTTCCTTTGTGACAGCAGTTCCACCGGGCGGTGAGGCTAAGTACTTGTTGAATGACCCTCGTATGGTGGATGTGACAGTATATTCTATCCAAGCTCTAAAAGCTTCTGCCGAGTGGTCAAACTTGTATGTGGTTTCGCATTATCCTGTTGGAATACTATACCTTTCCTAATGACTTATTCTGACCTTTTTTCTTTAAGTGAATCATTCAATTTGTCCAACTGAAGACAGTACACTTCAGAATTGACCGTTGTGTTCCTCGGCAGAAGCTCAAAATAAACGATTTCTTTGAAATCCCACCAAACAGATAGCATAACTTTTTTTTTAAGACTATTGGTTTTCGAAGTGCTTTGATCCGGTATATCTTTTCTACTCCAGGATCTCTTGCACTTAACATTATTGTAGACAATCCATTTCTCGTCCCCAGTGATGATACGCTTCTAAAATTGATCATTTTCTTGGCGTTTGAGAAGCAAATCACAAACTTCAACTTGATGGCACAAATTTTTTTCCTTAAGAAGATGAGGAACCCATATACCTAGCCGTTACAAATAATCATGAACGGTCGAATTAGATAAATCTAAGTCTTCATCAGCTTCAACTGACCTTCCAGAACGTGGTCCACCTTCGAGATCAAAATTGCTGGATCGAAATTTTGCAAACCAGTTTTGGCACTGATCGAAATTTTACAAACCAGTTTTGGCTTGAACAGAATTTTTATCTTTTCTATAGTAAAAAAGTAAAATATGCCGAAAATGCTGTTTTTCACTTTCCATATTTAAAAGGGTATCAACCGAAAACTACTATGCAGAATCAATCGAATTTTTTCACAAGCAAGCCTTACTATGTCAAGCTGTCCAAATGCATATGATTATACGGAATAAGTGTGAAGTCCTCTATTGGGAAAAAACAAAATTACTTCCCGAACAACCCTCTGTTTAGAAAAAACGAAATTACTTTCCCAATAAATAGACGATAGGTGTTTTTATGGAGGGTTACTGAGGGTAATTCTTTCACCAAAGAATTAAGGTATTGGGATAAACAAGTGTGAAATTTTTTTTAGAGGTGCCAGAAAAAAGGAATCACGTATAAAAACAACATTTAAGTCATGGTGGATCACATTATTACGGATATAGAAAGTAGCATAAAAAAAATTAGATTTCGACGGGATTTGAAACACTTGGTTGAGCCCAAAAATTCAAGCTCATAAGTCTATTTGGGTTTAATAAGCAGTTTATATTTATTGATAATTTAAACGGTTGTCAATGTAAAGTTTTAAGTAGTGCACTTTATATTGACAAATAGAGGATATATTTTTGAAGAATTTTGGATGCTAGGTTAGGGTTTTTAGCAATTATTAGAACCTTTGTATCATTACCACAGAGTGTGTGTGACTGGCATCACTAAGAGTAATATGATAATACTGCTAATTTTCTTTTCATATAGCTCCTGTCGATTAGCATTGGAAAACTGATCAGTTCATCCTTAAAAGGCTCTGATAAATGGTTCTGAGTTATTTAAGACCTATACTCTTATCCAAAATGAATGTCAATAATATCCAAGACTGTCATTCAGTTAGTACTGTCAATGACATCCAAAATAAAATAAAATAGTTGCAAAAAATGTCAGTCAGGAAGGTCTTCAACAGCCAAAACTGATGAAAATGTGGGACGGGATGCTCACATTGAAAATAATAGAGACCATCGACTAACATTGATAATAATATTGTAGATAGTCCAGGAGAGGCTCAGAAAAATGATTTCTCGCGTTATATCTGACATGGCAGACACATGGATGCTCAACTATGACCTCTCCAGTAGTCCTTTAATTGTCTATTTTTACTAATATCAGTCCGTGCAACTTTTTTTTTACTAGTCAATATGGAAAACTACCTAGGGTACTGCCGATAATATCCAAGGACTGTTACCGAGGAGGAGAAGGGTTCCTTCCAATACTGCTGTTGCAAATAAAATTATTTTCGCATTAATGCCAAGAATAACTTCAAAATGCATAAATTATGATTAATATTACAAAACATTTTTAACAACTCTTGTCCTGTTGAATTATTAAGCAAGATTCTTTTACCATTTTTTAAAATTATTCCTAAGGAACCTAACATCCTACATTATTATTTTAGTAAAGTTTGCAGTTATAGAGGATTTTTCACTAAAAAAAAATAAATTATTAATAAAAAAATAATAAATTTGTATCTAATTTATGAAATTTTTCTAAAATTTAAATTTTTTGTTCAATAAGTTTTTATAATGAAAATTTTATATAAAAATCAGATATGAACATTATTTTTATGTATTTTATTTTAAAATTTACCCAACCTACATCAAAAGATATGGAATTACAATAGATAAAAATAAAGATATTTTTTTTTAAACTAAAAATATCCAAAACTACATAAATAATATGACTTATTTTGATAAAAACATTCTTATTTAATTATATTTCTATTCAATATTTTGGAGTATATGGTATATATTTTGGTTAGAAAAGTTTGTAAACAAATATTTCCATCGAATTTTCATAAAACTTTTTCCTTTATATTTATTCTTTTACTTCAATGATTTTCTATTCAATTGCAATAAGCACAATATTTTTAATATTTACTTTAAAAAACTTTTCTTTTTTTTGGCATATCAAGTTAAAAAGTTATATTTTAAAATATCATAAACAAAACAACAAACCAAATAACCAAAATAAGGTAAAATATTTTATTCTTTTCAAATATGAAAACAAAATCGATTTTGGCAGGATACACTGGAATATCTTGTAAAGTAAAATTCTTATTAATTTACTATTTATAGTAAAGTAAATTTATTTTTGTTTATTGAAATCTCCTTTTTCCCAATATAAATTGATTTTATTCAAAAGAACTGTGGTTTTTAGTGTTTTTAATCAGTATTAAGTAAAATGTATTTATTTTTATTATAAACTAAAAGAGAAAAATTTAGAAAAAAACTTTTATTAATACCAAATTATTTATTTCATAGTTTTGAAAGTACAACCGTATCGTCTGACTGTCAATTCCAGACTGTATTTATTTATAGTTTAATGTTTGTAATTTTATATAATAAATTGTTTAACTAGAAATTATTGCATTAAAATTACGTAGACAATACATCGATTGGGTGCTGATGCTTTGAACAAAATTGTCTTCGGCAATGAAGCTCATTTCTCACTATAAGTGACTATAGAGAAGCCATTGTATTTGCGAAATAAAACTTTTTAATGTGCATTTCGTTTTGAAGGTTTCATCTTCTTTGAAAATAAAAAAGAGGAGATTTTTATAGTCAATACTGAGTACCAATTTTTTTATCTACACATAGAGCTTGAAACGAAATGCACATCTAGACAATATGTAGTTTGAAGAAACCGATAGCACAAGTCATACAACATGACAAATTTTGGTTTTATTATGTGGAAAATTCCCAAAACTTTGAATTTGTTGATGGAAAAGCTAACAACCTGAAATTGTGCAAAAAAGTTTTAAAAAACTCTCAAAAAAGAATCGATTCCTGTAAATTTTTTTTTTACATTTCGTACACAATGGCAATATAAAAAATAACAATTTCATCAAAATATGCATTTTAATTTAATAAACATAAAGTTTTTAAATTACAAATTGGATAATCCTTTATTCGAACTTTATTACTAGATTATCGTCATGACGTATTATATCCATGTTTTAATAAGTGTGTTTATATAATATAAAAAACAAAAATCAATTGCCTATAACATTTTGCCATCTTTCTTCTTCATAGAAGAACTTGTCTTTAAAGGTGCTGATTTACAGCCTCATCTGAATTAAAAGTCATACCACGCAAAGAGTTTTGAAGACACCGAAAAAAGTGGAAGTGTGATGGCGCAAGGTCAGCAAAAATGGCGGGTGTGGCAACACATCCCATCCAAGAACCAATTTTTTTTGTGGTTATGGAACACAACTCCTTTACGATTTAGGAGCTCCGGACGTTTCGAAATAATGAATTTGTTACCGTACACTTTGGAATTGATTGTTTGGTTACTTGATAGAAACTCAAAAAACACAACACTGTTAAAATCCCACCGCTTTCGATGTCTTTCGAGGCGGATCATCACGCCGGGATCAAGACCGATTTAATGCCAAATTATTGCAATCAATCCACTTTTTATCATCAGTTATCAATCCTCACGTTTACTGAGCACGTCGCAGATTTTTATACATGCTGTCAAAGGAACTGCTTTTAAGTGCATCAAGCTTGCTTATACCAGGTATATAAGCTTAAATCCGCTGTATTTAAGTTTAAAAAACACATGTTTTTTTCTATAGAAAACAAAAATAAATTTATTCAAAGATGGGGTAGCACCTCCCAGTTGAGTGTTTCATCAGGTTTCACCAGGTCTTCATCGCCTATCACAATCCGATGCAGGAACGACTTTCTTTTTTGTCTGGCGAGCAAGATTTCGCATGTGTTTTGGCATCACTACATCTGCCTATCGTTCAATTCATGCGGCACCAAATTTCCGATTTTTAAAACCTTCCCCATATCACGCAGACCCATGGAAATGGCTGGCTGAGTAACACCAAATTGCTGCGCGAGCATTTTTTGCGATTGGGTATCGTCTTCGTCCAAAAGAGCTTGCAATCGATGGTCCTCAACCTTCCTAGGCCGATTTTCACGCTTCTTGTCCCATAAGTAAAAATTGCCGTCTTTGAACCGACGAAACCAATACCGGCACGTTGTTTCCGATAAAGCACTGTTACCATAGGTCTCCATAAGCGTTCGATGCGATTCGGCAGCCGATTTCTTCAAATTGAAGCATAAAAGCAGAGATTCCCGTATATGCTCTTTTTCTGGCACAAAACTAGACATGATTATCAAAGGAAAAATGTATGTTCTTGTACGAAATTGCTGACAATGTGCATTGATTAATGTTGACAGATGTCAAACTCATAAAAAAAAGTATGGCGTGCTCATGGTAGCTTAATACGCTCATTCACGCCATCTATGACCAAACAGCGGATTTAAGCTTAAACATCTGGTATATCTCAGATTCTGATGGGTGTTCAATATTTTTGCTAGTTTTACTCAATTCATACCTTTATTTTGTCGTCATCAAGCTCGGTTAGCATGACCATGATTGATGACTATCCTGACCTATCAGGAAGTCTATCCTGACCATGGGCCGTCGTTGAGATCAAAATCACCAGCACGGAATTTCGTGAACCATCGTTAATACTGACGATCTTGTAGAGTATTGTCACCGTTAACTTTATGCAACTTTTCAAAAGCTTGACGGGCGTTCTTCCCTTTACAGAAGTAAAACAATTTTCAACTTGTTGTACAATCCATAAAAAAATAAACAAAATGAATCAATTGTATTTTAGAAATAAAGATAAAACTATCAACTGTTGAGTGCCATAATAATATAAGTTGTAGTAAAAAGTAATCCATTATTTTGCCAATAGATGGCTTTAGGAGTCTGTATCTCCCGTTTTAAAAGTGTTGCACTAGATGGCGTTAGAAAGAAAAGATTTCGTACTTTAGGTCGGGTTGCACTAGATGGCGTTAGAAAGATAAGATTTCGTGCTAAAAAAGCTTTTCATACAGTTTTGTGATTACTTGACTCAGTATCTTTTTAGCACGCGTCAAAGATGGACACCAACAAAGAGAAAATACGCCATATTTTACAGTTTTTCTTCGATAACGGCGAAAACGCAAGCCAGGTAGCCGAAAATGTGAATCGTGTTTATGGTCCTGATACTGTAACAGTCAATCATGCGCAATTTTGGTTTCGTCGATTCCGTTCCGGTAATTTTGATGTCAAAGATGCACCACGCTCTAGAAGGCCAATTGTCGAAAATGTCGATAAAATAATGGAAATCGTCGAGTCCGACCGTCACGTAAGCACTGTTTCGATTGCCCAGGATCTAAACTTTGCACAAAAAACCGTTTGGAAACACTTAAATAAGGCTGGATACAAAAAGAAGCTCGATGTATGGGTGCCACACGAGTTATCGAAAAAAAACCTCATGGACCGAATTTCCATCTGCGAATTGCTGCTGAATCGCAACAATATCGATCCATTTCTGAAGCGGCTGATTACTGGTGATGAAAAGTGGGTCATTTACGACAACGTCAAGCGACAACGGCCGTGGTCAAATCGCGGTCACCCGGCGCAAACAGTGGTCAAGCCAGGATTGACAGCCAGGAAGGTTTTGCTGTGTGTTTGGTGGGACTGGCAGGGAATCATCTACTAAGAGCTGCTCCCCTATGGCCGAACTCTTAATTCGGACCTATACTGTCAACCATTGGACCATCTGAAAGAAGCAATCGCCCAGAAGCGGCCAGCTTTGGCTAATAGGAGAGGAATTGTGTTCCAACAGGACAACGCCAGGCCGCATACATCGATAGTGACTCACCAGAAGTTCCGGGACCTTGGTTCGGATGTTCTTATGCATCCACCTTATAGTCCGGACCTGGCACCAAGTGATTACCACCTCTTCCTGTCTATGACGAATGATTTTGTAGGTGAAAAATTCGCCTCAAGAGAAGATTGTGAAAATCGACTGTCCCAGTTTTTTTGCCAATAGGGACGAGGGTTTCTATGAGAGAGGCATTATGAAATTACCTCCAAAATGACAACAAGTTATCGAACAAAACGGTGCATATTTGACTTAAATCGTATCATTCTATCTATGCTAAATAAAACTTTCAATTTAATGCGAAAATAATGGTTTTCTTTTTACTACACCTTATAGTATAGTGGCTAATACCTGCCAAAATGAATAAACGCCATCTGTTACGAAAGTGCGCCACGATGATATTATCTATATTTGCTTACTCAGAACGAAAAAACAGTATTTTATATAAAGTAAACCCTATAGAAATAATTTTCGACTTTAATAAATTGCCCAAAAATAAACTTGAATATTTCAAAATTATCTAAATTAATATATACAACAATCTTTAGAGATAGATGTTCACGTACTTTAAAGTCATTTGTCCATCATATATGAATAAATAAATAAATTTTATCCATCATATACCATATATATCCACTTACATAAATAGACGGAATTTTTATTGTAATAAAACGAAAAAAAAAATCATATTCCATTTTGTATTCAGTACCTGAAAAGATTAATAGCAGTTTTTACATATTTTAATGTAATCAAAATTGTAGTTATAAAAGATTTCGAAAAATTTCAACAGCTATCTTAATTTGTTTAGTTTAGATTTGATTTTGTGTGTTAGCAATTGTTTATTTTTTTTTTTTGCTCTTAAAAATTGCACATTTGTTAGACGGTAAGCAAAATTCGTCCCCTATTTTTTATCATTACATCCGTACACACATATATACGGTAGACAATTCAACTGCTATCAACCCAACCCTGACATAATAACACGTGAAATTTTCAAAGCATCCAAACAAAATGCCTGCCAACTGAATAACAATGCCATTTGTTATGAAATTACTTCTATCTACATCCCCTATACATTATATTATATTATATTATATTATATTATACAAATATACAATTCTAATATATTATTGGAGAAAACAGAGAATATTACAAGCCCAGACAGTGGAAGGAATTATATATATTTTTTTCTATTTTTTTTTTGGCACTTTCACATTATATTTTATTTCATAAACGAAATGGGGTCGCTTATACTCGTGCTCGTATTATGTAATAAATTTTTAAGTTTGACTTTGAAAATACATACTAAAGAATCGAATTTTTGTTATTCTTATCATTGTTGTATATGATTGTTACTATTATTGTTATTATTGTTGTTGTTGTTGTTGTTGTTGTTGTTGTACTTTTATATTAATATGTGTCTTGGAAGGAAAAAAAACACAAATTCTGTACAAATAGGGATAAGAAAAAAAAAGTTGAATTCAAATAAATCTTTATATTTTATTAGGAAAAGAAAAACTAAATAAAAAAACCTTTTATAAAATTGACATTCAGTATAAAGAAGAAGAAAACAGTAAAAATAAAATCAAAAGAAGAATATAATAAAAATACCACACAATATATTTGGAACGTAAAAATTCATCTTGATTAATTGCAAAATTTCAATTTACAATTTTTACCTATAAATTATTAATGCCCGTGTAGGAGGTTTACTAAGATTAATAAATTATAGGCACAATGAATGAAATGTGCTCTGGAAATTCGCAATATTCAACCCAAAATAAGTGGCTAATCTTGTCGATATAATAAATTAAAAATATTTGAAAGAAAACAAAAAACTTACAATAATAATAATAATAGTAATAACAAAATTTTGATGTTGTATTGTAGTTAAAAAAAAGTCATTTTTTTTAAAGTCCTTTTACTTTTAATTGTTTTCTTATATTTAGTTTAATCACTTTTTATATTGTTTGCTTTTTTATTTATAGATAATTGTATTAATTTTTGTATTTTTGTTATTGTTGTTGTTGTTAAAAAGTTTTTTAGATAAGAGCCACTGACCATTATGTAGCTCGTCACAATAATGAGGACATAAAGAAGATTTTAATTTTTATATTTTATACAATAAAATGCGTATAAAATGACTCAAGTTTTTAATGGTTATTTTGAGTAGCCTATAAGCTAATATAAGATTATACAATATAATTTATACTTCGAAAAAATATGAAGACTTCTGGCAGGACACGTTCCTTTAGACGTAATTTTTAGTGACTTTTTCATATTTTTGGCTGTAATTCGGTCATTATTTAAATGTTCCATAGTTTAAAAATTGTTTGCATATGAGCCGTTTATTTTGAAAGTGGCATAAGTCACTTTGTTTTTAAGTCGAGATATTTAAGGGTTTGCGTTTTAACAGGTTTAAAAATATTGATGCTAACTTTCGAGAAGATTCACTTGTATTTGTTATCTTACGATATTGATATTTTTCTGAGTATAAATAATTTCGTATAAACATTAAAAAATCACCACTTTTCATTATGGTCATGTGACTTTTTTGATAATGATTGATATATATTCATTTTGTCCAACGTATTTCACTGAAGTGATGTTTTGATTTACTAAAATTGTTGAATAAATTACATATATAATAATAATTCATACCATAAACATATTTAATATAAAAGTTTGATTTAAGTATTTTTTATTTTATTGGGTGTATAACTTAAGAATGCGTGATTGACAACAGATGCCATAACTCTTACACATGGTTTGTGTTAATAATAACTCATATGTCATTTTGGAGGTTAAACATCTGTCATTCATTCTCGATTAGTCATTGTACGAAATAGTATAAACAACAAAGTTTTTTTTTGCTTCAAAAATGTCGAATTTCGTACCAAAAAAGTCCCATTTGCGGAAAGTGTTGATTTACTTCTTCAAGTGCAGCTGAAGCACATCGATTGCTCACCGAAGCTTATCCTGAATATGTTCCATCGATTTCAACGTGCGAGAGATGGTTTGTACGGTTCAGAAGTGGTGATTTTGACACGGAAGACAAAGAACGACCAGGTCAGCATTACTGGCGACGAAAAATGGATTCATTACGACAACCCAAAGCGCAAAAAATCGTATGTGAAGCCCAGCCAACCAGCCAAATCAACGCCAAAGCCAAATATCCATGGCGCCAAGGTAATGCTCTGTATTAGGTGGTATCAGCAGGGTGTGATCTTTTATGAGCTATTGAAATCGGGCTAGACGATCACAGGCAACCTCTACCGAACACAATTAATCCGTTTGAAGCGAGCATTGGCCGAAAAACGCCCGGAATATGCGACCAGACACGAAGCCATAATTTTACATCATGACAACGCTCGGCCTCATGTTGCAAGACCGGTTAAAAATTATTAAGAAAACAGTGGCTGGGAAGTTTTGCCTCACCCGCCTTATAGCCCAGACCTTGCCCCGTTCGTCTACCATTTGTTTAGATCCATGACAAACGCCCTCACCGGAATACGCTTCACTTCAGAACAGGGCATCAAAAATTGGCTCGATTCATTCTTGGCCTCAAAACCGGAGCAGTTTCTTTGGCGCGGAATCCATATGTTGCCAGAAAGATGGGAAAAAGTAGTGGCTTCCGATGGACAATACTTTGAATAAAATATATTGTAACAATTTTTCATAATAAACACTCAAAGTTTGCCAAAAATACCGCATTTTTAAGTTATACACCTAATAATATTCATAAAATAGAAAAATAATTAGTTCATTTTGAAACATTATGTAAGTATAAGTAATTTATATGAAAATACATTAGTTCAATTTAATTTTCGTCATCAATAGGAGTGATGAAGTCCTCGGAAATCGTGCTTTGTTTCAAATTTTTAAAATAACTGTGGTATATAATTAAGCAAGTCCATCATGTCTTTGCATTTAGCTGAAGAAACAGGACGAGATCCAGCGTATAACGGATTGATGTCTATTTGTGAATAACGCTTAGGTCTTCCTCTTTTTGGTGACAAATTCAAACTTAGAAATTCATCTTTTTCATCTAAAGTCAGTTTATAAAACATTTTATAGGGAATATCATGGTAAAATCGTATCCATTGAATTTTTAGCCAATTCACTTTGTTTTGGTCTGCATTTACTTTTCTTCTTGAAACAGATTTTTCCAACGATTGTGTTGAAATAAAATCTTTTCCCTCCATGTTGTGTACTGTGAAGGATTTTCTTCGGCAGGCGGCTATCACGCTATAGTAATCATTTGGAATGTATAAAACATTTGTTTTTTTGAAGGCCGTTTCTATTACACCAAAGTCACGATCATTTGGTAAGTATGAATGGCCCGAAACTAAAAATTTGTGATCCAGAATTTCAATATCGTTTTCTGAAGACTGAACAATTTTTATCCAAGTTAATGCCAGTTTTATGTTACGATTTTGTCCTGTACATGAGTCACTATATGCAATAATATGCTTTTGAGTTGTGACATTCTTAAGATGTTTTATACAACACGAAGCAACTTCCTAAGAACCTCTTAATGCTATTGTTTCATCCCAAAGATAAATATCAATATTATTGTTATGAAAATTATGGAATTCCAAATTTAAAACGTACATATTCCTTTTGTAATATGATATAGAAGTCGTAAGTTTGGGAAAAGATTCTTCAGTTTTTCTTCAGGAATTTTCAAATTTTCCACACAAATCTTCTCCAGGAACATCCTTTTTAAGAGCACGAGCCAGACGTCCTCCTGAGATGTTGAAAGTATCCAAAAAGAATGTTTTACAAAGCAACACACTTACATTTTCATGTGTCAAATAATATTTAAAGTCAACCTAACACATTATTTAAGCAAAAGCATTTCGACCAGGAAGCATGCGTACATTCTTTCTGTGGATTTGGAAAAGGCGTTTGACCGGGTTGGTTCCCACCTGGTCCTAAGTCAACTGCGTGACTGGGGTGTTGGGCCCCGTATCCTGCACCTTTTAAGCTCTTTTTTGACAAATCGTAGCGTCAGAGTTCGAGTCAATGCTTTTTTATCCCAAGTATATAACAGTCAAAATGGACTACCTCAAGGCTCCCCTTTGTCAGTGCCACTGTTTAACGCCTATATACATTCCCTATCAATTTCCTTAGCTAATATTCAGAACCTTCGTCATTTGATCTATGCCGACAACATCATCCTGTTTTCCTCCTCATTGCTAAACACCCCCCTAACCCAAGCCCTGGGAGATGGTTTGCATCAACTGTCCATGTGGATGAACCAAACTGACGCATTTATTAATCCTAGAAAATGTGAGGCTATCCATATTTGTCGGAAACGATATTGCGAACCTCCAAGGATTGCATTTGGTGCACACCTTATTGAGAATAAGCGAGAGCTGAAAATTTTGGGACTAACCTTTACCAGTAAATTACAATGGAAAGCACATCTAAATGATATAGCCTTCAAAATTAGTCAAATAAGCAATATGCTTAAATTCCTTTGTGGTATAAAAATGGGTGCACATCGTACCACAATTTCCTACATTGCTAAAAATCTTGTTTATGGTACAATAGACTTTCTTATCCCAATTTATGGCTTCAGTCCTGGTCACTCTAAAATCGACACTGTTCTTAACAATATCATCCGTACAGTCACGGGTGCTTTTCGCACTTCTCCGGTAGAAAGTCTTTATATTGAATCGGGATTTGTTAATTTGGAAACACGAAGAAATCTTCTGTCACTTCGTCTCATTGCGAAAGGTCTCTCTTTCCGCTATCATCCGCTGCATAAGTTAATAATTAATTTGCTGAATTTAAAGCGCATACCTTGTTTTAAATCCGGTCTTTTGGAAAGCTGAAACTTGTACAAAAAATGTAATATGCCCATTCCTTGCAAAATTAAAAATTTTCCCATTCCGCGATACTGGCTATTAGATCCTACAAAGTGTGATACTCTCCTTAGTACGCATAAAAAGCTTTCAACGTCCACTCCACTTTTTGTCCACGAACACAACAAATTTCTGGCAACACACGTTGAAGCCAAACACTTTTACACAGACGGATCAAAAAGTGTTCATGGCGTTTCTGCCGTAGTTGTTTCACAAAATTCGCAAACTCTCTTTTGCACAAATCTCCCAACCTATTTATCTATTTTCTGTGCGGAAGCCTTTTCCATTCTTTCCGCCCTAAACATAACAGCTAATATTTCTGCTCAGTGTTTCATCCATACGGACAGTCTTTCGGTTTTAAAAGCAACGTTAAACCCTTCCAATTATTCTGAAAATTAAATCTGGTCTCATAAATCAAAAAAGTAGGACCACACTTCGTTCGATTCCCTCTCACAGTCATATTTTAGGAAATACTGAAGCCGATGAGTTAGCCAAAATGTGCCATAACATGCCTCTTATTTGTCATCACCCTCCAAGCTACTCATCCATTTTAAATTTAATAAAATATTGCCAAGCTTTGGACTTAAATAATATTTGGAAATCTTCAAACTCTTTTCTTAGAAAGGTATGTCTTTCAACTCAAACCCCCAAGTACAACTCAGAGCTAGGAAGGTCGCACTGCGTGGCGTTAACCAGGGCACGTATTGGTCATTGCAAACTAAGAAAAGATCACTTGCTATCAAAACGTCCACCACCTAATTGTAAGTTCTGTGGAGAAATTTTCAATTCGGAACACTTTCTTTTCAATTGTAGGCATACTAAAGTATTTCTACAGTTAAATGGTATAGAAAACTTACCTGCTCTACTTTCACCCCAACAAAATCCGAATGGACCTTTTTTCCTGTTGCTAAATCATCTAGACTATAGAAACCAATTGTAATGCTTTTTTTTTTTTTTTTTTTTTTTTTTTTTTTTTTTTTTTTTTTTTTCTTTAATAAATTTTGAGCTTAAGTAAATGTAGATTAAAAAAAAAAAATTTTTTTTTAAATTTTAAATCAGCAAAATTGTAAATTTTTCATTTTAAACTGAATAATGTTCATATAAAAAAAAGAAATTAATAAACAAATTTTGATGAAATTAATAAGCGCCTTATGGCCCAAGCAGCCGCGTGCGCCAACACCAGACTACCCAGATTTATTCTGGGCAAATCTGTTTTTATAAATAAATAAATAAATAATATTTAAATTGTCATTGGCTTGGTTTTCGTTTAACTATACTATGTAAAAACAAATTTTGGTTTGTAAAGTTTGCTAACTTCCAAAATTTATCAAAGATAAGTTGTCAATTAAAAGAACTTATTTTTTCTTTACAATTTTTTAAACAACAAGGTTTAACTGCAATTCTTTTGGTAAAAATAATTTTGAAGTTTGCTGTTACATATTTTTCACCACTATTTCTTTTATCCTTAATAAGGTTTCGAACCTATTTTTTTTCATTTCTGCATCCACTTTTTCATACACGATGAGTTTCTGTTCCTTCCGTTATGCTGTTTTCCTTTTCTGATGACTCCATAGAAGTCGATTCTTCATCTGATGAAATCACTCCCATATGTCTCTTTCATGGGTTAATGCTTTTTCTCATTTTAGAAAATATTTCTATAAAATAATAATGCGCATTGAAAGCCACCAAATTCCATAACTAAATTAAGTATGTTTTACCTGATTCGCTGTCTGATTGCATCATATAAAAGTAATTTTAAGAAAATAATGCTCGTACAATATATTAGATGTCACTATAATATAATGTACAAAACTGCACTATTCTTTCGCACTTATAAAGATAAGTCCAATGATCACAACTTTTTTAAAAATACTAGAAATAATTCAAAATAATACTTCACACACACTTATCACATGTTTCTATTTCTTTCACACTAAGTCCCGTAATTAATTTCCTGAGTACAGCGATTTACGCCACTTTAAAAATAAAAATGTTTGTTATACCGTTAATTGCCAACACTTTTCTCGAACAAATCTCAATAGTTATCAACTTATTTATTGCAAATTTTTTAAAAATGAAAAGATACCGTTCAATTGTATTTAGTGTTGCCACTAACTCGATTTTTTTGAAAAAGTTACTTATGCCACTTTCAAAATAAACGGCTCATATATAAGAGCTTTTATGTTGCCTTACAAAAAAAAAAGTTTAATGGTGTCGACTCTCACGAATTGACATCACCTCAAATTTGAAAATACACAAGAAAAAAAATTAGTTTTTGCGAATACAATGGCAGTTGTGAATTTTCAGAGCCTCATATTTGACAGTTCTGCTTATTGACGTATCTACCAAGCGAGAAGAAAGTCTCATTGCTGAAGAAAATTTTGTGTGAAAAATTTGTAGCTAAAGCACAATCAATCGGCATATCTTCAGTGCAATTAATATCCTTATGTATTTTGCCAAATATTAGATTTTGGTAAATAGAAAATAGTTCCAAAGTTGCAAGAACTAAAATTTCTTTCTACAATTTCTTACGTCGAATCTTTTGAGATTCTGCTCGGTACAGCCTCATATTTTAAAATCAGCAATTTTAAGTTCTTATAAATCTGAGTATAAATTTTTACTCAAATATTTAGCTTAAACTAAATAGGTCTCTATTAACAAGTACAATCATTCAATTAATTTACAACCTGAATTTCAGAGTCTATTATAGACCCTAAATATTATTCTAAAATCTTGAATAGATGAACTCCTTATATACCTTAAAAATTTATTTATCTACAATATTTTGATATTTTATCCAAGGTGGTGTAGAGAAGTCTAATTTTTTGTAGAAAGCTTATATTTGGTTTTATTCTTATTTATACCTAGATCCATAGAATTGGCTGTTGTCTTCAAAGTTACAAAACTGATACCATGAATAGCCAAGTAATTAAATATATTTAATAAAAAAAGTAACCTTTTGTATAGGTTAGACAACAACGCATCACCTTAGTAAAACCAGTAATTGGTTGAAAAGTTGGAGAAAGTTTACCACCAACCTTTATGTCACATTCCACATTTGCTAAAGGATTTTTTCATATATGTTACTGATAAGTTTCGTACTTAGTTCCGCCATTAAAAAGCTCGTTTATTTTTTCTCGTTTATAAACTGTTTGGATGTCAATAAACAGGAGGTGAGTGTCAACTTGAAATTCTCTGAAACTTCTCGACCTAGCCTAAAACCACAATGCTATGATCCTATTACGGATAAAAAGTACGGCATCAGACATTTACTGATGATGACTTAAGGACTTATGCCTTTCCAGCTGGATCCTTCTAAATTATCACATTTTTTTTATAGATTAGACATAAATAAAAGGCTCATCTTCCATAATTTAAAAAATTTTCTTAATCTTTAATTTTTTTATGGTGGTTGCGAAGTGGGCATGTTATACCCACAGACTGTAAGCTTTTCCTTACAAGCAATTTTTAAGAAAAACTTTCTAGGACAATTTAAAAAAAAATTTTTCTCGAAAAACTATATTTAAGAAAACAAAAATATTTTCGTATAATATGGTACTTACTAACTACGAAATGGAAAAAGTTTCTTATCAACCACCTGAGTATATTTTACAATATTTAATTAATTTTTGAGTAGAAAAAATTAAATTGTAAAAAATTTATAAAATATTTTATTCAAAATAAGCTCTCTTTTAATAGAGGATTTTTTTTCTTTATGTTAATTTTATTAGTATTCTTACATCATTGCAGAGTTTTCAAGACCAACCAACTGCAAACTTACCACCATCCCCCCACCCCCCCTCACCAAAAGAGAACTGAACTTGTTTGGGTAAAAGTCTCAAAGGAATTTTACTACTTAAACAAGAAACCACAAAGAAGTTGAAATGTATCTTTTTCATTTAGCTTATAAATGTATATACAAATATGGTATAATTGAAAGCAATTATGAGATAATTAATTTGTTTACTTGTAAACTTTGTGCTTTACCAGAAAAGTGTTTGCGTTTTACCAAAAAACAGAAAAGATAGCTTATGCTGGGCGTTGGGAAATGAAGAAGTTTTGTTGTCGAACATTTTGTAAAACCGAAGCAAACGTAAAACTCTGACATTGAAGCCGCCCAGTCATACACAGAACAGTTTTTGCCTTTTAATGATTTTCGCATTTGTCAAAAACGACAAACTTCATCCAGCGGCTTGAGAGGAGGACTCTTAACAATATGGAAAACATTTGAAGGTGGTACCTCTTTGAAAATTGCTCGTTTATGTATATTTGTATGTGTCTAGGTACTATTACAAAAGTGAACATTTCACCTCGACTGCATTCAGTAAGTTTTTCGTTGCTTTACGTCTGCTTTATGCGGCATTATGACTCCAAACTGTCATAAACTTTAATCAATTTCAGCAGTTTTCATGTCATTTAAAAACTTTGATGAAACTGTGTCCATGACAGTTTGCACTTTTCTTTTTATCCGTTTTCGAATGAAACGTAAGTTCGTACTGACAATGATTTATGTTTCTCTATACGCGAGCTATCATTGTACCTCATACACGTATATAAGCTCACAGTTAAATGTAAAGGGGTATCGAAAAAAAAAACCAACAAAAAATATTTTTTTTTGACCATACGAATAGTATTAAATTGTGTGGTTTGTCATTCGCTAAATTTTATCCATGTGACAATACAATATGAGTGAAGCCCCCCCTCCCCCTTCTACAAATACGAGTAGTAAACAAAAGCTCACCAAAATTGCTTTTCTGTTGCCATTTTTTTTTACACTCAGTTTCATTTTCCACCCTCTTGTTATTGTGTAATTTAAATAGTTTACATCACAATGAAATGTAATTATAAACACTTGTATACATAAAAGTGAATATATGGAAAAATACATCCTTTTCGCAGGAGGTATTTCTTTCATAACGAATATTGTGTTCTATTAATGCTGGTACTGATGTTGATAGTAAAGGAAAATCCACAAGCTTCCGTTCAGGAAAAGTTTTCCGGGTTTTTTTCCCTACATATCATTGTTTATGCAATAATTGTTTTTATTATATAATTTTTTTTTGTCTGTACTTTATTGTTCATAAAAGAAAAATATACTGTCAACTACATACGATATTAAATATATTTTCAGTTTGCTAAATGTATTCGCATACTAGAAATATGGTCATTTCTTAGTTTACATGTTTGTTTTTTTTTTTTGCACAAACTTGGTGGCATTGTTAAGCTTCAAAATATTATTATGAAAATTCTAAGGACTTTAAGAAACTTTATGATTTAATGAAAATAAGAAAAAAACATTTCACATATATCATTTTTTAAGCATTATATTATATTCGTAATAAACTTTATTATTGTACAATATTTGTTAGAGTAGGCAGTCTATTCCCTTGCTGATGAAATTTTTATGTAATAGTTGAAATTTTTATTAGTTAAGTAGACACGTATTAGTCATAATACTATTATTAATTAACTTAAAGATCATTAGGTGGTAATTAATTAATTATTTTCTATGTTGTATTTATTTCTGCAAGTAATGATTTTCCTTCTTAGTTAAATACATCATCTACAATATATAGAGTCAGGTATACGAATACTTGAAATATTTTTATTGCCTCTCATTTTTTTAAGGATCAGCAATTCTTTTTTATTAAATATGATATTTCACATCTACACAAATATATACAAAGAGTACATATACAATATATAAATAAAGGCGTAATTGATAAAATTTTCCGATTTCTAACCTTAATAGTATCTTTTCTAACTAATTCTTATAATAAAATTGTTATCAGAGTATCTAAGCAACTTGTATTATACGCACGAATAAACCGATTTTCCACAATAATGATTTGTATCTATATTATTTCGATTGATACGAGTATCTCTAATGTTGTTATGATGATAAAATCAATATTTGAAGCATAAATAAATAAACAAATTAAAATAAGGGAAGGTAAACAAATTAAAATCAGTTTAAAGATTTGAAATTCATATTTTTAAATGCAATCCATTTTAAGGTTTAAAAGAAAGAAATTATTTATATACAATAGTTAAAAGTTGTCCGTTTTGACTTTTGTTTGATTAATGTACGTATTTTTTTTTTACTTCAACTTAAAGATATTAATTTAGCCTTACTATAATTTTAACAAAAGAGTGCCACAATTCACACAAATCGACAAAATTTTGCTTTATTGCACAAAATTTCCAGGACGCCTAATTTCAAGAATTGCTGATATCGATTGACTTACAAGATTATAGATCTATATAAAAATCTCCATATTTACGCAGATGATTTTTTAACTCTAGATTATTTAAAAACCAATATCCATTAGATAATCAAAAATTATCTCAAAAGAATTGAGTCCTGTAAGAAGTCTCGTACTGGAAATGTATATAATGTTATATTGTATGCTTAAAAACTGATTTTTTTAAATATAATTAAATAAAAATTTAATCAAAATACGAATTTTGAAAATTTATTATTTAACTTTACTTTCCAAAGCATAAATTGAATTACCAATTTTAGTAAAAAAATCTCTTCTTTTTTGCAAAAATTGAAATTTAATTATTTTTGAGAAAAAAAGTCAGTTTTTCTAAAATCATTTTCTTTACTTATAATACAATTTTTATTTATATTGCTAAAATGGAAATTTAATTTTCTTCTAATACATTTTTCAAAAAAAAACCCCTGCAATTTTTTATTCATTTCATAGCAAAAAGAATATTTTCCCAAATACAAATGGGAAACCGCCGGTTTCCAATAGATGGCGCCGCAGTAAATGCTGGTTCAAAATTTCGCATAAGAAATGTCAAATTGTAAACTTAGGCATTTGTCAATAATGTCTTATCATTATAATTGTCACTTTTTTCGACGTTATATATTTTTTTCGTATATGAAAATGTCGAAATTTAAGCCAAATAAGCGTCATTTGCCAAAAGTTTTGCGTTTTGCCTTTAATGCAAACAAATCTGTGGTTAAGGCACGTCGAATGATTGCTGAAACTTATGGTGAGGCTTTTATTAGTGAGAGAACATATTGGAAATGGTTCGAAAACTACAAAATTTGTGATTTCAACGTGGAAGACAAGGATCATCCAGGACCAGTAAAAAAGTTTGAAGATGCAGAATTAGGCGCATTACTGGCAAGATTCATGTCAAATACAACAAGAACTTCATTGGGCGTAAGCAAGCCATTTCCTATCATTTGAAAGCCTTGGGAATGATCCAAAAGCAAGGAAATTGGGAGCCATACGTGTTGAAGCCGAGAAACGTCGTTGCTCCAACGGCAAAAAAAGATGGGTTTTCTCCATGACTGGCGATGAAAAGTGGGTCTATTATGATAATCCAAAGCAAAGAAAATTGTGGGAGCGCCACGACCATCCAACAACATCGACGGCGAAGCCAAACATCCATGGATCGAAGCTCATGCTATATATTTGGTAGAATCAGCACGGCGTCATATATTATTAGCTCTTTCAACCAGGTGAAACCATCGCAGGAGCTTTCTACCAAATACAACTAATGCGTTTGAACCGAGCATTGAAGGAAAAACGGCCACGAGCAAAGATATAACAAAGTGATTTTGCAGCACGACAACACTTTGCCACCTGCTATATTCTCCAGATATCGCCTCTTCCTGGGTGAGCAGCACTTCCGATCTTATGAAGAGACCAAATATTGGGTCGATTTGTGAATCGCCTCAAAACACGAGCAAATTTTTTGACATGAAATCTATATGCTGCCAGAAAGATGGAAAAAGTTATGACTAGCGATGGACAACACTTTGAAGCATAAATATTTGAACAGTTTTCTCACAATAAAGACTCAAATTAAAAAAAAAAAAAACAATTCTCTAATAGGAAATATATTTAATATTCCTATAATAAATTTACTTTTTTTTTAACGTAAATTTTGAATGCACAAATTACAATACTAAAAGTAAAATAAAAATTTCGTCCTTTTTCTGTTAGTTCTTTTTGTTTTTTATTAGTTTTTTTATTATAAAAAAATACATAGTTAGATACTAATAGCTTTTTATAAAGTATGTTTATTCTATGCGAAAAATCAATTCAAATAGTAAAGAATAGAAAAGTAACATTACACATAGTCTGTGCATAGTTTGCTTCCAACAAAAAAAGCATACCATTTCCAAACCAAGGATAGCAAAAATTTGATGGTGAAATTTTTCAACGATGGACAAACGTCTGCCGGAAGGACATTAAAATTTAAAAATATTACTTTTGTTCGAAAGTTGTCCGTATTTTCTTCGTCTGTATTCTTTTCTATTCGTATTTGGACTGATATAAATATTTAAAGTCATCCCCTTACAGTCCTTTTAGTAAGCAGGTCTGTAATATTAATTCTCCCTCAAAATATTACTTTTAATATCAGAAGTTTATCCTTTTTTTTCCATTTGAAGAAAATTATTTCAAATTTGATTACAAATAATTGTTGTTATTTGGGTACGATTTGAGTATATTTTTCATATGTTAAACTAATGTTGTTTAAATAATAATAGTTATTAAAGCCTAAACGGCTTTAATAACTATATGTACTCGTATAAACAGAAATGTGTGTATATTTACGGGGTGTTATAAATAAGTCTAATATTATTTATGATACTCGTAACATATACTTTATGTACGTATATATACATTATTGAGTTATTATTTTTATTTAATTTTTATAGATTTTGTTGACTACTGTTTTATACCATACGAACATATGTCCTTGCATTGTATTCATATACTATTTATTTCCAATACTAAATATTAAGGATATTTCCAAGCTTATATTTTTTTATTTTTTGTTTTGATTTTTCTTTTGCAAACATAGATGAAAACGATTCAAAACGAAGTGAAATTTTTCAGGCCTAGCATACTGTGAAATGTTGTGTGCTCAACCGAGCCAACATGAAATGTACCATGAGGTGAAACGACCCACAGTGAAATGGCCCATTGCCAGAATTATAACATATAAAAGGCAACACTTCCATAGGCTCTCAAATGCAAATATTCAGATTTCTTTCTTAAATATGTCATGTAATTTATTATCTAGCATTATAAGGATTCATAAAATCAAATTTACCGCATGAAAATTATTGTATTGTATTTTCGTTTGAAGATTTTTTTGTTGGTTTTTTTTTGCACTCATATTGAGTTTGTTGTTCCAGAAAATGTTCTTCCCTTAAAAAAAACCATATATATGTATATATAAAGGAGAAATAAAAATAAAATTTCTGAAATAAAAATTTAAAATTTCATTTTTGATATTGAATTTCAATTAAAGAAATTAAATAAAGGATCAAATGGTTTTTTTCTTCAATAATATTAAAACTAAATTCTTTTTAAGTTTGTCAATATTTACAAATGCAACTGTATAGTAATAAGCAGATTTACATCAAAAGTTAATTTACAATATCGTGGAGTAATGCTAAGGGAGTAACCGACAGCTTGGTAGAACCACAAAGTTCGATACTATAAGTCCAGATTGGTTTTTTAGTTTAGTAGAAGAATTTCTATTCACTTACCTTCATACTCCATTTCGTAAACTAGCATTGGAGATTGTAGATATAGAATTGTAAATTATTCAAAACTTTGTCAAACTTTATATCGATAGTGGCTATGGCCGTATTATCTTCATAAATGGCAATTATAGTCATAGAAATAAATGAGGTAAATCGGCTGTAAATATTATAAAAAATGGAGAGCAACGATAGTGCTCTGTGAGACTCCGGCTAAAACATAATATGATTCTGAGGATTCTGTATTAACTGCTACTTGGTAATAATATTGTAAAAGATATAAATTTATAATAAGTTTATTGAAGAAGTAAGCTCTTGAGTTTCTACAAGAGCCCAGGATGCCACAGACGATCAAAATCATGGGGGATATCTTAAAATATTTTTGGGTAATAATCATTTTTTTTTAAAAACATATAATATTATCAACAACTTTTTAATAGAAGTTTCAAAAAAAATATTTCCCAAGGAAGTTGGTTTATTTGGTTTAGTCATCATTTTAGTTACTAAAAATGTTTATATCAAAGGAAAATAATTAGTGCTATTGAAAATGTATCTAAAAAAACCGAAGCAATTTTTTTTTAAATTTGGTTTAAGATAATAGTAGCTGTTATTAGTTAGTTTAAAATGATATCAAATTCTTAAGTTTAAAGAGCTTGAATATTATAAATTTTCCTTACTTTTTGTTACTAAAAACTATTATTTCAAATAATAAATATATTTTTTTGAAAATTTTTATTACTTTTATCTTAATTATAAAAAAGGAGGTTCCCACATTTATATTATTCTTTATTTAAAAATATAAAAAAAGAAACTGTGTACAAGCTTAAATCTTACAACTAGAGAAATTAAATATTTTTCAAAGGAAATAAAACAAATAATATGATATTTTTAAGAAAATAAAATAAATAAATTTTGACAAAAATAATATGATACTTTGAATATCTGATTGCCTTGTGATTGTAAAGGATTTCTTCTTTCACGCTCAGTCAACCTTAATCGCACGCAAACTTTTGAAGTATGTATTTAATTATTGTACAATAATATTTATAAATCTTCTCAAATATTTTATAATAAGAATTTTATTTCAAAAGTATTTTTTTTTACTGTTATTGAACAATATACCTAGTAATTTCTTCAGCCAGCTTTCTTGGATCTGCCGCATAGAATTTTACACCAAAATATAAATCAAAAGGTTCTGTTGTATTTTTTAGTTGCTTTGAAATTCGACACGCTGAATCCAACCAGTGCTGAAAATATAATTTATAATTTGAATATAATAATAAAAAAATCAAATATTTCTATTACGAAAAATCGTAAAAAAGTATGCAAACAATTAATTTTATCATAAAAATGTAGAGTTTTTGATAATATCGGATTATCCATTTCATGGTTTGAAAAGTAGAATTCACATATTTGATAATTATTTAATATTTATGTTAAAAAAAATTAAATTTTCTTAGATAAAAATTTGCCATTTAATAATAATAAATTTTAATAATCATTACTAGGTGTATTTTAGTCTTATATGCAAAAACAAATTTATTAAAAGTATAGGGTTTTCCAATAAGAGTGATATTATTTCTATGTAATGTTTCGGCCATTTGTAATATGTCATGATCTGTCTTTTTTTTCATTGTATTCAGTAATATTTACAATTTTATCATGAAGAGATATACATAAGAAAAACGTTTACAAATTATTCAATTTTATTATCAAAATAATCGTTCTCCAATTGCAACTTTTCGAGCGCTTTTGCCATTTTACTTTCATCTGAGTGGTGCGGTAAATAAACAAAACTATCGATTCTGGTGCGAAGAAAATCCACAAATTATTCATGAGCACCCATTACATTCGCCTAAATTGACAGTTTGGTGTGGTTTTTGGTCTGGTGGAATCATCGGTCCGTACTTCTTTCGAAATAAGGCTGGTAGCACCGTTACTGTCAATGGAGAGCGGTATAGATCGATGATAACCAACTTTTTATGGCCGAAATTGGAAGAAGTTGATCTTGATAATATCTGGTTCCAACAAGACGGAGCTACGTGCCACACAGCACGTGTAACAACCAAATTATTGCGAGAACAGTTTGGAGATTCGATTATTTCAAGAAATTGTGACATTGAATGGCTTCCAAGAAGTTGTGATTTAACACCATTAGACTATTTCTTGTGGGATTATTTGAAGTCATTGATCTTTAGCAATAAACCAGACTCTCTTCAAGCTTTAGAAGTCAATATTGAACGTACTATTCATGACATACGTCTTGATTTAGTGAAAAAAGTGCTTGAAAATTGGGTTCATAGAATTCGTTCCTGCAAAAGAAGTCATGAAGGCCATTTGAATGACGATTTATTTAGAACTTAATAGTATCGATTGTTCTTCACATTAAATAAAAAACATTTGAATTTCCTTAACAATTAGTGTGTTTTTTTTAAAGAAATTATATTAATCTTATTCGAACACCCTTCACTTGCCCTCGGTAGCATCTCTCGGGCAATTTGTGGATACTACGCCAAAAAATTCCTTCTCTTTCGAGGCAAACCACTCAACAAGCCATTTTCGGACGTCTTTGTAAGAATCGAAGTGCTGCTCAGCGAGCCCGTGGCCCATCGACGAAAAGAGGTGGTAGTCGGAAGGGGCCAGGTCTGGTGAATAAGCGGGATGGGGTAGCACCTCCCAGTTGAGTGTCTCCAAGTAGTTTCGGACCATTTTTGTCGTATGCGATGGTGCGTTGTCGTGCTTGTCATGTTTTTGTTCATAATTCGTCCTTTTTTCACGCATAGCACGGTGCAATTTAATCAGTTGTTGGTGGTAGCATTGGGCATTGACAGTTTCACCAGGTTTCAATATTTCATAGTAGACGATACTCTACTGATCCCACCAAACGTACAGTATCGTCTTCCATCCGAAGCGATTTGGTCTTGGGGAAGATGTTGATGGTTGGCCGGGATCAACCCACGATTTCTTTCGTTTAGGATTCTCGAAATATATCCACTTTTCATCGCCTGTCACAATCCGATGTAGGAACGATTTTCTTTTTTGTCTGGCGAGCAAAATTTCGCATGTCTGTTGGCGTCGCCCCATCTGCCTATCGTTCAATTCATGCAGCACCAATTTTCCAATCTTTTCAATCCTCCCCATGGCATGCAGATGCATGGAAATCGCTGGTTGAGTAACACCCAATTGCTCCGCGAGCATTTTTTGCGATTGGGTATTGTCTTCGTCCAAAATAGCCTGCAATTGATGGTCCGCAACCTTCCTAGGCCTATTTTCATTCTTATTGTCCCATAAGTCAAAATTTCCGTCTTTGAACCGACGAAACCAATCTCGGCACGTTGTTTCCGATAAAGCACTGTCACCATAGGCCTCCATAAGCATTTGATGCGATTCTGCAGCCGATTTCTTCAAATTGAAGCAGAAAAGCAGAGCTTCCCACATATGCTCTTTTTCAAAACTAGACATGATTACCAAAGGAAAAATGTGTATTGTTGTACGAAATTGCTGACAATGTGCACTGATTAATCTTGACAGATGTCAAACTCATAAAAAAAAGTATGGCGTGCCCATGGTAGCTTAATACGCTCACTCACGCCATCTATGACCAAAATTTAAGCTTATACCCCTGGTAAATGCGCAAAAAATAGACCGATTTGGTATTGGAACAACAGGCCTTAGATGCCTTTTTTTGTTAACTAATTTTCTTCAGCGATGAGGCTCATTTTTGGCTCGATGGATATGATAATATGACACTGGATTAAAAAAATCCAAAAATAGAAGAAAAAATCATTACCATTAATTCTGAGGGTAATGGCAGTATGATACTTGGCTTTTCGTCGTTCGATTTTAGAGCATTTAAATAATCAAGATTGGTCAAGTAATGACCGAAATATAGTTTGAAATATGCAAAGAAATCGACATATATTACCTCAAAAAGATCAAGCCATGTAAGAGATTTTATAGACTATATGTTAATAATATTACAAGTGATATATTAAAATAAAATTTAATAAAAATATGTTTAATTTGTATTTACTTTCCAAAGGACAAATTGGATAAACCTACATATCAATATATCGTAAACATTCTAATCTGTTTCATTTTATTTCATAACAATTCATTTTTAAAAATATATTGTTACTTACAGTTTGATTTTCTTCATCAACAAATCGCAATCCAAAATATGCTGTTTCGATTAAATTTAAACGTCCAAAAACTTCATCCAAAAGTGCCTGACCGGACAGATCATTCTGAAAATATACAAAAAATTTTGAGTCTGAAGTTAGTGTTTAGTTGAGAAAGCATTTGCAGATTTAAGTTTCTAGAACAATTTCCGAATCAATGTGCTTATAATATACGAATCATTATTGTTTGTGTTTATTTATCTGAAAGGAATGGAGAACCAAAACCAAACCAAACTGAACTGTACACATACACTTGATATAGTCATATCAGCTGGTTCTCGGTATAAAGCAGAAGGCAGTAGGCGGAAGGCAAAAGGCTTTTTACTTAATTGGAGTTTCATCCAAGCATCCTGGCAAGTATATGCAGTCAAACAATCTTTTCAAATTCACTAACATCTCTACAATCTAGAATACTGAGCCGTATTATTTATTTGGGAATATTTCTTGCTAACATTTCGGATCAACTATTTATCAAAATTGAATAGGCACACACTAACTTTGTATGTAAACATTTGAGTAGACATGGGACTGCAAGAAATTATATAGAAATACTGATATTACCATAAATTGATTAATTAAAGCTTCTTGACTACTAGTGTGCGATAAATATAATATTTTTATTTAAATTTCTATTAAAAATATTGTATTTAAATTTATTGAATATCGATTGAGTAATTAACATATATTGAACAACATAAATAATATTTGTTCAATCCTTTATAAATCATATTAGATGCTTAAACTTTAAAATTTTTGAAGCTAATAATATTAAAATATTTGGGTGTAACTATTTTATGTAAGATTTCTGTAATATATATTATTTCAATAGGAATCAATTATAAACTCTATTTAATTCTATGTATGAGTACTATGAATTCAAAGCATTCATAAATGTACTTTGATACAGTATACTCGTACATTGTTTAACAGAAAATTTACTACTATTTTGCAACTATTTGTCGGGTTTTAGTAATTAATTAGTATAACCATATAATCAATATTGTATTTTATATAAATTCCTTGAAATATTTCCAATCTCTGAAAATGTATGCCTAACTATTATTTACTGGTATAGAAAATGTAGTTAATTATTTGCTATCGGATTCATCGAGTATATAATTTTGATTTTATTAATAAACTTCATTTTTTATGATTTTCTATTTATAGTTACTTTTTACAAACTTAACTGTTAGATGCTCACAATTTTATTTTTATATTTGTACTACCTAGTGACAAAAATAGCTATACTTTATCACTCACAAAACTAAGATATATTAACGTTAGGTATAATATAAATCTTTCCCCAAAAGCAATCACTTCCCCCGAATCAGATTTCTTTCGAAAAGCAAAGCTCCCGACTACGATCTGATCTCCTCAAATATACTTAAAAAAAACTCCCTGATTATGGTTGTTAGTCTTCTTTGTTACATCATATGAGTCCATACTTCAAACAACATATTTCCTAATCTTCCAAAATTTTACAATTATTAAAATTATCCTTAATTAATGATAATCCTCATTTCCTACAGATCAATGTTACATTCGTACTCAAATCGTAAAATTTGATACCCAACTATCAGGTCTAATTCCTTTTCACTATCTAGTAGTGAAAAAGCTGTTGTCATAGTATATTTTACGACCTTAAATCAAGCATTTGATCGAATCTGATCCTTTTTCAATATTTTGACCAGTTGGTCCTATAGTTTTATATTCTTACGATTTATTGAGAAAGGGTTAGATCTTCCCCGATGCCTACACCTTAGGCTGCGGTCCCAGCTAGTTGAGTCCTATTAACACTAGGACTAAATGTAAAGGCCTATTCCGTAGAATGGAGCGCTTCCTGAAGCCCGAGGTACACAATCAAAAAAGATTTCTTTGAGTACAACGCGATAATCCGTTCAAGTTACCGAAGGCCAATTCCACAGAATGGGGAGCTCCCTGTTAGACTTTTTGTGCAATGTATCATATTCTTTATAGAAGGTAATTATGAATTAAATTCGTAATTGTTGCCCTCTGTTATCAACAGGCTATTATTAGTATCATCTACATAATAAGTGCCAAAAGGCAGCGTACTTGGCTCCATCCTAAACAATATTTGTACATCTAATTTTCTAAAATTCTTCTTGTCTATATATGCAGATGATACGGTCTATCTTGAATCTAGCCAAAATCCTAAATATGCTTTCGAAATCTTGCAAGGCCAAATCGAAATCATCCAGAAATAGTCTACCATATGGTCAATAAAAGTTCATGAACACAAATGTGTCGACATAACTTTTACTCTCTGCCATAAAGCACTTCCTCCCATATACGAGGTCTGTTCAAAAAGTATCCGCGGGTTCCGTATATTCGATATTCGATTTTTTTATGGCGTTATGTTGGTACTTATATCTTTCACTTATGCCGACAAATTCGGCCAATTGGAATGTCAGTTAATTTTTGACAGCTGCTTTGCTTGCACGTGTTTTGGCTCGTCTTCGATTTTTGCCCATTCCAAAAAATAGATCAAAGAATCTGTATCAATTTTTGTGTGAAAAACAAAATTAATTGGGCGGACGCATTCCGAATGTTGACTGTGGCATATGGTGAAGCTACCTTGGACCGAAGCAACGTTTATCGGTGGTACAAAATGTTCTCAGGGGGCCGAGAAGATGTGAACGACGAACTTCAGTTCGGTCGAATATGAAGGTTTTGTTTACAGTTTTCTTCAATTACAGAGCCGCGGTGCATCATGAGTTCTTGCCACAGGGTAGAACTGTCAATAAGGAATATTACCTACGAGTTTTGCGCAAGTAGCGTGAAGCAATCTGCCAGAAACGCCCAAAATTTGTGGAAGAACAAAAATTGTCTTTTGCACCATGATAACGCCCCTGCTCACGCATCATTACTTGTGCGCGAATTTTTGGCCAAAAACAATACACTAATAATGCCGCAGTCACCGTATTCCCCAGATCTGCCCCCCCCCCCTGTGACTTTTTCTTGTTCCCGAAACTGAAGAGCCCCATGAAAGGACGTCGCTACGCTACGATTGAGGAGATAAAGACGCATCGAAGGAGGAGCTGAACAAGATCACAAAAAATGATTTTTTGAAGTGTTTTGAGGATTGGAAAAACATTGGCATAAGTGTATAATATCTGGTGAGGATTACTTTGAAGGGGATAACATAGATTTTCATGAATAAATAAATAATTTTTGGAAAAAAAAAACACAAGATTCGTGATACTTTTTGAACAGACCTCATACATTAATGTCAGTAATATACCATTTTACCCCCATTCTGATATGTAGAAGGGTATGGTTTATGGCAGATAGTAAGACTTTCGTAAGCACATTTTAATTCGTCTACATTTATTTTTGTTATGGAATCCACATACAGGACGTTTGATAATATTCAGAACTTTTAGATAAAAAAAAAAATGTGGATGAATTTATGATATCTAGATAAATACTTTCACTTTTAGATAAATGTTCTAAGCTTTCTACAGGCTGCAAAATAATTTTAAAGAATATTTTTCTAAAAGTTAGTCACATATATATATATTATAAAGACATAGCCACGGATTACTACCGTGAGCTATACGACAACGACAAAACACCAGACGAAATCCACCAACTAACTGAAAACGATACAAATAATAACGAAGAAATTCCAAGTATACTGAAAGAAGAAGTAGAAAAAGCTATTAAATCTCAAAAAAGAGGCAAAGCACCGGGAGAAGATGGCATATCTAACGAACTTATGATAGGAACATCTGATATTATAGTAGACACTATTACAGATTTATTTAACCAAATTTTTGAGACAGAATGTATACCTCACCAGTGGACCACGTCAACTATAATACTACTACATAAAAAGGGAAATAAAGACAACATAACTAAGAGAGCAAGCAGGCTTTCGCAAGGACTTTTCAACAATCGACCACATACACACCATAAAACAAGTTATCCAGAAATGTACAGAATATGGTTTCAATTACTATTTGGCGTTTGTAGACTATAATAAAGTTTTTGACTCATTAAAACGTACAAAAATATGGGAAGCGCTTACAACACAAGGGGTTGAAAACAAGTACATACAAATTGTTACAAATATATACAAGAACATGAAAGCGAAAATAAGAACAGAAATAGTTGGTGTATACTTCCCTATAAAAAGAGGAGTCCGACAGGGAGACCCACTATCACCCAAACTTTTTTCGGCGGTGCTTGAATATATATTTAGACGTCTCGAATGGAGTCAATATGGACTAACCATTAACGGATGCAACTAAACCATTTAAGATTTGCAGACGATATAATTCTAATCTCTGAAGACCCGAGAAGCCTGCAAGCAATGCTTGAACAGTTGGTGTACGAAAGTGATAAAGTCGGACTCTCCATGAATAATACAAAAACCAAAGTAATGACTAATTCCGACAAAATCACCATTACAGTCAACGGCAACAAAATAGAGTACGTCGATGAATATACATACCTAGGACAGATAATATCACCAAAAGACCTTACAACCAAAGAAATAAACAACAGAGTACAATTAGCATGGAAAAGATACTGGTCTCTTAAAGAAATTATCAAAAGCCCGCAGGTACCACTTAAGGCTAAGAAAAAAATATTTGATTCCTGTATTCTACCTATCATGACATACGGATGTCAAACTTGGAGTCTAACAAAACAAAACTTACACAAACTAGAAACCTGTCAACACAGCATGGAGCGAAGTATGCTCAAAGTCAAGTTAAGAGACAAAGTAAAACTAGGAACATTACGTAACCAAACTAAAATTTTACATACTGCATAAGAAAATTAACTAAGATGTAACATACTGCATAAGAAAATTAAAATGGAGTTGGGCAGGTCATATGATGTGGAGTAAACAAGAAAAATGGGCTAAGGATGCAACCGAATGGTGTCCAAGACAAAATAAAAGAAAGAAAGGGAGGCAGCATCTGAGATGGGAGGACGATATTCGGAAAATAGCCGGTGCTACTTGGAAGAGGACGACTCATGACCGGAAAGTGTGGCAAGCTCTAGGGGAGGCCTTTGCGGAAACGCAAGACAATCTCAAAACCGGTGTCAATTAACATAAGTGATAGTAACTTTCTTCTAAGATTGTTAAATAAAGGCTATTATTATTATTATTATTATTATTAATTAAAAAGTTAAATTCTCGATTATTCTTATTGCTTTGTTGAAAAGATATCTTCTACTTCCTTCCTCATAAACACACTGTCCTCATGATTTATTAAAAATACTAATTTTGACTTGATATATTCTTATGTATACAAGCAAACAGAAGAAACTTCTTCACGTTAATCAATACTATCTGCTTGTTACTAGTTTTACTTGTAGATATTTGTAATATTCAACAAAATAAATATTTGCACAATTTATTAAATGTAATTTGGATTAATTAGTTTTGTATGCCAAAAGAAAGTAAAATTTCTTAAAAGTTAATACTCAATTCTAAGCTGTACAATATCAAAAAATATTGTATTTCCTAACATAAATCACATAAAATATACTCTATTAAAATAATTAGAAGGAAATTCTTCCTTATTGATTTATGAATACTTCTAATAACAAAATTATTATTACAACTTTTCCATCATATAAATTATGCTTACCAACTTTAAATAAATATACGAATTTTGTTGTAGAAATTTTATAGAAAATTTTCAAATTGAAAAATAACTTTATATACATGTATATTATTATATAGTTAATACGGTTGATATTCATTTTAGGGTAAAGAGATAAAAACTTTGTATGGAATTTACTATAGAAAATCCACATAAAGGAAGAAAAGGATTCTTGTACTTATAGTACTTTGTGTATAATACTCGTAAGTATGGAGCTCTATCGAATTTCCGAATTCAACAAGTTAAATGAAATTTTGCCAAAATTTAATTGAATCAACTACATTCTAGATTAAAATTCTGTTACATTTAGTTAAACAGTATCTATGTATCTATAGAACATGCTCATCGGTGTCTATAGAAATGAAACTTATTTAAAGAAAATTTTGTCTGCATTAATGTGCTCGTATATAGATACCGTATACAGAATGGTGTACAGATGAGCGCTTATTAAGTAAGAAATTCAGATATTCACACAAAAGCCGAATAGCTACAAATTCACTAACAAACGATTATGCACACATGCACTACTCTGGCAATGCAGTAAGTATGTTATGTGCAGAAAGTGCATACAATTTCAGTAGCCTAGGAATTAGTATACTCGTACCATATTATGAGAATTTGGCGTTTGAATTCCGATGGTATCCTCGAAAGTCGATGTTGATGAAAGTATTCGTGGGAATATCGTAACTGGCTGTGGGAATCTGTATGCTCTTTGTCGATTTGAACCATGTGCACACGTCGTACCCTTTCCATTGGTGATGCTGAGCGCTTCAGAGCTTCCAGTTTTTAAATTTAGGTTGAAAGTTTCAGCTTCATTGCGATACGGTCTACTCAGGGGGAATAATGCAAAGAGATCATCAATGTGGGAATTGAACATGCCGACATGTTATGTTTGCAGAGGCAACACTAAAACGTTATGCATGCAAGCTTTTAGTATATACATTTTTCTTTTAAATTTTTTATTATTCTACTCTTTTATAAAATAGTTTTATAATTTTTTTATCACTTATCTTCCTCTTATTTATTTATGTGGAATGAGGGTTTTTGTTTTTATTGTTCAGAACTCTACAAGTGCAGAAGTTGCAATCTGCATCGTAGCATTTTGAATCAGATACTTTTAAAGCAAAATCGAACTATTCAAATTTAATTTTTACTCTAGAAAATATTGAAATTTTTTTTCAAACTATTTATTTACAAGTATGGGATCATTTTGTGGTTTGGAAAATATAGTCTTGTTCTATAATAAATGGTAAATAAATAGTGATTAAATAAGATAATTTTTATTTAGATTAAAGTTTGCTATATTATAATAAATATTGATTAATTTAGATTAGAAGTTTACCATTTTATAGTATACGAGGTATGTTCAAAAAGCATCGTGAATTTTGAATTTCCGCGGGTTACGTATATTTGATTTTTGATTGGCGTTATGTTGGTACTTATATCTATCACTTATGCCGACAAGTTCGGCCATTTTGAATGTTCAGTTAATTTTTGACAGCTGCTTTACTTGAACGTGTTCTGGCTCGTTTTCGATTTTTGCCCATTTTCGACCAAAAACAGGATCGCATTAACATTGCTAAGGAGCTGTTGGACTCTGTCCGCGATGACCCAAATTTGCTCCAAAGGTTCATAACTGGTGACGAATCATGAGTTTATGGTTAAGACGTGGAAACCAAAGCTCAATCATACCAATGGAAGCTGCCGCAGTAGCCAAGACCGAAAAAAGCACGCCAAGTTCGGTCGAATGTGAAGGATTTGCTTACAGTTTTCTTCGATTCCAGGAGTGTGGTGCATCATGAGTTCTTGCCACAGGGTAGAACGATCAATAAGAAATATTACCTGCAAGTTATGCGCAAGAAACGCACGGATTTGTGGAAGAACAAAAATTGGCTTTTGCACCATGATAACGCCCCTGCTCATAAATCGCTGCTTGTACGCGAATTTTTAACCAAAAACAATACACTAATACACGTAATGCCGCAGACACCTTATTCCCTAGATCTGGCCCCCTGTGACTTTTTCTTGTTCCGGAAACAGATTCTTTGATTCTTTTTTTGGCATGGGCAAAAATCGAAAACGAGCCGAAACACGTGCAAGCATAGCAGCTGCCAAAAATTAACTGAAGATTCAAAATGGCCGAACTTGTCGGCATAAGTAAGAGACATGTTTACCAACATAACGCCATACAAAATTCGTGATACTTTTTGAGCAGACCTCGTATATTGATTAATTAATAAAAAATTGGGGTTAAAAATGTAATTGTTTTTAAAAAATAACAGTTTTGTTTTTAAGAGGACGACATTTTTTCGCTAAGTGAATACTTTAAAAAGTAAAATTGGTAACTAAATGATATATGGGACTCTACAAAAATCGAAAATGATTGTAGAAAAGCCATTGTATTCGTAAAAGGTGACTTTTTGGTCTGAAGAGGGGAGAACGTTACCGAAAATGAAGAGGGAGAGAACGTAACCGTCAGTTTTGAGTGCTACGATCGTATGATAACTGCCTTTTTATTTATCAAAACATAATAATTTTAATCTAGACTATACGAGCATGTGGTTTTACGAAAATTGCGCCACAAGGCATGACAAATTTTGGGTTTTTTAATTAAACAAACTAATTTATTTTTTACTATCTTTCTACTATAATAATGCTAAAGAGTAAGTGAAAGTTATTTCATTATATAAATTTTAATTTGGATTAATTGAAAAGCTTGAAAAAGTATTCAATGATTTTTCATTAAAAACTATTTTGAGTTGTCCTATTCTCCTAACCCTTAATTCTAAGCTAATATTAACGACTCTGCATATTGCAACATATTTAGAAACAAATTATACCAACAGATTGACTTAAAACAAACGTTAAAAACTGCAAACGACATTAATGATGCTGTAAATGGCCTCTTACAATACGATGCCAAATTTTGTCAACTAAAATACGGACATTAATTAATGAAAAAAGAAAAATGAGAACGCAGTGGCAACAGAAACTTAACCGACTACAATGTGAACTGAATATGGAAATTAGAAAGCACTATAATTAACGACATGAAATTTATAGAAAATCGCTTAATAACAATATTTTTTTATTGGAAGCTAATAGACGAATTCTCTCATACACAAAGAACATTACACCCACTGATACAAAATGACGGTAACTGAGCAAAAACAGCCAAAGAAAAAGCTGAAGTATTGGCTAAACATTTGGTAAATATTTTTGATCCACATGATGGTATAGATGAATTATTGAATAACTAATATTACCAGTCCTTTAGAGTATTTCTCCCAAAAATTTTAACCCCTCTAAAATGAAATCTACTATTCTGCGACTTCCCAATAAAAAAAGCTCCTTGCTCCTATCCTGAAGCAAATTTCACGAAAAGCTTTTAATTACATACATTTGCAATGGTATCTTGCACACAACCTATTTTCCCTTACTCTAGACATTTTATGTCCTTAAATTGATTTTTAAACTAAATAAACCCGTTAATTCTCCTTCTTCCTATAGACCTATCAGCCTCCTACCTATCCTTGGTAAGATTTTTGAAAAACTCCTATTAAAATGACTGTACCCATTCGAAAATTAATGAAAAAATTATTCTTCATATCCAATTGGGCTTCCGATCTGAACACTCCACTATCCAACAATGCCATCGCGTTGATGATCATATTGCATCCTCTTCTGAGAGGACTCCTCTGGAAACTCAAGTGCTTTCTTCTTTCAACATACTACCTTATCATAAATTCATATCTCTCCCAACGACATTTCCAAATCGCAATTAACTCAGAATCCTCAGAAATATATCCTATTCTAGCCGAAGTTCCACAAGGCAGTATCCTTGATCCCATTTTATATAATATTTATACCAATGACATCCCAGCTGATCCTAATACTATCATTGCTGCTTATGCAGATGATACGGCCATAGTTGCTACCCATACAAATCCAGACATAGCTTCCAACAATTTACAATCCCGTATCCACAATCTTTAATCCTGGTTTAAGAGATGGAGAATGAGGGTAAATTAACAGAAGAGTGCTCACATTACTTTCACACTTTGTCAAGGTAAACCTAACCCTTTATACCTTAATAGCAACATGATTCCATAATATGATAAAGTACGTTATTTGGGAATTTACCTGGATAAGAGATTAACATGGAACCCACATACTAGACTAAAAAAATTTGAAGCCACTAGACGATACCTATAACTTTTAAGACAACAGGACAAACGCTCGAAACTAACAACAATTATACAATTTTTTTTTTAAATACAATAAAATTATAAAACCCTTTCGGACATATGGAATTGAACTTTAATTGTTGATGCCCCCTTTTATGTTCGTAATACTGTAATACAATACATCGTGACCTAAATGTTCCCTTTATTCATGACCTGTGCATTTCCCGCTATCAAAAATTTCACTCCCGTTTAGCCTATCATCATAATCCACTTGTGAGAGAATTGTCCTGTACTGCGACGGTGCGTTATCATGGTGCAAAATCCACGAGTTTTCTGCCCACAATTCTGGTCTCTTTGGGCGAATTGCTTCACGCAAACGTCTCATAACGCCCAAATAATACTCTTTGTTTACTGTCCGGGCTTCTGGCAAAAATTTATGATGCACTACTCCGTTGTAATCCATGAAAACCGTGAGCATTTCCTTCTTTTTTTGACTGAAAACGACGTGGTCTTTTTGGTCTCGGCTCATTTGGTGAATGCCATTCACTTGCCTGATGTCTGGATTGCATGTCGTACTCATAAGCCCACGTTTAGTCTCCAGTAATGATCCTTTTAATGAATGTGGGATCGGATTCAGCCTCGCAATTCATGTCTTTTGCGACGTCAACACGGTCTCTTTTTTGCATGAAATTGAGGTCTTTTGGCATCAACTTTGCTGCAACATGATGGAAACCCAAATCATTAACCAAAATGTCTTGGACGGATCCATAGGCAATGTTCAAGTCCTCTGCAACATTTCTTTTATAATACTTTATCAATGTTTTAGTCGGTTTTCGATGTCGATGGTCTGCCACTGCGTGCATCATCTTCGATTAACTCACGACCACTTTTGAACCGGTCAATCACTGGTAAACGACCATTTTCTTTAGAGAATCGTTGACGAAACACTTTTCCAACATTTCCAACGTTCGTATACCATTAAATCCGACTCACACTCGGTAGGTAGCGGGTTCGATTCGCGCTGTCGCCATCTCGGCATTGGTGCTGGGGTGAGAGACCGACTACAAGCCTTATATAAATATGTACTCCGTAGGGTCCCCCAACGTCACTGGGGGTTGCTTCGCTGGCCTGATAAGCCGCAAGCTATAAAAAAAACACCTTATCAAGAAATAGCACAATAACATTTGTGAACAGATGCTTGAGGCGTATAAGCAAGATCTTCTGGCCGAACTGGATAACGAACGATGAGCTGCTTCTTCTCACGAAGCATATACCCCTGCTAGCTGACATCAAACGCAGGAAATGGAGTTGGATTGACCACACCTAGCGAAAGCCACCTACGGACATAGCAAGGATGGCACTAGATTGGAACCCACAGGGCAATCGCAGCAGAGGACGACCAAGGACCACTTGGAGAAGATCACTCGAGCGCGAACACCAACAAATTGGCAAGCCATGGTCGGAAGTGAAAGGGCTAGCCCAAGACAGAAGCAGATGGAGAGCGTTCACAGAGTCTCTAGTGCCGCTATATGCTCCATAGGAGCGACTGTGTCTCACGTCTATGTGTATAAAAAGGCATATATGTGTTATGTAAAAATTGTACAATAACGTAGAAATGAAAAACCTGTCAAATAAATAAATATATTTAATTCATGTGGAACAAAACGCGCACAGACCTTTCTTTTACCCAAATCTTTAGTTAAAATTCTCCAAATAGTGTTTAAACTTGTATTTAATTCCTCAGCCAACATTCTCGTAGTAAAATTTGCATCGATACCAATGATTTCTCGGACTTTTTCCACCAATTCAGCACGATTACTAGCTTCTGGACGACCTGGCCTTTGGTCGTCCTTTAAATCCTCACGACCATTTTTAAATCGTGTAAACTACGTATAAACTCGAGAACGACTCATACAATCATCACCATAAACTTTTTCCATCAATTTGTATGTGTCAGCGCATTTTTTTTCAAGTTTAACACAAAATTTTATATTTGCTCTTTCTTGTTTTGTAACATTAGCACACTTTTTCTTTTATTGAAATGACTGTAACTTTCTGTCATCAAATTTACATGACTTTAGGTGCTTTTGAAAGAGGATGAATGTATCTTTTTAATGCTGTAAATTTTCAATAGATGGCGCTGCATGTTGTATAACTTAAAAAATAAGTCCTGTTATTTTTTGGGCACACTGTGTATTTGGAATAGTACGAAATAAATTTTTTGTTCAAACATTTTTACTATCAAATATTTTTCTACTTAAGTTCAAACAGAATTTAAAAATATTACAGATAATGTTTTAAGCATATTTTTCAAGCGAAAGAAAAAATTTGCCATTTTAGGAAATTTAATAGAAATTCATTTATCAAAACAATATTTTCATACAGTCAATAGGAAATATTTAATAATCAATTCTTCCAAATCAATTAAATTGAAAAACTATTGAATATTTAAAAAACACTTGTTATTATTAACACAAAGAATTGGGAGTTGTTTTTGCGTTATTTCAAAACTAATATTCAGTGATGCGAATTTTTATACGCTATGTCGTAGTAATTTTGAATAGAATGTAGCCAATATTGTACAGTTTAGATCAAATTTTATAACTGACAATCTGACAATGACAGCTGGGAGGCATTCATTTACGAATGCATTTGCACGTAAACTATTATCCAATATGGTATTTACCAACGCTGTCACTTTCCCTATTACAGCATTCGAAAGTATAACAACGCCATATGCTAGTGCTACTGTCGTCTGGTGGACAATTGGTACATGATTAGTTCATTTTTTATTGTTTTAACTTGGATGTAACCCCCGAAAAAGCCACCTCTTTCTCTCTCTCTCTCTTTATTCATTTCTAACCTAAGGGTTTATTATACGTTCAGTATTTGGCATTCAATATCTCTGGTATCAAAGCAGTTAAAGTCCACACAGTTTGCGCGTATAAATCGCACAGCGAAATCAATTCGAGCAAGTTCCTCTTCGTTTCATTGATTATTCGATGAGTAGACATTGGATACAATTTATCGATCCATTTTGATTAAATGATTTTTATTCGTTTGCATTTGCATTTATACACTTCGATTTATCTTCGAATTTCTGATTTTTATTATTATAAAATAAAAACAATAAAAATTAAAAAAATACAACAAATATTATACTTTTTTTTTTTTTTAATGTTTAATTTCATTTTTTCTTCTTCAATAAACATTTGCAAAGTTATTATTTTTATAAATTTATCAAATTAAATTAAAAACAGCAAATAAATTTGATTTGCGCATATTTTTTTTAAAGAAAAAGTGAAATCAATTAAATTAAAAAATTGTTTTTCAACGGAAATTATTGTTTAAACAGATATTGTAGATTTAAGTGAATACAAGGAAATTCATAGCCAAATAGCTTTTATGAGAAAATGTACACTTAGAAAAAAATATTACTTATATAGAAAATTTATATAAATATAGTTCTTACTGAAAAGAGAAGAATGTTTTTAATTTGGTGTTTTTAAATTTTCTGCGCGCATGTATGCGGACTAAATGTTAACATAAGTATTGGGTGATTTTTTTACTATTTGGTTTTTCATATTTTTATTTTTAACAGATTACGTATGACATGTGATATGTGTTAAAGTTAAAAATACTTAATTAGTATTGTCATTTTATTATAAAAAGCCATATATCCGAACAATATTTACAAATTAGTAAATTTTATTATCGAGATTTGTGCTCTGTGAAAAATGTGTTTCGCGTACTTTGACCATTACTGAGCAAGCATATTAAGCTATAGTGAGAATATTTTGTAACAATTTTACACTATTGGACATCAAACTATTAGCCTATTGTATATGCGTAGAGTGCGTTTAGAGAAAAAAAAGATACATTGTTGGTGAAGACCGCGATTTGTCCATCCCAGCAATTGGGATTGTGTTACTCGACTATGTTATGTTGACGATTTTACCCAAGAATCTTGTTCCGAAAGTATAACATATAACCTGGCAAAGCGTCTAATTTTCGGCCTTAGAATAACTTGAGAAAAATACGTTTTTTTTTACCAAAAAATTGCATTTAGCGACGAAGCTCATTTCTGGTTGAATGGGTATGGGAATAAGCAAAATTGTCGATGAACAATCACAGTTAAAACAAGAACTGCGTAAAGAAGACGCTGGCGATATGTGGTTTTAATAAAACGGCGCTACGTGCCACACAACATGTGAAACAATGGACATATTGAGTGATAAGTGAGTTGGCCGCCTAGATCGTGCGATTTTGACAACTCCAGACTATTATTTATGGGGCTACATAAAGTTACTCGTCTATGCTGATAAACCAACATCACTTGCAGCCTTGGAAGACAACATTACATATGTTATTAGCAACATATGTAATGTTGTCTTCCAAGGCTGCAAGTGATGTTGGTTTATCAGCATAGACTTGTAGTCTTGGCCAACATTTCCATGAAATAATCTTGCCAAAGTAAATGTTTTATCGATTAAAATAAAAATTTTCTGTTTTATTAATCGATGTCAAGTGTGCTCTGCAATTTTCGACACAAAGAATTTGATTAGAGTTTTGTGTAAGCAATAAAATTTCATTGCTGATGTTGGATACACATGCTTAATGAGTGTTAGAAAGCATTTAAAGATGGCCGAGAAGTGATTGAACACTTGCCACGTTACAGTTGACACGAAACGTCTTTGATTGCTGAAAATATCGACAAAGTGAAGACAATGGTGATTGAAAATTTGACATTCTACCTAAAAAAGATGCGTCCTATAATTTGGACATGTTCCACGAATATGTCCGCATTATTTGAATTGATGTTTTGGGTATGAAACGCCTAGCAGTACGACTTGTTCTGAAGGAGCTGAATTTTCTTTAAAAATACCCTCGCAAACAGGTTGCTGAATACATGTTTCACTTAACTTTCATAAAATACATAATTACGGCCGGAAGACGTGGGCTTATAAGTTTCACATATAAATTTGTAAACAAGCTTCGGAATGCATACAAATCTGTAAACAAGCTTCGGACAGTAAACTGGGGCGAAAATTGAAGTAAGGTTAACTGTTTTCTTTGATAATCGTGGTGTTGTTCACTTTGAATATTTTTAGCTGTCATAAAAAATATTATCTGATTGTTATTAGACTTGTGGAAGGGAAAATCTTGAATTTTGGTGCATTGTAAACAAATTTTTGGTAAAAAAAGTCAACGAATATCATTGATCCAGCAACGTATCAGCTAGAAATGGGTCCATGTGTATTTTTTTACGAACACATACCCCCCCCCCCCACACCTTTCCCACCTTAAAGATGAAATTCGAATTTCCTATAAGATGTTTTGAGTCCATTGAAGCCCCATGGAGGAGAATTTACAAAAGGAGCTGAAATCGATTCTACCAAGTGTTTAAAAAAAAATGTTGTAACGAATTCCTTTAAATGAAGGCTATTTTGAAGACAACCAAATAAATCCAGATTTTTAAATAATTTTTCTGCTATTTTATTTAACAATTGCTGATACTTTTTTGTACCAGTAATCACAATCTTCTTCTCTTTTTTGTATTCATAATAAATTAATTAAAAAGTAAAATATCATTTCATAAAAAAAAGTTCATTAAAAGAGTTTTTTTTTAAGAAAAAAATTTCGTAATACAAATTATCACTTTTTTTAATGCCATAAAATATTATAGTACATTTTATATTGACTCACTAGATGGCAGTAGAATTAACTATTTCATAAAAGCGTAACAGGTTGAGTTCTTATTGCGAATGCAGATTCACAAAATTCTTGTTACCATAGTTTTATATTGTAAGGATAAAGAGTGTATTTTTATTGCAAATAATTATTATTTTGTGGTTATGAGAAAAATGCAAAAAATTTAAAAATTACTCTAATTTAGGTATGGTTTTTTTGTGCACAAATGTAATTTTACTCCTTTAGTAAAGTAAAAATATATCGCGTCTATTCGTATATTTACCACATTCACTATAATTTAAACAAAACCAAAAAAAAAAATCAAATATTTATTTTGTATGTTACGCAGATTTATTAAAAAAGAATCTAATGGAAATTGGTACTGTGAACGGAAATATATGTGCATTTACTTATACATTGTTGAATAGTGTATATTTTTAAAGGTAAAAAGGAAAATAAGTTTTTTTTCCGCTAAAATTAAAATAAAAATGATATAAAAAGTTAAGAGAAATAGCAAAAACAGTAATAATATAAGCAACAACAATTGTCGATAATGTAAATGTTAAAATTGGCAAAAAACTGAATGATAAATTTTTTTATGACTACCTTTACGATTGATAATTTTTATATGAATATTTACATAAACATCACATATGCATACATATAATACACTATAGAGGAATATTTGTATTTTTATTCTTTATCAAGGAAGATTTTTTCTTTTCTCTTTTAATATCAAAATGAGCAGTAAAAAAAATTGTATGGAAAATCTATGATTCTAATGACTTACCATTAAAATAAATTATATATTTTATTTTATTTAAACTTTGTTTTTTTTTTTTTTTTTTTTTTTGTAAGAGGAATAATAATATTCAAGACCGAGGCCAAGGACATATAACAAAGGAACTGAATTATATTTTATCGGATTACTTATCAAACAAAATATGCCGAACGAAGTATTGTAATAAGAGGCAAACAAAAAAACGTTAAAATAAAAAAGGATTCGCACGACCGAATTGTACGTAGCAATCTCTGAACGGAAAAGAATCTTGTTTCGATTACAATTATAAAGCTACTTGTTACAAGTATTTCTACGAAAAAGGTGGACAATCTATTTCAATTTTCCTAGGCTACCTTAAATAAGAGAACAAAAACGTATTAAGTATATTTACGAGCATAGTAATAATACACCTTTTTCTATATCAGATAATTATATGTGCATTCATATATTTTCTCATACATATGTGTATAGTCCAAATTCTATAGGTTCTGGGTGCATATCCATTTACAATAACGTATATATACACAATACGTTAAAAGGCAAAGTATAAATCTCGACTAGTGGATGGACTGCTATAGTAAATTCTAAATTGGCATGGCAATGGCAGTGGCGGCAATTGGAATTACGAGTATGATTCCAAAATACCGATATCGGCCAACGAGTTCATTTATAAAGCTCAACTGTAATGAAGCGAAAAGAAGATCTACAATCTGTAAACGGGTTAAACAAAACAGTTGGTGATATTGAAACATGTACGTTAACGCAAATATCATGTTAATGACTATATAATAGTTAGTAGGGAAGAAATACGATACTAAAATACAATAAAATATCAGATCAACTTGTTAGTCTGGTGCTCTTATGCTATTATTTCTTCACTTTGTCATCATATATTGGTATGTCTATATATTTTTGTAAAACCGGAAAGGGTTAATAAATTGAAGGAAGGCCTATAACAATATAAACAAATTGGAACAGTTAAATCCATTCTATATGGTTTTAATTTTTATTTGAACTTGAATCGATGTCTGGAAAACAATTGCGCCTATTAGTTGAAATGCAACTGGAAATGCAATTGTGACCATGACTGTGACTGCATAAATATCACCTTGTGTTTTTGTTTTTGACAAATATGAGGTATAAAAATCTGCATAAATATGGCAACTTCTATTAAATTTAGTAATTTCAGACAGTGTCCTGTAAAATTTTGTAAATAATTTTTAGAAAATCAGATGTAAATTTATTTTTATTAATTGAATTATTGCAAACAATTGATGGAAAGCGATCTGGCAAAGCGAAGGACTTTCGCTCTACATAGCTTGTTAAAAAGCGGTAATTTAGGCATATTACTTTTACTCTCTGCTCCAAACTGTCTAACCCATTCTTCCTTAAACTGTCTTTCTCATTATTTCTTAATACGACGATCAAAAATAACAATAAATAATAAATTGTTAATCTACAACATAATACTTAAGCCTATATGGACTTACGAATCGAACTTTGGGGATAAACTAAGCCTTTCGTAAAAATTACTACTAGGTGTGGTAAAAAAATAATGTTATTGTCTTCACTGAGAGCATTACTATGGACTTTGCCTATACAAAGCTTATACTACCTAAAAGTTCAGTATAAGTTTCAACATCGACCGGTAAATACTCGATACTACTGAGCATGATAAGTAAAGTTGAATTTTTGTATTTCGGCCATCAAATTTTGTGTTCAGCTTCGTGAATTAACGAGTTTGATTTACGAAAAGTTGCCATATGAGTTTATAGGAAATATTTCTTATTAAGAGCATACGTTTTCGATGGCATAAAGTATTTTTTTGGGTCCGAATATTAGTGAAAGTCAAACTTTGCTAAGACATGCTTTCAAAATTGAAAATTGAAATTTGGAACGAGTGAGTGCTATTAAGAAGTCAATCTTTGACAGGCTCAGAAAAAGTATATTTTCGTATTGGGTCGGATGTTGCAGACACTTGGATGACAATGTCCTCTAGTAGGATAGGAGGATTCCTGTGCCTCCTCAATCTCCATTTTCATCTAGTCTAAGACCGTAGGACTATTGATGTTCCCTAAAATCATAAAAACACTTAAAAGGACATCATCTTGCTGCTGTCACAAAAGGTGTCTACTACCCTAATATTCTCTGCCGATGGCTACTGCCCAAAGGAACTACTTTAAAATAAATAACATTATTGTTTAAAAGTAAAATAAAATTGTTGGAAAAAATCGGTTTTATAATACGATAAATTAATTAGATAATAAATTAAATAACAATTAAAAACTCTTATTTTAGAACGAACGCAAATGTGCCCATGTAACTTAAAATAAAAATGAACGAACGCAAATGTGTCCATGTAACTTTTACTTTCCTCTCGTATGCCCTAATGGCAATGCCCATCCACAAGATACTAAAGATCGGTCCCTATGACTGTACTTAGAAAAATGGTTAACATATTATCTATAGACAATACTGAAATTTACAATAGAAAACAAAGCACATTCATATAATGTTATATTGAACTCTACATGGACTTACTGAACAGAATTATGGAGCGCTACTAAGTCTTCTAATTCGCATACTGAATATAGTCTCTGTAGTTAAAAATACTTTGTGATTTTGTTGATGCCCAATTTTATATTAGCAATAGTATTAATCATCGTTCTTTTAAAGTCCTTTTTCTCCCCCCATACTTTGCTACCATACCTCGCAGACTTACTATTAATTTCTAACTTATAATAGAAAATTATTTAAGCTTAATAAACTATACTTAATTAAGTTATCAAGTTTATATTATATTCCTTTTAATCACATTTAACAAGAGACCTTTATAGTAAAATCCCATTATTAAATTTAAATTAAAATCACTATTAAACTTAAAAATTAGTTTTAAAAATTTCTAGTTAAATTTTCACATAATTATATATTCTTAAAATGATATTATCTTATCAATTTGTATTGAACAAATACTATTGGACACATAATATTCGAATTATTTATAGTAAATCCTATTAAATCAAAACTATGAAAGAAGGAAATTTATTTAAAATAGAATATTTATGCTTTGAATAAAATTTAATGAGTTTCTTATTATTATTATTATTATTATTGACTAAAAGTATTAGAGATAAAATTCTGCAAAAGAAACTTTCATTATTGACTAAATACTAATATAGTCGTTTATATTTTTCAGATTAAACATTTTGTTTATTTTTTTTTTTTGGTGGAATCGGTATAGTATAAATTTGTAGTGGTAGACGGTCGTCACGGGATAATAAAGTACAATATTTATTTGTACCATTCAACTGAATTGAATCGTATCAATTTGAATTGTATTGTATAAAATAAATGCCAATTATATAGCCCTAATGTTAAAGAAGAATAATATTGTTATAATCTTCGTAGCATAGGCATACAGATGAGGACAATAAAAGAATTACTGAATTGCTCAACTTTTCCGTCATAAACAAGATGAAGAGCCTATCTGGAAACGACATAAAACATAATCTACTGAAAGTGACATCATAACTTTGGACGAATCGATGTAAAGAACTTGTGCAGGGCGCCAGCGAGCCAAATCGCTTTGTTAATTTCCCATAAAGTTCTTCTTTCTGCTTATTTTACATTATGCCAAAGCCAAAGCTTCCATAGATCCATAGATACACTCACGCAAATCTTTCTTCATGTACATGTATACATACTATCTATAAATGTCCTCTACAATGTGCCCTATAGCTAACATTACGCAGAGACGATATCTACGTTTACGTCAATGTCCTTGTTACCATTTCTGACTTATTTTTACTCACTTGCTTATAGTAATTTTTTTCTATATTATTTTTTTAAGCAAATATAGTTTTTCAATAGATTGTCATCGATAATAATTTTTATCAAATCCTAGGATACAAATACTCTTCCTATGATGAAAAATTTAAAAAACGAAACTATATATTTTATCTTATTTCCATCGAGATAAAGTTTTTCAATTATTTTCTGAGAAATTAATTTCTAATAAGGATAAGCCGCAAAAGACTTCTAATTTTTAAAGCTTCCAATTAATTTTAAAGTGATTTTTTTTAAAAATAAATTTTATTTATAAAGTAATAACTTTAATAACAAGATTCTATCAATTATAAAAATTATTATACCAGGTGTATAAGCTTAAATCCACTTTTTGATCATATAGGGCGTGAGTGAGCGTATTAAGCTACCATGGGCACGCCATACTTTTTTTTATGAGTTTGACATATGTCAATATTAATCAGTGTACATTGTAAGCAATTTTGTACACCAACACACATTTTTCCTTTGGTAATCATGTCTAGTTTTGTGCCGAAAAAGATCATATGCGGGAAGCTTAGTTTTTCTGCTTCAATTTGAAGAAATCGGCTGCCGATTCGCATCGAATGCTTATGGATGCCTATGGTGACAGTGATTTATTCGAAACGGCTGCCGAATCGCTCGCGGAGCAATTGGGTTTTACTCAACCTACCATTTTCATGCGTCTGCGTACCATGGGGAAGATTGAAAAGATTGAAAAATAGGTGCCGCATGAATTGAATGATAGGCAGATGGAGCAACGCTAAAACACATGCGACATTTTGCTCCACAGACAAAAAAGAAAGTGGTTCCTGCATCGGATTGTGACAGGCGATGAAAAATGGATATATTTCGAGAATGCTTATTAATCAGTGCACATTGTCAGCAATTTCGTACAACAACATACATTTTTTCTTTGGTAATCATGTTCAGTTTTGTGCCATCGAATGCTTATGGAGGCCTATGGTGACAGTGCTTTATCGGAAACAACGTGCCGAGATTGGTTTCGTCGGTTCAAAGACGGCTATTTTGACTTGTGGGACAAGAATCATAAAAATCGGCCTAGGAAGGTTGAGGACCTTGCAGGCTCTTTTGGACGAAGACGATACTCAATCGCAAAAAATGCTCGCGCAGCAATTTGGTGTTACTCAACCAGCCATTTCCATGGGTCTGCGTGCTATGGGGAAGATTGAAAAGATCGGAAAATGGGTACCGCATGAATTGAACGATAGGCAGATGGAGCGACGCCAACAGACATGCGAAATCTTGCTCGCCAGACAAAAAAGAAAGTCTTTCCTACATCGGATTGTGACAGGCGATGAAAAGTGGATATATTTTGAGAATCCTAAACGAAAGAAATCGTGGGTTGATCCCGGCCAACCATCAACATCTTCCCCAAGACCAAATCGCTTCGGACGGAAGACGATGCTGTGCGTTTGGTGGGATCAGCAGTTTATCGTCTACTATGAGATATTGAAACCTGGTGAAACTGTCAATGCCCACCGCTACCACCACCAACAGATCAAATTGCACCGTGAAAAAAGGACGGATTAAAAACAAAGACATGACAAGCTGATTTTTCTCCACGACAACGCAACATTGCATACGTCAAAAATGGTCCGAAACTATTTGCACACACTCAACTGGAAGGTGCTACCCCACCCCGCTTATTCACTAGACCTGTGCCCTTTCGACTACCACCTGTTTTCGTCGATGGGCCACGCGCTCGCTGAGCAGCACTTCGATTCTTAAGAAGACGTCCGAAAATGGCTTGATGAGTGGTTTGCCTCGAAAGAGAAGGAATTTTTAGGAGTGGTATCCACAAATTGCCCGAGAGATGGAAAAAATGTGTAGCTAGCGAGGGCAAGTATTTTGAATAAATTTGTTTTTGCTTTCTATGAGCTTATATACCTGTTTATTTTAAAGGAGCAAAAGTAACGGATTATCCATTTTGTCATTTAAAAAGAACCAGTTCTATTATTTGGTGGTCTTTAAACAAATACAATATATTAATTAGAAAAACAATTATTTAGATTAATTTTTGACATTTTATATTATAAATCGTATAATAAAAAAATATATTAAAATTGACAATATATATGCTGATTGTGTGCTGAAATCACCATCTTTGGATTCTTATTTTTTTAACAAAATTTTCTTCAACAATGGTATTCATTTATTGCTTAAAGAATACATTTAAAAGCAAAAATCTTATATATAAGCCTCTAAAAACCCACAATTGATAGTGGTGAAGCCATTGTATTTGCAAAAAGTGACTCTCTGTTTTTGTCTATCATTGGCCTGATTTTTTTTGAACGATGAATTTGTAGTTTTTAATCTAGACCATATATTGTCTTTATATGGTCTAGATTAAAATCTACAAATTCAAACTTTATGTGGATTCATCAAGGCGCTACCACAAGCCACATAGTATGACAAATTATGCCTTTATTGCCCAAATAATTCCCAGAATGTGTAATTTCGAGAATTGGTAATGTCAATTAGTCTCTAAGATTATAAACAGATAATTTTCAAACTTCTTCAGCGTATTTAAAAGCCAACATCTATAAAATAATAGCCGAATTATAGCCGGAAATATATGAAAAATCAATAAAAAAATACCTCAAAATAATCGATTATTTTAAGAAATGTTGTGGCAGTAATAATTCTATTTTCCTATATTTAATTATTCAAGAAAAAATTAATTCTATTTTCCTATATTTAATTATTGAAGAAAAAAAATTAAATTCTATTTTTGTATTATTAAAATATTCACAAAAATAAATATTATTTTTGTATATTAAAATATTTACAAAAATAAATTTTGATATAATTTTTTCTATATTAAGAAAATATAAATTATTCGATATAAAATGGATTTTATTTTTCAATATTGGTTGTTTATGCATTGCAGATTCTAAAAAAAAATTTCAGAGTACCTGGCCTTCTTGATAAAAATAAAATTATTATTAAAAATCTCCTCCAAAATAGGAAAAAATTATTATTGGGCAAAAAAAATATCCATACATAAAAATATGAGATAAAATTACTGTAGAATGACTCTATACTGATTCGAGGAGAAAAAAAAAACAAAAAAATAATAATGGTAATAAAATCAGCCTATTATATGATACCTTAAATTTTTATTCCGTAAAAATAAAGGGGCACTCACTCACTACCTTAGATTGTACTCATTAATTTTAAATTCCTTATTTTTATGTTTCCTTAAAAATAACAACCATACGAATCATGTGAATAGTAACTAAATATTGGTAAGCAAAAATGTTTCTATATGAAAAAGGGATAAAGAATTAAGATCTAAGAGAATAAAGACTTACCAATTTTAATCCTCCCCAAATTTTTTGGAATAAAGTAGCAAAATAAGCCTTTTAGCCCTGATATTATTAAGGCGTTTATTATCATGCCTGTCTGTTGAACAAGTACTTAAAAATCTTTACAAATTATATATCAAAGAACCAGTGTATAATATTTTTTTACTGATCGGGTCAGTAAAAATCAATAAAAAATATTACGATGCAGATACCCTGACCGAAAGAATCACGATAAAAAATAAAATTAAGAACAGAACAAACTTCTTGGAAATTATCATGAAATATCAAAATACAAAATGAAAATAGGATGCATTAAATAAATAAGAAATCGTAGATAGGATAACTACTTTCATATGTACTTATGGTAACAAAAAAAAAAAACATACCTTTTTAATCTTTTTCAAATCCTTAAAAGAAAGACATAATCCAAAAGCGACCGTAAACGTATTTTTTCCGTGTCTTAAGGAAATCGTAAAAAAAAAATAGCGAATATTGTTTTGATTTTTTTTCTTGTACGCATGTGTATGGTGTTGGAATTTTTTTTTCTGCACAAAAATAAGGTATGAGAAGCTTATTAAAACAATCTGAAATAAAAATATATTTAACCAGATGTGTCTGTATACATATGGAGCATATAAGAGTGCAAAATAAAGAGAATATAGAAGTTCTTAAAAGAAATATCTGCAAAATAATAATGAGCAAAATCTTAAAGCGTACGAAATCGATACGTTGAAAATAACATAAAACAATTGAGAGAATAAGAAGGAAAAAAAATAACAAAGGATCCATCTTCTCCATAATATACGAACTGGGATGTTTGTTTCAACAGAGTATCAATTATTTAAGTATTAGCGTTTTGGTCAATTTTTTCTCTTTATTAATGCCCCCCTCAGACGCTATATATTTTGCTTTAAGTGCACCACGGCAATTTCTGCAAGGAACATGACTCCCAAACAAGCAAAGCCTCCGGCTAGTGATACTGAGAAAAATTACAAGGAGTTTATGCGCACCCATTATGCCATAAAGAAACTCGTATTTAATATTTATTATGAAAAGAATATGCAACGAAATGGCCCTTCTGTAATGACACACCTAATCACCACCACCATTGGACAACACTGCGAGTACCAATAGTTATTGAGGTGCATTTATTGTATCTGAAGCATCAGGCTGAGATTGATTGTGGTCTGTTTGGTGAACGTCCAGTAAAGATCTGTAAGGTTTTCGGGTAGGTTCACCGTTGACTCAACGGGTCGGCGGTTTATAGCTTCATTCCGTTGATGAAGATAGTTTAGCGTAGATACAGACTCAAATTCCAACTTAGTAACTATCGAACGTCAACAAAACATAAATAAACTCTTCAACAGCAATATGCGTTAACAAGAATAAAAATAATTGTTATATTAAAATGAACCATTGCCGTCAATTTGATATACGACATTAAAGTGAACTTATTTATGCATAACGATTTAAGAAAAAATATATGATGATACCTCCTCATTACAGAAAAATAGTAAAATCTGGTAAAATGTATTGGCCTTTTTACTACTTACAAATAAGTGTATAAAAAAAAAACAAAAAAAGAATGAACTATTATTGAAGTCATTAGAGGAGCTCAAAAAGGATCTAAAATGCATACAGAAAATATCGAGGAAAAAAACCCAGATATACTGGCACAATTTAAATGTTGAATAATTGCTGTAACACGCAAAAGTGATTATTCCACAAGTTACAGAAAATAATAGAATATAATTATGGAAGGAAAAAAATAAATCAAAAGGAATAAATTTAAATGTAGAAAATTTAAAAAGTGCATACAATTTACTAAAGCTTACTTGTTCTTAGACCGTTTTGAGCAGGCATTTATGGTTGATATTCGAATAATCACAAAAACTGAACTTTTTGATTCATATGCAATTATTAATAACAATCATAATTAATCATTTTATGTACATATACGTATGTGCACATTTTAAGAATAGTAGTAAATTTCTTAGTTGTAAGGATATGTGAACAGTCGTAACATCAGCAACAATCAACTTTTAACTTCATTACAACAAGACTCGCTTGAAAAGTGATTTAATCCGGAAAAAATTAAATCCTTGCATTTTGATTGAACGAATATTTACATATTTTGCATATATGGGCCATAGATTTTTTTTTACCCCTATGAATAAATATCTTCTAGTTCTTATATATTTGAAAAAAAATTAAATTAGAAAAAATGAAAATGTGCAAAAAAGCACTTTAAATATTCTTTTGTAAATGCATATGTAAAAATTTACTTTCTAAAATTCATTATGAAAAATTTAATGATATTTAAAAAAAAAATTAATATATTGTACTATATAATAAAAACTCTTTAGTACGAATTTTATCGCTGACATCAAAATAAATATTTGATTATGTTTCAGATATAAGATATTTTTTCTAAAGCGTTCTCACATAATCTTCGAGGGGAACTTAAGAACTTATCAGAAATGTTGCACTTATCAAGGATTTGGTCTAAGTTTGATGAACCAACAATTTATTTTTTATCAATTCGGTAAATTATTTTATTAAAGAGATACCTATGCCCAGTGACCATCAAATAACTTCCACTACCTAACCAGTTAGTGGATTTTGGGCATTCTGCAAATTTGTAGGAACTGCTTCTATTAGGACTAGAATGAGTATACTCTTCTATTACCAGTATGCACTATTGAGGCTGCAGATATTATTGCTCTTAAGATGACTTACCACACCCAAAAGTACTAGGAAAATACCGCAGTATACACGTACCTCCTGTACCTAAAATAACCTCACTATGGAAATATTTGAGCGTACATTTTTGTGAAAATATTTTTGTCCCCCGCCTTGCAGTAAGTAAGCTTTGTGGTGAAAGGTTGTTCTGACCTAACACCTCTTTGCGAAAGCGGAATCGTTCCAGTACAATCAGCCAATATAAAGGGTTTTCGAATAAGAGTGATATGATTTCTTTTAAAAAAAACACACTAATTGTTAAGAAAATTCAAATGTTTTTTATTTAATGTAAAGTACAATCGATACAATTAAGTTCTGAATAAAATTTCGTTCAAATGGCCTCCACGACTTCTTTTGCAGGAACGAATTCGATGAACCCAATTTTCGAGCACTTTTCCACTAAATCAAGTTGTATGTCATGAATAGAACGTTCAATATTGACTTCTAAAGCTTGAAGAGAGTCTGGTTTATTGCTAAAGACCAATGACTTCAAATAACCCCACAATAAATAGTTTAATGGTGTTAAATCACAACTTTTTGGAGGCCATTCAATGTCACAATTTCTTGAAATAATCGAATCTCCAAACTTTTCTCGCAATAATTCGGTTGTTGCATGTGCTGGGTGGCACGTAGCCCCGTCTTATTGGAATCAAATGTTGTCAAAATCAACTTCTTCCAATTTCGGCTATAAAAAGTTGGTTATCATCGATCTATACTGCTCTCCATTGACAGTAACTGTGTTACCAGCTTCATTTCGAAAGAAGTACGGACCGATGATTCCACCAGACCAAAAACCACACCAAAATGTCAATTTAGGTGAATGTAATGGGTCTTCATGAATAATTTGTGGATTTTCTTCGCACCAGAATCGACAGTTTTGTTTATTTACCGCACCACTCAGATGAAAGTGAGCCTCATCGGAGAAGATGATTTTATGAAAAAAATCATTATCGTTTTCAAGTTGTTCCAAGACAAATTCAGCAAATTTACGACGTCTACGGTAGTCCAATGGCTTCAGTTCTTGAGTCCCAATTCTTGAGAACGTCTTGGTATCGACAAATTGCGGTCTTCAGCAACACTTGCCTGAACGGCAGCAATATTTTCATTACTTCGAGCGGTTATTTGTCTTATTGGCACTTGAGCATTATGTAAAGAAAATGTACGCTCGAAATTTTTAACAATTCGACGAATAGTGAGCACAGTTGGACGATCATTACGACCATAAAATGGCGAAAGCGCACGAAAAGTTGCAATTGGCAAACGATTATTTTGATAATAAAATTGATCAATTTGTTAACGTTGTTTTTGCGTATATTTCTCCATGATGAAAAAAATTATTAACATTACTGAATATAATTTTTACAAATGGCCGAAACGTGACTTAGAAATCATATCACTCTTATTGGAAAACCCTATATTAGGCGAACTAGAATGAAGCCATCGTTCCATCAAAGGAATGGTTCTGTCTGTGTTCTACAAAGGACAGGGGTATACCCGGGAGGGGTATCTCAGGGCTCCGTCCCGGGCCACTCTTGTGGACGTTCCACTCTTGTGGGACAAACACAACAGTCGTGGCTTTCACAGATAACGTTGCGGTTGTCCTTATAGCCAAACACCTGGAGGAACTAGAAGCCGTGGCTTTCACCAGTCGTGGCTTTCACCATCCGGAGGATAAGACAGTGGATGACATCGGTAGACCTGTCTTTAGCGGATGATAAGACCGAGGCACTCCTTGTGAGTAGCCGAAAGAAAATGGAGACCATCACCATAAGAGTAGGCGACCACGACATCTAGTCGCTACCCTACATCCGGTATCTAGGAGTGGTCTTGGATGTAAGACTCAACTACAAGGAGCACATCTCCAGCGTTAGCAGGAAGGCATCAGTAGTACAGGGCGCGCTTTCGCGGAATGTCCAATATCGGAGGCCCCAGGCAAATCCGAAGGCGACAACTGGCAACTGTAGTTACCTCCGTCCTGCTATACGGAGCACCAGTGTGGGCGAAATCGCTAGAGCTAACAACATACCGCAAGACAATGTCATCAGTCTAGCGGCTCTCAGCGATCAGAGTGGCGTCAGCATACCGAACGGTATCACACGATGCAGTCAACGTTGTGGCATCATGCCCACCCATTGACACCTTGGCAGGAGAGAATGAACGCCAACATCGTAGGAAGAAGGAAGAGCGGCGAAAGGTCCTCTGTGAAGAGGAGAGACCCGAGAGTCTTCGCCTCTGGCAAGAGAGATGGGACAGCTCCACGAAGGGTCGGTGAACTCATCGGCTCAAAATGGGTCACTCGCCTGCACGGGGAAGTATTACATCACCCAACTCTTGACTGGGCATGGATGCTTTGGGGCATACTTGCACAGATGCAAGAGAACTGACTCCCCAAACCGTCATCATTACCGCGATGCGATCGAAGATGCAGGACACGTGTTCTTCCAATGGGACTTCTACGAGGGGGCACGGGCAGAACTGGAGAGAAATCTGGACCGTTCCATCAGTCCAGAAAACATAGTGGAGTGCATGCTGAAGAGCCAATCGGCTTGGAACAGAGTTGTAGAGTACGCGGAATCTTTCATCAAGGATCTTCTCACCACGTACGAAGAATAGGCCGCGAGGAGTCATAACATCGGGACAGCAGTAATATCAAATAAGAACGCCCCAGCGAAGTAGTATTTACAAAGAGTGCCGCCGGGGAACCATCGTTCCGGGAGCAAGGTTAGAGGTACAGGTTAGGTTTTAGCGAGGTAAAAATTCCGCATAACTCGTCTGGCAGGTAGAAGGTCTTTCAGGCGAGTACCTTTTGAAGGTTCCCCCTGTACCTCATTAATCTAAACCTAAAAAAAAAAAAACACCACGTCTTACGCTAAAGGGTGTTCTGAGGATCTATGTTGTCTTCTCTGTTAAGACAGCGATACTGAGACTATAAGTCATTGTACAGAAAGTAGTAGATGCCCGGTGTTTCTTATGGTCAAGGAGATAAACGGAAAGAAGAAATAAAAATAATACATCATTTGCTGGAGAGCGTGCGTGAGCTGAACGTTGACGTTGCCATTCTCAGTGAGTAGTATAAGGCTATGAATGGGAGTACCTGGATTGCGAGGGGTCAGAGTCTGGTTTTAACTTGGTGAGAGTGGATGTCATATGCATTTGTGCGTGATACAGCTCACCAAACGTGGGCATTGGGGACTTTGAGCATATATCAGGCTATTCTGTTTGTTATTGGTAGGTCTGCCAACCAATGTTGTACAACGTCCACGGTGGTCTACACAGTCGGCTGGCAAAGACATTCGATAGTGAGGCTTTTCTTGCTGCAATGAAGGAGATAAAACTCACCGGCTCTGAGGAGTTTAAGGCTAAACAGCTGATGTGTCATATTGGCAATGCCTTTGATGCGGCAATGCCGAGTGGCTCTACGGATGAACGTACACCTATTTATTGGTAAAATGACGATGTGGCCAACGTTCTCGGCAGCATAAATTAGCAAGAAGACAGTTGAAACGCACCATCAAGGAGAGCAAACGCCGATGCTGGAGAGAACTATGCGCTGAAGTTGACAACAATCCATGGTGGTAGGCCATATTAGGTCTGGCTGCGTCTGGTCACACGAATGGAAGAAAATCCGTAATAAAAAGGTATCTAGGCCAGATGCTATACCCCTTGTTGAACTAAAAGCAGCTATCGCGGCGAATCCTAATTTATTTTTGAAAGTGTTTACTACCTGTCTGAGTGAGGAAATTTTTCCACAACTTTGGAAGAGGTAACGTCTGAAGCTACAATCAAAGGGAAGGGGGCCACTTGGGGAACCTTCGTCATACCACCCAATTTGTCTTGGACACTGCTGGTAAAAACAGAGGTGCTTATCTGCAGTCTAATTTGGCTTCAGGACGACATGCTCCACCGTGGATGCTTTGGATTTGATCGTTGGCTCAGCGCGTAAAACTATCGAGGACAAAATTTGGAAAAGGGGTTCCATAAAGTACTGTGCTATAATAACCCTTCATATGAAGAATGCCTCCAACTCAGCGAGATGAGATCGTATGTATAACTCAATAGGTGTTCCGGGGCAAATTATCAAAATAATAGAAGACTACCTAAGCAGTAGAATGCTGTTGTACAGGACGAGCTGTGGGAATACTAATTTTAGAACATTTTGAACGTCCTAGCTAAGGACTATATTAGCCAGGATATTCAAAATATGCTAGAATTAGGGAACTGAAAGACCTGTGACGTCTAATGTTTTTTAACTCAACAGGCCTAGACTTTACGTCCATTTCTCAGGCTGTTGATGATGATGTTAATGTTGCCACAGTCTTATCCACTGCAATTTATCGTATTCAAGAAAATTTTCGTAAAACAAAAATTTATGAACCTAAAATTTTCAAAATAGCGCTTACAAATTGAAATTTTCCCATAATTCATTAAATATTATTATCTTTTATGCTAGATTATTGCGATTTATTTTAACTTAAAATACTTAAATGAGTTATTATGTCATTGATCGTTAAAATTTACTCTAAGCTAACTTTAGTTTTTAGTCTTATTTTATCTATTATCTCAAATTTCAAAATATTATATTTTAATTATAATCAGAAAATGACCAGTAATTAATATTATTTTTACCAAATAAATTTACATATACATTGCAATAAAATCAAAAACAAAACGGACTTATTGCCTACTCCTTTAATTAAATACCATCTGATCATTAGTAATTTGATATATTTTTTAATTATTTTTAGATATTAAAAAAATATAAAAAAAATATCTAAAAAAAATTTTAATATAAATTTTTATAAATTTATTACACATTTTTTTATTGCATATATTTGAACTTGAGCTTTTTAACTTTTATTTAATTTTCGTATTAATTAACTTAAAATAACGATAAAAAAATAATATAGAAATAAATTTATTGTATGCTTAAAGCAAGGAAATAAAAAAATTAACACAAATTTTATACTAATAATTAACCTTAAGAAATTTTTATATTCCCATTTTATATACATTATACATATTTATATTATTGGTTGTTATAATTAAGAAGGGGCTATAAAAAAATTGTTTTTTTTTATTAATTTTAAGAAATTACTAAATTTTTGACATTATAATTACTAAAGAAATTTTATTAATGAAAAACTTCAACAATAAATAGTTTAAAAATTATTTTATTATTATTATTATTGTTGTAATAGTATTTTTCTTTAAATTTACGACTTTATTAGGTATAGTAATTTTTATTTTTTAAAATTGTTACAAATATAAATTATTGCCATTTTGGAGGAAGAGAATGCGATGGTAGGTGCATAATTTTATAACAAGGCAATTAACACAAATTTTTAAGAATAACATCTGCATTTTGTGTGGTGTTAAAAAATTTACTGCATTTGTTTGTAAATAAATCAAACTTAATTAAATGACTGCCTACCATCATAAATATTTTGAACTAGTTTCATTTTTATTTCTAATTAAATGTTCATTAAAAAAGTTTCATTATTTAAGTTCAGTACTCGTTGTGTGATGGAAGAAAAGCCTACGTGGAAGTTTATTCCCTTCCTGTTTGGAATTGTTTAAAAATCTGTAACTGTTCTGCATTTTAAGAATAATTTATATTATTGGTAAATGAGTGGAAATTAACCTATTTTATTTTTCAAAACTTTTGTATTAGAGCTAATTTAAATAGTAGCAACATTGATATAAATCCATTATGAAATACCTTCAAAAATGAATTTTCGAATGTAAAATGTTAAGCACTTTAAATCATTTTACCATATTCTGTATGGTGAGTGAAGTACATTTCTAATTTGGTTGAAGTACTAATTAAAATGTTAAATAATACTTATTAAAAAAAAAAGAAAAACGAACAAAAATAAAATAAAATGTTTGCTTAATAATAAAAATGAAAAATTGTACCGATGGGTGCGAAAAGCTTTAATGATTAGTTACAAGTTCCTATGGAACTATGGAAGGATGAAAGAGGAGAAAACCTATTTTTCAATTCATCGAACTGAATTTTAAGCTTTTGTAGGTTTTGTTTTCTTATATATAAAAGAGAATCGAAAATTATGGCCTATTTTGAAATGTATAAAAATGTTCAAGGGTTTTCAAAGTTTTATTGAACCGATATCCATTCATATATTTTTTTTTATAAGTACAGAGTACATGTACATATAAAGTAGTTAAAATGATTAAATGGAATCAAATTTAATAAATCCACCAATCTATTGGGAGGAGTGGGGTACTCAATTGTTTTGTCTATCATTTCGAAAAGTTACTTTTACACGTTTAAATAAGTAACATCAACAGGAGCGCTTCGTATCCATAAAAAACTTTAAGTAACAAAAAAGGCGGAATTTTTTTTTTTTTTTAAAACTTTTTTTTTCTCATTTGATTTTATAAAAAACACAATAAAGTGATTGATCTTAAATAATATTTTCTATTTTGATTGATTTAGTAATCTTTGTCTCTCTTTTTTTTTTTTACGAATAAAGCTCATCGGCTCATAAACGAAATTAAGCACCGAACTAATGAGATTTCCAGTTATTTATTTATTCAAAGAACGAAGAGAAGAAAAAATATTATTAGTTGACCATTATGATAGGTGGTGTATCTGATAATCCCATGAAGGTGGACGTCGATGGACATAATCTTGACTGCTAACGAACACATCATGGCCAGTGTTTATTCAAATCGAATGTGAGCGTTATTAATTGACTGAACAATGAAATTCCTTTCGAGAAAATGCAAATGATTCAAAGTAAAAACAAAAGCCAAACGAATTTCATTTCGAGACTAAGAAGAAACATTTCGGATACGTCTGTGATTTGGCCAATAATCCAAATCATAATAGGTGGGTTAGAGAGGCCTCATCATCGACAGAACAGATATCGAAACTTGTGAGTGGTTCACGAATGCGCACCTAATAATTTAGTCTGGAAAGGTATTGTCTTTTGAGACTTATGATACATCACGTGTATTTTTAATGATTCATAATAGCTTTTCTTTATACAGATTTTTTGTCTTCTCTTCTTTTTTTAAGTAAAAAAAAAACAATTTTTTAAAGTAATAGAAACGTTGAAAAAATAAAAATATATATAAAAACTAATAATAACAATATATATAGAGATGGTTTCAATGCTTTTAAAAGGTCATTGAAATTTATTTCAGTCTGCGCAGATATTGACTCCTCTTATTCCTTTTTTTTAAACATTTTTTAAAATCAATATTAAATATAAAAGAAATTCCATGAAATATTAAAAACAAAATTATGCTTGAACTAAAGCTTCAATTGACTTTATAGATTTTAAATTTTGGAAATTGTAAAAAAAAATACTTTATTTTGATAATATTTTAGTTTTTTTTAATAATTACTGCTAATTTTATAACAAGATATATACGAGATGTGGTAGAGAAGTAATGTGGTATTTTTGACTGAAGTATTGAATTTAGTACGGTAATTGGAAGGGTTAGCCTTCATTTCTGAGATTTATCATCTGTAAGTCCATATAGGTTTAAACAAATTATTACATAAAAGTACTTTTTTTTATTATTGTAAATTTTAGTATTATCTATGGATATTATGATAAGCATTTGCCTGAGGGAAGAGCACTGCCATTAAGATTTATAGAAGTGCATAGCTGACGACGGAGTGTAAAAGTTACATGGACACATTTGCGTTTGCTAATTTTTATTCTCCGATTTGTAGAGCAGTTCTGAAGGATTTCAATTTAGATTTGGAGAATTTTGGTACGAGGGTCGTTCAATAAGTCCTTAGAAAATCCGAGAAATTGCGCTCGTAGTGTCGGTTTTTTTTGTAAGTACCATTATCAACAGGAAAGCTGTCAAAATTTCAGCTCGATCCATAGCGTAGGTCAATTTCTATCGTCGATTAAAGTTAACGACATTTATTTGTGCATAACAATGGAAAAAAGCGAGTTTAGGGCTGTCATCAAACATCTCCATTTGAAAGGCTTAAGCCCGAAAGAAATCAAAGACGAGTTGGATGCAGTTCATGGCACATCTGCACCTGTGTTTGCGATGGTTTACAATTGGGTGAATGAATTTTAACGTGGCCGTTTATCCACAAAAGATGAACATCGTTCAGGACGCCCAGTTGAGGTGTCTACTCCTGAAATCATCGACAAAATCCACGATCTGATTTTGAACGATCGGCGAATTAAAGTGCGCGAATTGGTTGAGGCCACGGCCATATCACAAAGTACAGCCGCTTCAATTTTGCATGAAAAATTGTCTGTGAAAAAAATTTCGGCAAGATGGGTGCCGCGTTTGCTCTCAGAGGAGAATAAGCGCAATCGTGTAGTGGACTCTGAGGCTATGTTGGCACTCTTTCATCGCAATTCTGCCGAATTCCTTCGTCGATATGTCACTGTGGACGAAACCTGGATACACTACTACACTTCAGAAACGAAGAGACAGTCATCACAGTGGATTTTCAAGGGTGAACGGGCTCTGAAGAAGGCAAAAATGGTGCCATCGGCCGGCAAGGTGATGGCCACGGTCTTTTGGGATTCGCAGGGCATCATTTTTATCGACTACTTGGAAAAAGGAAAAACAATAACAAGAGCGTATTACGCGTCGTTATTGCAACGGTTGAGCGAGGAAATCAAAGAGAAACGTCCCCATCTGAAGAAGAAAAAATCCTCTTGCATCAGGACAATTCGCGTGTGCACACCTGCGCTGTTTCCATGGCCAAAATTGCGGAATTGAGAATGGAATTGTTGCAGCATCCCGCTTATTCACCAGATTTGGCCCCAAGTGACTATTTTCTTTTCCACAATCTGAAGAAATGGCTTGGCGGACGACGGTTTACTTCCAACGAGGACGTCATTGCTCAAACGGATGAGTATTTTGCAGAACTTCCGAAATCCTATTTTTTGGACGGGATAAAAATTTTGGAAAAACGGTTGGAAAAGTGTATAGCTATAAGGAGATTATGTTGAAAAATAAAAATTTTTTTTTTAAAAAAACAGTTTTTTTCCATCTTTTTCTAAGGACTTATTGAACGACCCTCGTAGCATGTTGAGAATTTTTTGCAAATATAAGGCAGGTCATATAGAAAGTGTGATATACTTGTTAGGAAAATAATGAGATTGGATTTTTTTTTGTCAACCATTTTTTTTTACTGTGATATTCTTTTAAGTGGTTTGTGATATTGTGGAATAAAAAAGTGTTATACGGACTTAAATCAGGTGAAAACAAAAGTTGGAATACCACAGGAATCCGATCCTTTTCGATAAAAAATTTTGGTTGATAAATGTCCAATCGGATGCCCAAAGAGACATGTTTAAAGTACAATTTGACTGAGCTTTTTAGGGAGTACCAAGATTATATCTTTTATGTGTTTTTTTTTTAATTTTATGGAACAATATGGAAATAGATCGCTTGTTTCGACAAAAACTACTTTATGGAGATAACCAATGTTTTATCTGATACAAAGGATCGTTTTCAAGGATTTAAAAAAAAAAACTTGATTGATAATTTGTCTTTTTCGGTACAAATTCTTTAAAGAACCCTCAATAATTCTACATTATTATCAGTTTTCGATATTGAACGAGTTTGTCTTCCACAGAAAACTTGTGCTCTCGATAGGAAATTATAGCCCCCAAATTTCAAAATTCACCGAGATTAGTACAAATTTTATGGCATATCATTGCTTTGAATTTGTTTGTTCCATATTTCGTAACGTACTACAAGAACACAACTTCATTTATCACACTTTGTAAGGTCGCATAGTTACCGGATATAAACATTTTTTTTTAATTATTGATTCAACTAAAAAAGATTGTATGAAAATGAAATAGGCAAAGCAAAGGTTCTATGTTCCTTATTCATATAAAAAAAATTATTACAAATCCAAATAATCACACAAAAAGTGGAAAAAGTCTGTTGACTACTCATAAAAATCTTAAATATCAAATCTTAGCAGCCCATCTGAATTATCGTGAGATTATGCATTTATCGTTATTGATACTTTTATTGATAGGGCAGTAAAGACGGTTATTGATGGCTTTGATGTAGCTCAGATTAGTACTACCAGAAAGAACAATTTCCAGTCAATTTTCCATACTTGAGAAGTAAACCATCTATTTTGTTCGTATTATTTAATTGGGAAAAAACTACATATAATAGTTACTCATGTAATCCGTCAATCTTTAAACGATGCACTCTTTGAAGTGCCATTATAATGCATCAAACCCTTTTTTTGTCTAATCCTTTTTAAAATGGGAGTTACGAGTGCATACCTGCATTACTGCTGGCAAATATTCCTGCCAAAATGCTCTCGTAAAAAAGATTAGTACGTGAAATGCCCTAAGGTGGCTCTATGTTGCTAAAAAATTATATTGCACACAAGAAGTAACCAAGAGTATTGTAGACATAAATGGGGCTTTGGTAGCTTCTTTTCCACCAAATCGGAATTGAAAAGAAAAATCAGAAACAAACGAAATACCAGAACCTACATTCCCATTTCATCGAAACCTATTCAGACACATTATTCTACTCGAATACATTTTTTTACAGACCAACATGAATCGGAGTATCTTTTTGCGTTATGAAACCTCATCATTATTTTGCGTAGATGCACTTCGGAAGAAGGAGAGTCTAAACAGAGGAGAATGAATCTAGACTAAGTACGGGTCCAGTTTCGACGGTAATCGATCGATCTTTGTGAATCTTTTTACCTTATTATTATTGGTACAGTAACATAAGATTTGCCTTTAAGCAATCTGTCCATTACAAATAAAAAAGGAACCTTTGACTTGGGGGCCAATTTTATTTTCTCTCATTTTCTTCTTTTTGTTTAATTTCTATTTTATTCCATTTTTATTTATTTTTCTTCATTTACGTTTTTTTTGGTTTTTGTGTTATTTTGCAATGTGTACTGTTTTTTTCTTTTGAGTACTTTTTTTTTCCACGTTATACCATTTACATTTAAGCGGCTCCCCTATTTTAATTTTTTTTTTTCGTAAATTTTTATTTTGTCAAAGAAAAAGCCATGTTGTCATCATTTATTTATTCTATATTATTTATTTTTTTATCTTTGTATTTTTTGTTGTTGTTTTTCTGTATTGTTGTGAACAACTTTGTCAAAAATTGTATTTTGCAAATATTATAACCGCTAAGGAGAAAGAAAGAAGCTTTCATTTTCAATGTTTTCTTGTTTATGTTTTGCACAAACGTTTCATGATCGAAATCGAAAGTTGTGCAATTTGTATTTTGTTTCGATTTCTACTTGCTTAGCAATTGAAAATAATATTTTATTATTGTTTTTGCTATACACACAGCAGACTATTATCCCATAATAAAAAATAAAAAATCGACATTATTACAGTTGTAAAAAGTCAATGTTATTTTGAACTGTCTTAAGTTCATTTAAGCTTCTTATTTATTATATTTTAATGGTAATAATTTCTTTGAACAATTAATACTCTTATCAAAGTTATTATGTGTATATTTTCAAACTAACGAGGAGAAAAACTAACAAAATATTCACAAATACTAAATTGTTGATGGTAGCTTTAATTCTAAAGCTACCATCAACAATTTAGTATTTGTAAACATTTGGAATAATTAATTTTATGATAATATAAAAATATTAACATACACATACAATAGTATAATTAAAAATGATAAAAATATTTTGTTCTTTTAAAAACATATTCGCATAATTTTAAATTATAATAAAACTTAAGTAATCAAAGTTGTTTAATAGTTTTTTATAAAATTAATTGTGTAAGTACAATATTTTTCTTTTTTTGCTTTCAGAAAATAAACTCATTTTTACATAATTCCTATTCAATTTAATAATCACTATATTAAAATAGTATTTCTTTAATAATTTTGATAATATTAATCTTTTTATTTTATTTAAAAAATTCCACCTAATCGAATAAAAATTAGTTTTGGGACAAACAATGGTAAAAAACGACAAAAATACTATAGAGATTTAATATATTTATTTTTAGGAATGGGAAAAAAGTAATGAGATTAATTTTTTTTTAACAAATGATATAATTTTTATTAATTTATATATAATACATCAATGCTATACCCTTTAAAGTATAAAGTTATTCATTTTGTAGTTTGTTTAATTGAAACAATGTATTAAAATTTTAAAAATTTCTACAAAAAATGTCCACGATTTAAAAAAAAATTTCTTCAGCGATGAGGTTCATATATTGGTCAGTATGTGAAAATGTCATAACATATATTTATGGATCTGAAAACCCACATGTAACTATGGAGAAGCCATTGTATCCGTTAAAAATGACTGTCTAGTGTGCATTTTAGTCTGAAGTTGTCATTCGCCTGTATATATTTGAAAATAAAGATGTAAAGATCATTAGGAATAATTTTCAGTGCTATTTTTTCGTAAAATCTTAAAGATTTTAATCTGGACCATACGTGGCTTCAACAAAATAGCACCACAAGCCATACAACACGGTAATTTTATGCACCTTTGCGCAAAAAATGCCAGGCCATGTAATTTTGATATATAGTGATATCAATTTGGCCTCTAAGATAGTAGACCATCGTCAGACTTTAGTGGATTAACCAACCAAAATCCTTTAAGTAATAACTGAATTACAGTAAAAAGTATATACAAAAGTTTCTGTAATGAGAGCTATAAAATAATATAATGGCTAATTTAAATTATTATAATAAAATAAATATTATAATTAATTCTGGATTTAAAGTGTTTTTTATTTAATTTTACTGTCCGAAAAGTAATTTGAATATTTCTTTAGTTCCATCGGTAGCTATATATCGGTAAAGGTGTGGTTTCTCGGTTACACTCCTTTAGATGTTATCGAAATTGGTAAGATGACATCATTTCAAGTGATTTATTTTTATTTTGGAAAATAAAAAAAGTCAACCCGACTTAGATATGGTGATGAGGGGAAGGGAAATCTACAGGAAACCCTTTTTTCCCTTAATTGAGATGGCAGTATGACACGGGGTGTTCTCATGATGTCCAAATATATAAAATATGCAATCTGATGGGAAAACCCTTTTCATCTGAGCCTTTCAAGGACGACAGTCTGACCTCACAAAAAACTTCAGTCGTGCACAATTTTATCAGTTTTGATGCTGAAGCCCTCTATGAACGATTATAACCTAAAAAAGCTTAACACAAAATTTTCTTAACGCCCTTCAAAAACACAACCTAACTTTTCACGTTCTGTATGGTCGCCTGGTTACCAGATCACTATCAGTAATGTAGCTGGTATAGTCGCTACACCAGTTACATGAAACATTGAATATAAATGAATTTTGAAATTATACGAATTTATATTAAAAATTCATTTATTATTTTCAATATTGTTGCTATCTAATTTTTAATAAACATAACCATAACTATGGAAAGTACTTACTTCAAAAACTTAAATATTTTTTAAGGAAAAAATTGCATTTTTTATTTGGAAAAAAAGAAGAAGTTTTTATTAATAATGAAGTGAAATACTTATTTTATGGCTGAAAAATCATATGCTTCCAAATTAAGTAACTTTTTAGAAAACTTTTCTCCCATTGGAATAATTCAGAAAATTCTGATATTTTTTTTTAATGATATCTTAATTTTCTGTATAACTATTACCACACTGCTATATGATTTAAATAAAAAATTGGCTAAATTTCTATTTAAATCCAATCAAATGGACAGTTTTTCAACTTTTATTGAGAGAAAAAAAATCTCTACCGTAAAATTCATTGAAATTTTCTGAAGCGTAATTTCATCATTTTGATTTTCGTCATTCTCTACTTCATCGAGTCAATAGTAATAAAATTTGTGCAATTTTTCTTATTTACTTATTTTTCTCTTTTCATATTAGAGTCTAGAAATTTTTCATATTATACATACCATTGCAGTGGTAGCGAGAGAAAAAATCAAATGCATCAAAAAATTATGACAAAAAAAAAGTACAATAACAAGAAATATTTTTAAAATAACAAATAGAAAATAATAAAAACAACAGAGAGACTGCTCTGTAAGCTTTTAGTAAGTAAGTTATATTTAAAAAAAACACACACACATAATTATATACTTGGACAGACTTGACAGCATTGAAGCAGAATATTGTGTGCAAGCCGGCTGGGATGATTTCTTGGTGGAATTATTTCTATTGGAGATCATAAAAATTACATGAAACCACTGCAACAAAATAAAAGTGAAAGCCAAGAGTATTCGCTAACCATATTGTTCGAACATTTACGAAACCACAAATCCATCCTACAATAGGTAACCTGGTCTGTTCGGATAAATGGACTCTCAGCACAACAAACTGACATACTGACTGATGGCCAGACAAACCAACCACCACCTTATTTGTACTTATCCTGAATACATCTACAAATGTTAAATAAATGAACGCTGATGTTTCTGGTTGTGTGGTTGTGTACGTAAATCATTTTATGGCAGTCAATGTTAATGGTAGAAGCTTTACTGGACCGTAGTGGTTGGTATGCTTCACCTCGAAACGAATCTGTGAATTCTCAGCATAGCCACCGCAACCACTTTGAATGATTTGCTCCAACTTTTAAAACGGGAGAAGTCTAGAAATGCCACCACCACAACCAACATTGCCATTGCCATTACAAATTCCACATCAGAACCCAAATTCCGGCTTAACTCGGTGCACTCTAGACTAAATAATGGAACTTGGTGGCCGCCAAATGGGTGCTGAAACTTACTTAAAACATTTACCGACAATATGCTTCAGGGCAAAGGAGGTTATCTGATGATTAACAAATAAACAAAATCAAATAATGCAAAGTCAAGTTCAGGGAAATCCAAGAGCCACAAAAACAAAAAATTATTGTATTATTATGGCAAACATTTTCTCAGCATTGAAAAACTTTATGATAAGATGCACTTTAAGGAATTATCAAATTAGAAGATGGAGAACTTTTCTAAAAGTTCTAATGTTCAGGATTCGAAAATGTCCATTATTAAAAAAAATTTCCTTCAAAAGTCAATTATGCTAATAAACTATAAAAAATAAGACGAAAAGAATCTTAATTAAAAGTACTTATTGTAATTTAAGGAAGTGTAAAGAATGTCTTTTCTTGTATCGTATAATCCTTGAACGATCGAAAAACTCTCAGTTTAAGATTCATTGGAATAATACTCATGTGGGCCTTTCAATCACAAGCATTATGTTGAATCCTCCAAAGGAGCCGACTATGACACCAACAATAGTACTCGTTTATGTAATATTAGAGCGAGCATAATGCCCGTTACATAAGTGGACACGTAACAGTTTTATTGGTCGACTTATATGGGATCTGAGAATGATGATTTTGTTGAGAGATTTTTCTTATATTTGTTCACTTTTTCCCAATTTTATTTATTAAAGTTGTTTATGGGCTGCTGACAAAGTTTAATATCGCTTAAGATGGAGTCTACTCTAACTATTTACTAGGATAACTAAACGGAATAGTTTCTGTCAGGTGAAAATAGCAGCATCTTCACGGAGTATCAGCTTTAATATGATTCTGTTCCTATTTTTATGTTGCCATAAAGAAAATTTATTGCGTATTTTTACGAAAAACAGGAAAAATATCTAATTTTTTCCTATATAAATAGATAAAACTATATATATATATGTACTAGTATCTCTGAACAGATATACATACATACTCCTTTATTACTATATAGTTCCGAACATAGACCAGTAAATATCATGTCGTCAAGGCTTAAGTTTAAGTAACCAAATATTTTCAGATACAGCCCATACAAAAATCTATTCGTAAATTTTTTATAGTAACACCTTTAATGTCATTCTCATATATACGTAGTAAGTATCTTATATAAATATATACTCGTATATGTACTGATGTTAACTAAATATTTTTGGGAATATCCTTTTTTCTATACATTTGCATTTTCATATCTGTAAACACATGTGTACGTTTGTAGTTTAATATTTTCTTTAGTACTTTATTCAGTTTTTCTTATTTTCAAATAAATTTTTCGATATGCTGAGACTCAAAATACGAAAATACATTTTCTTAATTAAATTTTCTAATATACTATATAGCAAAAAAAAAAACGAATAGAAAAAATACCCTCCTAAGTATTTTTGGTATGTGAATTTATTTTTTTTTTTTTACAAAAGATTGATTTTCATAAAAGTGAATTAAGGGAAATTTTCTTTGGTTAAAAAGGTTCAAACTAAAATGTTATTCATAACATTATGTTTTTTATAAATTTTTTTTTATTCAATTATATAAAAATTCTAAAAAAATTACAAAAAATATCATTATTTTCATTTGATTATCATTAATGGATTAATACTTTTACAAATTCAACACTTTGGTAATTTGGAAACTTGGTTTTTCTGACAAAAAAATCACTATATTTTCTACCCATTAAAAAAAAAAAACTTCATCTCTGAAAAAAATTTTGCACAAAACGTTGCGACGTAAACATTACCACTTTGTAGAAAGCTTTACGCATTCTATTGATTTACGATCCATAATAAAAAAATGGCAAACTTTAAAATAAATAAATGGTATCTTTATTAATATATATATTTACTAATTATCATATGACAAGACTGTACTTCTTAAACTATAAAATAAATAACTATTTATAAAATGAAGGCAATATGATAAGTTAGTGATAAATAAATGAAATCTACCTGATATCAGCAAAATGATATTTTCTTATCATTAAGAATACTTAAGAAAGATGATGTATAAAGTTTTATTGATATCTGTTTTATTAGTTTAGGTTTGATAGCCACTGAAAAGAAGACAAGGTTTATATTTTTTTATTAATAAATTTCATGTGCTAAGAAAATACTATTTTTGAAGAAAAACAATGTCTGATTCACTAAACCACTAGTGCAAAGTCCCCATTATACTTTTCAACCAAGGTTTATTGAATTCCTCAATATGAGCAGAAATTGTGCTGAACCCACAGGACATACAGTAAATATGTGAGCTTCTAGATGTCCAAAGAGCCAATTGATGACTCCAATTTTCATCAAAGTTTCCTTCATTCCATTCAGCTACCTATTTCTTGGTCTGTCTTGATTTCTTCTCTCTTCAGGTTTACTATATAACATATTTATTGGCATTCTATATTTCTCTTGCCTGCCGACATAATCAAGCCACCTGAGCTGACCAATTTTTATGGTTCTCACTATGTCAGCCTTCTTAAAAAATTGATATAGCTCATAGTTATAACGTATCCTCCAAATACGATTATCATCTAATATCGGACCACATACACGTATTCTTCTGAATATTTTCCCCTCAAAGAACCTTAGCAAGTCTTCATTTTGTACAGGGTACACTTCAACTTTCTACTAAGATTACGAGATTTCATTAACTTTGCAACTCCATAGTAGCTTCTATTTGCTTGTGTGATGCAGTAACGTCGTTGATTAGGTTAACATTTGCCTGACAATATTTAAACTCGTCAACTGTTTTTTGGTTTCATTAATTTTAAAGACTGATAGAAATAGTTTTTACGCCATATTGTTGCACATTTCCTTTACCAATTAGATCAAGATTATTTGCATAACCTAGTATCTGACTAGATTTGGTATAAATCTACCTAATTCCTAGTCTCATTGCCAAGAAATGCCTCTAGCATATCAAGCAGTCCTATGTAAGATTAAGTAGGAAACTCAAATGGAAAGCAGGGTCAGTAACAGATGAGAGAGGATAAAATAGACCTTCTAAAAGGGGGTTTATATCGTTAGGTATTCTATTGTGAAAAAAAACCAATTGTGATGAAAGCTTTAAAAGAGCCTCGGTTTATATAAGATAACAGTCATGGTGTAAAAATTATAAAAGGAAGTGTAGGCAATATGTTAAATACGTCATTTTGGGTATAAGAAAACTATCGTCGTGATTGGTGCCGCGTTTGCTTACCCCTGACCAAAAACGTTTTTCTATTAAGACTTCAATGGAGTATTCGGATATTTTGAAGTTTAATTAAAATTAATATTTTCATCAATTCATAATTGTTGATGAAACGTGGATTCACCATTACACTATACACATCCCAGGGTTCAATCAAAACAAAGGACTCCTAATAGTAAGCGTACACCAAAGAAGGCAAAAAGGATTCCAATATCTGGGCAAAGAAAAAAATCGTTTCAACATGAAAATGCACCTGCACATTCATTGGCAATGCAACAGCATAAATAATGGAATTTCATTATGAATTGCTTCCTCCCCCACAGATTAACATCCTGCCAAATTTTTTCTGTTTCCAAAGATGAAGATTTGCGTCAAATTCTGAAGTTATTGTCAAAACAGACGCCTATTTTGGCAAATTCATAATACATGAATAATATAAGAATATCGTTGGAAAAATATATCAAATGAAAAGAAGACTACGAGTATTTTGATTTTTATCACTGACTTATCATACTACACTCATAAGTATTAACAAAAAATATCCAAAATTTTTTATTCCTTTTCCATAAATAAATACTCATATAAATATGCATATATATAGTAAAAATATAAAATAAAAATGTTATTAAAAAATTCTTAAGAATAACAACAACAACAACAAAATTCTCTAAGAAGTATCGATAGTAAATTTTTCAAAGGTATCAAACATCATGTATAAGGGATATACATATATACGTGTATATATATATTTATAGAAATAGGATTTATAAGCATCCCCTGATATATTTGCTTAAAGGCATTTAAGAAGAATTCAAGATATTTTATGAATATACACATAAAACGATATCGAAAATTCTAATAAAAATTGACATTTTATGTCCTATTAGTATCTCTAATAAGCTTAAGGATTATAATAATAAGAAGCAATAAAATATTAAATCGTTTATATGTATGGTATATATACAATTTCTATTTAACATATATATATATATATGTACAAATATAATTTTTTTTATCTTTCTAATCTGACTTTTAAGTATAATCAACAATTGCAAAAAGATTATTCACTCTCGATTCTCGATGAATGATAGATGATCAAGTTAGGATAATCGTTGACAATTGCCCAAATTGGAAATAAATAGCCAAAAAGGATAACGGCAAACTAATGATATAATAAAATAAAATATAAAAAAAAAATAAAACAGATTTATTACCAAGGGATTTATTTTCATTTAGATTCGAGATTTAACTTTAAGATAAAACGTTGAACAGATCAACAGCTATTGAGTCCTTGTATCGTATGCTAAACGTGCCAATAAATAAAAATCAATATGGATTTTAAATGAAATTGAATCGTTCAGGCAAAATATGGCAATTTGAAAACTTTTATTTAAATGCAAAATCTACAAAAAAAAGTACTATATATAAAAAAAAAATTAAATTGAAAAATACTTCTATAAGTTGGAAAAGGATAAAAAAAAATCTATATTTCTAACTAGGAATAGTATATGAGACTTATACACTCAGTAGTTTATTTATATCTGATCATAAGGACATACAAACATATATGTATATGCTCTTATATTTATTATTAGTGATTGAAATCTAAAAAAATTACAATATATAGGAAAAAAAATTTGAATAAAACAAGTGTACTTATACGAAACGAACGAATTTCAACGCCAGTCATGAATAAATTGTATTTGAAAAAGTGGAAATCGACTCGATTGTGTAAAATTTACTGCCTTGATTTACAGAAAATTGAACGAAAACGAGCAACTTATTGAATTCAACACGAAATACGAACGAACGTTCGATCGCTTATCAATTGAGTCCACCCTCTTTTCAGGAAAGGGATCCATACCCTTCCGCGGACCAATATCGTTAACTTTATATTTATACAGTTCACTTACAATATTTCCATAATAAAAACAAAAATATTGGCGGAAGAGAATAACAAAAAAAATCATAAATTTAGAAAAAAATCTCAAAATGTATTTTCCTCCCCTAAATGTGAATTTTACTTAAGCTTTAACAACACAATAATATTTACTTTTTTTCTAATAAAAATTCTCTACGTTCTCTTTTTTTTGTTTTTTTTTTCTCTTTTAAGCTACTATTGTTGATATCAATTTGATTTGCCTTAAAATAAACCATTAACTTTCATTATGTATAAATTTATTGCTTAATTATCTAGCAAAATGTTTTAAATTTCTGTCATTGATTTAATTAAATTGGAAATTAGAAAAAATATCATTGAATTTTTTTTTCCAATATAAGGGGGAACCGACGATAATCTTAAGGGGCAAATATTCTTAAAAATAAAATACCCAGACTCATTTTCGAAACTTAAGGACAAGATTTGCGTTCTATCCAAGTCGGTGTTCCTCAAGGCAGTACCTTTTATCCCATTTCATGCAATATTTATACTTAAAATATTCCTACCACTATTAACATATTTTTAAAGAAAAACATATGCGGAAGACACCGGACGACTAATATGTAATGAAAATCTATAATTGATTATGGTAATCCCCACCAGATATTATACATTTGTGCCAACGTTTCTTCCAATCCTCGAAGCACTTCAAAATTTCATATTTTGTGATCTTGTTCAGCTCCTCCTTCGATGCCGTCTTTATCTCCTCAATCGTAGCGTAGTGTCGTCCTCTCATGGGGCTCTTCAGTTTCGGGAACAAGAAAAAGTCACAGGGGGCCACATCTGGGGAATACGGTAGCTGCGGCATTATTAGTGTGTTGTTTTTGGCCAAAAATTCGCGCACAAGCAACTATAAGTGAGCAGGGGCGTTATCATGGTGCAAAAGCCAATTTTTGTTCTTCCACAAATCCGCGCATTTCTGGCGGATTGCTTCACGCAACTTATGCATAACTTGCAGGTAATATTTCTTATTGACCGTTCTACCCTGTGGAAAGAACTCATGATGTATCACGCCCCTGCAATCGAAGAAAACTGTAAGCAAAATCTACACATTTGACCGAACTGAAGGTTCGTCGTTCACATCTTCTCGGCCCTCTGAGAACATTTTGTACCACCGATAAACGTTGCTTCGGTCCAAGGTAGAGATTCACCATATGCCACAGTCAACATTCGGAATGCGTCTGCGCAATTAATTTTGTTTTTCACACAAAATTTGATACAGATTCTTTGATCCATTTTTTTTTGACACGTGCAAGCAAAGCAGCTGTCAAAAATTAACTGAACATTCAAAATGGCCGAACTTGTCGGCATAAGTGGGAGATATGAGTATCAACATAACGTCACAAAAAATCGGTTGTTATGCCAACATAACCTATAAGTGATTGCAGAAAAATTATTCTATCTGCAAAAAGTGACTGTTTGGTATGCATATTGGTCCAAAAGTGTCATTAGCTCGTATTTGTTTGAAATTTTTTTTTTATATAAACTTAAAATGTTAAATTTGAATTATATATGATTTGAAAAAAAAACGGCTTTACGAGCTACAAAAGATGACAAGATTTGGATTTATTGAGCGAACAGTTCACAGGAGGAGTAATTTCGAGATTATGTGATATGTCAATTACTCTCCAAGATTGTACGATTAAAGTCAAGCTACTTTTTCTAATAGACCTACGCAAAAAATTATATTCACGCACACCCGGCTTCACACCGCGTTTTTGTGGTTCCACACTGTCAGCATGTTTTTGGTGTCTTGGCTAACGCCATTGCCCCTCCCTTGTCTTCTGGGCCCATATATCGAGCCACTGTTGACTTTCCGTGTAGGATCTTCTTTATCTACACGGATTGAGTGTCCAGCTTTTTCTAATAGACCTACGCAAGAAAATTGTATTTACGCAGACGATCATCATCATTGATCTCAGAAATCCCGGTTTTATATCGCAGTTTTCCAGACGACTGAAATCCCGGCTTTACAGGCCTATGGTGATAGTGCTTTATCGGAAACAACGTGCCGAGATTGGTTTCGTCGTTTCAAAGACGGCAATTTTGACTCGTGGGATAAAAAGCGTGAAAATCGGCCTAGAAAGGTTGAGGACCATCAATTGCAGGCTCTTTTTTTTATGAAGACGGTACCCAATCACAAAAAATGCTCGCGTAGCAATTGGGTGTTACTCAACTAGCCATTTCCATGCGTATGCGTGCCATGGGCAAGATTGAAACGATCTGAAAATGGGTGCCGCATAAATTGAACGATAGGCAGATGGAGCGATGCGAAAACACATGCAAAATCTTGCTCGTCAGACAAAAAAGAAAGTCGCTCCTGCATCGGATTGTGACAGGCGATGAAAAGTGGATATATTTCGAGAATCCTAAACGCAAGAAATCGTGGGTGGATCCCGGCCAACCAAATTGCTTCGGACAGAAGACGATGCTGTGCGTTTGGTGGGATCAGCAGGGTATCGTCTACTATGAGATGTTGAAACCTGGTGAAACGGTCAATGCCCACCGCTACCACTAACAACTGATCAAATTGTACCGTGCTCTGCGTGAAAAAAGGACGGATTATCAACAAAGACATGACAAGCTGATTTTTCTCCACGACAACGTACCATCGCACGCGTCAAAAATAGTGTCCCCAAAAAAACTACTTGGGGACACTCAATTGGGAGGTACAACCCCACCCCGATTATTCACCAGACCTGGCCCCTTCCGACCATCACCTGTTTTCGTCGATGGGCCACGCGCTCGCTGAGCAGCACTTCGATTATTACGAAGACGTCCGAAAATGGTGTTTTGCCTCGAAAGAGAAGGCATTTTTTTGACGTGGTATCCACAAATTACCCGAGAGATGAGAAAAATGTATAGCTAGCGAGGGCAAGTACTTTGAATAAATTTGTTTTTGCTTTCTATGAAGAAAACATGTGTTGTTTTAACTTAATAACAGCGGATTTAAGCTTATACAATTAGTAAGGACTGACAAGACTAGTACTATGAACAGCAGTAGCTTCGATATTTTGGTCAGAATTTTCGAGCAACATAATTCAGATTATACTGAATAGAATTTAAAAATTAACATCCTTGATGGATCAGTTAAAGGATCAATTCTAGTAGTAACTATTTAAGTAAATATATTTTTTTTTACTAATTGGCAAGATTTCAATAATATAATAAATTTAAATTTTTTATCAAAATATTTTTATTTAAAATGTATTTAATAGAATTTTACTTTCCAAAGCACCAATTTTTACAATTCTATATTCTTTTTCAATATTTTATATTGTATTATTTTAATGAACAAGTTAGTGGTGTTCTATGAAAAGTAATACTTTATTTTCCGTTTATTTTTCGTTTTAAGTATAAAATAAAACTGTGCATAAATGATCGTATAAATTATTATAAATTAACAAAAGTCTACATGTAAATAATAATGATAATAAAAAAATTTAAAAAAAAACTCAGAATTATTGATGGAATCTTTTCAATGTTAGACATCGTTAGTATCACTACTCTTGATGATATTTTGTCACCACTAGTAGTGGGTAGATGATGGATGCCATTGCATTCCATTTTTATCTGAATAGTGTGATACTCGTAGACTTAAAATGTACCTAAGAGTACGTGATTATACTGTGCGGTAGGAAAAAGTGATTTTATATTTCCAAGCATTATTTACAACTCATTTTGCCTGCACAAATTACAATTCAGAATGCTTTTAAACAATTCTATTTCCAGGCTTTTAAGTTTACATTAAACTTTAATATCTCATCGTACTATTCAGACTGGGACAGGCATAAAAATAACGAAGGATAAAAGGAGAATTCAAGGTATAAAATATTTTCACTCTCATATTCGTATGCAGATACTTAAATTTGTACAAATTATATAGTATAGAGGAATAAAAAACCCATTTGTGGTCTTATTTTTTTATGTAACATTTGTTTTTTTTTCGTTATTTTTTTTTTGTTACAATAACGACAGTAGCCACAAAAAAAAACACCACAGCAACCATCATACACTATGCAAATTTCACATTTTCATACCGTTTATTTTCTTTTCGGTTCGTTTTGCTAAAATCACGAAAAAATTGTTATAGTCGAGAAGAAAAATAATAATTTTTTGTATTTTTAAGTATTTTTACATCTACATATGTACGTGTATGTATATATATTTACTTGTATATTTATGCATATTTAAAGGATATTACATACTTGAATTGCAAGTTTTTACAAATTATTTTGCCTTCACGGCTACAAGATTTCGGATGGATCCTTTTATGATAGCAAGAGTATCGATAGCGACGGTCGCGGGAATACTGATAATGACGCCAACAACAGGTAGAATGTCGAATATTCGGGTAAACCATAAAGTTTTGTTAGGTTTTTATTATTCCTTTGGGTATAATTTTACCTGTACATACTAGCGGATCGAATAGCGAAAAATTATCTATTTTTTTTGCGGAAAGAAGAGCAGGATGTAATACAAAATGATGTGTAATAAAACTTTGCTACGACTTTGGATACAGAAAAGTTTTTACGACCGATAGAACCAAAGATTTGGCTCAGTTTATGGTCTACCATCGAAACTCACATCAAGCTGAATCCAACCGAATCATCTGAATCTATGCGAATATTCGATTATTCAACTTATTTTCAAATACTGATTATACCCTTGCCATGAATAGGTTTCGACTCATTTCCGAACAACCATATCGAGTATACTTTATCATGCTTAACCAAATCTATCAAAAATATTAAATTCGTCAATTGGATTTAGCCAAAAGGAGCTTCTACCCCTACCCACTCTTAGCAACATCAATCTCTTCAATAGTATTGAGCCTATCTAACCACTAACACCATCTTTTTTTTTTTGAGGGATCATAAAAAGAAAAGGGATTGTACAGGCATTTCTGTCTGAGCTGTTTTTATGATGATCCTTGTGAATAAAATCAATAAAATCCATCGAATTATGAAGTTGTTTTGCTAATATTCATCTATGGAAATATGTCTTGATTTAGGTTTTTTATATACAATAACATATATGTGTATATTATTTTGGTTTTTTTTTTTTGCAAACAAAGATATTTTGATAAAAAAGATGCTACTATTTTTGTTTGTTTCTTATAAAAAAAATCTTTTCACATCAGCAATTTGAATTTTTCCTTATTTATCTTAAACTCAATGGGGGAATAAGAGCTATTTTGTATTTTTATTATTAAAAAAAAATATATTTAATCTTTTTCTATTATTATACTTTGTATATTTGTCTCAGTAGACTAATAAATCTCCTTTCAATCCTGTGAAAAATCTTTGAAAACAAATTTTTTTTTATTATCCCAGTTTTTTTTAGATATTAGATAAGCCTATTATTAAGTTTGGTGATCTCTTTCTATATATGACCGATATCAAAATTTTGCAAACCAGTATTTCTAAGTAAATGAGTCCAACAAACTTTTGAATCTCTTCGATATTCATTGGTGCTCGATATTATTCAGTAAGGCAGCTTACTCAGCCCTATTCTAATATCCTTCTTTGCCACATATTCTAATGAAACGACCTATCTTGTATTTAGTTTCTAACATACTTCCGAAATTATCCAAACCTAAAACGAAATACTCCAGAACTTGTGTGTCCGTATTACTTTTACTCTCATATATCTTAATGGCAGTAAAACATGACAAGACCAAAAAATCTAAACTCAGTAGACAATATCGACATCTATTTCGACTTCTAGATAAATGTTCTAAATTTACGAGCACTATACACAGCTAGGTAATATTATACAATGCCCTTTTAAACCCAATATAGACTTACGAACTAGAACTCTAGGTTTCATGCTCGTATTTCCCATTATACCACTGTTCATTTAGCTCCACGATTACACTCATTTTGATGTTATCGGCAGTACCAATATAAGATCCTCTGCAATATTTTTTTTTTATATAAAGGAACAAAAATAAAGTCACATGGACTTAGATCAAATGAAAAGTAGAGCTGGGGAATCACAAATGACCGTTTAACAAAGAGAGCTATCTAAATGGAGCAACTAAATGTGTCTGCAATACCCGATCCAACAAAAAGGACCCTATTTTGAGACTTTCCAGGACTTCCTTGTACAAAATTTGATTGACAGTTCATCTTAACAGTATAAATTCTTTTGAGCCATCACCCATAACCCATTTTTATCAGTTTTCAATGTTGAAGGCCTCGCTTAATTATGTCACTGATCGGGTGAATGGGGAATTGGAAATTCACAGATATCCCTTTTTACGATAGAAACTTGTTGATAGAAATAGCCGAATAATAGAAGGGAGGGGCTGTCACATCCAAATGTCTCCAATTTCTCCTTTTTCCGAGTCCATCAAGGACTTTTTTTTATAATAAATTTAGGTGACAGTTTATCCTAGGGGCAATAGAGGCCTCATTCGTTCTCCATTTTTATGAGTTACTCTATGTTGTTTTCGAGTGGTTTTCGGCATTCTAAAAATACTTTGTGCACGAAGAAACTTGTGTTCTTGATAAAAAAAATGATCCTTAAAAGTTCGTTGTGAGTTTTTGTAAGCCAAATTTGTAGATTTACCAAGCTTAATACAAAATTTCATAGCCCACCGCTGCTCTAAAGTCGATGTTTCATTTTTCGTAACGCACAAAAAAAAACACAACCTTACTTATGACAAACTACGTACAGTGTTGCCAGATCACTCCGAGTTATTCCAATTGCTTTAATTTTCTGGGATTGGCACAACTCAGACCAATCTGGCATCTTGTAATCTTGTAATGATATATACAAAATTTATTTCCAGTTAACTTTAACTGATAAAACAACAAGCACATGCTTTTAAAGTGGATTTTTAATATAATCGAATAAAAGTTATGCAAACTGTTTTAGGCATGGTAAAAGTTTATCATTCTTTTGATACATCATTCGCAATCAAACTCATCACAGTTATTACATTCTGAATGCAATGCTTTTAGCGAATTTAATTAAAGTTTTCCCGAGTAAAAGAAGACAACATATTCCACTTTTGCTTGGCTCCAACTACCCCAGCTACCCCAACTACTCGTATCTATAAGTATCTTCGATAGTCTATACCACATTCCATTCTGTCTCATCATTATAACAAGTATAGTAATGCCTTACGTTTGAACATCTTTTAGGGTCTATTGCCTCTGTTTTGGGGGAATGCATCCTTAATATTAAGTCAGCGGACGACTGACTCCATCCATAAAGACAAACTATTCGTTTGTGCAGTCTGTAAAAATATTTGAACATAAAAAATTACTCCATCTGTTGAAGAACGAGTGGAATAAAATGTTGATGATGTGACGTAACAAACAAAAAATATTACTAAAACGATGAACAATTCGAACCAGCAGAACTTTTACTTCTTTTAAATAAAATCTCATCCCTTATAGATATTTCGCTTGTAAAACTTTTCGAAAGAACTTTACTTGTTTCGACTTTTTTAGATTCATTTTTTTTTAATTTTATTTAATATACAATAAAGTACATTTTCTAACTTGTTCAATACTATTATTCCAAAAAAAAATTAATTTTATTTTTGTTGAAAATACTTGATTTTTTTTATCTGATTTTCTCTGATGGAGCATACTATATAGTCGATAGCAGGAGACAATCTACTATAAATATTATAAGCAAGTATGAATTATGTTAAAGTCTTAATCTTATTTTCTGCATGATGTAATATTTATCGATGATGGAAAATTTCAATTGACGGATAATAGCCTGAAAATATTATAGGGAGCAAAATTGATGATTAAGATGTGATTTATCATTTGAGTTAACAGGAAGAAATTTCTCCAAGTTAATATTTTTTTCATTGTTCATCAGCTGCCATTAAATAATATTGTGACAATTTTCAAAACATTAGTTATTAGTAAAAATACTCTTAAAAATTAACAAAGTGAAAACGATATTAACGGTAGCTAAAAAAAAGTTTTTCTTTGCTAAAATTTCGAACCCCCCCGAAATCTTCGCATAGAGCTATCAATAATCATGTCTAGGAGAAATGTGTGCTCTCTGAGTATAAAAGTCCTGCAGATTATGGTAGTCCTGAATTTTTGCAAATTTTGAAAAAAAAACACAGATATTAATATAATGCGCAGAGAATACACTAGTTGGGTAATGGAGCAACAACATTTTTTTTGGTTGTTGTTGTAAGGTCTCTGAGATAAGCGCCAGATACCATTTTGTAGCACCACAACCATGAGGCCATTTGGCGACTTCTTGTTACGTGTAGGTTGGTATTGCCACCTTCTCTAATGAAACTGGTCGATGGTAATTTGGAGGCAAAAGTCAGACATTGTTATATTTTATGAAGCAAATTAAGATGATTAAGAAGATTAAAAAAAGGGATTGAAAAAATAATTGTTGGATCTAAAAGCTCCATAATGGAAGGAGTTCTATTCAAAAAGGAAATTATGCGTTAAGTGGCATTCATTTAAAATATGGGAAATGGTTAGTTGAACGCCACCAAAATGGCATATTGCATAAGATTGGTTATCAAAAAGGAAATCGATATGCTCAACCCGAATTCTTAGAAGTTTCCCTGCCTACAATTTTGAAAATTCTCGTTGAGTTGGTTTTATCTACGAATGGATAAAGATGTTATATGCCATTTGGTTAGCGGGCAGAGTAAGTTTGGAGTCCTAGTGAGCATCGGACGGTAAAGAACATCCCCCATCAAACAGTCATTACCCAGAATGCCAACATGACTGGGAAGCCAATGCAATTCGATATTTTTATTGTTTAACAGATTGCAACGAATCACATTGAGCACCGGTTAATTTGACGGTCCACGAATTGTTTCCAGGGAAGTAATATTATATTGTTTACCGTGACTTATCTGTCATCAAACATAAAACCACGAGTCACCTGCGATCATAGGGATTGAGTTACGCTTAATCAACGCATCACCATTACTGGGAGTTTACAGTCAATAACCAGTTACAAGATACTCCAAGTTTTAGTAGTGATCCTATCTAAACCCCTACTGTCATAAGCAGTGACAGCGCCCGAGATAATTACCAATATCTGAAACCAGTGATCCCTAGACCGTACCCGTGATATAAATATTAACCACAGCTACCAAGTTGCTGCCTAAGTCGCCTCACAATTGTCGGGCATAGTGTGTTTTAACACCATGGGGCAGTCCGATTCCCGTATTACCAATTTTTGTTTTAAGAGTACTTCGGTTTGTACTCCGTTCATTGACCTATGGTACAGAATCTGCTTCGAGGGAAGATAGGCTATCAGTAAATATAGCCATTCAGCTATTGACTAAGCGGTTGAAGGTATTCTCTGCTGCCGTCTTGGTCGCCCACAACTCGTCATGAAATGGCAATTCTATAGTCAGAAAAATTCTACTGTATACTTCATGATGCGTATTGCCAACAAGCTAAATGGCAGCAAAAGATATTATCTGGTCATCACCAGCTGTACGAGCATATGTGAACATTAGAACTGACTAACGGAGTCCATCCAGCAGTTCTGGGAACAGTTACCTGTAGGTAGATAGATGGATCGGTGTCTGCCTTACTGTACCTGCTGTGTGACGTAGACACCCTCAACTTCGCTCCCAACCGCGGTTTCCAAACCGGGTGTGGGAGGGAGTTTGGAAAATCGAAGAAAAGGTGGATGGTTAGCTTTCTAGCTCCGAGATCAGTAGGAAAATGGAAGATTTGGAATTGGCGGTGGAAGAGATTTACCCTAGAAGACTGTGAGGCGATACTCGGGAGTGCATATATTTTTATATATGCGGTTAATTCGGGATGTGTAAAGGTAATGTTAGACGACCAGTTTTAATAAGAATAGAATCCACCGGGGATGTCCGGTGTGCTTCACTGGCTAGTCAAATGCAGCAATTGACTTTTGATCAAATTTTCTGCAACGATAAGCCTTTATGTGGAACTAAAAACCTATAAGTGACTATGGAGAAACCTTTGTATTCGTAAAAAGTGGCTGTCTAATTTCAGATTTTAATCTGAAAATGTCATAAGCCCGTATTTCAAAAAAAAAACAAGATTTACTTGTAGTTTTTAATCTAAAAAATATGTGGTTTTAATAAAACAGTTAAGTCTTAGCTTTATTTTGCAAAAAAAATTCTCAAGACGCATAATTTCTAGATTTGGCGATGTCAATTGACCTACAAGATCGTGTAATTTGATGCTGTTGAACTTATAAAACTACATAAAAATAAACTAATTTGGACAAATTTTTAACTTTAGAATAGTAAAAAACCGAGATTTGTCAAGTTATGCCCGAACCAAAACCAAAAATATGTGAAAAAGTCATTAAATATAACCTAAAAATAACTAAATACTGCAAAATATCTTGTGGAAAGTTTTTATATATATTTATGATGTATGTAAAAAATTTTATCAAAATCCAAATTTTAAATTTATGTGATATAAATTTAGAAATTGCGTAGCCTTGTAATTTTTCTTTTTTTTTTGTATGCCAACATTTTTTTTCAATTCTCATAATAACATTAAAAATAATATTTTGAATAAATTTTTCATCTTAATATTCCTAGAATTAAATTTAGAATTAATTGGCATTTGTTTAGCATAATTTTCTTTATTTTTAGTTATTATTGGAAATTTTCAGTTAACTTACGTACTTTTTTAATAAGATATGAAATTATTGGAAATTTTTCATATAAAATTCCGTTTTATAAAGAAACGTTGAATTAATTTGTTATAAATAAATTATAATCATCTTAAATTGAAGAAATCTTCTATTAAAGAAAAATCTTGTGGAAAAAAGTTTTTTAATCTAGAAAATAAAATAAAAAAATGACAACGCATTCAGACATTCAAGATCAAAGTCAAAATATCAAAAGATTCTTTTCTCTCTGGTTTTTTGCTTTTAACACAAAATCTTTAAGCAGTAATTAGCTGCTCGGATTTCTTTATTGTTGAAATCTTTCATTTTTTACACAAAGACTGAGTTTTTTTAATACTAAAAGAAAAAATAAAAGAATACATAACAACGGTAGCGAACAATTAAAAAATAATATGCCTCCCTTTCTATTCATCCTTGGAAAAATAGAAATGTTTTTTTTTTGGGGTTGGCATTGGTAAATTTTAAGAACTTTTTAATTACCCAATCACCACCATCGATGATACTTGTAGTTCGGAAAATTTTCGTTTGGTGAATAATTTTGTTGAGTTCCAATGGTAAAAACAAAAGAACGAAAACAGTTTATATCAGGTCCGAGTGGAGGAGAATAAAATAATAGTAGACATTTTGTGTATGTGGAAAACATTGACACCTAAACAAGAACGTGATAATCATACAAGAAAATGCATACAAAGTTTATGCAAACAAAGTTAAGGGAAACTTTGGTAAAAGGAACCGCCTTTAAGCTGACGAACTGAATGGACCTGAATTGTTATTTTAGAGTTAGTACTAATTTATGTTGTGCAAGTACTTTGTTTTTCTTGCACAATATTTAGATTTGTATCTTCTAAAAATCTTTGTTAAATTCTCTATTCAATAAAGTTTATTTTAAATTGGTTGGCTAGCTTTCGTTTATCGATCTTATAGTAAATTGATTTTTGCAACAATAAAAACTTTCCTGTTAGAAACTTTTACTAAACCAAAATACTTTTATTAAATAAGTTTATGTTTCAATTGAAATTTATTTTAAAGCATTTTACTTAAAACTTAACTGTTTGTATTGTTTTAGTTAGTTTTGGGAATGTTTTTTGGTTTTAAATATCTTTAAAAAAAAGCAATACCTCAAAATTCATGAAATACTATATTCAGTTAACTTGTTTGGAAATTATTTATACAGCATGGCCGCCATTTTGGTTTGAATGACATTTGTCTGTTGTCATTTGACAGTCATAGAGAGTGCTCGATAACAATTTATTGTCAAATATTTAACGCTGCAAAACATTTTATTTAAATAATTGTTTAATTGTAAATACAAGGAGAAAATTACGTGTTAATCCGAGCAAGTCAATCATTCAAGCATGTTATGAATAATTTTGACAATATGCATACACTGAGATGTAAAGCGAAGACTGAACGACAACTAAACCAACGTACACCTGAAAAAATTAATGCAGTGAGGCAGAGTGTTGCTGAAGGTCGGGGTACATCGCGTCGACATCGTGCACAAGAATTCGGAATATCCCCATCATGGTTGAAAAAAAATATCAAAAAAGATTTGCTGTCAATTGACACAATAGCTACAGGCAAAAAATCATGAATGGCGGCGAGACTGGAGTGCTCGAGTTGTTCCGTCTATACCGAAACACCATTTTTGGCAAAAAATCATTATGAGGGCCGAAGCACACTCGATTTGGCTGGCTTTATAAATAAACAGAATAGCCGCTATTGGGGCATTGAAAACCCTCAACTAATACACCAAAGAGCACCACACTCTTGTAGAGTAACTGTGTGGTGTGGAATTTGGGCCGACGGCATCATTGGACCATTTTTCTTAAAGGGTGCTGGAGGCAATGCTGTAACAGTTACTCGTGACCGCTATCGGGACATGTTGGAAAACTATCTTCTAACCGAATTGGATCCGTTAGGCCTACAGAATATGTGGTTCCAATAAGACGGTGCCACATCATACACAGCTTGTGGTACGATGCAAATTATGAGAGTAATTTTTCCCGGTTAAATAATGTCAAAAAGTGGTGATATCAACTGGTCCACACGATCCCTTGATTTGAACCCTCCCGATTTCTTCGTATAAGGATACCTGAAAAAAAAGGTGTACACTAACAAACCAACCGCAACCTCGATGCTTAAGACAACATTCGAAACAAAATTGCTGAATATCACCAAAAGTGTTGAAAAATGTTATGGAAAATTTTATTAAAAGAGCTCGCCTTTGCGACCCAGAAAACACACCCTGTATTAAATTTATATCTAAGATAAATACTATTTTTTTGTTATATTAAAAGGACTTTTTCGATGGTTGGATATTACTGAGACCGATCAGGCAAGACTATGGACTTACCCCTTTATATAGCTTAAAGGGGTTCAGTAGAAGTTTTAATCTCGTTTAGTCACTGTTCTATTTTACAGCCACATTGCGAAAGAAGGAAAAGTGAAATTTGGAGCAACGATGTAATCCCTCAGCTTTTGTGTTTAGCTTAAAGGATCCTCGAATATGATTGACGAATAATTACAACAATCCTAAGGGTCACTAAGAGCACATGTTTTTCAGTGAAAGTTAGTCCAGAAGGCCTTTAACATCTAAAACTAATAAACTTGTAGAATAATTGAGAGTTCTTCCAAGAGTTTGTGTCCTCAAGACAAACTGTCAACTCAAAACTTTGATAAAAGAAGATGGGTTCCAATGCATGTAATATTTAAGTCATCTTGCACCAGTTACAGGTGGAAGAGCAAAATAGCCAAACTTAAGAGAAATAACCACCAATCAAGGAGGCTGCACTAACGACCAAAAGGGCGAAAGGATATTGACACCCTTAGGCAAAAAAATCAAAACATGTTGAAATGAGCTAAGTGATGAATGAAGTCGATGATGACATATGGTTATAGCTACTCGTAAGTTAAAAAATTATTTGAAGTCTCTTCCAACAATCTCAAACATTTTTTGAGAAACAATCTCAGACACTTTTTCGCCTGTCAAACATGGCAATGTACCTCCAGTCACAAGTGTTTAACTTCTAAGAGCTTACAACAAAATTAAGGATACGAAAACTCCAGGATAGAATGTAGGACCAAATCTAGCCCTTAAAATTGGGATCAGAATATGGCAATATACTTTTTTAACATTGTACGAGGGTCGTTCAATAAGTCCTTAGAAAATCAAAGAAATTGCGCTTGTAGTGTCGGATTTTTTTTTGTAAGTAGAATTATCGACAGGAAAGCTGTCAAAATTTCAGCTCGATCCATAGCGTAAGTCAATTTCTATCGTCGATTAAAGTTAACGACATTTATTTGTGCATAACAATGGAAAAAAGCGAGTTTAGGGCTGTCATCAAACATCTCCATTTGAAAGGCTTAAGCCCGAAAGAAATCAAAGCCGATTTGGATGCATATCTGCACCTGTGTTTGGGACGGTTTACAATTGGGTGAATGAATTTTAACGTGGCCGTTCATCCACAAAAGATGAACATCGTTCAGGACGCCCAGTTGAGGTGTCTACTCCTGAAATCATCGACAAAATTCACGATCTGATTTTGAACGATCGGCGAATTAAAGTGCGCGAATAAGTTGAGGCCACGGACATATCACAAGTTACAGTCGCTTCAATTTTGCATGAAAAATTGTCTGTGAAAAAAATGTCGGCAAGATGGGTGCCGCGTTTGCTCTCAGAGGAGAATAAGCGCAATCGTGTAGTGGACTCTGAGGCTATGTTGGCACTCTTCCATCGCAATCCTGCCGAATTCCTTCGTCGATATGTCACTGTGGACGAAACCTGGATACACTACTACACTCCAGAAATGAAGAGACAGTCATCACAGTGGATTTTCAAGGGTGAACGGGCTCCGAAGAAGGCAAAAACTGTGCCATCGGCCGGCAAGGTGATGGCCACGGTCTTTTGGGATTCGCAGGGCATCATTTTTATCGACTACTAGGAAAAAGGAAAAACAATAACAGGAGCGTATTACGCGTCGTTATTGCAACGGTTGAGCGAGGAAATCAAAGAGAAACGCCCTCATCTGAAGAAGAAAAAAATCCACTTGCATCAGGACAATGCGCGTGTTCACACCTGCGCCGTTTCCATGGCCAAAATTGTGGAATTGAGAATGGAATTGTTGCAGCATCCCGCTTATTCACCAGATTTGGCCCCGAGTGACTATTTTCTTTTCCCCAATCTGAAGAAATGTCTTGGCGGACGACGGTTCACTTCCAACGAGGACGTCATTGCTCAAACGGATGAGTATTTTGCAGAACTTCCGAAATCCTATTTTTTGGACGGGATAAAAATTTTGGAAAAACGGATTGGATAAAAGGCTGAAAGAAGATTATGTTAAAAATAAAAAAAATTTTTTTTAAAAAAACAGTTTTTTCCATCTTTTTCTAAGGACTTATTGAACGACCCTCGTATGAAGTGTGTTTGCGTTAAGATATCTTTTTCTGTAAGTGACAATAATAACTGCTTCTACTTCTTCCAAAGAGTACAAAATCACATCCTCCTACCATCCCCTATCTACACAAAAACACCCTTGGCTGATCTAACCTGACTATGCCCGTCCCTATCAATGCAAATTGTAACTCCTTATTCAACTGATCCCATTTCCTATATAACCTTATTATTATCCCCTAAGAGCCAAAAATATTTCAAAGGAATGTCAATAACTTCCAGAGTAGTATAATCAGAAAGCCAGTTGAAGGTTTCATGCACTTTAAAGGGAATAGCATTTATGTATATAAATAAAATAAAATAGTTTTTTAAAAAAATCATTCTTCTTACTTTAAAGGTAAAAAAAAAAAATTAAATATTTTTTGACATTTTCGAGTCTTGAAAACTGATATTTTATAATAAAATTATTGACCCGTTTTACTAACATACAGTCATTATTTATAATACAATATATTGTAATATTTCGTATATTAAACAAAATGAACAAAAGTGGTATTATTATTTTGGGGTAATTATTAACGCTTTGTTGGCATTATTATTATTATTATTGTTCGAATAAGTTTAAAAGCTTCCTGATTATGTAAACTTTCGCAGTTTGTTTATCGATACGTTTATAATTTCTATCTACGAATACACTTGTTTACTGAAATTAGTTAACTGATGTCGGTCCCCTCATTTACTATGTTTACACTACTCTTGATACTATAACTTTTAACCATACATAGTCATATAGTCTATTTTGATTGGTGTAACTTTTTAGTATACATAAAATATTTTGCTTTACATCGGTAAGGATTTTTAGCCTAAAGACGATTGGGTAAGAGTTAAATTAATTGTACATTAATTCACTATAATTCTTACCACAAAAATAGACAAATATACATAATTTAGTTTGGGTTAACCGTAAATTGGTACATTGGGTTTTGTAATAATTTTGTTTCAGTTTCAAAAATTCCATTTATAACTACTTATTTTCCTATATTTTCTTATTCCACAATATTTATGAATGTTAGCCCTATTTGTCTGGAGAGGGTTATAATCGCTACTATCGCAAAAATTTCTAACAAAAGCCAAATTACTAATATGGAAAGCAAAAACTAAAAACAAACCAATTATATTACACATATATCTATCGTATACATGTGCCCAAAGCATTTTATACTATTCTATTCAGACTATGTAAGGATAATAAAGTTCGCCTATTTATAACGATGAATATTTTATGAATATTGTGTTAATTAATTATTTTATAGGATTGACTCTGCTGGAAATTGCTTGTATACAGTTTTATAAAAATATATTAACACTATTAAAAATACAACAACAACAATAAAAGACACAAAAAAAAATCAAATCAAATAACATAGAATGCAAACAACAACAAAATATATTTATAATATAATTTGAAGAAATTGTTTTGTGAAAAAGGCTAACAGAATCCATGAATTAAGTCCGAAATTTATCTTCAACGAAAAACTAAAAAAAAACAACAAAAAAACAACGAACAAATAAACAAGGATCATGGACAAGGCTAAAAAGTGAATATTTCCGTCATTCACAGAGCTGGGACCTAAATAAGAGCCTCTTCAAAGCTCTTATGAAACTAGGATACTCGTATTATTAATGAAACATGAACGAGCACATGAATTCCTATTAGTTACAGAATAGACAACTCACTCTCGGACTCTTGCAAGGATATTCTGATTTGGTGTTGGTTTTAGATTTCGTTTTGTTTTTGTTGTAGTTTTTTTTTTGTTTTTTGCATTACTATTTTCGATACTCGTATTATTATTCTTACTGTTGCTACTAACTTCATTTCATTTTGACCGCGCTGGAATTTCTCTCATAAAATATGTAAAAGAAAATTTCCTAACAAGCGTATACAACCTTGTTACACTTGTACTAGCTATGTTTGAGTAAATATAAAAGAAAATTACAAATTAGTTTATTAAATAAGAAATGAAAAAAGATTTTTATAAATAAAAGTTTCGTTAAGAAGCTCACGTGCCCCATTTCTACAAGTATTATTATAAATGGTATATTTTGTGGTCCATACTAAATTATATAATTTTTCGTGGCAATGATATGACCAAATGTACATACATAAATTATTTGGAAATCTCTTAGCTTATTTTCATGATAAGACCATACCATACGCTCTATAATAAAGATTTTTATATTTTTCTACAATCATCTAGATGGGATTTATTTATTTAATTATAATTTTCATATTACTTATAATATTAAATATGAGTCATAGATGGAATTATTGTATATATAAATATTTTTTTAAAAAAATCTACTTTACTTATGATTATTTTGGATATTTTCCTTAAAGAAAAACATAATTTTTTTTTAAAAATGAGTTTTTGAAATTAGTCCATTTTTTTACACCCTTTGTTTTTGAGCAAATTTGAGTTTATCCCGAATAAAACTCATTCAATGTTATCTTTAAGGGCGGCAATTATGATTGGTTTGTTAGCATTTACCAACGACTTTACATATCCTTACAAAAAATAAGCGAGCGGTGTCAAATTGCAAGATTCTTAAAAAACACGTTGTTGCCAAATTGTGTGCTCAATAAATCAATAGTTTGTTATATAAAACGAAAAATATAAATATTTCGAGCCTAGGTTAAATTACGAGAAAAAAATGAATAAGAAAACGATGATGGAAAAAAACAGTTAATGAATGTGAAGGTCTAAAGGATCAAGCTTACTATGACAGCGCTCAGAAAATACTTTTTTCACGCTGTCGACATGATAGCAAGAGTGTCATTTTACATCCAAATTATAAGAAATTCTACAAAATAAATAAATTTTTACTTGGAGACCCTTGAACGTTTTAAGTTTGGAGTTTTCTATTTTTTTTTATATAAGTCACTTGCGCTAAATGAATTATTATTATCCTTATTGTGATTTGCACATTGCGCATATGGTATGTGTTTAGAAAGGATAAAGAGAGATGTCGGTGCATTTGTCTTGCAGCTAGCTTAGTGCTTATTTTTGTGCAGTTTTTGGTATGGTGCTAAGCTTTGTACAATAGGAGGGATGGTCATTATGTCCGATTCGGGTTGTTGTCTTTAACTACTTTTCCTTCCGTATTTCTGATGGCTGATGATTTTTTCAGTCCTTGTTTCTACACATTTGTTTAGAAAAGGATAAAGGTATAATAAAGCTAATGTAGAATGGACAGAAAGTGGTTTTTTTGGGAATTAGTGACGGTCCATGCCGCCGTGGGATTTGAACTCACGACTCCTTGGGGGGTAATGACTGTCTAAGTTTTTTATTACTGTTTCCTTATTTCAAAATTATAAAATTGTAAATTCTCAATTACAATTCAATTAAATTGAATAATTTTTGTTTATTAGTACAATTGGAGAATAATTTATTCTAGTTTTATTTATTACTTGGAGCCACTGCTGACTGAAAGTTGGAATGCTCCATAACACCAACCTGGGGAATTACTCTAAGCGATCAGGTTTACTGTTTGCTCAACGAAGCATTCTTCGAATTATGGAATTTTCTGCTGGCCTTGCAGCAAAACTCGAGGACAGATAAAGACGAATTTTCATTGACTTGTGTGCTGCCAACTTAACTTCTGGCAATGAACGAATCCTAGAAAGTAAGCCCAAAGATGCCATAAGCGATTTTATCAGATGTATGGGCAGTAGCTTCATTTAACTATAACCAAAGATATCTGGGCTATTTATCCTCAGGTTATGTTCAATAAAACTGCAGGCGACGGATTATGATCAAAAGTCCTCTGGGCTATTTATCCTCAAGTTATGTTCAATAAAACAGCAGGCGACCGGGCTATGATCAAAAGGCATCTGGGCTATTTATTCGCAGGTTATGTTCAATAGACAGCAGCGCGACCGGGCTATGATCAAAAGTCCTCTGAGCTATTTATCCTCAGGTTTGTTCAATAGACATCAACACGACCGGGCTATGATCAAAAGTCATCTGTGCTATTTATCCTCAGGTTATGTTCAGTGGACAGCAGCGCAACCGGGCTATGATCAAAAATCATCTGGGCTATTTATCCTCAGGTTATGTTCAATGGACAGCAGCGCAACCGGGCTATGATCAAAAATCATCTGGGCTATTTATCCTCAGGTTATCTTCAATAGACAGCAGCGCGACCGGGCTATGATCAAAAGTCATCTGGGCTATTTATCCTCAGGTTATGTTCAATGGACGGCAGCGCGATCGGGGTATGATCAAAAGTCATCTGGGCTATTTATATTAGGTTATGTTCAATGGACAGCAGCGTGACCGGGCTATGATCAAAAGCCATCTGGGCTATTTATTCTCAGGTTATCTTCAATAAAACAGCAGCGCGACCGGGCTATGATCAAAAGTCATCTGGGCTATTTATCCTCAGGTTTGTTCAATAGACATCAACGCGACCGGGCTATGATCAAAAGTCATCTGGGCTATTTATCCTCAGGTTTGTTCAATAGACATCAACGCGACCGGGCTATGATCAAAAGCCATCTGGGATATTTATCCTCAGGTTATGTTCAGTGGACAGCAGCGCAACCGGGCTATGATCAAAAATCATCTGGGCTATTTATCCTCAGGTTATGTTCAATGGACAGCAGCGCAACCGGGCTATGATCAAAAGCCATCTGGGGTATTTATCCTCAGGTTATGTTCAATAAAACAGCAGCCCGACCGGGCTATGATCAAAAGTCATCTGTGCTATTTATCCTCAGGTAATCTTCAATGGACAGCAGCACGACCGGGTTATGATCAAAAGTCATCTGGGATATTTATCCTCAGGTTATGTTCAATAAAACAGCAGCCCGACCGGGCTATGATCAAAAGTCATCTGTGCTATTTATCCTCAGGTAATCTTCAATGGACAGCAGCACGACCGGGCTATGATCAAAAGTCATCTGGGCTATTTATCCTCAGGTTTGTTCAATAGACATCAACGCGACCGGGCTATGATCAAAAGCCATCTGGGATATTTATCCTCAGGTTATGTTCAGTGGACAGCAGCGCAACCGGGCTATGATCAAAAATCATCTGGGCTATTTATCCTCAGGTTATGTTCAATGGACAGCAGCGCAACCGGGCTATGATCAAAAGCCATCTGGGATATTTATCCTCAGGTTATGCTCAATAAAACAGCAGCCCGACCGGGCTATGATCAAAAGTCATCTGTGCTATTTATCCTCAGGTAATCTTCAATGGACAGCAGCACGACCGGGTTATGATCAAAAGTCATCTGGGCTATTTATCCTCAGGTTATGTTCAATGGACAGCAGCGCAACCGGGCTATGATCAAAAATCATCTGGGCTATTTATCCTCAGGTTATGTTCAATGGACAGCAGCGCAACCGGGCTATGATCAAAAATCATCTGGGCTATTTATCCTCAGGTTATCTTCAATAGACAGCAGCGCGACCGGGCTATGATCAAAAGTCATCTGGGCTATTTATCCTCAGGTTATGTTCAATGGACGGCAGCGCGATCGGGGTATGATCAAAAGTCATCTGGGCTATTTATATTAGGTTATGTTCAATGGACAGCAGCGCGACCGGGCTATGATCAAAAGCCATCTGGGCTATTTATCCTCAGGTTTGTTCAATAGACATCAACACGACCGGGCTATGATCAAAAGTCATCTGGGCTATTTATCCTCAGGTTTGTTCAATAGACATCAACGTGACCGGGCTATGATCAAAAGCCATCTGCTATGATCAAAAGCCATCTGGGATTATCCTCAGGTTATGTTCAGTGGACAGCAGCGCAACCGGGCTATGATCAAAAATCATCTGGGCTATTTATCCTCAGGTTATGTTCAATGGACAGCAGCGCAACCGGGCTATGATCAAAAGTCATCTGGGCTATTTATCCTCAGGTTATGTTCAATGGACGGCAGCGCGATCGGGGTATGATCAAAAGTCATCTGGGCTATTTATATTAGGTTATGTTCAATGGACAGCAGCGCGACCGGGCTATGATCAAAAGCCATCTGGGCTATTTATTTTCAGGTTATCTTCAATAAAACAGCAGCGCGACCGGGCTATGATCAAAAGTCATCTGGGCTATTTATCCTCAGGTTTGTTCAATAGACATCAACGCGACCGGGCTATGATCAAAAGTCATCTGGGCTATTTATCCTCAGGTTTGTTCAATAGACATCAACGCGACCGGGCTATGATCAAAAGCCATCTGGGATATTTATCCTCAGGTTATGTTCAGTGGACAGCAGCGCAACCGGGCTATGATCAAAAATCATCTGGGCTATTTATCCTCAGGTTATGTTCAATGGACAGCAGCGCAACCGGGCTATGATCAAAAGTCATCTGGGCTATTTATCCTCAGGTTATGTTCAATGGACGGCAGCGCGATCGGGGTATGATCAAAAGTCATCTGGGCTATTTATATTAGGTTATGTTCAATGGACAGCAGCGCGACCGGGCTATGATCAAAAGGCATCTGGGCTATTTATTCTCAGGTTATGTTCAATAGACATCAGCGCGACCGGGCTATGATCAAAAGTCATCTCGGCTATTTATCCTCAGGTTATCTTCAATGGACAGCAGCGCGACCGGGCTATGATCAAAAATCATCTGGGCTATTTATCCTCAGGTTATGTTCAATGGACATCAGCACGACCGGGCTATGATCAAAAGTCATCTGGGCTATTCATTCTCAGGTTATGTTCAATGGATAGCAGCGCGGCCGGGCTATGATCAAAAGTCATCTGGACTATTTATCCTCAAGTTATGTTCAATAAAACAGCAGGCGACCGGGCTATGATCAAAAGTCATCTGGGCTATTTATTCTCAGGTTATGTTCAATAGACATCAACGCGACCGGGCTACGATCAAAAGTCATCTGGGCTATTTATCCTCAGGTTATGTTCAATGGCAGCAGCGCGACCGGGCTATGATCAAAAGTCATCTGGGCTATTTATCCTCAGGTCATGTTCAATGGCAGCAGCGCGACCGGGCTATGATCAAAAGTCATCTGGGCTATTTATCCTCATAACCTAAGATGCCGCCAGCGTTCATGCTATACCAAATAGTATATTTTTGTAGATGGCATAGTCTTAGATTAAAAAATACCTGGATAGACTCGTACAACAGATTTCCGTATATGTATACGCAATTTTCTGTCAAAATTATTGAAAAAGCGACGATAAATCATAATGCTTACATACTTTTGTGTAGATTTTTCTATGTAGACATGACATCTACTGACATCTACTCTTCGTAATACAAACTTTTTGAATTCTAATAGCAAAATTAATATTCATTTTAACTCACTTATTCCAAAAAAAAATTAGTATTTAAACACGACAGAAGGCAACATTTATTTTTTTCTAAACTTTTGGTATTAAATGTACTTGTATTTAAGCTTTATTATTTATTTTGTAAATATCAATCAAATATAAAGCGCCTCTATTTTGTAGACTTTCGGAGAGTTTTAAAAAACACGCCATTGTCCGTGAGGTGACAGATTACCGAAATGCATTCTTACTTTTGTTTATATTTAAGTATTTATCGCGACGTGAAAGTTTAAGTGCAGTTTTATTAAATTTAAAATAGTTTACGAACAAGTCAGTATAAATTACAATAATATATTTGCATAAATAGTTTTATTTTTTACGATGGCAAATAATAAGCTTTTATTTTAGAATACGAAGTGTTTTGTAAAAGGTTATTTTGTAAGTATGTGCGTTTTTACAAATATATTCCCAAAAAAAATATGGGACAGAATTTTTGTGTAGATGCCTATCCAGTTCTTCTACAATCTAAGGGCATGGTGTCTCGAATATCTCTTGTAGATTTGACTACAATTTTTATATAAAGACTCAATTTTAAAATAAATACAAAACCATTGAGCCCAGAATGACCCCGATTACTAAATAAAATGTTTTCAGCAAAACACAATTTTGCATATTGCGAATGAACGTCTTATTGTTGAAGTTAATTTGAATAATTTCTAAATGTCAAAAATAAACTAACTCTACCAGAAGTGCTTTTATATTAAAAAATACACATCCAATATATAGAGAATATTTTAAAGATACGTTTACAACCTTTTTTTGAAAATAATTTTCGATTGCAATAGGAAAAACAGTAATTTTATTGACCAAAATCCTTTATATAGTATTGAAAATTATGTATAAAAAACTAATATCGGCAAAATGGCCACCTCAGGCTTCGTAGCAAATGTCTGCTCTGTTGATGACATTTTTGAAAACGCTTTCACATGTTTTCGGGTTAATTCCATAGATTTCGTTGCATATGATTTCTTTAAGTCGTTCAGTAGTATCCGGTCGGAGAATACACCATACAGTCTTCCTAAAAGGGTGTAAAGATCGTTCGTAAATTGCCGCTGAAGCAGTTTTTTTATCATTCGTTATCAATTTTCTGTAAAAATCAGGATTTTGTCTATGAAGATATAGAACGCGTTCTCCCTCCGGCGGCAGTACATATCATTTATGGGGTTTCAAGTACGTGTATTACCTGAATTTTGTAAGGGTATAAATGCATATCTTTATGCAAAATCTTCTACACAACGCATCGAGAAAGATTAATTCCTTGTGCTCAATACCTTAAGCAGGTTCCCGGACTTTTGGCTAAACAGACTTTTAAGCACATCAGAAATATTCTCGGTTGAGTGGTCTATTATGATGCTCCACAATTATTTCGTCACTTAGATTATAGAGCATAAATGATAGATGAATTTTATTGAAGCCAAAAAATCCTGTGCAATTACGATTAATCAAAGGAGTAAACGTCGCAAAATTATAAAATTACATTTATTTAATTCCAAATAAAAATATATTAATTTTTAATTAAATAAAAAATTTAAAACTCAAAATAATTCCTATACAAATTAGTTTCCATAATAAACTAGCAAAATTCATTACATTTTTTTTAATTGGGTTGATGCAAAAGTTATGATTCTAGGTAAAAAAAATTTTTCTTCAGAAATGATGAATAGTATCTTCTTTTAAATGATTCCATTGTATAAAGGATGCTTTCCCTCTACTTTCTATACAGTTTCGGCCTGGCCAGATTACAATGAAGAGCCCTTGTATTTTTTCAAAATGTCGGTCGATAAAGTGCATTTACGTCATTGTTTACTTTATGAATTCCGTAAAGACAATACCACGAGTGTGGCAACCAAAAACATTTGCGAAGTGTATAGAGCAGATGTCATCAAAGTTCGACAGGTACGAATATGGTTTACAAAATTCCGATCTGGGGATTTTTCACTAATTGATAAACCACGTACCGGGCGGCCATTGAAGTCTGATGACGACAAGTTAAAAGTCATAATTGACACCAATCCACGTCTAACCACCAGGGAGATCGCGTCTATGATGGGAGTCAACCAAACAACCGTATTAAGACATTTGAAGCGTATGGGGATGGTTTCGCGGTACGAGGTTTGGATACCTCATCAATTGTCGGCTGCCAATTTATTGGATCATGTTTCAACGTGCGTTGCTTTGAGTGCGAGACAAAAACATGAACCTTTTTTGCAGCGTTTGGTAACGGGAGATGAGAAATGGGTCGTGTACAACAACGTGACAAGAAAAAGACATTGGGCTATACCTGGACAAGCCCCATTAACAACTTCGAAAGCCAAAATCCATCAAAAAAAAAGTTATGCTTTGTGTTTGGTGGGATTGTAAGGGTATTGTGTATTTTGAACTCTTGGAACGCAATCAGACAATTACAGATTTGTTGTCAGCAATTACCCAAATTGAACATCGCCCTTCAAAAGGATAGAGCAGAATTGGTAAACAGAAAAGGGGTAGTGTTTCATCACGACAACTCGCGACCCCATATGGCTATGATGACCCAACACAAGCTAAATGAGTTGAATTGGGATGTTATCAAGCATGCACCGTATTCTCCAGATCTTGCTCCTTACGACTTTCATTTATTCCGATCACTGCAAAATTTTTTAAATGATAAAAAATTTAATACAATCCACGGAATTTTACACTAATGGTATTAATAAGTTAATAGAAAAATAGAAGAAAGTTATAAGAACGGATGAAAATTATATAATTGATTAAATAAATAATACAAATCTAAAAAAAAAAATGTTTAATTGTATATGTAAAAAACGGTCATAACTTTTGCATACACCCATTATAATCGAATATGTAAAAAATATAAGCTTTTTGGAGATCTTCTCTTCCTTAGGCAAATTTAATTTTATTTATTTTAGCCCAGATTATACGAGTTCTAAAATTATTCCCTATACTATTGAGTTGTTTTCTTTTTTTTGTAAACACTTTTCTCCACTCTTTTCATAAATTTTTTCATCAACCCTTAAAAAATTTGTTTATTTACCTGAATTACTGTACAAAATTATATGATGACTTACCCACCACCACCAGACGAACCATTCTAATTGTAATATTCCACTTACATTTCATGCCTACTTTACGTTTTTCTACATAATAAATGAATTTATTTTTATACTTAATATACGATGGAAAAAAGAACTGGCAAATTTTCTTGTTTGGGGATTAATTTAACAGCAAAGAAAACTCTTGTAGAGCTTTCTTTTTAAATTTACACAAGAAGAAGAAATTGCATGAATTACATATTGTACTCATGTATATGAAAAAGGGAAACAAATAAAATAGGCAAAAAGCTGCAAGATACATAAAATAAAAAGGATGAAAAAAAAAAACGAAAATAAAACAGAGAATCCATGTAACGCAATCATCATAGTCACTCATTTGTGGCATGTAATTTTAAGCTGTTCGTCCTCACAAGGAATTTACGACACTCTCGAGTCCGTTTTTAGTAAGCAAACAACGTGAAACAAAAGCCCTTGGCCCCAACATCAACTTCTTCTCGGTTCACTCAGTTCCTCTGTATTTTGTATTTTGTTATCAAAAGCAATAAACGTAGAGTCAGCTGCCAATTCTTTATACCATGCCTTATATTGGATACTATTCTTTTTGAATGTGTAGCATTTGGGCTTTGATGTTTCTAATACTGATACTGTTTTTGCGGAGCTCTACATTAGGTACCGGCTTAGATATATTTCCTAGGCTCTTTTATCACACTAGTTTCGATATTGAATCTTGTTTAAGATCTGCTATTGATTTCGTGACTATTATAGTATATGAATATGGACGAGTGTAGAAGGCCCTCTTTCAAAAGGTACATAGATAAGAATACGAGTAAGTAGCTTAGATTTGACTACCAAGTTAGAAGATACTCCGAAACTATAAGAACTACAATATTTTACTAGTAACTTGATAGTATTCTGGAATATATATTTGTACTTATACACTTGTAATTAAATGCATTTTCAGATTGCTTGGAATTTGCCAAAGAAGATTTTGAAATATAAAAAAAATTAAATTGAGAGTAATGTAAATAAGAAAACTCGCTACTAGCTGACAATATATTTATTATTCAGTGTGGGTGGGTAGATTAGTTGAATAAAGAAACCAAAGTTAATATTGTCTGAAACTTGATATTGCCAAGATGCGCTACAAAACGATCTCAAAAGTAAAAAAAAAAAAACTTCAACTTACTTTCAACTTATGTCCGTAAATAAGTAGTATGTGTGTTAGTTTTGAAAATGTACGATTTTATGGCACTCACGACTCTAAAACCAGTCCTTACTAACTGCATGGCAAAAAAAAAAATCGTTATTCTTTCTTATTTTTCGATTTAATCGAAAGGTAGGCAATGGAAAATTTGAAGAAATAACAAACAAAACCGAATCGAATCTTACGTCAGGGGGAATGTGGAGTATCGGACAATATTTATATTACAGTTTTCCGAAATAAGTTCCGAAAGACTAAACACCATAAGCCAATCGCTTATTCCCCGTGTCTCCACTTGAAAGTACGAGCAAATCTTCCGTAATGCACGTTTACCAAATGTGAACATTTGGCTATTATGCGTTTTTGTACAATATCATCATCCTCGATGGGCATACCGAGTATGTAAAATAAACGTACACGTGTGGGTGGATAGAATGTTTGTGGGCACTTTTGTGTGTAGGCATGACAGAAGGATGCGATTTTTACCTCGTTTTACCATCTTATTTCCGTTACTGTTCCTTTGTTTATTTACTCTTTTCAGTCATTCGTATCAGTTAATGCCTTTCAACTACAAGAAACAGATTCTACGGTTCTGAAAACGTCCTTACCAAATATGGATTATACGACTGTTATGGATGTTGTGATGCCAGATCTGAATGGGGATGGCACACGGTGACTGATTCAGACAAAAAGGCGTCGCGAAAGGGAACCAAATATATACAAAAGTGGCGCTGCTGGCGTTTAACAGAATCTAACTTTACTGTCCCTATTCCCCACCGTTACAGACGTTATCATTTTTACTGATGGTGTTGTGTTGTTGTTTCGGTTAACATTTTATGTTTTTGCTCCTAGCATTACTATATCCTTGAACTTGTAAGAAAATACACTGAAATCTATTATTTTATACTTTTATATCTAATCAAATACAAATGAACAAACCTATAGAAGTTAATATGGAAATTTGGTTTTTTTCCGAATATTTTATTAAAAGAAAAAAATTTTTTATTAAAATGAAATCGTTCATATTTTGATGTAGGAAAATAAAATCCTTTTTTTTATTTTAATAGTTCACATATTGGAAAAATGGAAAGGAAAGTAAAATAAACGAACTCATCAAAATTGTCTACTTTCATCAAGAATGATTAAAAAAAATGGTCAAAATTCATAGGATCCTGTTTTCAAAGTAAATTTTTTTTTACTTATTTATTTAAGTTACAAGTTTTTTACAAAGCAGAAAAGTAATGAGACTGAATTTTCACTCTGAAAATTAATGAAACCGAAATTGTACAATTACAAATTACAAGGCAAAAAAGTAATGAGAATATTTTTTTTTTTTTAATTTTATTTGATTTTAATTCATTTATGGCATCTTCTTGAAAGTAGTTCCCTTCCTTTGAATATTAACAATAGTAAAAATATGACACCTTTTCAGGTGACTTTTAAACTTGGGCAATAAATGGACTTAGATCATGTAAATAACGCGGCTAGGTAACCACAAGCAAAAGTTAGTCCAATGATGAAGAAGAAGACTTCTTTATAAGAAAAGTGAAGATTTTTTTTTAACTGTTTTATTTGAAAAAAATCTTCAGTTTTTTTTATAAAAAAAAGTCCTTTGTACAGTTACAAAGTAGCTAAGTTTTCTTATAGAAAAGTCTCAAAGTGTTGTGTGGAATATTTTGTATAAAGATTTCAATTTATACTGTAATTGAAGAGTTTTATTTTTAAAAAGCTCTTCAGTTTTCTTATAAAGAAGTCCTTTGGGCAGCTATGAAGTAGGGAAGTTTTCTTATGGCGGAGTCTTTTGCTAGAAAATTTATTTAGGGAGCTTTATATTTACGGAGACTTTGTCGTAGTAGTGCTCAACTCGAATTGTCTTATAGTAAGAAACATCATCTAAATGGTTTTTCATCTTGCGTAACAAAAAAAGGCATTTGGGCTTAGATGAGGTGATTAAACTAAAAACTCGTTGATCACTTGCCATCAGCGGAGGTGTCATAACTATTCTTTGTAGTAGTATTGGAGGTCTTCAATTGGAATCGTCTTCATCTATTCGGCTACACACTTATAATGATCTCCTGTTAATTGGTTTTTAATATTGGGGAATATAAAGTCAACTAAACTTTGATCAGGTAAATAGTCTCATCGGGTACCAAGATGACGTCCCTGTGATTGTGGACAGTAAAAAATAGTTACATAGACTTAGATAGGATGGAAATAGATTAATAGAAAAATACAGAAATCCTTATTTTTTGATAAAAAAAACTCATTGACTGAGATGGTCGTATGACAGGCGGCATCCAAATATTCCCAATATACAAACTTAGGTGAAAGACCCATTTTTCTGAGCCTTTCAAGCATTTATTTTTCGGCTCGTTGAAAGTTGTCATGACTCAAACTTGCAGATTCTTGTACTACACGTCTATAAGGACATCACAACGTATTTGTAGAAATAATATAGAGGAAAAATCTACAACGTTGCCAAATCGCTCTCAGCAATGCTATTTTCATTATTATTTCACTGCTAGTAATTTAGATATTTTACTATGAAAAATTTATTAAAAATTCTCAAAAAAACAATTCTTTACTATTTCAAAATCAATAGTATTAAAATGTTTAAAATAATGCATGTCAATCCTAGAGTGTAGGTGAGAAGTCACTCAATTATCAAACCACCCCCTCCCCCCCCTACAATTGTACACAATTATTCCAAAGGTGGAATAATTATTTCAATTTTTCTTAACAAAATTTTTTTATATTTAATTTTTTCTTTTCTTTTTAAACTCAAGTGTTATGGTATTATAGAATAGCAGACGTACTTAACTATGGTTAAAATGCACTCCATATGAATACCTTATCTTTACTTGAATGCTCATACCCCATTTCAACTGATTAATCCATAGCGTAAAGGGTGGTTGCTAAAAAATTTTAAATGAGAGACGAAAATAAATTTTTTTTGTTTTACAAAAAATACGAAGAATTATAATGTAAGTTTTCAGTTAAGGGGATTTACTTTAAAAGTAAAAACCAGTCTTACAAACTAAATGTATACCATCATAAAAACTGCATTATATTTTTTAATGTATAAAATTTCTTTATATCATATAGTAGAGTGGATTCAAGGAGTCCTTGTTGGGTGTGTATTGAAACATTAGTTGTATGGTAGCAGGAATACAACTAGTAAATCTTCAATGACTCTTCATCGAAATATCAACGATAGAACTGTATGCGTTTTTCTTCACATTTTAAACATTTACACTTATTTACCATTCGAAATCTTAATACTTTCTGCAGTTGCAGATTTATGACACTGAATCCTTCTAACCTTTTACCATTTTCGAATGCATTTCTCTTAGTCTACATTACACTTAACATTCTGTTCTAAGGTATCTGAATTTATTTATTAAAAAAACATTCTCGTTCCCCCATATATACACGTATTCTCCTTTTACTATTCATCACAAATTCTATAGTTTTTTTTCTGATTCCAAGGTATTTACATCATTTAAAAAGCTTTATTTTTAATGAATAATATTGTATGTATTTTGGACGAATGAAGGAGTGAGGGAGGTTGTCTCACTTGTATAGTAATTGAAAGTGGAAAATCTTGTAATTATGTCTCCTGATTACCGTAATGATTACTTAAAAAAAATTGTAGAAACTTAATTTTATTCTTAATTAAAGTAGAAATTGAAAAAAAAACGAAATTTAATTATATTCACTGAATATGCATTTTTCCTGACACATTTAAAATTTACTCAACTCATTCTTGAAATTATGAATGTAACATTCAAGCACATACCAGACTTATATATATATTTAATAATTTCAAAATTTAAAATTTTTTCTACAATACTGAAACATCCTTTTCATTTTTAACCTTTTCCTACTTAAATATTGTAGTTATACTGGTAAATATTTAATTTTACATTTGAAAAGAAAGCACAACACTCGTATGTGTAAAAAAAATTTTTTTATTATAAAATAGTATAAATTTCCTACTAAAGAAGTTCATCCTGAATTTGCTCGACGTTTACAGAAAAGTCATATCAGTTTTTATCATACTACGAGGGTCATTCAATAAGTCCTTAGAAAAAGATGGAAAAAAACGGTTTTTTTAAAAAAAAAAATTTTATTTTTCAACATAATCTCCTTTTAGTTCATACACTTTTCTAACCGTTTTCCAAAATTTTTAACCCGTTCAAAAAATAAGATTTCGGAAGTTCTGCAAAATACTCATCCGTTTGAGCAATGACGTCCTCGTTGGAAGTGAACCGTCGTCCGCCAAGCCATTTCTTCAGATTGGGGAGAAGAAAATAGTCACTCGGGGCCAAATCTGGTGAATAAGCGGGATGCTGCAACAATTCCATTCTCAATTCCACAATTTTGGCCATGGAAACAGCGCAGGTGTGCACACGCGCATTGTCCTGATGCAAGAGGATTTTTTTCTTCTTCAGATGGGGGCGTTTCTCTTTGATTTCGTCGCTCAACCGTTACAACTAAAACTATTTTATTGCAACGACATGTATGTGATAATTTAACTCTATTATAAAGATTCAATATATACAATATTACAACATTTCCTTTTTTCATATCCTGTTGCACTGAGTGTAGGTGAACAAACTCCTTTTAGAATTTAGAAATTATATATCATATTCATCTAGTAGAGAAAATTTAATAATAACCCGTATTTCATAGTTGAATTGACTTGATTTTCTGCATACATAATATAAATATACTTACAATCACTTTACATAAACTCGATGTGCAATTAAGAGCATCAAAAAAATATGTTATTAAAAAAGAAGGAAATTTTATAACTTCAGACTGGAAAAATTACTTGCATAAATATTTTCCTAGTACATAATTATTTATTATTAATTCCCGGATATAAGAACATGTGTAAAAGTTTAAATACGATAAAAACTTGCTCATTTTATAGAAAAAAAGTTTATTTAAAAATCGATTTAATGTCCTAGTTTCAGCGAATAGAGTTAGGAGTGTTCCGTACATGAACAATACTTACTAGTCAGAGTTTCTCATTAGGTGAAGTTTTTCCATGCTAATTATTTATTAAACAATTTTTTTTCTTATACACACCACTATTATAACTGTAATTTTTTATCAAATTAACTAATTGTAGATTTTTTTTTAATAAGCACATTGTATGAACTATGGAAGTAGAGTAAAACTACACTTTTTTACTTTTTATAATATGCTGAAATTAAAGGGTTATTATTATTTGTATTATGGTAAAAAAATTACCCATTCTAGGGGAAAAAATATCGAAATTATACATTTATGGTACTATGACTTTGACCATTTAATTGAAATCTTTCCTGAATGAGTTCTATTAATTTGCATGCATTCTTCAAAACCGTTTATTCCCAGCAAATTAAACTGCCCAAGCTTATACATTTTTTTTAAATGTTCATTTTCATAATTCCTATGACTTAAAAGTATTGACTATATTAAAATTATAAACCTAAAGCAATATTGATTAATTTAACTAGGTATATAAACTTAAATCCGCTGTTTTTTAGTCAAAAAAAAAACACATGTTTTTTTCATAGAAAGCAAAAACAAATTTATTTAAAGTACTTGCCCTCGCTAGCTACACATTTTTTCCATCTCTCTGGCAATTTGTGGATACCAAGCCAAAAAAATTCCTTTTCTTTCGAGGCAAACCACTCATTAAGCTATTTTCGGACGTCTTCGTAAGAATCGAAGTACTGCTCAGCGAGCGCGTGGCTCATCGACGAAAACTTGTGGTAGTCGAAAGGGGCCAGGTCTGGTGAATCCAGTTGAGTGTCTCCAAGTAGTTTCGGACCATTTTTGATGTGTGCGATGGTGCGTTGTCGTGCTTGTCATGGCTTTGTTGATAATCCGTCCTTTTTGCACGCAGAGCACGGTGCAATTTAATCAGTTGTTGGTGGTAGCAGTGAGCATTGACAGTTTCAGCAGGTTTTAACATCTCATAGTAGACAATACCCTGCTGATCCCACCAAACGCACAGCATGGTTGGCCGTGATCAACCCACGATTTCTTGCGTTCAGGATTCTCGAAATACGAGGGTCATTCAACAAGTACTTAGCCTCACCGCCCGATGGAACTGCTGTCACAAATCGTGCAGTACATTCTTTTAGTAGCCTACTGTCAAAGTTTCAGTCGCTTCCCTTCATTATTTTTGTTTTGAGAGCCTTTGAAAGCGAGCGTGAAGGTCGGTTGCACAAAAATGGAAAAAGAACAATATCGTTCGGTTATTAGATTCTTGTTTTTGGAAGGGAAAACGCGCAGCGAAATCAAAGATCGCTTGGATGCTGTGTATGGTGACTCTTCTCCTTCGATGGCGACCGTTAAGAATTGGTTCAACGAGTTTGTTCGTGGCCGCACGTCGTTTTTTGATGAGCCACGCCCAGGTGCCCCGAAAACGGCTGCTACGGAGGAAAACGTTAAAAAAGTCAACGATCTCGTGTTGGCAGACCGTCGATTGAAGGTTCACGAGATAGCTGAGACTGTGGGCATCGCAGTAGGAACGGTGCATCATAATCTACACGAAGAACTGGGCATGAGAAAGCTGTCGGCGCGATGGGTGCCGCGTTTGCTCACACCGGAGAAGAAGCGCAACCGTGAGACCACATCGGCGACGTGTTTGGCGCTGTTTCAGCGCAATCCAGCGGAGTTCTTGCGTCGTTTCGTGACCGTCGACGAAACATGGATTGACTGGTACACACCAGAGACCAAGGAACAGTCGAAACAGTGGACTTCACCCGGCGAACGTGCTCCGAAGAAGGCGAAGACTGTTCGATCGGCCGGAAAGGTGATGGCCACCATTTTCTGGGATTCACAAGGTATGATCCACATCGATTACCTCGAGAAGGGTAAAACAATCACGGGGCGCTACTATGCTGACTTATTGGACCGATTTGACGTCGAACTGAAGAAAAAGCGGCCCCGCTTTGCGAAGAAAAAAGTGCTGTTCCACCACGACAACGCGCCGGCCCACACCTCCGCCGTCGCCATGGCCAAATTGGTCGAATTGCGCTACGAACTGCTGCCCCATCCACCGTACTCTCCAGATTTGGCCCCCTGTGACTACTTTTTGTTTCCAAACCTGAAAAAATCACTCGCCGGGAATAGATTTGGGTCGAATGAGGAGGTCATCGTCGCGACGGAGGCCTATTTTGCTTCCCTCGAGAAAATGTATTTTTTTGGACGGGTTAAAAAAGTTAGAGCATCGCTGAGCCAAGTGTATCGAGCTCGAAGGAGATTATGTGGAAAAATAAATTGCCACCTTTCCAAAATTTTCGTTTTTCTTTTGTAGGCTAAGTACTTGTTGAATGACCCGCGTTACCCACTTTTCATCGCCGACACAATTCGATGCAGGAACGACTTTATTTTTTGTCTGACGAGCAAGATTTCCCATGGGTTTTGGAGTCGCTCCATCTGCCTATCGTTTAATTCATGCGGTATCCATTTTCCGATCGTTTCAATCTTGCCCATGGCACACAGACGCATGGAAATGGCTGGTTGAGTAAGACTTAATTGCTTCGCGAGCATTTTTTGTGATTAGGTATCGTCTTCATCCAAAAGAGCCTGCAATTATTAGTCCTCAACCTTTCTAAGCCGATTTTCACGCTTCTTGTCCCACAAATCAAAATTGTCGTCTTTGAACCGACAAAACCAATCTCGGTACGTTGTTTCCGATAAAGCACTGTCACCATAGGCATCCATAAGCATTCGATGCGATTCGGCAGCCGATTTCTTCAAATTGAAGCAGAAAAGCAGAGCTTCCCGCATATGCTCTTTTTTTTGGCACAAAACTAAACATGATTACCAAAGGAAAAATGTATGTTGTTGTACGAAATTGCTGACAATGTGCACTGAATTAATGTTGACAGATGTCAAACTCATAAAAAAAAGTATGGCGTGCCCATGGTTGCTTAATACGCTCATTCACACCATCTATTACCAAACAGCGAATTTAAGCTTATACCCCTGGTATATAGATAAAATGGTATCGAAAGTATAGCAAAAAAAATTCTTAATGTAGTTTTACATCCTTAATTTAATGCTATTTTGTCATCTAATATTTTACATTCATAGAGAGTTGATGCCACAAAATTATTGTAAAGTGTTATAATTTTCAATAAAGATGTAATTTTTGTAAAAAAAAAATTATTATATAAAAAAAATAGGCACGTGGACTATAGCCTGGACTTACAAAGAATATTGCTGCGGTGCCTCAAAATGCAGATTATATATTTGTTTTTAATCTTGGAATATCGGCAGGCAAGAATTGAATTTTTCTCAATCCATTGAGTGGAATATTTCCAGCACAAATTTAAGGAAGTACAGAAACATAATATGCGCTAATAGCAATGGATTAAAATTACCGCTTCTGATGACGTGTTAATCTAGAGGCAATTCACAAACAACTCTTCCGCTTTTGTAGATGGTGTCATTGGACCGTATTTCTTTGAGAACACTGGTGGCAATAATGTTAAGTTGACTAGTGAAAGATATAGACAGATGCTACGCAATTTGTTCAATCGTAAATTGTACAAAGGGGGAGGGGGGGGGGGGGTGTGTGTGGTGTGGGTAAGTTAAACGACATGTGGTTCTAACAGTACGGCGCCAATTTAAATACTGCACGTGCTACAATGGCAATTATGTGACCGATGTTTCCATACAAAATTATGTCGGAAATTGATATCGTCCATTGGCTCCCCCGGATAAACTACTCCCAATTCCTTTCTGTGGATATATTGTGCTTATGGATAACCGACTGAATAAAATTGAACAACTTAAAGAAATCATATTCAAAAAAAAATTAATGAAATTTCACCATAAAATATTTGAATCGTGTTGAAAAATTGCATTAAAAAAGCAGATATTTGCTACAACGTCTCTGAGGTAGCCATTTTTTCAATATTATTTTTTTTATTCAATTTCCCCAAGTCTATTGAAATGATTTTATCCAATCAAATCAAATCCAAAATTATTTAAGAAGAAAAAAAATTTATAAACTTATTTCATAAACACCCTGTACTCAATTAAATGAATGTAATTTATTAAATATGTATGATATAAAATGGAAAATAATTAAATATTTTTTAATCGGTTTTCTGTGTCGTCTAAAATGATAATTTTTTTTTTTACTATAAAAAATTGCAGTCCGTTTTTTTTTGTGGCATTTTATTGACAATTTTTTTTAATTTGCATGAACGCAGACAACACTTGTAAATATTCCACAATCCGAATTGAAATATTCACTCATTATTGGAATAGCTTAACGTTGATCACTCTGCATATGATGGAATTTCAGAAATGGGCAGTAAAAATTTGATTTACATAAAACTCAATAATCACTCTTGGTTTGTTTAGTATGTAGATTTATAATATACCATTTTCGTATATGTGGTTAGGTTCTGCCCAATCCTCTCCAATTCCACCCGATCCTGTTTGATTCGGTTCAATTCTGTGGTTGCAGAGTAAAGGATTAAATAATTCATGAGCTTAACAGTTTGATGGTTATACGATTTCAGAGAATCTGTTATCGGAAATTTTATTTTCTTTCCCCAATATTTTTTACCATTCGAATTTATATTATTTAACATACCATAATGTACATCTTTATATCATTTGTAAATATTCCAAAAAAAAAACAATTTTTTTTTAAATTCACGTCCCAAAATTTATTTTTAATTAATTTAACAAACGACAAACATTATTAAATATGATGACATTGAGCTAATTATTATTTACAAAAATTATTTAAAAATTAATGTAATTAATAATATATACATGTGTATGCTCAGATATTGAATATTTTTTAATTTGATTAAAATTAAAAAATAAATTGATCCATACTTTAAAAGGAATTAAGAATAATTATGGTTAAAAGGATTTATAATAATTTTTTTTGTTAGTATAATTGAAAAAATTATTGAAGTCAATATCCTTTTTTTTATTTAATATAGACGTAAAATTACATAAAGAAATATTATGATTAGAAATAACGAGTATATTTTGTCAAGGATTTTTGGCGAAATGCACCTATAAATTGAGATTATTTCCAACTTTATATTTAAGTGCACATATATTTTGAGAGATTGAGAGATTTAACCATTGATAGTTTTTGTTTCATAATTTAAGTTCAAATCCTTTTGAGAATATATTCATAATCAAAATCCTTTTAATAGTAGATCCTTTAACAATATTTCATATGAAATAAGTATTGCTATAAATTTATTAATATTGTACTCATTTTTATTTCTATTGATTAAGATATGCTCTTATTTTATATAAAAAAATTCTAATAAGTCAAAAGGATTTTCATAATAGAAGGATTTTGTGACTATGAATTTATTGAATAATTGTAAAAATAATCAAAAATGAATAGTAGAGGGTCATCCAGTAAAAAAAAACATTAAAATAAAAATTAATATTATTCATATATTAGTGAAATGACTGCCACAAGGACTCAGTCCTTTTGAAGTAGTTTTTTGGCATATCTGTTATTTGGACATTACTTGCCGGATGATAATTTTTAAAAGTTTTAAATTTTAAAAATTAAATATATTCAAAAAAAAAAGTTTTTGATTATTCGTACATGACGAAGTTGAACGGCGTTAAATCGTACGATTTTTAACTCAAATTGGCATTATCAAATCTAAAAAAATTACGGGTCCTGGCAATCAAGCAATCTAAAAATTAGGTGTTTGTGGCGCCGTCTTGTTGGAACCGCATATACGAGGTCTGTTCGTATATGCGGTACCAACTAAATCGCGAATTTTGTGTTTTTTCAAAAAAAAATTTTTTTTTATGAATATCTATTTTGTCCCCTTCAAAGTAATCCCCACCAGATATTATACACTTGTGCCAACGTTTTTCCAATCCTCGAAGCACGTCAAAAAATTATTTTTTGTAATCTTGTTCAGCTCCTTCTTCAATGCCGTCTTTATCTCCTCAATCGTAGCGTAGCGTCGTTCTTTCATGGGGCTCTTCAGTTTCGGGAACAAGAAAAAGTCACAGAGGGCCATATATGGGGAATACGGTGGCTGCGACATTATTAGTGTGTTGTTTTTGGCCAAAAATTCTCGCACAAGCAACGATGCGTAAGCAGGGGCGTTACAATGGTGCAAAAGACAAGTTTTGTTCTTCCACAAATCTGGGCGTTTCTGACGGATTGCTTTCGCACCTTGCGCATAGCTTGCAGGTAATAGTCCCTACTGACCGTTTTACCATGTGGCAATAACTCATTATGCACCACGCCCCTGCAATCGAAGAAAACTGTAACCAAAACCTTCACATTCGACCGAACTTGGAGCGCTTTTTCCGCTCCAAGTTCTTGGCTCGTGCGGCAGCTTCCATTGGGGTGATTGAGCTTCGGTTTCTACATCGTCAAAACTTATGACCCTCTGGAATTTGGGTCGTCCCGGACAGATCCTTAGCAATGTTAATGTGAGGCTGTTTTTGGTCGAAACTGAGTAATTTTGGTACGAATTTCGCGGCGACCCGTCTCACGCCAAATCATTGGTAAAAATTGAATGGCACGAGCATCCTCAGCAACTTTTCTAATAGTGATTCGACGATTGGCCAATACTATTTGCTTCACTTCATCAATGTTTTCGTCTCTTGTTGACGTGCTCGGACGTCCGGCACGTTTTTCGTCGTTCACATCTTCTCGGCCCTCTGAGAACATTTTGTACCACCGATAAACGTTGCTTCGGTCCAAGGTAGCTTCACCATATGCCACAATCAACATTTGGAATGCGTCCGCGCAATTCATTTTGTTTGCCACACAAAATTTTAACAGATTCTTTGATCCATTTTTTGAAATTGGCAAGAATCGAAGACGAGCCAAAACACGCGTAAGCAAAGCAGCTGTCAAAAATTAACTGAACATTCAAAATGGCCGAACTTGTGAGCATAAGTGAGAGACATGAGTACCAACATAACGCCATAAATAATCGAAAATCGAATATACGTGGCCCGCGGAAATTCAAAATTCAGGATACTTTTTGGACAGACCTCGTATCATTAAGATTAAAATCTTCATATTCATCTTTAAAAAAAGTCGGTTATGGTAGGGCTATCGGTCTCTACTTTTTTTTTTTCAGAGATGACATCTTCAAAGCCATATGCACACCAGAAAGTAGGAAAATTCTACTGGCAACTATAGTCAGGTCAATCCTACTTTATGCTGTACCGATATAGGCGGATGCGCCTTAATGCGAAGAGTTGTTTCAGTCTACCGCAGAAGCGCATTCAGTAGACTATGCATTTCGAACAGTGTCATTCGAGGCTATGTGTATTGTGGTCAGAATGATACCGATCAAAATCCTTGAGTGACGGAGGCTGTATCACCAAGCTCTGGCCCGATGCGAAGCTTTTACAGAAGAAAGAATGGAATATAGGCGGAGGTGAAGACATAGTGAGATTAGTTACAACCTATGCTGAATGTTGCATTGAATCCCTTTAGATTGGATAGTGCATAACACATTTTCTTTTACTTCACCCGATTCTGAGCAGCAAGAGATGAGGTTGAAGAATGTCGTGACCCTGATGCCGAAGAACATCGTGATGCTGATAGAAGGCTGTCGATGGCTCGGAAAGTCGTCAATGTGTTCGCGCGAACATATCCTAAAAAGACTATGACTGGATGAAAAATCGGCTATCGAAAAGCCATAGCGCTTAAAAACGGTATCTTCTTTTTCTTTTTCCAGAGATTACACCTTCAAAGCGATATGGACACCAGAGAGTAGGAGGTCCTATTGGCGACCATGGTCAGGAGTAACCTTAATGCGTACAGTTGTATCGGTCTACAGCAGGAGCGCATTCAGTAGGCTACGCAATCCGAACAGTGTCATACAAGGCCATGTGTGTTGTGGTCATAATCAAAATCCTTGAGTGACGGAGGCTATACCACCAAGATCTGGCCTGATGCGAAGCTTTTACAGAAGAAAAAATGGAAACCAGGCGGAGGTGAAGACATAGTTAGGTTAGTTACAACATATGCTGAATGTTGACGGGACTTGGATGTGTCCCTTTCGATTAGACTGTAACACAGTGTTTGCTTCTTATAACTGGATGTTGTAGAGTGCGGAACACATCTCCTTTTACTTCATCCGATTCCGAGCCGACAGAGATTAGGTTTGAGAATATCATGACCCTGATGCCGGAGAACATTGTGATCCTGATGGGAGGCTGTCGAAGGCTCGGAAAGTCGTAAATGTCTTCGCGCGAACATTCCTAAAAATACTATGGCTGGGTGAGCTAGAACTGAGATACTAGGAGTAATTCATAGGAAAATAGTGAATTTGATTAATCCCTGCCCCACAAAAGAATGCCTGACGGCGCTTCTTTTGGAAGTTATAGAAATGTGATGAAGTAAAAAGGTTTTCGTTTCCCTTTCCTAAGGGTGCATTAAAGTTTCCCACTTTGGCTGACGCTTTTAAAGCCCAATATAGGGCGATTTGGCTTTTTGACGCATCTACCGAACAAAAAATTACCGTTATTGCTAAAAAAAAAACTGTCCAAAAAATCAGCATCGAAAGCCTATTGTTCCAGCTCAATTTTAATAAAATATTTGGTCATTAGTCAATTCATAATATAAACTGGTCAATTTTTAACTGACCATATGTGTTTAATAACTATCAAACCGGAGACGTGTACTTTCCAAACTGCAATATTGATAATCCTGTATTAAATATTTATAGAATTATCATTATTTAGGGTTAATTCTAATAACATTTGTACTTAGGCCACTCAACGTTAACTAAAAGATATCTCTACTATGTCACTAGTCAAATTCGAACCCTAGACCATTGCCTACAAGATGCAGAGATCTTAGTATCCCTAAATCAGGTCAGTTTTTAGAATTATTTCTAAACTATAAACTGAAAAATTTAATAAAATAAGTAGTTTGGCATTTTTAAACGGTTATGATTCAATTAACTGAAGAACTTTGAGTAAAATATTTGTTAATTTTGTACAATACTTTATCTTTAATTATAAAATTATTTTTAAAAAAGTTATCATAGTTTAATGACAACATCAATTTTTAAGTACACGAAACTATTTTTTAATAAATATATAATTATAAAATTCCTAATATTTCTTAAATATATTCTCCATTTGAAGATATATGTAAGTGACCATATAAAAAATAACGACTTACCTTCACTTCTAGTACAAAATCCGTTTCATCCAAAAGAACAATCCGCACCGAAACTGTTTTCGATGGCCTACATAAGCAATTCATATTGTTGTTTTGATATTTTGCCACTTTTCAAACATAAATAATTAACTTCTAATTCTATTAGCATTCTTAACTGATTGCCACAGCCATTAGCAATATTCTAGAAAAACATACCACAATCAGTGTGTATTCAATATTTCATCAAATAGAATAAACTCTAAAAAAACACGTAAAATAATATGTACAACACGATAAAGGCTCACAATTTATCAAATGAACTAATTAACAAAATAATCACATATATGTCCTTAATATATATACTTTAAATACGTGTAAAAAAAAAAAAGAATTCCTCCTTCCAACTTGTTCACACCTTAACAACCACCAACGAACGAATACAATTAGCACTGAACACGCACCTTCTGACGATCGCAAGTAATTGAAATTTTTATTTTAATTAATTATCGACACCTTATCAAACCCCCGAAGGAATCAAGAATTGATTCTGGGCATGCACTTTTTTCTGTTCCAATGCACCTGTCTGCGCAGTGTTGCTTCGGGGGAGGTGGAGGCGGAATGGTTTGTTATAGGATGAGGACTTGCTGTCTGATGAAAAATTGATGTAATACACTATCGGCTCTCACATTTCAATTAATGGCCCCATACCAATGTGCAGTAGATGGCCAGATGGGATGTTTTTTGGGGGCGCGCACAATTCTTTGTCGACACTACCCAGAATGATGAAGTAATCATGCGAAGATGAGATCTCGACGCTGACTATGCACGTAGACACGATATGACGCTATATACCGAATGTCGCTATATTAAACGAATACCAACTGCACTATATCCTCGTATAACACGCTTTTACACTAGTTTCACTATACGAGATATACTTGATATCGAAGCAATAGTATAGCCAAGGTAGTCCGTACTCGGATCTGGGAGAATGCAATTTGATCTTTGGCTGGATGCGCCCCAAAGTCTTGTTGCGTTGATTCCTTGTGATGTGTTGATACTTTCTTGCTTCGGTGGTGCTTCAATTTCTTAGTTGTTCACCTCTCCTTCCACCTTCTCCAGCAGTATGGAACGGTGACTTTTTAGCTGTTGATCCATAAAACTCATCCGTTTTCTCGTACATTCGTTTTTTTTTTTGTGTCCTTTCGACTGACTTGATGCCTTTAAGATTTCTATTTCTTCGTGTAATTTTTTACGATTCGTGCTGCAACAGGAAACTGTAAGGATTTTGTTCCGTTGTTTACGCTTCGCGAACGTCTTCACGTAGTAACATTTCCGATATACATTTACTATTTGCTATCAAGATTAATACTATTCATAGAGACGAAACTTCACTTCCGGTTTCTAAACGATTTTTCCGATTTTAGTTCTGTCTGATGGTAGTAGTTCGTAGCTCATTACTGTAGAGTCTGAAATTAAAAGTTTCATTTTAAATTAAAAAGTTTTCGCCTCGAGAAAGAAATTAATTCACTATTCACAAATCCATACATACATCCATGAATATATAAAGTCTAGTATACAAAACATAATTAATTAATATTGTACAATGCGTGAGCAAAAATAATATAATAGGATTATCATATCTATGTTATGTACGAGTTGATTATAAAACGAACTATATCCTAGTCTTGATAATATTGTATTTGCTTTTATGAGTAGAAAAGCATGTGCATTAATTTTTATTCTTTTCATTTTCAGTCATTTAAATTTAATACAATCTTCTTCTTATATGATCAACAATATATTAATTAATATTACTTTAACTAAATAAAATTTTCAATAGAAATTTTTGTATTAAAAGCAACAAGAAAAGCTATACTATCTACTAGAGAAAAGCTTCATTAATATTAGATATTCTCTATTTTTCTTATAATTATAAGTAATAGTTAAAAAAAGCTACTATTTTCAGTCACTTATAATATAGTAATAGTATTAATACTGTCTCTCAATAAGAAAATTGATTGTATATAAAATTGAAATTACTTTTCTTAACAATTTTAGTCACATTGTACTATGAAAATTTTTTTGTAATATTTTAATTCATTTAAAATTTAAGAAAGTAAAATTCTGTAAATGAAGCCAAATATAAGGACAGTAGACAAAATAATTTTAATATTTCTAAAAGTAATAAAAGAATTTTTTTCAATAATGAAAATAATATTATAATTAAGTTAAAAAATCTTACTTTAATAAGTTTTTGGTAGCGCTTTTTTTTATTGCATAATAAATGGGCAACTACTCGTGGAACTCAAATTAATGGGGCCAATTTTTCTTGCAAATATAAACAGTGCCAGACAACACCAACCATTTTTTTTTTTCATTTTAAACTAGGTCAACGTTACAAAAAACCAATAATATCAACATTGTCAAAAGATGCCAACGAAATTTTGTTAACACATTTAACTGGGTCAAAGTGAATTAAGACCTTGAAATATAAATAAAAAGTATCAGATGACAGCAACAAAACTAATTTTTCTTATAAAACCGGGTGAACCTGAATCGCAATTCTCGAATATATACAGTGTCAGACGAAATTTCCTTAATGTACGAAGTCTGTTCAAAAAGTATTGCAAGTTATAAATTGCCGCGGCTTACGTATATTCGATTTTCGATTTTTTTTGTGGCGTTATGTTGGTACTCATGTATCTCACTTATGCCGACAAGTTCGGCTATTTTCAATGTTAAGTTCATTTTGACTTGCATGTGTTTTTGCTCGTCTTCAATTTTTGCTCAATTTCGACCAAAAATAGAATCGCATTAACATTGTTTAGGAGCTGTTGGACTCTGTCCGCGATGACCCATTTGCTCCAGAGGGTCATAACTGGTGACGAATCATGGGTTTATGATTATGACGTGGAAACCAAAGCTCAATCATCCCAATGGAAGCTGCTGAAAAAAGCGTCAAGTTCGGTTGAATGTGAAGGTTTTGCTTACAGTTTTCTTCTGATTGCAGGGGTGTGGTGCATCATGAGTTCTTACCACATGGTAGAACAGTCAATAATGAGTTCTTGCCACATGGTTGCGTGAAGCAATCCGTCAGAAACGTCCGGATTTTTGGAAGAACAAAAATTGGCTTTTGCACCATTATAACGCCCTTGCTCACACATCGTTGCCTGTGCGAGAATTTTCTTGTTCCCGAAACTGAAGAGCCCTATAAAAGGACGACGCTACGCTGCGATTGAGGAGATAAAGACGGCAGCGAAGGAGGAGCTGAACAAGATCACCAAAAGTTATTTTTTGAAGTGCTTCGAGGATTGGAAAAAACGTTGGCACAAGTGTATAATATCTGGTGGGGATTAGTTTGAAGGGGACAAAATAGATATTCATGAATAAATAAATAATTTTTGAAAAAAAAACACAAAATTTGCGATACTTTTTGAACAAACCTCGTATGCCCTAACTCCCGATCCCAAAAAACCTCGTATGCAACGATCGCTGTCTGTAAATTCATATACGATATCCCTCAAACCATAAACGATACAGCTCGTATTATGCGGCAAAGGAGTCTATTACTCTTATCGTTAGTGAATACAATATTATCGCTACGGTACATCAGGTTGAGGTTTGGCGAGCAAAAAGCAAGTTCGGAGTTCAGATAGACGTCAGGTTGAGGTTTGGCGAGCAAAAATCAAGTTCGGTTCTAAATGCATTAGCAAAGATCTCGCTTAACCATAGAAGGCTCAGAGAAAGCCGACGCAGACCTCGAGTCTCGAGAGCTTTTCTTGCTGCCTCGAATGACACTATAAGTGTTATCGTGAACATGCCGCAAGATTTTGGTGGATTTCCATCTAGCTTTTGGTAGATGACTATGGTAGGGAAATAAAATCTATCAACTCCCCGTCGGTCATCTCATTCCTAACATAGTCACGTGAAATGGCCCAATTTCTAACAAGACATAACTACTTCAGGGTATATCTGTATTGCTTTAAGGCGGAAGTTGACGTAACATGTCCTAATAGTGGATGTGGAACTAGTCTTCTTGCAATGTCCATGCTTCAGCAGAGAAAGGAAGGAAGTGACGAAAATAATCGGTCAACAACTGTCCCAGGATCACATGATGATAAACAAGATGACATCGTAGGCATGATGAGGTGCAGTAGCTGAACAAACATCACAAGTAATAAAGAAACTCCACAAGGAAAAAATAATGAGAAAAGGGCCTAAATAGGAAAATGGTCTTAAAGTCCGTCACATGAGGTAATACCTGCCGGTGGGGTTCCATGGAGAGTCATATTTGAATAAAATAGAGATGTATTTTTGGAGATAAAAATATCACACACTTTAGGGATAAGTATCTCTACAGCGTCTTTAGACGAATTCGTCCTATCCACTCAATTCTACCATAGCTCTCTTTCGCACCTTCAACTCCCAACATATTCATTCTTTCACGCCCAATTGTGGTACCTTCTCATTTCAGTTTAGTTACTTTACTATTCTCTCCTTTGACATTAAATAATCCTACCATCAAATCCTTGCCAATAGACCACGCACCTCGCCTTCAATTCCCCACTACTTCTACTTCCGTCTGGTCCCGCCCCAGAACCAGCTACATCCATCGCATGTACAACCGTTTCTAAGAGTCAGTAACCAACCACAAGTTCGTTACCCTAACGGTTGGAAGGAAGGCCTACCCAAACCTCTACTATCAACTGCAGTGATAGCAGCTGGGATAAGTGGTCTGCCTAATACCCGCGATGTTTGTATTAACTACATGAGTACCACTTTTTGGTTTAGGAGCGGTATCACAACTTTAACCAATGGCACCACTTTTTGGTTTAGGAGTACGTGGTGGGTACTCCTACGCAGAGAGCTGCAGTAAGAAACTTTGTAAATTTCAGTCACTTCCAGGCCGGTTTAGGACTGCGGGTTCCCCAATATTCGAAAGCACTTTTAGTATTGATCATTGTTTATTGTTCTCCCAAAATAAACCCCCATACGGGATCAAATGTAAACAGTGCTAGACGCCTCGATGTAGGTTTTTTTCACTCTAAATTACATTTGCACGAATTAAGCCATTCAAATGTCAATGTTAAAAAATTGTGTCGAAATAAGTGCGATCGGTTTGCATAGGCACAGTGACCAACTCGTGACGTTATGAACCGGAAATTGAAATTCACATTTTAGTGCTTTTGGGCGGCCGAAATTGTAAAAGAAGCGCTGCATAAATTTTATTTTAAATTTGTGAAAATTTTATTTTAAAGGATGATTATTTGTACTGAAACTAATGAATTTTTCGAAAAAAAATGTCTCCAAATTGATATTAATATAATTATTTGTGCAAAAAAAAAAAAAACAAATTTTAATATAATAGAAAATTTTGTAATTTTAAAAATGTTAAGTTCTTTTAATAAATTTGCCAGAAAAAAAATTAATCAAAAATATAGAATATATTTGATATCCTTTTCTAAGATGTTAAGGACAAATTATTCCGAACGTTCAATGGATATAAAATATCTATGAAACGGTTGTATTTATATTAAAAAAAAACAACATAAAAATACATGAGAGTATAGGAGTATTTATTTTTATAAATTAAAGCATAAAGGATATTTCCTAATGCAATAATCGAGGGGTTAAAATTCGTTTTCCTTTTTATTCTATTTGATGTTTCAATTCTCTAGGGTTTTGGACCGAACAATACACATTCGAGAAAATTAATTGGCAAACACGACTGTTTTTGTACTGTACTCTGTAAATAAGCAAAGTATTTTGTTAATAGAAATTTGATATAATTTCAAATAGAAATAAGTAAATATAATACAATTCATATTTGTTTATTCGAATAAAATATTATTTATAAATTTAAACAGAAAAATTCTAATATTTTGAATATTTCGATCTAAAAAAAAAAAACCAATTAAATTACCTCAATTAAATACTGTATTAATGATATTTTACGAAAAATGAAAATTAATTATTTTTCAACTCTAACTGTTCAATGTTTATTAAAGGAGAAATAAAAAAATTGCTTTTAATTTACTAATTAAGTTAAAACAGAAAAGATAAAAACTAATGTGAATTATTTGATTATAAAAGAGGAAGGAAAACATTTAAGTACTCTCACAATCGAACAAAAATTCATAGACTAAATGCACTCCCACTTTGATTTTCTATTTCAATAGCCATAATGAATATAACAAAATTTCAGTCAATCTAGAAATTGGAAAACACCTGAACTTTTTTTAAATTGATTATTTGAGCTAACTAACTGGTTACCTTTTTTCAAATATAGTTGTTTGAATTGTTTGTTGTTGTTTTCTTTTTTAGCCTAAAAAAATATCGATAGTATTGGAGTGAATAACTATTTTATAACTTTCAAATATTTATTTTGAATTGATTTTCATATTCGTTTTATATATTTTTATATATTAATTAATTAAATTTCAATGTAATTATGTGAATTTTGTTTTTGTTTTTAAGAAAGAAAATATAATCAAAAAAAAGAAAAAAAAATTAAAAATATTAATTTTTACATACTAATAGTGATTTAAAAAAAAAAAATTCTTGGGCGAGATACCCATCGACACTTTGTAAGACTTCAACTGGAATCGACCTTATCGGTTACACTACTTTGGATGTTATCGACGGAACTAAGATGATATGCTTTCAAGTGATTTTTATTTGGGGAACAAAAAAAAACTTACACGTACTATGATTAGGGAAAGTAGAGAGCTGGGGAGCCACAGAAATCTATTTTCAGACAAAAACTCGGTGTAAGGAATCGCCACCGGCGAAGGTGTTGTTTCCACTCTTCAGGTCCCGGGTTAAATTCAGGTCCCGGGTTAAATTTCATTGAATGTCATTTGAACAGTACCAACATGACATTATTTCAAATGTTCTTTAATCTTGGGGAATGAAAAATACTTAGGTAAATAGCTAAAAATCCTTTTTTCAAGAAAGACTCGTTGATGAACATGCCCATATTTGACAGGGGACTTTGTGATAGTGGTGAAGACCTCGAAAACCACACGAAACCTTTTTTTCAAAAAAAAACACGTTGATGGAAACGGCCATGGGACAGTGTTCGATCTCACTCGAAGAACCCCTCATCTGTGCCTTTGAAGGACTCACTTATCAGTCGCAATGTTTATCGACGGCCTGACTTCACAAGGTCCTTCCTTCGTTCTACATTTGTATCCGTTTTCGATATTGAAGAATCGCCTGAGCGATTTTTATCATCCAATTCTTGTCGGCTATCCAAAAATATTGGGTTGTTTGGAAAGTAATTTCGTTTTTTCTTAACAGAGGACTTAATTGTATTTTTTCACAACCAGCTTCACACTTCAGCCGCATAATCATATGTATTTTGACAGCTGACATAGCAAGGTTATGTTTATCAACGGCCTGACTTTACAAGATCCCTCCCTCTTTCTACATTTTTATCAGTTTTTGATATTGAAGAATTGCCTGAGTGATTTTTGTCATCCACTTCTCGTCGGCCATCCAAAAATATTGCATTGTCCGGAAAGTAATTTCGGTTTTTCTTAACAGAGGACTTAAAAATACAATCACAACCAACTCTTAACAGAGGACTGTGTAAAAATGCAATCACAACCAACTTCACACTCAAGCCGCATAATCATATGTATTTTGACAGCTGACATAGCAAGGATTGCTTGTGAAAAATTCTGCAAAGTAGTTTTTGGTTGATACACTTTTAAATATGGAAAGTGAAAAACAGCATTTTCGGCATATTTTAATTTTTTACTATAGAAAAGATAAAAATGTTGTTCAAGCGATCCGGCAATTTTGATCTCCAAGATGCACCACGTTCTGTAAGGCCAGTTGAAGCTGATGAAGACACAATAAAGGCATTAATTGAATAACAACTTGTGAGATCGCTGAGAGATTAAATTTATTGAATTCGACCATCCATGATCATTTGAAACGCCTAGGTTTAATCTCAAAGCTCGACATATGGGTTCCTCATCTTCTTATGGAAAAAAATTTGTGTCGTCGCATTGACATTTGTGATTTTCTTCTCAAACGCCAAGAAAATTATCCATTTTTGAAGCGTATCATCACTGGGGACGAGAAATGGGTTGTCTACAATAATCTTAAGTGCAAAAGATCGTGGAGTAGAAAAGATGAACAGGCTCAAAACACTTCGAAAGCCAATATTCATCAAAAAAGGTTATGCTATCTGTTTGGTGGGATTTCAAAGGAATCGTTAATTTGAGCTTCTACCGAGCAACACAACGATCAATTCTGAAGTATACTGTCATCAGTTGGACAAATTGACTGATTCTCTTAAAGAAAAAAGCCCAGAATAAAATGTTAATGCACTATTAGAAAATGGTCTTACATTTTTATTTAAAAAAACGAAATTATTGTACTTTCCGAACAACCCAATACTTTATTCCCCCAAGGGAAAGAGTGCTCTGAATTAGTAATGTTCTCCTTAGTATCGTTACAAATTTTTGTAAGTCAAACTCATGGACTTAGCTCACCCAAGCTTAATTCAAAATTTGGTAGTCCTAAATTTTACTTTAGAGGATCTCTAAAGAGGATCGCGTCGTAACCGGATAAAAGTGATACTTGTACATCACGTCAAGGAGGGATTAATTCACAACTTCTCAGGAAGAAAAATCCACAGTACTGTCAGATCACTTTCACTAATCCACAGTGATACTTTTCTGCTGCATCTCTTATATCAAACATCATAAATAATTAAATATTTTTTAACTAGATTTTTCTTTAATATGATAAAATATTTATTTTAAAAAAAACTATAGAAAAATGTTTATTTATTAAAAAAATTTTTTTTGGAATAACTTGAAAAATTCTAAATATCTTAATCATTAAAAGTAATTAAAAGCCACCATTTACCTAAGAACATCTATAATGTTGACCCCCAAAAAAGAAATAAAAACCAAACAACTTTTTCTATAATGATAACAATACGCATACAAACATCATCAAAAAGATATTTATTCTCAATTAGAAGTAATAAACCATTTAATCGAAAATATTTTGCCTTTTCAGATATAATATGAATAATTTTCAGCAAAGGAATTTTTCCAATTTTCCAGTCGCTTTGACTTTTCATATTATATAAATGAATTCCATTACCGTTGCGTAGTGATTTATTGATATCCTTTGGCAATATTTAGAACAAAGATTGGCTATGGTAGTCCGGACTTAAATATTTTTGTGCTCTAGCAACTGGTAACACTGGTTAGTAGGTTGACTGGTTGGCTAGCTGACAGAGATTTGATTAAGGAAATAATTTTCAAATTAAGGAATTTTTACCATTAAGGAAATGCTTTGATTTACCTTCCGGGAAAAACCATAAATCCAACGCGGTTTAATGAAACCAATCCAGGAATTTTCTTTTTTCATCTATTATGGTTAATTTTTTATTTTGCTATTGGCATACCATCAACAGTAAAAAAAACCAATAAAAAAAAACTGAAATAAAAATAGACTCACAACCTCTAAGGTTGAATCGATTTTTTTCTATTTTTTCTTTTGTTGTCAAATAATACTTAAGTAATTTATTAAGATTAAAATTTTTCAAATAATATATTTACATAGAATAAAATATAATCTAATTTATTTTCTTAATCTGTTTACTTAATATAATCGTTTATGGTTTGTCTATAAGAAGAAATCTTAAAAGTTGATTCAATCTTAGCTATATACTTAAAAGTTTTATACCAACACTCAACATTATTGGTTACTACTTTATTATTACCCTTTAAAATGTGATTTTAGTTTCATTCAATCACGTAACCCAAGCTATAGAGAATAAAACTCCTCCACGTCCATTTGTAGCCGCTTCTTGGGAATCATTAACATAATTACGATTCCAAAGTTTAATCACGTCGCTCTGTCCATTCGATAGCATTGATATTCATTGTTAACCCCCTTAAGATTCCAACACTTATTTAACTAAATAATGACTAGAATGAGCAATGCATTTTGCTGAAAGGGAAAAATTATTGCCATATTGAAGAATTGAAAAGAATCAAAAGTCATAATAAGAAAATGTACAACAAATTGTAGAGACTATGAAAATAACAAGAAAACAGCATATTTTTAGTATTTGGTTGAATCAATCAATCAATCAATCATTTGCCATATATTAATACAATACATACAAAAAATGATTTAAATACAGTTAACTTAGGCTAAGAAAATCATTAAAGGCCACTGATCCTTTTTATACGAATCGAAAATGAATAATTCGATTATGTTTATTGATATTTTTTCGCTCATTAGAATTTTGATTTTTTCATAACAAAATGAATAATTAAATAAATTTTCAAATACAATCTTTCATAAAATAAAACTTGATTAATAAATAATTAATTTTACTATATTTAATCATGTAACTATTAATAGATTATCCATAATTAAGGTATCCATTTTTGAGCACAGAAAGTACAGCTTTGTCATTTAATAATGCTCAAACATAAATATTACAGAAGATAATATTTATTGCCATTTAATATTTAAGTTATAATTAGTATATTTTTACATTTAACAATCATCAAACACGCGGAAGATACATTAGATTCTATGCTATATCGACAACCTTTGCATGTTGATTTTTCAAACAAATTTTCTTCAGCAATTACGCTTATTTCTCACTTGGTGGATAATTTAATAAGTAGAATTGGTATGTAAATGGTTTTTGAATAAGAGTGATATGATTTCTTTTTTTTTTTAAAACACACCAATTTAAGGAAATTCAAATGTTTTTTATTTAATGTGAAGTACAATCGATACAATTAAGTTCTGAATAAAACGTCATTCAAATGGCCTCCACGACTTCTTTTGCTGGAACGAATTTGATGAACCCAATTTTGGAGCACTTTTTCCACTAAATCAAGTCGTATGTCATGAATAGCACGTTCAATATTGACTTCTAAAGCTTGAAGAGAGTCTGGTTTATTGCTAAAAACCAATGACTTCAAATAACTCCACAAGAAATAGTCTAATGGTGTTAAATCACAACTGCTTGGAGGCCATTCAAAGTCACAATTTCTTGAAATAATCGAATCTCCAAACTTTTCTCGCAATAATTCGGTTGTTGCACGTGCTGTGTGGCACGTAGCCCCGTCTTGTTGGAACCAGATATTGTCAAGATCAACTTCTTCCAATTTCGACCATAAAAAGTTGCTTATCATCGATCTATACCGCTCACCATTGACAGTAACGGTGTTACCAGCTTCATTTCGAAAGAATTACGGACCGATGATTCCACCAGACCAAAAACCACACCAAACTGTCAATTAAGGTGAATGTAATGGGTGTTCATGAATAATTTGTGGATTTTCTTCGCACCAGAATCAACAGTTTTGTTTATTTACCGCACCACTCAGATGGCAAAAGCGCACGAAAAGTTGCAATTGGAGAACGATTATTTTGATAATAAAATTGAATAATTTGCAAACGTTGTTCTTATGTATGCATCTCCATAATGAAATTGTGAACATTACTGAATACAATGAAAAAAAAGACAGATCATGACATATTACAAGTGGCCAAAACGTCACTTAGAAATCATATCACTCTTATTTGAAAACCATATATAAGGCTTTAAAAACCATCAAGCGACTATATGGGAGCTATAGTATCCTTGAAATGTGACTGTCTGGTGTGCATTTCTATTTTAAGGTGTCATTGGCCCATATTTTTTTAAAATGGAAGAAGGGGCAAAATAGTTAATATCAATTCTTAGCCCTATTGCCGACTTTTTTTATTCTCAACTTAAAAATTTTCATTTGAAGTATATATGGCTTTAACAAAATGGTACCATAGGCTACAAAAAATGATAAATTTTAGCCTTATTCAAAGGACTCGCAATTTCGATATTTTCTAATATTAATTGGCCGTTAATATCGTATGATTTGACGCCGTTGGAGTTTATCTTGTAAAATTATGCATAAAAAAATTTTATATAATGTACATAAAAATTCGTATTAAATATTTTCTCTTACTTTGAAAATTTGCAATTATTAAAATAATACCCAGACGTAAAAAAACAGTAAATTCCGCATCCTCGGATAGACCTATCAGCTTGTTACCAATTCTCGGAATTTTTTTTTGAAAAACTTCTTTTAAAACGCCTTTATTCTATCTATGAAGATGCTGAAATTATTCCCGATCAGCAATATCGGTTTCCGATCAGAACAATCCACAACCCAACAATGTCATCATGTGGTTCATTACATTGCGTCTTTTCTTGAGCAAAAAGAGTAATGTCCTAGATATATCTAGTTCCCTCTACATACTTCCTTATTTTAAAATCACATCTCTACCAACGTTATTTCCAAGTAACAGCTAAGACTGACCAATCCGAAATATCCCCTATCACAGCTGGTGTTCCTCAAGTCAGTATCCTAGGTCCAATCCTATACAATATTTACTCATGTCTCTCACTTATGCCGACAAGTTCCGCCATTTTGAATGTTCAGTTAGTCAACTGAATGTCACTTTTTGACAGCTGGTGACGAATCATGGGTTTATGGTTATGACGTGGAAACCAAAGCTCAATCATCCCAATGGAAGCTGACGCACGAGCCAAGACCGAAAAAAGCGCGCAAAGTTCGGTCGAATGTGAAGGTTTTGCTAACAGTTTTCTTCGATTGCAGGGGCGTTGTTCATCATGAGTTCTTGCCACAGGGTAGAACGGTCAATAAGAAATATTACCTGCAAGTTATGCGCAAGTTGCGCGAAGCAATCCGCCAGAAACGCACGGATTTGTGGAAGAACAAAAATTGGCTTTTGCATCATGATAACGCCCTTGCTCACGCATCGTTACTTGTGCGCGAATTTTTGGCCAAAAACAACACATTAATAATACCGCAGCCATCGTATTCCCCAGATCTGGCCCCCTGTGACTTTTTCTTGTTCCAGAAACTGAAGAGTCCCGTGAAAGGACGACGCTACACTACGATTGAGGAGATAAAGACGGCATCGAACGAGGAGCTGAACAAGATCACAAAAAATGATTTTTTAAAGTGCTTCGAGAATTGAAAAATAAATAATTTTTTTAAAAACCGCAAAATTCGCGATACTTTTTGAACAGACCTTGTAGTACGCTACCTGGAACTTAACCTAGACAAACGACTTACTTGGAATTTAGCAGACGTTACCGACTACTTCTTAGACTACTGGAAAACCGATCGAAACTGACACTAAAGAACAAACTTTTAAGTTGCAACACGATTTTAAAACCAATTTGGACGTACGGTATTGAACTATGGGGTTCTATCAACGCTTCCAATTCCTATCGCCTTCAATCAGTTCAATCCAAAATCGTCAAAAAAATTGTTGATGCTCCGTTCTATGTTCGTAACAAAGTTATTCACCGTGACCTTAATGTTCCCTTCGTTCATGATTTGTGCGTTTCTCGTTATAAAAAAATTCATTCTCGACTTTAATTCTCTCATTAAAAAGCTTTCCTCTTTTACCTACGCTTTTTAAAAAGCTTTTCTCATCGGCGCTTAAAAGGAAATTGGCCACGATATTTCTTAAAATGTCAAAATCTCGTTAAGTAGAGAAACACCGATGGGTGTTTACACTCAAATGTGTCGGTCCTGTCATTATATAGTGTCTTTGTCATAAAATTTGCTTGTTACAATATCTATATAGTTGTAGATTGGTAAACAAATCAAAATGAAAAAAATAACAATTAAAAAAATAAAAAACTCATCAGACGTCAAATAATGTCTTGAAATGGACCAAAAAGTCATCAACATAACCTCGAATATCTCCAATTTCAATTTTTAATATTTTTTATATAACTTTACTCTCCAAATTATAAATTCGATAACTCTCTATTAGTAAAAATATTTTTTCCAAGCTGATTGGTAATTATTTTTTTTTTGTAAAATCTTAAATATCTAACCGCAAAGTTTATACATAAAAAAATTGTTTTCTTTTTCAAATTAAATTTATAATCATTATTTTTGTATTAACTTTCCAATTTTAAAAGCTCTTAAATTTGGACATAGAAAAAATTTATAAAAATCCTTTTTATATATAAAAAAAACTGAGGAAAATCAAAACTAATACAAATTTAGAGTGATTTTTAGATAAAAATCGGATTTCCCTTCATTTAAAGTAGAATCAATCAATCACTAAAAAAAAACAAGGAAAATCTGAAATAAATTTAGTAAGAAAACATGTTTTTATATTTTTATTTAAAATGAAGCTTTTTATAAAAATATTTTTCCGGAAATATAAATTTATAAAATTTGTACAAAAAAAAAAATAACAACAAATTTATTGGACTACGAAAGTCTTAAATAAAAAAAACCAATTTCAGGTAAAAAGAAAATTAAAAACTTGAGAAAAAGTACAAACAAAAGAAGTTGAAAATAAGAGAAATAATAACGATAATGAGCATTTGTCCAATAAAAGAAAAGTGTAAGTAGTTGTGTACGAACGACTCTTGACCGTGTCCAAATTAGAATTTTAATTTGAAGACCCCAAAGCCTGGCCATATCAAATACCGTGGAACGGGCTAGGCACGGACACCGTGAAATTTTCAGACAGAAAACTGGCAATGTTCTGATAATCTTCGAGAGAACAGAACAGAACTGACGTGACAGGGTGGCCTAAGCGTTCAGGTGTTCAAAATGTCAGGTGTGTCCGGCAATCTGAACGAAGTCAAAGACTTAAACGTATGCCTACCACCTCACACTTGTTGGTGTATCAGATTTTTTCTTACCGTCTGGCAGCAGAACATTGTAGTTGTTTCTTTTCCAAAATTTATTTGGTACTTATTTTGGCGAAGTTTCTTTCATTCGTTTTTTCCTTTCTACTTTAATAAGAAATTATGTATTCGGTCACGGTCGATGTCTTTTGACTGAGCCAAATTTAATATAATAAAGAATCCACAAAGACATTCCATTGCAATTGTAATTATATTATTAAGATTTTAGGTAAAAATATTTAAGCGAATGCATGAAGAAAAATATCTTTTCTGCATTCATAAGATAATGGATAGGTTTGCAGCAGGATATGAAAAAGGCACAAGAATTTTCCAAGAATTACTAAATATACACAATTTATGTATGCACATAAAAACATTTTAAAAAAAGATAATAAAATTTTTTTTTTAATTCACACGGTTAACCGTTTTTGACATAGAATGACTCCAAAATATATTTAAAAATAGAGAAACTAAATTTTTATTGGGGAATTCGTAGGTGTATGTATAAAATCGAACTGTAGAAATGGTTAATTTTTCTGATTTCTTTAAACTGGACAATAATTTCCAATTTATTTTATTTTATTTATTTTATTATATAATAGATATAATTATGTGAAAAGATCTACTGTTCGTGAAAAGACCTTTAATACAAAAATTATTCTAGTTTTAAGCATTCTTCAAATTCATAAAAACTTTAATTTTCTGGTCCCAAAATAGTCATAGTCAAATATTGTAATAACCAAAATTATTTGTGAGCAAATTCATGCTCACACATAAGCGATTATTTCTATTTATTACGAGTAACTAACAATAACTCACTTAATTGATGCAAATATTCAGATTAGGACATTTTCCAAGTGCATAGAAAGAAAATTTCGAAGGAAAAAGCACTAGAAAAACAGTTTTCCTAAATGTAGTCCAAGCATTTGGTAGAGTCTGGGACGAAGGCCTTAGTTGTAAGTTGGAAAAAAATGCTCTCAGAGTATCATGTGAGACCGTTATCATCATATATATCAAACAGATTATTTAGTCTAAAACAAGTAGAAGATTATTTTGATCTTAGAGAAGTACAAGTAGGAGTACCTCAAGAAAGTATTATGCGACCTATTCTATAGATCTCCCAGATATGAGAAATGTAAAGGTTGAACATTTGAAAATCACTGCTGAAAGCGCAAGTAGAGTTGCGCATGAATAAGAAAAAATCATACATAACAATGGAGAGTCCAGACAAAGCTAACGCAGCATTCTGTCCACCACTCTCAGTTATATGCTAGTCTACACATCTCCTATTTGGCCTGAAGCTATCGCGATTAAATCGTATAAATCAATTGATCTTTTGTTAAATAAGAGGGCCATAATCTTTCATCGCGGACGGGTGGGAAAAAATTTCATCGGCGTATCATATGCAAGAAGGAAACGGAGTTAGCCACATTGAATGGGGAAGGTTATGGGGAAGTGGATCACTATAAAGCTCAATATCTGCTGGACATGGATACTTCAGGGCACACCTATATCTCTCCAGGCGTCACATGCCCCACATGTCTACTCATAATTCGTCGATATATTCCCGTCCCAGAAAGGCATCATTTCAAAAATAATAGCATCACAGGTATGTTGGAGAGACGGAGCTTCTTGATTACTCGTGAACATGCATACCGAGTAACCGACGAGCTTCCTCATGATGAAAGAAGAAAAAAAGGCTAGCATGCAGTCTAGACAGGTAAATAGGCTTGACGCCAGTTTGTTTATGTAAATTAATAACTGACGGTGGTTCCACAAAGATATATATTTGAAGAAAAATGATATGGAGCATCTTTCAATGGCAGCAGTGTCTGATCTGACGTAAAGAACCTTTTCTCTGACTCTTTGAAAAAACTAATCATCAGCTGCAATATTAACAGACGATCTGAACTCACAAGACTCTTGGGCTGATACTATGCGAGGGTGGCCATAAATTCAGTGCAGCGTATGGTATTGTATGCATGTTTGAATGTGTGTAGGACCGTGTCGACGGAGGCGATGCAGGTTCGCATGGGAGAAATTCCATGGGACCTGGAAGTGCTGCGTTGTCCGGTTGGGAATGATGAGGTTCAGAATCTTAGTCCGCGTCATCAGCGCGTACTGGTCCTGAACAAAATGCATGAGATATGACAGCAACGATGGGATGAGAGTGTGAATGGCAGAGGGACGTACATGTTCATACCGGATATGTGCTTTTCCTCTGCGTATGGTTTTGAATTTGGTCTGTTCCTTGGGTATTTGCTCACGGGACACTTCAGTATGAATGGGTTCCTGTATAGGCGTGGTCTGGCTACGGAGGCTAGATGCCCTTGTGGGGCGGAGGAGGAGAGTGTTAAACACCTTATCGTGGAGTATGGCCTGTATGGGGACTTGCGTGATTTGGAGGCGTGTGGAATCATGGCGAATGAGGAGGGTGTGAATGCGAGTGGTGTGTTGAGTGTAAAAGAGAGATATGAATGCTTGAATGCGTTTGCCGTGGCACTGTTTGAGAGACGAATGAGTATGGTGAGTGAATGAGTGCGTGAATGACACGCAGGGTGGCTACAACCGGCTGAAAGACCAAGGTCGATTCCGGTTGTACCTTCGGGTTTTGGCGAACCCGCGTACCTGAGCTGGCTTAGCGGTGCTTAGGTATTTACAAGATTCCTTACCGTAGCTCTACGAGCGGAGTACAAACCAAAGTACTCTTAAAACAAAAATGGGTACCACGGCTCGTAGAGCTCCTTACCGTAGCTCTACGAGCGGAGTACAAACCAAGGTACTCTTAAAACAAAAATCGGGCACTGTCACTGCTAATGACAGTAGAGATTTAGATAGTCCTCGCCACCAGCAGGTGGAGAGTCAGCTTGTAACTGTTTCTATCTGTTAACTGCCAGTAATGGTGGTGCGTTGATTGAGCGTATCTCAATTCCTATAGTCGTAGGCGACTCGTGGTCTTATGCGCGAGCAACTAAACCACGTTAAATAATAAACTATAACTCACAAGACCCTATACTCGTCTAACATATTTTTAGTTATCGATGCTAAAAGCCTCCTTGAGCAAACTTCATCTTTCATTATTCCCCGACTATCCAAATATGATTTTTGCAACCGTAGAACTTGTATTCTTGATAACGGCTTTTCAAGTCCGATTCTCCATAGTCTCATTGGAACTTTTCGTAAGTCAAATTCCCGAATTCAAGTACCCGAACATAAAATTTAGTGGCACATCGTTGCTCCAAAACTAACGCACTACAAGAGCATAACTTCACTTATTACGCTTTGAAACTTGTACTGCACGTTTAGGAGTGACTTATGTACAATCGAAATGGAGGGCAAATGCTGTCTCGCAGTGTTGCCAGATTACTGTCAGTGATGCCAGCCTTATTTCTTTTCCCCCACTTCTCGTAGATTTCTCCTAGGATCACACCATACTGCATTTTTTTAGTGGTTCAGGACACCCAACATACTACTTGTAATCTCCTAATATCTTCGAAAATTTTAACGTACCCATAATAAAAGAAAAAAAATTAAACTAATAATTTAGAAAACCCTCACTTATAAAAAATATGAAAATTTATTAGCATGAAAATTTAAGTGAAATAAAAAATATGAAAATTTATTAGCCGCTCTTTGACTTTAATGATAGTTTCATGCATAATTCCAGCAAAAGATTTTAAATAAATTCAAATCGTAGTGTATAAAATCGATAGTAGCTTATTAACTATAATTAATTTATTATCAATGTATGCAATTATGCAGAATTAATTTTGATAATAACAATAACAATTGTAATAATGTAAGGCCATGTAATATGAACAAATTTACCACCTGTGTTGCACAATTGAGATTCAGTTAAAGCTTCTAGAAAATCTGTGGATAGAAATTCAATCTTCTTTAGATGTATATATGTATAAGCTCAAGCTAAAGCTGAAGGTGTGTCTTCAATTTACCAAAGCGACAATATACTTAGAGTGTAGATGTTCGTAGAGTATTGCTATGCCAACTTGTCTAAATGATAGCAGGAGACTTTCACTCTGATCCCATTCATCTATATAGACTAGAGAGCTGGAGATGCGTAATTGGATTTTCACCTTAAGGCTGAACCTAAACTTAGAGAGTTGAAATACAATTGAAAATACAAAACACATGGCAGAGCAATTAGAATTTCTATACACAGCCCAGCAGGGTGCATTGCATATGAGCACTGGTATCGCTACCGTGTCAAGGTTTCAAGTGTAATATATCTTTCACTAGCATAGAACAGGATATCACCTTTATTCCATTATCCCACCTTTGGATTCGCAGTGAAACGAAGAGCTGGTAGCTAAATAAACCGAAAATCAAGACGTAAGAAGATAAGCTAGATGATTGCCATTGAAGATTTCCACACATGCTTTGCTGTTTTCGAACTCACCCTCCACTCGTTGTAGGTAGCAGACGTGCACCAGCATAAAAACCTTCTAGAGTACTGGAATTCATGCAATATGATCTACCAGCTGAAGTTTAATAAACTTCAATATTACACAGTACTGCTTTTGGGAATTTTGCGTGCATCCACTTGAAACAAAACCATACCGATTGCATATCATTTCAGGCCGCTTCCATTCTTTCTTTTCCATTTAATTCCATCCCTAAATGGCTCTTCTGTTTTCAAATTTGGATCCGATTCCAGTTGGAATAAGCAATCTTCTCTTTCTATGGGTACGAATACATAAACTCATCATAAAAACAACCCTTCATCAACAACTGTCAGCAAATTCTACTCTTCATTTCCCTCATGCCACATTGCTCCCAACCACTTTTTGTTTTCTTTTCATTTTCTGACGGCTCCAACAACGCCAGCTTATCAGAAAAGTGTCTGTTTTAAAAAGTAAACTTTATTTGCACTTTTATATACTGTAATAAATATGGACATTTTGTATAAACGAATTAAATACTAAATCAAAATAAAACCAACAAAAATTCCAGCAATTTATGTTCACTAGTGTTACTCACATAAGCTCTGCTAACGATAACATCAACAAACAAACAAAATTGAAGGGAAAAAAAACAAAACAAAAGCAAAATACTTTAAAATACAACAGAACAATTTAATTATTTTTCAACAAATAAATATATAGTATAAAAAATTTTGTTTTTATTAAAATTAGAATTTAAAAAAAAATTAAGGGAGAATTTTTAGTTAGACTGAAAGGTAAATTCTAATTTGAAATCGTTGAAAAGTTTCTTACTCAACAACTTTATTTTAAAGGTTTTTCTGAATTTTCTGTCTGCAAGGAGCTGGCAAATTCCAATATTATGTAGTAATTTTTGTATGTAATGTCTTTGAGGTATTTTGTTACGCCACGACCATGAGGCCATTTGCCAACAGAATGTTTCGTGTGGATTGGCATTTTTAGCATAGCTAATAAAATTGGTTGAATTGTTAAATTTGGTAGGTTAAATTAAATTGTTTAAAAAAATCAAAAAATAAAGATATTAGAAAAAAATGGTTAGGCTTACAAGGGAAGGAGTCATGTTCAAAATGACGGTTAGTAAATTGAACACTACAGAAATGACATGAAGGACGGGGTTGGTTAGCAACAAAATGAAAATCACGGATAGGTTTTTGATTAGACTAGCTTTTGATGTTACGAGAATAAAATGATGGTCAGCTACCCTACATCCCCCTGCCTCACTCGCTTTCGAGAATGCCAGCACGACCTGTAACCTAATTCAACTTAACGTTTCGTTTGATTAGTAAACAATCGATAACCGGGTCATCTAAAGAGCCACAAATTGCTTCGAAGGCTACGAGACTATACCCGAAAAACTGATATACAAGTACTGCGAAATTTGAATACGAATATCTATTTACCAGGTGTATAAGCTTAACGCACGCTGTTTGGTCTTAGATGGCGTGAGTGAGCGTATTAAGCTACGATGGGCACGCCATACTTTTTTTTAAGAGTTTGACATCTGTCAAAATTAATCAGTGCACATTGTCAGCAATTTCCTACAACAACATACATTTTTCCTTTGGTAATCATGTCCAGTTTTGTGCCAGAAAAAGAGCATATGCGGGAAGCTCTGCTTTTCTGCTTCAATTTGAAGAAATCGGCTGCCGAATCGCATCGAATGCTTATGGAGACCTATGGTGAGAGTGCTTTATCGTGCCGAGATTGGTTTCGTCGGTTCAAAGACAGAAATTTTGACTTGTGGGACAAGAAGCATGAAAAGCGGCCTAGGAAGGTTGAGGACCATCAATTGCAGGCTCTTTTGGACGAAGACGATACCCAATTGTAAAAAATGCTCGCGGAGCAATTAGGGGTAACTCAACCAGCCATTTTCATGCGTCTGCGTGCCATGGGGAAGAATGAAGCGATCGAAAAATGGGTGCCGCATAAATTGAACGATAGGCAGATGGAGCGACGCCGAAACAAATGCGAAGTCTTGCTCGCCAGACAAAAAAGAAAGACGTTCCTGCGTCGGATTGTGATAGGCAATGAAAAGTGGATATATTTCGAGAATTCTTAACGCAAGAAATCGTGGGTTAATCCCGACCAGCCATCAACATCTTCCCCAAGACCAAATCGCTTCGGACGGAAGACGATGCTGTGCGTTTGGTGGGATCGGCAGGGTATCGTCTACTATGAGATGTTGAAACCTGGTGATACTGTCAATGCCTACTGCCACCACCAACAATTGATCAAATTGCACCATGCTCTGCGTGAAAAAAGGACGGATTATCAACAAAGACGTGACAAGCAGATTTTCCTCCACGACAACGCACCATCGCACCATCGCACACGTCAAAAATGGTCCGAAACTACTTGGAGACACTCAACTGGGAGGTGCTACCCTACTCCGCTTATTCAGCAGACCTTGCCCCTTCCGACTACCACCTCTTTTCGTCGATGAGCCACGCGCTCGCTGAGCAGTACTTCGATTCTTACGAAGACGTCCGAAAATGGCTAATTGAGTGGTTCGCCTCGAAAGATAAGGAATTTTTTTGGCGTGGTATCCACAAATTGTCCGAGAGATGGAAAAAATATGTAGCTAGCGAGAGCAAGTACTTTGAATAAATTTGGTTTTGCTTTCTATGACAAAAAAAAACGTGTTTTTTTTAAACAAAAAAACAGCGGATTTAAGCTTTTACATCTGGTAATAAAATTCAGCAGTTCAGCTAAAAAACTGGATTATTAGTAATTTTTCTATAAATACTTTTATTTTACCTGCTTCTAGGATGAATTATTTTTTTTTACAAAAAATACAAACATTTTCTATTAATAAAAAAAAAGAATATTAAAGAAAAGCTTTCATAAAACATCTTCTATGATCTGAACACATTTGCTTGTTCTATACAAAAAAAAATTAATATGATTATAAATGAACCTAAGAAATTAAAAAATATTCACGATAGAGGATAAATTGTTTTGAAAGCAGTTGAACACTAAAATGCTAAAATGACTTTATAATACTTGGTAATATATTTAATATGAACGTAGTTATAATTTCTTGCGCAATTTTCCTTACCGCTATTACGATATTAGATAAATAATATAGCTATATGAGTATCATAAAAGGATCAGGATTTTAGTGGAATATTAACGGAGGGAAAAAATATGATAAAGAAATAATAAAGAAAAGTTTGAAGATGTCATTTTATTTATGCACGCAATAAGTCACCTCTTACGACGACAATATTCTGTTCTGAAACGAGTATTAAGGCGAAAGTCATATTCTAAAGTCAAGCAGAACAGAATCAAAATAGAGTCGCACTGAAGAAAACGACCTGGCAAAAAAAGCGTTGATTGTAATTTATGAAGTGTGCTTACCTGTCGACAGTTCAACGTCATGACTTGTCATGCGATCATAATGCCGACATTATTATTTACAATCGATAAATCTCTTACCAACGCAATATATCTTTCATTTTGGAACGAATAAATTCTAGGTGCTTTTCGTGCAAAATTATTCGTGTTTCAACTTACAACATGACTTCTATGGCGATGATGGTAATAATAATTGAAAATGAAAAGAACAATTTTGGAGCTAAATTTAGGCAATGACATTGCGGATGTACATACACATATCGATGTGAATAATTTTTGGAATGGTCCATAATCGTTTCTAAAGGATAATATTGTGTTCTGATTCTAAAAGTATAACTATTTTTACCTTAATTTATTACTATTTTTTTTTTTTTTGATTCGAATATTCTCGATTTAAAATCGTCCGTAAAATTGTCGATGCTCCTTCGATTATGTACTAATTTTCCAATTTAAAAATTTTTACTTCCGTTTTCCCAATAATTACTTAATTCTCTTCTAAGAAATTTATTCTCTATTACACTCCTTAAAGCGACCTATCAATTTTTAGGCTCAACAACGTATTCGAAATTCCATTGAATTCAATTCCTGTAATCTAAAATACTCAGTAAAATTGGCGATGCCCCTTTTTATGTCTAAAATTATCTAATACAACGAAAGCTAAAAGGTTCAAATCCTAGAAAATACCCGAAAAGTGTAAAGATAAACTCTTTAAGGCAAGGTTCCAATGGTTAAAACACATTATTCGAATAAATAAACCTGCAACAAATAATTTTCACTGGAAACCGAGTTAGGGATAAGCAAGGAGAAAACTACCCCCTTCTCTCCTTGAAAGTTCGATGCCGAGCAAGATCTAACTAGTCTCGGAGTCAAAAATTTAAGACGAAAAGGTGTTTGAAAAGAGAAATTTTATTCACGACTCCCAAAATCCACAAAGGTTTGTAGTACCAAAAAATAGTAATAATACTAATTAGCCGGATAAAAAACAAAAATTGAATTAATAAATATTCCTAAACAGTACGAGAGTATCTACAAATTTTGGCAGAAAATTTACAAAGTAATGATACTGGCTTAACTGAGAATAATTTGGCAGCACTGCCTACTTTCCTTCAGCTCAATAAGTAGAACTGCAAAATTTTTTATTTTTTTTTTATTTTTTATTTTTAGAGATGTTTACAACTACAACATAATAATAAGCAAATTTGAACAATAGTATTAATTAGCTTGAAAGGTTGTGGGGAGTAAACATCCAATGAAGTTCCTCCTGTTAGCGTGTGTTTCTGTTAAGCCTCAGTATTTTAGTAAATCACGCAACCAGTGACGCTTAAGTCTTCCATGGGTATTTCTAGGGAATGAAGTGGAGGATAGTTCTTAAACAAGAGGATTATTATGATTGAGGACACGGGAACGGAACTTTTTATAACGAGATACAGCCATGTCAAAAGCAAATGGGACTTTAAAATCACGATGAATAACAGTATTGCGAACATAAAAGGGGGCATCGACGATTGTACGGAGTATTTTTGATTGAAAGGATTGGATTCGACGGGAATTAGAAGGCTTAGTAGATCCACAGAGTTCTAGTCTGTTTGTCTATATGGGTTTCAGTAAGGTATTGTATATCAGTACTTTGCTGTCTATAGTAAGTTTGGAACGTTTGTCTAGAAGTCGAAGTAGTTTTAGGTAACGTCTTTTTAGTTCTTGTCTTTTAAATCTTGTATGTGGGTTCCATGTCAAGCGTTTGTCTAACTACAGTCCTAGGTACCGAGCTTCGGTGTGTTGAAGTATGGCACTGCCATTAAGGTATATGGGAGGGCATGACTCACGACGGAGAGTGAAAGTTACCTGGGTAGATATACGTTCAATGACTTTTATTCTCCATCTAGTAAACCAGTTCTGGAGGGTTTGGATTTGGATTTGGAGAGTTTCGGAAGCATGTTGGGGATTTTTGCTAGATGCAAGGCAGGCCGTATCATCGGCGTATGTAGCAAAGAAGATATTAGGGCAAATTGGGATATCGGATGTGTAAATATTGTAGAGGATGGGTCTAAGTATGCTACCCTGAGGAACCCCAGCCAATATCGGAGAGATATTGGAGAGTTCGTTGGATTCATTTACTTGGAAGTGTCGGTTGGAAAGGAATGATCTTAGGACTAGGAAATAGGTGGAACGAAGGAACCTCTTGAGTTTCCAGAGTAGACCCGGGTGCCAAACTCTATGAAAAGCTTGATAGCCCTATTCTAGTAGAATAGGGCTATGATCGGAGTTAAGATCTAGGAGTGAATTAACATTAATATTGGAGGAATTCATGGGACTAGTTATAAAGTAATCTAGAATGTCAGGAAGCTTAGATCTGGAAGTTGGCCATTAAGTGGGAGTCGTAGGAGAGATGACTTGGTAGGGAGAGGATGAAAGCACTTGGTTAAGAATAATCCCACGGGGATTGGAGACTCGACAGCCCCATTGTGGGTGCTTGGCGTTAAAGTCACCACCAGCAATGAATGAATTCCCAAGAGCTTGGAAAAATGACCTAAATTCAAGGGAGTTTATAGGTTTATTAGGAGCGCAATAGGTTGCGGCAATAGTTAAGGGGACAGGGGAGCAGTCAATTGATGTTGCGGTGGATTGAAGAAAATCTTCTGCAATATAGGAATGAAAAGAAAAGGATAAGGAATTTCTAATGAGGATAGCAGTGCCACCGTGGGCAGTATTGTCAGGGTGGTCGGTCCTGAACGTTATGTAGTCGCGTATGTAGAAGTTGGACCTGGACGTAAAGTGTGTTTCTGTAATGAGTACTACGTCTATTCGTTTGTCATGTAGTAATAAGTCAAGTTCTGGTCGTTTGGAACTCAGTCCATTAGCATTCCAAAGGAGGATTGTAAGGGAATTTGCTGTACAGGAAGACATTTATTTCTGAGCGGCGGACGTTAAAACTGACACAATGGACATTCTGCAAAATTTAGAACAAAAATTAGCCTTGAAAGGGCACTTTTTAGGTAGGGAACATTCCTTATGAAGGGCACTTTTTCGATGGCAAAGCGCAAATTTTGGAAGGCCAAGGAGCAGAAGATGAAACGGAGACCTTCAACATCGAAAAATGTTTAATATTTTTAACATTCTGTGAGATCCGGTTTTGGATGAAGAGGATCAGGATCTTAGTCCACGCCAGCGGCGTGCACTGATCTTGAATAGAATGTATGAAATTTGACAACGTCGATAGGATGAGAGTGCAAATGGCAGATAGACGCACATGATCATTCCGGATGTGTGCTTTGCGTCTACCACAAACCGAAGTACTCTTAAAACAAAAATCGGTACTACGGGAATCGGGGTGCCCCTTGGTATTAAAACACAATGTGCGGTTGCGGTCTCCGGAACACTGGTGGGAGATATTGGTCATTATCTGGGGCGCTGTCACTGCTTACGACGGTAGAGGCTTAAATAGGCCTCGCCACTAACACTTGCACTAATCAACTTGTAACTAGTTACTGACTGTAAACTGCCAGTAATTGTGGTGCGTTGATTAAGCGTAACTCAATCCCTATGGTCGTAGGCGACTCGTGGTTTTATGTTTAATGACAAATAAGTCAAGTTAAATAATATAATATTACTGTTGATTACCATTGAAATTGACGAGTAGTGAGTAAGAAGTCCTTGAAAGGCTCAGAAAAATAATACTTCACGGCTGTTCGGACATTGCAGATACTTGGATGCTCTTTAATGGTACATCACACCACCCCCACCCCCCACCCCCACTCAGTCAGACGACCACCTCAATCAGTGAGTTCCTGTAATTGATTTTTTTTTATCCCTAAAATAATAAAATACCTAAAAGGACATTATCTAGATACGGTCAATTATATCCAGAGGAGTACAACTGAGCCTTCCAGTACAGTTACGAATACACCTCCGATAAAAAAATTGAATAATATAATATGAATATTCATGTTATTAAGAATATCGATATAAATAATTGATATATTTTTATCAAGAAATTATTAACGATATAGTATCTAGTAACTTCAAAAAATTTTCCGCCACCACCAAGCAGTGGTATGAAACCATTTAGTACAAAGTATCATCAGTTATTTGCTAGACTTCATTTCGGTATTAATTCGCATATCGTGCATTTTATTCGAATAATATGTATGGTTCGTTGACCTGAACAACTGTTTACTGCCTTCTCATCAGAACTCACCCTCTGTAATCAAGCGCAATACTTGGAAAAATATTGTTGACAAATTTAGCATCGAATTCGTTGGCATACGAGATATTTGCCATAATCAATATGATGATGAGAGGATTAAAAAAAAAAAAATAACAACATTGACGGCAACATCACAAAGCTGACAATGCCCCAGCAACGACAACAACGACGACGATGATTCCGACGATTATGGTTGCGATAATTTTGATAAAGTCACCCACAACAGAGGACGACGAAAACAAATTTCAATAATAAGAAAAACTACACCATAAATCGGATCCGATTGCTTTATTTTTGAACAATAAGGCATCGATTTTCGTATAGATTTGTGAATGAACGAACGCATCCGAAAGCTTCGAAATTGTAGGATGGCTTAAAGGTTGGCTGTCGATTGAGTCCACAATTCGATGGATGATGATGACACTGATATTGTTGATTATTATTGTTTTATGTTTGTTGTATTTGTCCAGATCAGCTTTTTCGATAATTATATGCCGAAAATATGCACGCATCATTCGCCCAAAAGTTATTGGCATTCGTGCATAAATTTTTACAATTTAAATAGAATTTTTGTTTAAGTTTCAGTTTCAATTGCAGTTTATTGCCACAAAAACGATAAGCAATTATTCACTCAATGTCTGTCCGCAGTTTTGACAAATAAATGCCGACGCATACCTTACAGTATTGCCCCAAGTCGACCCAATCGTTCAATTTGTCTTCGTACTGCACCAACAGAATATTCCAGTAAATTGCGGATGTATGAACTCGTTCGTACTCGTATCCAACACTTTACGAAAAGGTAATGGAGCTCTGATATACTACATCCAAGAGTCCCTCTTTCCATAGTCTCCCCAAATAAATATACGTGTACGCGGCTGTATGTACACAACTGGAAAGATCGGAATCACTGAAAAGTGCTCCACTAGAATGGAATAGGGTCCGTCAATTTATTTCTTGTTGTGTTTATATTAATTTTACAGCAATTGTTTTTTTTTTTGTTTTTTTTGTGTGGGTGCCATAATTTTTTCCTTCCGTGATTTCTGATAAAATTTGCTTATTCATGAAACTTTTCGTACATTTGCAAAAATGCATAAATCACCACCGCGATATGAGGCCATTTGGCTAAGAAAATATACACCAGATCGAATTATCTAAATATTCGTATTACTAAACCACACAGAGTACAAATAGGAGCAAAGTTTACCCACCCACTCACTATGACTACGTAACAAATCAAAGCATGCAAATTTATTTTTTATTTACTCAGAATTTTTATCGCATTTTTTTTTATTAATTCCAATCAAGTTCGATTGGGTTCAATGGTTGGATCAGATACCATATTTTGAGGTATGCGTAATAATTATTCTGTCTAATCCCGTTGTTATTTTTTTTTAAATTAAATTTAATGCACATTAGACTAAAACAAATTGCCAACTAAACAAAAAAAGTTCAATGATTTCTTAAATTGTATAAATTTTCTTTTTTAGAGTAATTTCCAGTAACATTTGTACTGATATGTTAAATCTTAATGCCGCGGACAACTCAGGCCATTTGGCGATAACTACACGTAAAAGGGATTTTTGTAGTGCTTTACAGGAAACAGAACGCCAAAATTTGGAGCACCAATGATACTTGAAAGTTTTTTATAAGCTTCGTGAACTTGCAACTTTGACTTACAAAAAGTTGTCACAAGCCTATAAAAAATATTTCATATCAAGAGTACAAGTATTTCGGCGGCATTGGGAAATTTTTTGGGCTAAGAGAAAGTGTAAAGCGAACCTTGCTCGGGAAGGCCTTTAACATTGCATCTCCTGATGAAAATATGAGGCTCTTGTAAGGTCAGACCATCAACTATCATTAAAGGTCTTTAAAAGTCTCAAAAAAAAGGCTTCCTGGCGTCAGACAATTTTTAGATTTCTGTGGTACCTTATTCACCTGATCTAAGCCCGTTTGCCATTTTTTATCCCCCTATTAACCTGATCTAAGCCCTCCTTTTCAACTAATCTTAGTTCATGTAGATTTTGTTTATTTTACAAGATCGAAACACCTCTTGAAAGGACGTCACTCTATACTAAACGTTCGGACACTAAGACCGTCGCTCAATGAGAGTATCTATAAAATGTTTCATTAATAGAAAACTATAAATTTATCAATGGATTTGATTCGACGGGAATTAGAACACTTAGCAGAGTCTCATAGTTTGAGTCAGTAAGTCAATATTGGTTTTAGTTGAGAATTGTATAAAAATACTGTTCTATCTATTGTAAATTTCAGTCTTGTATGTATGGATTCTGTGTGAAACGTTTGTCTAAGCTCAGTACTAGGCATCGAACCTAATTGTCTTACGGTATTTCACTGTCATTAAGATATAAGAGGTCTGTTCAAAAAGTATCGCGATTATTTATTTATTCATGAATATCTATTTCGTCTCTTTCAAAGTAATCCCCACCAATCCTCGAAGCACTTCAAAAAATCATTTTTTGTGATCTTGTTCAGCTTTTCGGTCTTGGCTCGTGCGGCAGCTTCCTTCGGGATGATTGAGCTTTGGTTTCCACGTCATAACCATAAACCCATGATTCGTCACCAGTTATGGCCCTCTTGAGCAAATTTGGGTCATCGCGGACAGAGTCCTACAGCTCCTTAGCAATGTTAATGCGATGCTGTTTTTGGTCGAAATTGAGCAAATTTGGTACGAATTTCGCGGCGACCCGTCTCACGCTAAATCATTGGTAAAAATCGAATGCCACGAGCTCATCAATATGTTCAAGTTCTCAGCAACTTCTCTAATGGTGATTCGACGATTGGATAATTCTATTTTCTTCACTTAATCAATGTTTTCGTCTGTTTTTGACTTGTTTGGACGTCCGGCACGCTTTTCGTCGATCACATCTTCTCGGCCCTCTGAGAACATTTTGTACCACCGACAAACGTTGCTTCGGTCCAAGGTAGCTTCACTGTATGCCACAGTCAACATTTAGAATGCGTCAGCGCAATTAATTTTGTTTTTCACACAAAATTTGATACAGATTCTTTGATCCATTTTTTGGAATGGGCAAAAATCGAAGACGAGCCAAAACACGTGCAAGCAAATCAGCTGTGAAAAATTAACTGAACATTCAAAATGGCCGAACTTGTCAGAATAAGTGAGACATATGAGGACCAACATAATGTCACAAAAAAAAAACGTAACCCGCGGAAATTCAAAATTCGCGATACTTTTTGAACAGACCTCGTATGCGAGGATACGGTTTGCGGTGAAGAGTAAATGTTACATAGACACTTTTGTGTTCGTTCATTTTTATTGATCAGTTAGGAAACTAGTTCTAGAAGACATCCATAAATTTGTGAAATATTTTTTAAAAAATTTCTCAAAGTTTTTTCCAAATTAATTGTTTATTATTCTAACTCAAAATAATTACAAATCTATCTTTTAGCATCAAACTACTTGTAATCTACTTAAAAATGGGCTTGTTAAAAATTTCTATTTATCGAGGAAGGGAAACACAAAATTTTCTTTTAAAAAGAAAAAAAATAAATTAATCGTTCGCATTTCTAAAAAAAAAACGCCTGATAAAAAAAATTACCTTTACCTACTTGAATTTAAGATCAAAAATGGATTTTGATAAATAATAAACTTCCGGTACGTACTGATATGAATTGAATTTTCGATAAAGTGCACTTATTGTAAATAGTTCGATGTAAAAAATAGATAACGATGAGATTATGTCAAAAAATTCCTAAGTAGTATTACGTTTATCTAACATAAATCTGGGATTAACCTAGTTCAATTTATTAGAAAAAAAGAGCCGGCATTTTATAAAATGAACAAATTTCAAAGCCTTTGAATAAGTGCGATTAATATACTTGAAGTATTGTTGAGGTACAATAAATTAAAATTCCAGTGGGTCTCAATAAAGCTTTCTCCTCTTACCGTTTGTGAAAACAGACATTGACTTTCAAAAAATTAACAAAAATAAAATCAAATCAAACCAAAAAAAAAAACAACAACAACAACATAATTACAACATTTTGTTTTTGATGTACTAGACGGAACGAATTTCAATACATAATAATACCTTGGTGATTGGGCTCAAATCAATTAATTTGAATTATTACTTCATGAATTAAATAAATTTCTTAATTTACCTTATTTATCAATACAATAGACATAATTAAGTTGTTTGAGGTGTGAAAAATTATTTTTTAAATTTTTTTTTAATAAATAATATAAAAAATGGAATATTTTTGTAATCTAAAAAAAAAATATTATTCAAAAAAATAATAATAAAATAAACACAATAAACGAATGAACGGGTTCATTCTAGGATAAAAATTTTAATTACGATTGCCATCAGGTAAAAATGCAAAATGCACGAATCTAACAACTTTTCTAATATTTGAGTCTATACCTAGGATAGAGTCCTGTTTATGCATATCCGAATCGTATTCGATGTATTCAAATAGAAAATTCACTTCAAGGTTTAGTCAGTTTTTCTGCGTTTCGAAAATAAATTCGTTAGTTAATCTCATAGTCGAATCGCAGAGCAACATTTCATGAAACTCGAATGTATGTTTAAAAAAAATTAAAATAAAATATAAAATAATAATGTTAAAAGAAGAATTGAAGAAAAAAAAATTGTTTATTCACACTCTAGTTCAGGAGGGAGGGAGGGAAGGTATCATTGCTGAATGGATACGAGTTCATACTACCATGGTTGTTAGTGAATGGACATAACATTGGTCAGTCTAGTTTTATTTCTGAGCTTTTTGTGAAACTAACATGCTTACTTAGCTGGTTAGATTCGATAGGAGTTCTCTAGGTTCACCTAGCTAAACAAAACAAAACAAAAAAAACAAACAAAAAAACAGGTATATGGGACGACTATGTCTCTAGGTCTTATCTAGCTCAAAACGATGTGGGTGCTTTCCAGTTTGCACATTATCTGGCAAGAGTTAGAGACAGAGAAAGTTCACGAAACTCTTGTTAAAATTTCAGAATATGTTTTTAAACATTTTGTTTTATAAAATCAAAAAAAATATAAAAAAACCTGCGTCAATGATATACTTTTTTTCTTTATTACGTTTGTTTGGGGCCATATTCAATTTGTACAGTCAACATACACGCTACGCTACCGGGTAAGACCATAACGCGAATAGAGTTTTTCTAACATTTTTGGTAAAACTTATTGTATTCTAGATGGTTTCGACGAAGGAGCTGTATGGAATTGAATGTGGATACTTTTTACTTTATTGGCGCCACCGGCTATTATGACCACCGCCAAAGATTAAAGGTGCATCTACCAGGATAATCTAAGGCTTTTGACCATCAAGACCTGGTTTTGTTTATGTTTCAGAATGTATCAGTGTAAAGTTTGTGGGCTTTTTCATCTTTGGTTACACCTTCACATTTTCACGATTCTCAGTCTCTAACAACCAACACCTTATTTTCAGTTGTACCTTCGGGGAAAGAAATTATTCGTTATAGTATCCGGGCAGAAGTGTTTCGTGTTTTTGCAAGTTCACGTGCATTTTCTATCTAGTCATATGGGCTATTCCATTGCGTTTGAATAGTTCAATTGAGAACAAACACGTTTGGCTAAAGTGCAGCTACCATGTGTAGAGTGTGTTGCAATTTTTTCCGTGCCTTTTTTTTTTACAAAGAACATAAATCCGTAGAACACACGGAAAAAGGTATTTCATGAGAATCTATTTTGACGATGTAGATAAGCATGATGATGAGGGTGATGATGATGATGATGGTCATGATCGTGATGATGTTGATAAAGCTGGATACGATACGATACCTGAAGCGGTAATGGTAGCCTGTTAGCGGCAATGAATATTCTATCTCTATGACTAGAGTATGTGCTGCTGAATTCCAAAGGAGTGAGTAGTCCTTTTATAACATTTTCGAGTATCTCTACAAAATAACGTCGCGGCGCGTACATCTTTTTGTTTCGATACACAGTCTTTGAAGTAGCATCTCCATACAAGCTGTCTGCCACTCAGCCCAACTGCCCCATTCACAGATATCTCATTTGAATCCAGTTGGCTGTGGAAATTTTCACATTGTTAAACTGGCTAAAGTTACACGTTGAAAAAGTTTTTTTTTTTTTTTTATTTGGAACCTATTGAAATCTTTGCCTTTTATTCAAAGGTAATACAGGAGAATTTGTTGAAGATGAACAACATTTATGCACTTTCGTTAAAAATTTGCATGTTAACATTCCATACCGGATTTTCTGCAATAGAATATCATACGTACTAAATATAAAAATAAAAATACTAAAATAATATTAATTAATGCTTGTTAATAATTTATTTCTTAAAAGTGTTTTTTTTTTCACATGTACATAAGCATAAAAGTTTGTATATGTGTTTATAGGTATTATTAAAGATGCTAGCACATATTATGCTCAATTTTTTCTGAAAGATATCCTTAAGTTGTTATTAAATTATAAGTAGAGAAAAATTATTATAAATTTATTTAATATTTTATATTGATTCTTTTGAAAATTAAAGTATTAAGCTTTCAATAATTTTGAACAGTAATTGACTTAAACGAGGTGCGACAGAAAAGTAATAAGACTGGGGTCATTGAAATATATTTGACAAATCAGTAAGGCTTATATGTTAGTCCATGCTAGAAGTGCAATAAAGTTTTAACCTATTCCGATAACTACGCGACCATTTAGAGCATGATAAGTGAACATGTTCATTACGACAAAGGGAACCGAACAATTTGGAGTAATGATAAGCTTTGAAAGTTTTTGTTAACCTTCTTGAATCTTCGAGTTTAACTTAGGAAAAGGTACAACGAGTCTCTGGAAAAACTCTTTTCCAAAAAGCACAATTAGTTTTCGATGTTCGGGGAAATGTGTACCTTTTGGGGAGTCTCCAGGATAAAACTGCCAATATAGTTTTTATAAAAATGAAAGCCCTGAAATATGTAAAAAAAATATCCTTTGCGTCAGATCGAACATTGTAATTGTATACGAGGTCTGTTTTGAATTTCCGCGGGTTGCGTATATTCGATTTTCGTTTTTTTGTGGCGTAATGTTGGTACTCATGTCTCTCACTTATGCCGACAAGTTTGGCCAAAAACAACACACTAATAATGCCTCAGCCACCGCATTCCCCAGATCTGGCCTCCAGTGACTTTTTCTTGTTCCCGAAACAGATTCTTTGATCCATTTTTTGGAATGGGCACAAATCGAAGACTAGCCAAAACACGTGCAACCAAAGCAGCTGTCAAAAATTAACTGAACATTTAAAATGGCCGAAGTTATCGGCATAAGTGAGACACATGAGTGCCAATATAACGCCACAAAAAATATAACATGAGTGGCAATATAACGCCACGAAAATCGAATGTACGTTACCTGCGGAAATTCAAAAATTCGCGATACTTTTTGAACAGACCTCTTACAATTGGATGCTTGGCTATGAAAGGGCCTCCAGTCACCAAGGTTTTTTTCGTCAACAAGGGTTTTTCGGAAAAGGAATTCCTGTAATTTTCCAACTCCCGTGTTCATCTGATCATAGTCCATGTGATTTTTTTTGACCCCTTTCAAAATGTACATTAACACCGTCTAGACGTGCATCACAAGTTGCAATTCAGTCCGATGATGCCGCGACCCTAAGAAAATTTAACCTCGAAATTTGGAGCAACAAGGAGCCGTTTGAGTTAAGCTTGGATAATTTGCCAGTTTGACTTATAAAAGGTTATAACGAACCTATAGAAAATATTCATTACCAAGAGCATACGTTTTCGGTACCATAAAGAATTTTGGAAAGTCGAGAATCATTGAAAAAAGACCCTTGCTCAGGAAGACCTTCAACATAAAAAACTGACGAAAATGAGGAACGAGTGAGGACTTTTGTAAGGTCAAACTATGGTTTGGGAATATTCATTCACATGCTCAGAAATAGGATCCTTTGAATCTGATCAAACATTAGATACACTTTGATGCTTTACCATGACTTCGACCCAGCTATCTCCACCAACGATTTTTGTCGTAAAAATAAATTTCTAAAATTCCCTAGCCCCACTTTCTAATTTGATCACTATCCGTGCAATTTTTTTTTTATTTCTCAAGATAAAAAACATTTTAAAATACGTTGTCTTAATACTATCGATAAAATCCGCAGGAGTGTAAGTGAGCAGCTGAAGGCTATTCGAGTTCAATTCTTCCACCACTCTTACAGGGAGTAGTAACAACGCCCCAATGATGTATAGCTGCCCAAGGAAACTACATTTATGCAACAAAAAAAACAGTCTCATCATAGTTTTACCTCGGAAATACCTTAACGATAAACTATATTTACCAATAAAAACTTAAGTATAAGAAATTTGATATTATATATTTTTCGCTATATTTTTTGTTTAAACTAATGAATTTTTTTAATATATATTTATTTCTATTTAATAGTTTTAATATAATCTAAAAATATCAAAATCTTGGAATTTCCAAATTTTTTCCACTCCCACAAAAGTGATTCTGATTTTTCATCGAATAGTATTTTAGAAATTAACAAGCGATGCTCAGTGTTTTTGCCAAAAACCTAACAAGAAAAATTATTCTTAAAAAAAAATAGTATAAAAACTCCTCCTTGTTTCTTAGAGCAACATATAAAATATAAATTGTTTGTTGAAATGTTCTTACTTATTTTCCACTTGTACAGCAAAATTCTAAAAAAAAAACTCTTACCGACACTACACGTATACGGAAAATCTTTGCTTTAAGGTTTCTTGTTTTGGTAAATAAAACTCTTAATTATAACTAAATAGCCAACTTGGTATTTGAAGATCTATTTTATTAATGGATATAAAAGCGAAAACTACAAAAGACTAAGTATAACCAACCATCAAGTGAAGTTTTGGGAAGAAAAAAGAAACAGAAACACAAACGAGCCCCATAAAATGAACTTCTATCAAACAAATGTTTCATTACCTTTACTATAATTATAGTCGTATTTTTTTTCTATTGAATTGTTTAACATTTTTGTGTTACTAATTATATTTAAACAAGAAACTCATTTTCTTTAAATTTTTAATGCTCTGAAAATTGCTTACAATTCGAGTACATTTTTTCGGTTTCAGTGACTTTTGAACTTTTTGTAATAGGCGTAGTAAGAATCTGTAACTGAAATATGTAATTATCCCCCCATTTTGTTATTTTCTTTTATCTGCAATCACTTTCTCAACTGTGCTCATCTTCAATGTAAAAGTTTAATTTGAATTTTATTATAAAAAAATTTCTTAAAGTCAATTCATGGCGGTATAGTCGAAAATTAACATTTTCTAATTGTCTATTTTCACCAGTAAATTCGGTTTCTATCTTTGCTATAATACGCTCAATATTTGCTTCGAAAAAATGATTATCTAGCGTGCAGTTGAGAATTTATTTGAAACAACACCTCAAAATTTTGTTTATTGACCAAAAAGTTTTACAGGAGATATTGTAGTGTCAATTGCCCAACGATTTGATGCCGTTCAACTTATATTTTGTAAGCTACGCAAAAGAATACATTTATTTAGATAAAAATTTAGAAAACTTGAGAGCATCTAAATCTAACATTAGTCAATTAATTACCGAAATAAGTTATCAAAAATTGCCTCAAAAGTATCAAGTCCTTGAAAAAGTCTCATGCCAATCAATTGAAAATTGTTATAATTTATACATAATGCCAAAATTTATTAAATAGAATTAATTTAAAACTCAATTAATATCAAAATGTTAAATAGGTATTGTTAAACTTTACTTTCCAAAGTATAAATTGGATAGCTCTTTATACGGAAAAAAACCCATAAACAAATTTTGACAGGTGACAGCTGGTTTGACAGCTAATCTATTGATTGTTAAGTAAAACGCAAATTATTAATAATTAATCTGAATTTATTTGGTCGCCTTAAAAATAGTCTTCATTTAAAGCAAATTCTTCTTTATGGCTTCAATGTACTCAAAAAAATTTTCGTAATTTCAGCGTCGGGAACAGAAAAATCAAAACAATTCAATCCGTTTAACGTCTTAAAATATTCAGATAATATTGCTTATTAACGGTTTGCCTGTCCGGAAGAAATTTGAAGTCAACAACACTTCAATTTTTGAGCGACTTTGTTGAGTTTTCTTTACAATTTCAGCTCGTAATAGAAGCGCCCATTCAACAGCTTGTTGGATGTCAAACTCAGAAATCTTTTCTATTCGTTATTGCCAGGTGTATAAGCTTAAATCCGCTTTTTTTTAGTCAAAAAAAAACATGTTTTTTTTTCATAGAAAGCAAAAATAAATTTATTCAAAGTAAATACAATAAATCGCTAGCTACACATTTTTCCCATCTCTCGGGCAATTTGTGGATACCACGCCAAAAAAATTCATTCTCTTTTGAGGCAAACCACTCATCAAGCCATTTTCGGACGTCTTCGTAAGAATCGAAGTGCTGCTCAGCGAGCGCATGGCCCATTGACGAAAACAGGTAGTAGTCGGAAGGTGCCAGATCTGGTGAATAATCGGGGTGGGTTAGCACCTCCCAGTTGAGTATCACCAAGTAGTTTCGGATCATTTTTGACGTGTGCGTTGGTCTGTTGTCATCAGATTGTCTTGTCATTGTTGATAATCCGTCCTTTTTTCATGTAGAGCACGGTGCAATTTAATCAGTTGTTGGTGGTAGCGTTGGGCATTGACAGTTTCACCAGGTTTCAACATTTCATAGTAGACGATACTCTACTGATCCCACCAAACGTACAGCATCGTCTTCCGTCCTAAGCGATTTGGTCTTGGGGAAGATGTGGATGGTTGGCCGGGATCAACCCACGACTTATTGCGTTTAGAATTCTCAAAATATATTCACTTTTCATCGCCTGTCCCAATCCGATGCAGGAATGACTTTATTTTTTGTCTGGCGAGCAAAATTTCGCATGTGTTTTGGCGTCGCTCCATCTGCCTATCGTTCAATTTATGCGGCACCCATTTTCTGATATTTTCAATCTTCCCCATAGCACGCAGATGCATGGAAATGGCTGGTTGAGTAACATCCAATTGCTCCGTGAGCATTTTTTGCGATTGGGTATCGTCTTCGTCTAAAAGAGCCTGCAATTGATGGCCCTCAACCTTCCTAGGCCGATTTTCACGCTTCTTGTCCCACAAGTCAAAATTGCCGTCTTTAGACCTACGAAACCAATCTCGGCACGTTGTTTCCGATAAAGCACTGTCACCATAGGCCTCCATAAGCATTCGATGCGATTCGGTAGCTGATTTTTTCAAATTGAAGCAGAAAACAGAGCTTCCCGCATAGGCTCTTTTTCTGGCACAAAACTAGACATGATTACCAAAGGAAAATGTATGTTGTTATACGAAATTGCTGACAATGTGCACTTATTAATGTTGACAGATGTCTAACTCATAAAAAAAAGTATGGCGTGTCCATGGTAGCTCACGCCATCTATGACCAAACAGCGAATTTAAGCTTATACACCTGGTATATGTTTCATGAAAGTGAAGTCAAAATAGCCTAGTTTTAGCATGTCTTCAGCAAATTTCTGAAGAAAATTCTTAGAAGCATTTTCTTTACGTTATCGATGTGTTTAACCGCTTTTCGGCCATTTTTGACTGCTGTGTACTTCTTGTGCTTTTTCAATATAGTTAACTCTATCGTGGGCAAAACAAAATTCCAAGCATTTTATTTGTTTGATTATTTTGTCCATTGACTAACAAACCCAACAGCTGTTCACCAACAATTTGGCAGATCGTCCAAAAACTCAACGTGACAATTAGATAAAGTACCAACTTAACAGCAAAACAATTTTTTCTTTTTCATTTCTTTCACGCGAACTTTTTAAATGAACAATTTTTACTATATTTTTTAGTCAGAATGTACATATTAATTGTTATCTGTTTTAATTATAAATTTCAGAAAATATATTCTATAATTTTCTTAAAACTTATTATTTATGCGTAATTTACATAGTAAAATATTTATTATTTTAAAAGAATCCTAATTAAAATATTTTTTCCCACCACAAGACATCATTACTTATGAAATATGAATCCTAATTGGAATTTTTATTATAGTTTAACTGTTGTATTCTTAAAACAAATATTAATAAAATCATTCCCAAAATAATGATTACTTATATTTTTCGTAATAATTTTTTAACGTTAATTTGTTTGCTTTTTGTAATTGAAAATGTCTTGAGTTAATTTATTACAAAAAAAATGTTATTAAAAGTATAAAAGATGTTTTTTTTTATTTCCGTTAAATAAGCTTTTCCAAATGAAAAAAAATCATAAAAATCTCTTAAATTTATAAGCAATAAAAATCATAAAAATCTCTTAAATTTATAAGCTTTGGCTGTAAAAGCAATAATTTATAAAAATATCTTAGTTAATCTTGAAGATATTTAAAAGATTCAAATTTAAATTGGAATTAACGGTAATAAATGTGGTATAAATTTTAACTAAAATCTTTGCATCTGATTAGCTTCTTTTTAGATATTATCAATAAATATATGTACTAACTAATATTATTCACAATAACTAACTAAATAATTCCATTTAAATATGGTAGTATACTGAACATTTGTGCAATTGCTCATAAATCTTTTTGTAAGATTGTAAATTTTCAAATCTGAACATGATCCATAATTGATTGTCTAGCTTATATGTATTATCAGGTATAAATTAACTAGAAAAAAAGAAGAAGAAAAAACTTCTAAATATTCGCTCAAAAACTAATCCTCAGAAATTAATGCAAGTACAATAGTTACCATAGGTATCTCAGAGGGGGGCAATATATGGTATATTTTTTTTGTAAGTGGTACAACTATGAGAAAGGTAGATATATTTTTATAATACATAAAACCCACGCAATTATTATGCTCGTATTTACAACGTTTCATGCTGTTTTTATCTCAAACTTTCTCTGCAATTTCAAAATAAATTTCTCCAAATATAAGAAATTATGATCCAAACAAATTCTATGCAATATATTCTATTGAAGTTAAAGTTTTTACTTAATAAAATTAATGAGATTTGATTTTGAATTATTTTCTCTTCTTCATCGTAAATCTATTTTCAATGTAATTTTTTCTACATTCATTCAAACGCCTCATCTTTTCAGTGCAATTTTATGTTATATTGTTTCTCGTATAAACATTTTTTGTTTTTGCCTAAACCCAGAAGTGAAATTGATACTGGACTTCTATATACACGTATATTCGGAGAATATGGAGTAAATAAATATATGCATATAGAGGGTTTTTTTTTCTATAAAAACACATATGTACACATTTCACTATAATTTTCTAATATAAATTCAACGAGTGTGAACCTCATAAATCAAATGGCATCTGATCTAACAAACACTTAGGGGTTAATGTTAAACGGTTCACCTGTAAAATTAAATATGTACACCTGAATAGAAGTAGTATCTATGTGAGTATCTAGACTAGAGAATCTCTTTCGGAAATCTATCTTTGCGTGTCACTTAATACCATACAAACCAAAGCCGTTGCGCCGTTCAATTGAGCATCATTGTGGGAAAAGGTAAATTTCCGCTTTTATTGCATAAATTAATTTTAATTGGAAGGGTAGAAAAAACTACTATTAAATGAGTGTGGGAACAAGTGAATTTTTTTTTTATTCATCAGTTGCTATCCGTATTCGGTATTTTTTTCTCTTCATTTCATTCCTTAAGATACATATTTTAAAGCTTAAACTAATTTCGAGATTAAAAAAAAAATTGACTATGTTATACAGAAGAATTTCTATTTAGTTTAGAAGAAAAACAAAATTAACATTTTTAAAATTCTATTTGATTTTTTCCAAAAATTTATCAGACCTTTTTATGACTAGAAAAAGAATTCATTTTTTAATGTTCCCTCTGTAGATATTCTAATTAGCTTCGGAAAATTATACTCGTATAAAATGTTGATTAAATTGATAAAAAGGTTTTCAGTACATAATTTTGTAATTTTTTTTAATCAAGAAAATACTCATGTGAACCAGAATTATAACTATTATAATTGAAATTGTATAGACTATCAATTTTGTGGAAAAATATCTGTTTTACCATGTATTACTTCTTTAGTTTACCATATTTTATTTCATATTTTGGGTTGTTTCAACAAAAAATTAACGCATTCAAAGTGTAAAAATTGTTGATTCTACCGGAGCTGCATTTATCACTTGATGCTACCGTCAACAGGCAAAATTTTGGTAAATATGAGGCTCTGAAAAACTGCAAGGATACTGTGGTAAAGCCACTTGTTATACAATGGCCTGAACTTGAAGGTTTTCATCTGAAATATTTTCATTTTTAACCAGATGGCGCCATAATTGAGGGAAAAATTCCAAGAATGCGTAATTTTGAGTTTTTCCAATACTTCATAATAAATCATTTTTACATAGGCCACCTTCAACCTTAAGGAGATTTAAAAAGCAACATCCGTCAATGAATTATAGCCCGAAATGAGTAAACAAATTACTAACCATAACCTTAAAAAGATAAAAAAATCTATTTAAATGGTCCGAGGTCTGTTCAAAAAGTATCGCGAATTTTGTGTTTTTTTCAAAAATTATTTATTTATTCATGAATATCTATTTGGTTCCCTTCAAAGTAATCCCCACCAGATATTATACACTTGTGCCAACGTTTTTTCCAATCCTCGAAGCACTTCGAAAAATCTTTTTTTGTGATCTTGTTGAGCTCCTCCTTCGATGCCGTCTTTATCTCCTCAATCATAGTGTAGCGTCGTCCATTCATTGGGCTCTTCAGTTTCGGGAACAAGAAAAAGTCACAGGGGGCCAGATCTGGGGAATACGGTAGCTGCGGCATTATTAGTATGTTGTTTTTGGCCAAAAATGGCGAAGCCAATTTTTGTTCTTCCACAAATCCGGGCGTTTCTGGCGGATTGCTTAACGGAACTTGCGCATAACTTGCAGGCAATATTCCTTATTGACCGTTCTACCATGTGGCAAGAACTCATGATGCACCACGCCCCTGCAATCGAAGAAAACTGTAAGCAAAACCCTTCACATTCGGCCGTATTTGGCCCTTTTTTCATAACCATAAACCTATGATTCGTCACCAGTTATGACCCTCTGGAGCCAATTTGGGTCGTCGCAAAAATCGAAGGCGAGTGAGAACACGTGCAAGCAAAGCAGCTTTTAAAAATTGACTTATCGGCATAAGTGAGAGATATGAGTACCAACATAACGCTACAAAAAATCAAAAATCGAATATACGTAACCCGCAAAAATTCAAAATTTGCGATACTTTTTGTACTAACCTCGTATAATGGCAAAGGTTAATGACTAAAAAATATTAGCTATCAAAGCACAATTTAGATATTTCCGTATATTCTACTCAAAAGTTTCTAGCTCTTATATCTACTAACATTCGACCACAAGAAAATTTAATACTTTTTTATACTATTGATACTTTATTTAAGAATCAATTTTGGAGGCATCTTAAAAAAAATCTTTTTAATTACTTGAAGTCCTTGTAAAATATTCACTTTAAGAGTGGTTGAATTTTTTGTAACATAATATAATCGATTTTTTTAGGAAATTAAAGAGAGAACTTGGAGGAGGAGTATTGGTACTAGGAGCTCCTATTCAAAATTAATTCTGGATTAAGTCGGAATCGTTTTGAATATGGAATATAATATATTGCACATGACAAATGTGGCATGAAGGATGTGATTGGTTATCGAAGAGTGCGGTACGCTCAATCGGAATTCGGAAAAGCTTCGTTGTCCAGATGGTTGTTGAATAGACTAGCTTTTCGTTATCAAATTAGATTTTATAGTGAACCCCCCCCCCTCTTATTTTCAAGAATACTATATGACCGGGAACTTAATGCAACTTACCAGGTGTATAAGCTTAAATCCGCTGTTTGGTCATAGATGGCGTGAGTGAGCGTATTAAGCTACCATGGGCACGCCATCTTTTTTTTAATGAGTTTGACATCTGTCAACATTAATCAGTGCACATTGTCAGTAATTTCGTACAACAACACACATTTTTCCTTTGGTAATCATGTCTAGTTTTGTGCCAGAAAAAGATCATATGCGGGAAGCTCTGGTTTTCTGCTTCAATTTGCAGAAATCGGCTGCCGAATCGCATCGAATGCTTATGGAGGCCTATGGTGACAGTGCTTTATCGGAAACAACGTGCTGAGATTGGTTTCGTCGGTTCAAAGACGTCAATTTTGATTTGTGGGACAAGAAGCGTGAAAATCGGCCTGGGAAGGTTGAGGTCCATCAATTGCAGGCTCTTTTGGACGAAGACAATACCCAATCGGAAAAAATGCTCACGGAGCAATTGGGTGTTACTCAACCAGCCATTTCCATTCGTCTGCGTGCTATGGGGAAGATTAAAAATATCGGAAAATGGGTGCCGCATATATTGAACGATAGGCAGATGGAGCGACACCAAAACACATGCGAAATCTTGCTTGCCAGACAAAAAAGAAAGTCGTTCATGCAATGGATTGTGACAGGCGATCAAAAGTGGATATACTGATATTTCGAGAATCCTAAACGCAAGAAATCGTGGGTTGATCCCGGCCAACCATCAACATCTTCCCCAAGACCAAATCGCTTCGGATGGAAGACGATGCTGTACGTTTGGTGGGATCAGTAGAGTATCGTCTACTATGAAATGTTGAAACCTGGTGAACTGTCAATGCCCAACAACTGATTAAATTGCACCGTGCTCTACATGAAAAAAGAACGGATTATCAACAATGACAAGACAATCTGATGACAACAGACCATCGCACACGTCAAAAATGATCCGAAACTACTTAGTGATACTCAACTGGGAGGTGCTAACCCACCCCGATTATTCACCAGACCTGGCCCCTTCCGACTACCACCTGTTTTCGTCGATGGGCCATGCGCTCGCTGAGCAGCACTTCGATTCTTACGAAGACGTCCGAAAATGGCTTAATGAGTGGTTTGCCTCGAAAGAGAAGGAATTTTTTTGGCGTGGTATTCACAATTTCCCCGAGAGATGGGAAAAATGTGTAGCTAGCGATTTATTTACTTTGAATAAATTTGTTTTTGCTTTCTATGAAAAAAACATGTGTTTTTTTGACTCAAAAAAACAGCGGATTTAAGCTTATACATCTGGTAAAGTTTTAGTTGTTGTTCAGTTACCAATACCGAATGTTATCAATAACCGGGTCATCTGAAAGAGCTACGAATTGCTTCCAAGGCTACAATACTATGGGCAAAAATTTGTACATTATAAGATTTGATAAAATTCATTGCATTCTCAACTGCCATAGAAAGAAAAACTTCTATTTGTTAAGTTTCCACACTTGATTTCGCGATGTTCACCGATAGTGGTGTATTGGAAATTAAAAGAAAATTTTTACCAAAAATTTTATTAATAAAACTGCAGAAAAAATAAATCAAAACTAAATTAAATTAAATGTTTAGAGATAGTTATAAATTCACTATAAATTTCGAACATTTTCATTTTCGATAAATATTCAATAATGATAGGATATCTATTGTCAGTAAACAAGATTATTCGTAAAAATTTCAACTCTAAAATACAAAATATATACGAGCATTTTCACATAATTTATGTACATTTTTTTTGTTGGTTGTTGTTCAAGTAACCCTTATAAATGATAAATAATATAAGATACTCTTACCTAAGCTAAATAGTATACCAAACAGAAAATGAATTTACCTTGAAAGTTTTTGTTTTCATAAACAAATTCATTTCAATTCAATAAATTTTCCTATGTACGCTTCGATGGCTATGAAAGAATATTTCCAGTAACAAAAAAAAAAAATAAACAAAGATATAAAATTATCTAAACTGAGTAGAGTGGACTAGACAGGTATTTTCCTAAGTAAACCCTAAACTTGTACAAAACAAAAGTCTAAATACCATTTCAAATAATAAATTACAAAGTAAAAAACAAAAAAAAAAACAAAATACGGAAAGTCTTCGAACAAAATCGGGAGATTTTATTCAGTATTGTTGTGGAAGTAACCCTTTACAGCATTACTTTAGAGTTGTTGGAGGGGTGGTTTTGTAATATTCAAGTTCCTTCGGGACCAATTAAAGGTGCAGTCATTTTCACGGATAGAATCTCTTCAAATAGATATTTCAGTGCTCTATAAAACCAAAACTTGTTCAAATTTATAACTGCTTCGAGAATTCTTACAACTACTTACGAAAATCCGTTCATAAAAATAGAAGAAGAAAAAATAAAGGAAAAAGTTGAACATAATTTAAAGGAATCTAATTACGAGATAAAGACAATTTCGATGGAATATACAGATCCTTTTAGTGGGGAGGAAAATTTTGTGTTGAATTTAATAAGATTGTTTTTGGTTAAAAAAAATTGTTAATTTTTTTTGAGCTAGGAGGGGGACAGAGGGTGACCAAAGAATATTGTATAAGACAATTACTTGCAAATGTATTCTGCTTAAGGCATTTCTATTGAGTTCATAAAGTTCATGTTGAAATGATTAAATTTTCATTGTTTTTTTTACTTTAACCTTTTTATAGAAAATTTAAGGACTTTTATTTAACTTATTCACTATTAAATTACAATAACGTTTTATAGCTACATTAAGCTACAATTCATATTATAAAGTATCTTTGGAATAGAAAGAATAAATAAATTTCCTTATTTTTTTATTATTTTTGTGACAGGAACAAAAATTTACAGCACCAATTGCCATTATAAGAATTGAGAATTTTAGAAAACAGCAGGACACATATATTAGATATGTCATTTTTAGAAGAAAGGAAATAGATATATTGGTATCAGAAATTTTTTTTGCCTTTTTATTTCTTCGTTTATAATAGGATATACACTGCCCGACAACTGTTTGGAATCACCAACAGTCTTATGATTATTTTTGTTTTCGTTCAAGATGGATTGAAATTGACTTTTTTTTAATCAAGAAAATTTTATTTTTCAATTTATTTGTACGACAACTGCTTAAGTCCATTAGTCATTCTTCAAGATATTTTTCCTTTAGAGAAATTAGATATTAACTATGGAGAATCCTTAAAATCGTGTGTAATTTTTTGAATTATTTGTAAAATTATGGCAAATACGAGGTTTGTTCAAAAAGTATGGCGAATTTTGTGTTTTTTCAAAAATTATTTATTTATTCATGAATATCTATTTTGTCCTCTTCAAAGTAATTCCCACCAGATATTATATACTTGTGCCAACGTTTTTTCCAATCTTCCAAGCACTTCAAAAAATCATTTTTTTTTATTTTGTTCAGCTCCTCCTTCAATGTTGTCTTTATCTCCTCAATCGTAGCTTAGCGTCGTCCTTTCATGGAGCTCTTCACAGGGCGGCCAGATCTGGGGAATATGGTGGCTGCAACATTTTTAGTGTGTTGTTTTTTATCAAAAATTCGCGCACAAGCAATGATGCGTGAGCAGGGGCGTAATCATGGTGCAAAAGCCAATTTTTGTTCTTCCACAAATCCGGGCGTTTTTGCCGAATTACTTTGCGCAACTTGCGCATAGCTTGCAGGTAATATTTCTTATTGACCGTTCCACTCTGTGGCAAGAACTGATGATGCACCACGCCCCTGCAATCGAAGAAAACTGTAACCAAAACCTTTACATTCGACCGAACTTAACGCGCTATTTTCGGTCTTGGCTCGTGCGGCAGCTTCCATTGGAATAATTGGGCTTTGGTTTCCACGTTATAACCATAAACCCATTATTCGTCACTAGTAAAGACCCTCCGGAGCAAATTTGGGTCGTCGAGGACAAAGTCCAACAGCTCCTTAGCAATGTTAATGCGATGCTGTTTTTGGTCGAAATTGAGCAATTTTGGTACGAATTTCGCGGCGACCCGTATCACACCCAAATCATTGGTAAAAATCGAATGGCACAAGCCAATCGATATGTTTAAGTCCTCAGCAACTTCTCTAATGGTGATTCGATGATCGACCAATACTATTTTCTTCACTTCATCAATGTTGTCGTCTGTTGTTAACGTGCTCGGGCGTCTGGCACATTTTCTCGGCCCTCTGAGAACATTTTGTACCACCGATAAACGTTGCTTCGGTCCAAGGTAGCTTCACCAAATACCACAGTTAACATTCGGAATGCGTCCGCGGAATTAATTTTGTTTTTCACACAAAATTTTATACAGATTCTTTGATCCATTTTTTGGAATGAGCATAAATCCAAGACGAGCCAAAACACGTGCAAGCAAAGCAGCTGTCAAAAATTAACTGAACATTCAAAATGGCCGAACTTGTGGGCATAAGTGAGAAACATGAGTACCAACATAATGCCACAAAAAATCGAAAATCGAATATACGTAACCCGCGGAAATTCAAAATTCGCGATACGTTTTGAACAGACCCCGTAGCTTAAGGGAAGTATTATATTTGTAGCAACATTTAATTCCTCCTGTTAGCTTTTTTGCCATAATAGGCAGGATATTTTAATGGAAGCATCGAATTCTGTTCGTCAAAAACTTGGACTATTTTTGAATGAATTTTTTAACATTCCTCCGACTTTAAAATGTGTGTTCGTCCTAGGAATATAAACCATTATTAAGCCCGGCTAGAATTGGTACGACATCAAATGAATTTTAATACGTCATTCTTTGTCCTAGGAATAAAAACCGCCTAGCCCGGCTTGACTTTGAGCGATATGAGATGAATACGAATCGGAAAAACGGTTTTTAACGGTTTTAATTTTTTTAATTATTTTTAAGATTTATATTTCTAATGCCACCATAGTAGGTTCAGTTCAGTTATGATCTTTTGGTACTGCAATAAAGCTTGAAAGTCAAATGAACAAAATATGTAGGGAATATTGATGTTGAAATTTAATAAAAAAGGAATACAGTCCAATTAATTTAAAAATATGAAAATTACATCCATTATTTAAGTAATGACTTAAAGTAGTATTTCGTTAGTTATATTAACGATTTTACCTGATTTTAATTCTGGACTCAACCAGATGTCGCACTGTTGGCAGCTATTTTTTACCAAAAATAAATTTAAAAAACTGTAAATACTTATTTAAAAATGCCTTAATTTCATTAAAACTAGAATTATACTTTTACCTGGTGACAAAAAAAATGGCCTTAATTTCATTACAAGCAAAAGCTCCCAAAATGTTCGCAAAAATTTAGGCGAATCCTAACAGTTGTCGGGTAGAGTTTTTTTCTTTTATATAATTTTTAAGACATCCTGATATAAATATAATTTAAATTATATATATTATATTATTAGTCATTTCAGAATCAATTTAAAAATGAATTTTATAATAGGGAAAATTTTATTATTAAAAAGAATTCACGAATACTTTCAAAACTAATACATATTATTATGGATAATTGTAAGTAAAAAGACATATAATACAATACTTGTAAGGAAATATCTAATTATTAAATGTACAAGCACACGAGTTAAATTAATTTCATCCCTCGGCTAATTAATGGAAATTAATTTCAACTATAAATTAGAATTGTTTTCTAAAGTGGCCTTTGGGCATAAAATTGTTTAGTTTTTGCTTTAATTGAAGAACCATCTGACCTTGCCAAATGCCAGAGATATGTTACATTAATATTCTGAGGCGTCCTATTTTCCATTTGTACGGCAGTAAAAGTCACTTGTCTCTTGCGACAGGCAGGAAATGCCGTAGGGCCATTTTGAATCGCCGAATCTTTACGCAAGATACTCCTATTAGGAATTCTTGAATTTTAACAATATTTATTATAATACAAATAATTTTCTACGATTTTATAAAAATTTATCTTTTTCAACAATCTTTAATTTTAAATAATTTTCTAAAATATGAAAATGTATCTATTCGTGATTTCGCATAAAATTACACCATTGAAAGACGTCAAGTTGTATTCTCATAAAAATTATTATTTTGTTTTTCTTAAATATTTTCTATTTTGTATTTAATAAATCATTGATATGATAATTACGGCGCCATTAATACTTTTGAGAAAATTTAAAAGAAAATAGAAAATATTTAAGAAAAATTATATAAAATAGTCCCCTCCAAGTGGACTAACATATTATGAAAATAGCATGCTATGTTTTTTTTTTGCCTCAAAATATAATTTATAGTATTTAAATCTGATTTCTTTACTACATCAAAATATGTAATTAGAATTTTGACGAATTAAAAATAAATCGAGGTTATTTTATAGCGTCACGACAATGAGGCCATTTTGGGACTGGATGTCTCGTGTGGGTTTTCTTAATGCAGCTGGTCGATAATTAATTGAAGGGAAATATCGAAGATTATTAAATTTTGTAGTACAGATTTAAATGTATGAGAAGCTTAAAAAGATGACTTGGAAATAGAATGATTATAACGAGGAGATCCACGAAAAAAGGAGTCCTGTTCAAAAAGAAATTCTCGAGTAAGTGACATTCGTTTGAATTATGTGGAATGGTAAGTTGAATGGTTGTTGAATAGACTGGTAAATTTCGGAATGGTTGTTGAATAGACTGGCTTTTACGATGTTTGGTCAATTACTTGCGTTACATAAATTATGAATATCCTTACACAGATTTTATACATCCCGCATATGAAAAGATTTAAAAGAGATAAAGGGGGAGAAGTCGATGCACTATGCACTTAAATAGGTGTTAATTGTAATGCATTGGGAAAACTGAATAAGGCAGAGTATTCTCTCAGGGAATTTAATAAGTTTAACACACATTGTCGTTCCCACTCTTTGGCCGAAGAGCAATGACGTATCTCAGGAAACGAGTATAAAAACCAGAGTATTACCATCAGTAAAACTGTGGATTGGATTAGAAGTAGCAGATAAGAGGTCATTTATGAAAATAAAAAAAGGAGTTGCAGATAGAACTTAACCCTGGGGAATGCAAGTATTTATTTGGTAGACTGTAGTCTTAAACCCATCCAAAAGAATTTATACTGAACGGTTTGAAAGGTAACTTTCGAATCTATTTAAGCTTGATGCCAAACTCTCCCAAATGCCTTTGAAATACTTATCAAAACTGTTATACTATCAAATCACCAGTGGATCTATTACTAAGGGAACCATATTAGCAGTCACTGAGAAGTTTCCTTGATTCAAGATATTTAGTTAGCTGATAGTTAATCAATCAATATTTCCATTACCTTAGAAAGAAGGAACGTAAGTGCAATGGGTTGGTAATTAGAGGATTTGACTTTTTTGGAGACTTATTCAGCGACAGCTATTTTCGCCATAGAAGCTTCAACGCGTTCTAATAAAGACAGAGGTAAGGCAAAATCTAGACGAGAGAAAGATGCGCAAAAGTGAACTGCTAAAAATTTTGGATTTGTTTTTTGAGCTGATAACAGACTATTTGTCTACACATGGCTAAAGAGATTCACTTAGTGAATATTTTAAAAAGAAAAATTATCATAAATGAGGCTCTAAAAACTCATGAGTATTGGATTGTTCGGAAAGTAACATGGTTTTTTTTATAAAAACGAAAGACGATTTTCTTATAGTGAATTAATATTTTATTCTGGCCTTTTTCCTTTAAGTGAATCATTCGATTTGCCCAACTGATGATAGTACACTTCAGAATTTATCGTTGTGTTGCTTGGTAGAAGCTCAAAATAAACGATTCCTTTGAAATCCCACAAAACAGATACCATAACTTTTTTTTGATGAATATTGGCTTTCGAAGGGCTTTAAGCTAGTTCACCTTTTCTACTCCACGATCTTTTGCGCTTAAAATTGTTTTAGATAACCCATTTCTCGTCCCCAATGATGATACGCTTCAAAGATGGATTATTTTCTTGGCGTTTGAGAAGCAAATCACAAATGTCAATGTGACGGCACAAATTTTTTTCCGTACGAAGATGAGGAACCCATATGTCGAGCTTTGAGATAAAACCTAGGCGTTTCAAATGAGCATGAACAGTCAAATACGATAAATTTAATCTATTTAATCTTTGCATCAATTAATGTTTTTATTGTATCTTCATCAGCTTCAACTGACCTTCCAGATCGTGGAGCATCTTCAAGATAAAAATTGCCGGATCGAAATTTTGCAAACCAGTTTTGGCACTGGGGCTCACTTAACACATCTTCTCCATACACATTGGATAATTTTTTTCTCGCTTGAACAGCGTTTTTATCTTTTCTATAGTTAAAAAGTAAAATATGCCAAAAATGCAGTTTTCCACTTTTCATATTTAAAAGGGTATCAACCAAAAACTACTGTGCAGAATCAATTGAATTTTTTCACAAGCAAGCCTTGCTATGTTGACTATCAAAATACATATGATAATGTATGAAGTTGGTTGTAAAAAAATACAATTAAGTCCTCTGTTGAAAAAAAACGAAATTACTTTCCGAACAATCCAATAACTGTCGAAAAGCCATTGTATCCACGAAAAATGACTGTCTGGTATGCATTATTTATTTAAAGTTATTATTGACCTGTCTTTCTTTGAAAATAAAAAAAGAGAGACAGTTATGGATACTTCTAAGCGTAATTCCGTTTTGAATTGAACTTAAAAATTTATTCTGTACTATAAGTGCTTTCATCAAAAAAGAACTCAAAGGCACAGAACACAAAATTTTTTGACTTAAATGCGTCAAACCTATAAGCCTCCTTCCCATGTTATCAAAAATCCTAGAAAAATTAATCCTAAAACGCTTTTATCCCATTTTTGAAACCTAGGGTGTCATTCCTCAGCATCAGATGGATTTCAACCTGAGCATTCCACTATCCAGCAGTGTCATCGCGTAGTCGACTACGTAGTGTATTCGCTGGAGCGAAATGAATACTGCCCAGGCGTGTTTCTTGACATTTCGCATGCTTTCGACCGTGTATGGCACCCTGGATTGCTTTGGAAGTTGCAGCGAGTGCTACCCTCGGGTTATTTCCACATCCTTAAATCTTATCTCTCAGACCGATATTTTCAGGTAGCTGAAAATATTGAGTACTCTGACATTTATCCAATTTCCGCCAGCGTCTCTCAAGGAAGTATCCCAGTTCCTATCCTTTATAACATTTATACCCATGACATTCCTAGCCACAACAACATCCTAACCGCAACATATGCTGACGATACAGCCATCCTGACACATTCCACAGCCGTTAGTATCCTACAGGACCATATCCACTCCTCAAAAACTTGGTTCAAAAGGTAGAGCGAGAAGGTAAATGAGCAAAAATCTGCTCATGTAACTTTCACACTCTGCCGTGAACTAATTCCCGACATAGCCCTAAACGGCAGTATTATTCCACAAAAAAATAGCGTACGTTACCTTGGACTAATATTCGACAAACGGTTAATCTGGAACCTTCATACGAAAACTAAATGACGTGAACTTAACGGACGATACAAACAATTATTACGTCTCCTAGACAGTAAATCAAAACTTACAACAACAAGTAAACTATTACTATTCAATACGGTTCTGAAACCAATATGGACATATGGTCTAGAACTTTGGGGTTCAACTAAGCATTCAAACTCCTTTCCAATCCAATCCCTACAATCCCGAATCCTTCGTAAAATTGTCAATGCCCCCTTTTATGTGCGAAACACTGTTATCCACCGTGACCTAAATGTTCCATTTGTTCGTGAACTATGCATCTTCCGATATAAAAAATTCCATTCGCATCTATCCTTCCACCCTAATCCTTTAGGAAGTGAACTTTTCACTCCCACCCTTCCAGTATACACCCATCGACGTTTAAAACGGCGATGGCCGAGAGATTCTCAAAAATTATAAAATAAAATTACCCTGTTCTAGAGGTAACATCGATGGGTGTTTTCCTCCACATGTCTTCATGTCCATGTATATTCCCTTAAAAAATCTGCTTGTTACTAGCATAAGTAGTTGTAGATAACATTTCAAGTAAAAAAAAATAAAAAAAAATTTAAAAAAATGCGTCAAAAGCTCTGAGCACGCATAATTTCGTGATTTGGTAATTTGTATTTTTTTAGATAGATTTTATATTTCATACATAATGGCAATATTTAAAAAAAATAATAAAATAAAAATTTTATTTTATTTTAAAGTTTAAGTGTGTTTTATAAAATCTTACTTTCTAATGCATAAATTGAGTCTCATTGGCATCAGCCTATTTGAGAATTTATAAGTCGCTTCAAGATCTAATAGATTATCAGTTAAAAATTTCAAAAATTTTTCTATAATATTTCTCAATACGAGGAAATTTAATTGATAAAATCTCTTCACATATAATGATAGAAATATAAATGATAGTCAAATAAATATAGATACTTTTTCTATAAAAATAATGAATTTTATAAAAAGCAACAAAAAAAATTATAAGTGCAATGACTTATATGAATATTTTTGAATAACTAAACTCTAACAAAGCATAATATTATTGTATGTATATATAATCAAATTTTTCAAAATAAATTTTCTTTTTTCTATTCAAAAGCATATTATGGCGGATTTTTATAGAAAACTATAATATTCAAACTTAATAGAAACACCCCATTACGAATATACAATATATAAAAATAATATTACTTTTATTGTTTATAATTGTGTTCATAAAGCTTATTCATATATATTTATTAATGCAATCATTTTTAAAAAAATATTCTTAGTTTTTGTATATAAAAACCATATGCATTATATTCAAAAGTACGTAAAGATACTTATACACTCATATCTTATTGATATTATTTAAAAAAGATTCATTAAAAAGATTTGATTCAGTTTTTTATGAAATATACTGGAGTATCGATCGAGAATTTTGAGAGAATCAAATAAAGGAAATATATGTACATAAATGATATTAAGAAAACCGAAAGAATACTTCAGATTGTTGGGGAATGCTTCTATAATCAAAGACAAATAATAAAAAAAAAATTGGGAAAAAAATATTCACAATAAAATGGCAAGTACTTGGTATATTCTTTTGGTTCTGTTCAACAACGGAAAAATATGTTCAACAAAAAAATTTCAATAATAATAATAATGAGAATAATAATAATAATAATAATAATAGCAATGATGATAAAAGTAATAAAAATAACGATGAATTATGAAGAAAGAAGTAGATGTACTCGTACCATTATGACTGACTGTAAGATGGAAGAGAATAAAAGAAAGAAAAAAAGAACAACTTTAACTTTGGAATGGACGTGTACATTTTTGTCTGAATTTTATGAGTACAAGAATATGATATGATACATTCTCCATAACAAAATAATATGCTAACTTTTATTGGGATCCATACGATTTGATAGTTGGTTAAAATTTTTTCAAGGTGGAGTTTCTTTTAAATCAAATACCAATCGAATGTACAAAAGGTAAATTTGAAATTCAATCTATCATCGAAATTTCAATGAACTCGATTTGCCGCCCACACTCTTCTTGTCCAAATACTCTATTTGGGGTGAGAGGGGAGGGGGATTACAAAAGTATTTGAAATCATCGTCTTCTCCGTTATGATTGTCTGAATCCTGATCGTTGTTAAAACTTTGGTCTCATTCAATTCATTTTCAGAACATGTACAAATGTCATTAATTCAAAATCTATTGACATCAACGAATATTTTAAATGCAGATAAATATAGTCTGGTAACTTATACACTATCAAAAGCCTTATAACCAATACACTCTTGTACGCTATAATTTTTATATAATATATTCTTAGTGTAGTGATAGTCAGACATTGTAATGGTCACAATTTTGAAGACTTCTTGTTTTTGTCTCAACTGTAAGTGGCACCGTTATCTGAATATCAAAAAATTTTAATCCATTGATACATAAGCGAACAAACAATTCAGCTAGTATGATAGTATCCGCGAGAACAGCAAAGATGACGCCAGCAAAATAACTTTTATTCTTAATCGATTCAAAAAATTTCCCTCTTATTATACACATAGTATTCGCCTTATTCACAATTCCCCCATTCTCAATTCTGGGCTTCCCTTCTCTATTCTCTATTTAAGACAGCCCACTACTAATCTACTGCCCACCAACTAACACCTCAACTCTAGCTTTTTAAAGTCTCAGCATTCAGACTATAGAATATAAGAAAATTTCCTAGAAGTTATTGTAGAGGACAAAAGAAACCGATGGAAATATTGACAATAACAACAATAAGTACTACTAGATCATTGGAAAAATCAAAACCTCAATCTAGAGATATATCTATATGTATTTATTTGTACATAGATCTAGAGCTAGAATAATATATAGTTAGTACGATATCAAAAGCAATAGCAACAGTACAGCTCATTGTTCTTTCAGTAATTTCCTTGAGAAATCTTATACGCATAATATAAAATTATTATTCAAGATGAAGATTAAGTCAACGATAATTTTGAAGCGAAAATCTAACGACCAAACAGATAGACTTTGCTGAAATTTCTTCATTCGAGTGCCAGACTTTTTTTTTTACACTCTATACTTTAAGGAGAAGAATTGATTTTTTTTCTATTCATTTTTTCTAAGTATTTTCTATTGTCGTCGGCCCTTTAACTTTATACCACTTTAAATTCTTCAACATTACTTTGACTCTGTACCTTTTTGTAATTTTTTTCTTCATTTATTTATTTATTTTACTCTCCCTCCCTTATCAGGAATCTTTTGTTCTCTTTTGGTTTATTACAATTTTGTTTCAAAATTTTTTTTTGTTTCTTTCATGGTCTTTTAGTTTAATTCACTTTAACATCATAATATTAAAGAAATCTCTTTATTTTTTTATGCCCCTATTTAGGCTTGAAAAATAAACAATAGAAAATGGTAACTAGAATAAGAAACTATATAAGAATTTTAGACGAAAACTACATGTTTGACATATTTTTTTGTTATCTGATATTTTAATACTACCCGCCCCCACATCACTGACAGAATGTTTATTTTTTTTCTTAAAGAACTTTATTTATTCACTTGGTTAATAGTACCTTTTGTTATTTAATCATATTACATCATACCATTTTGTAAACTTTAAAAAACCAAGTAATCCATTTGATGCTTTAGAAAAAAACATAGTTGTTAAATATGTACTTTATTTAAGATAATTTTTTATTTTGATAAATAAATTTGCCATTTTATAATATGAATTGATTATTTATTTAACTAGTGTATAATATTGTACTATCTCTAAAGCCACTTTTTGCAATTTAAGAAATTATTTTTTTCAGCTTTGAAGCTCAAAAAAAAAAGAAAATTATTTATTTTTAGCTTTAAGGCTCATTTTTTGATTGGTGGATACGTTACTATACAAAATTTCCATATATGGGTCTCTAAAAACCCACTATCGACTGTGTAGAAGCCATTGTATGTTATCTGTGAAAAGTGAAAATGGGATTGCTTCGGATTTCTTTGAAATGGAAAGAGGAGGGAGTGTTATCGTCAATTTTGATCACTATAAATATATTATAACTGATTTTTTTTTTCAATTTAAACCATATGTGATTTTAAAAAGGTTGTACCACAATCAATACAACAAGACAAATTTTGAGTTTGTTGCGCAATAATCATCAAGTCGTGTAATATCAAGATTTTATGGTGTAAATTATTTGTGTCAGCTTTGAAGCTCAAAAAACAGAAAATTATTTTTTCAGCTTTGAGGCTCATTTTTTATTAGTGGATACGTTACTTAACAAAATTACCATATATGGGGCTCTTAAAACCCACAAGTGACTGTGTAGAAGCCATTGTATCTGCGAAAAGTGACTGTGTGGTTGTGCATTTTGTTTTCAAAATGGCATTGGCTCGGATTTCCTTGAAAACGAAGGAGGAGGGAGTGTTACCGTCAATTTTGATCACTATAAATATATTATAATTGATTTTTTTGTTGGCTTAAAGTTGAAGATTTCAATTTGAACCACATGTGATTTTAAAAAGGTTGTACCACAAGCAACACAACAAGACAAATTTTGGGTTTGTTGCGCAAAAATCCCCAAATTGCGTAATATCGAGATTTGATGGTGTAAATTATTTTTGTCAGCTTTGAGGCTCATTTTTTTATTAGTGGATACGTTACTAAAAAATTTCCATATATGGTGCTCTAAAAACCAGCAAGTTACTGTGTAGAAGCCATTGCATCTGCAAAAAGTAACTGTGTGGTTTTGCATTTTGTTTTCAAAATGGCATTGGCTCGGATTTCTTTGAAAACGAAGGAGGAGGGAGTTTTACCGTCAATTTTGATCACTTGAATATATTATAACTGAGTTTTTTTGGCCTATAGTTGAAAATTTCAATTTGAACCACATGTGATTTTAAAAAGGTTGTACCACAAGCAACACAACAAGACAAATTTTGAGTTTGTTGTGCAAAAATCCTTAAGTCGTGCAACATCTAGATTTCATGATGTACAATATTTTTGTCAGTTTTGAGGCTCAACAAAATTTTTTTTTTCAGTTTTGAGGCTTATTTCTTGATCAGTGGATACGTTACTAGAAAAATTTCCATATATGGGTCTCTAAAAACCCGCAAGTTACTGTGTAGAAGCCATTGTATTTGATGATGTAAATTTGTCTCCAAGATCATACGATCTAACGCTGTTGGTGTTTTTCCTGTACGTTTACTTAAAAAGTCGTATATACGTAAATAATCCTCAAATTAAAGAGTGAAAAAGTAATCAAAAATTACCTCAAAAGGATCGAGTTTTGAAAGAATTTTTGTGGCAGCTATTTGAATTGTGTTATTTTAACACTATTAAAATGTCTTGTAGGACCACGAATAATATCGTGTATATGAAGATATTGCTCAAAGTTTACATCATTTGAAAATCAACATCCATCAAGTAATGGCTGAATTATAGCCCAAAATATTGGTAGAAATCTTTAAAAAGTAACTTTAATCCTGCAGAAAATGTCTTTGTGGCATTTTTCAAATTTCGTGCAAAATTTAAACAGTTTCAAAATAATTATCGAAATATTGTAGAATAAAATAAAAAAAAAATTCAAAATCCGAATATTAAATTTGTTTTATTGAGCTTGACTTTTCAAAGTCTAAATTGGATAACCTACTGTATGACGATTTTACGTTACTATCAAAATGCCCATGTTTAAATGACAAATGAAGGATCTAAAATGGGAAGAGGAATTTGGTTTGATTTGTTGTCCGTCAGGTACTGTTCATTTAATATCATAAGAACGGATAGTCTGTCCTATTACGCTACTGATGACAGCATCATTCGGCCATAAGTCTTTTAACCAAAGTAGAAAAACAATCGAAAATGGAATAAATATTTTCTTCTTACTCAATTCTTCTGCTCTCAATTGCTTTCAATATTGTCTATCCATTTTCTTTGCCTTTATCAGTGGATTACTCTCTATAGACTTGGGAATAGTTATTCAATTATCGGTATCCTTTTGCTTCAGTAAACTATCAAATCATTGTGGAATAATAATCTCACCTCGAAGATAACCGTTGTTATCATATTCACGACTTGGTAGAATTATCTGAGTCCATAGGCAGCGCCTAACTGTGTATCTGAGCAAAATCTGAATGAACACTTGAAATCGGTAGTTAAGAATTTAGAATCTTAAATCGAATAAGCGTGGAAGCAACAGCCAACAACAACTGAATTAGCCAAGAAAAGCTACAGAACAGATGGACCATGTGGACCCAGTGTAACGGTAAAGAAAATTCTGTTCTTTCTTTTCAATCCAATCGTCCCATGATGATGGTTCAGATGCTCCTCTTTCCGATTCAATTTGTCTTCAATATAATAAATGCCGTTTCTTTCCTCTCTGCAAAAATGGCCATCTGTAAACCGCCATCAAATCTAAGCTTCATCCAGTCCATCAGCATCGGCATAGCAAACAAACTGCCATCATCGATCCAAAAGGTGGCCGGACATTTCAACTGAATTGACTCCAGTTCGATGCGTTGATTTTCTTTCTTTGATGGCCTAACTGTTTACGTTTGGAGAGAATATGTAATAAAAGTTAATCGAAGACTCCAGCGAATTACTGTTACTTTTTGATTATTCACCACTCCCCTTATGATGTCTATTGATTGATGACCGACCATCTTTCGATGTTTCACTGTCTTAAAGATCTTCTACACTTTCTTTCGAACGTTCTCTTACACATTCACCAGAAATGGATAGTTGTATAAGTGTTAGGGAACTAAGCCTATTCAGATTGATATTAGTTAGCTATTCTGCACGATTCTCGAGATACTATAAGTGCCTATTCTGTGTTTTTTGTCCCATTCACTGGTAAGAATTTTTCTTAAGATGTTTTTGTTGTTTTTTTTTTTTAAATTTTTCTTCTTTCTTTTCTTTGTTCTGATTCTAGAATACTATAGATTCTTTGACTTTTGTATTTTTATCCATTTTTCTCTTCTCCGAATTTTTCTACTTCATTTCTTTTTATTTTTATCTCTATTACGGTTTTATTTTTATTATTATTAGATTTTTGTTGTTTTCACTGTCGTTCACTTACTATTTAGCAGCTTCCGCCATTATTGAAATCATTTATGATAATTGCACATTTTCTATTCATTTTATTATATAGTTTTTATTTTTTGGGCATCATTCTCTACTCAAATAAAATTATATTTTCCTAAAATAATATATACTATTATTAATTTAGAATAAGCGAAATTTTGCTTCGTCTCAATTGTGTTTAAGGTAAAATCTAATGAATAATTTGGTTTTTAAATTAAAAGCAAAAATAAAGAAGAAGACTATTGGATGATTTTCACTTTAGTTTACCACAATGCCCTCTATTATTCGATGGTCTGAGTAACTTGGAAAAAGTATTTAGTAAAAAAGAAATTTTGTTTTCTAAAAAAAAAAAAGCGAGATCGGTGCATAATTTTTATCCAATAAATTTAGTTGTAAAGCATTTTTCTTTTAATAGTTTTGGAAAGTACAGCCCCCATCGTTTTACTTTTCATAAATATATATATATATTATTTCAGGTGGTATTTGCTGAGCATTTAATGTGCCATATTTTTTTTTTTAAATCAGTTATTTATCCAAAAATGCACACTACAACAATTTTATTGGCATGTTTTAGAAAATACGATGATTGGCTGCTGAAACAGTAGGCTTTGAATGCTGGTTTTTTTCAATAAAATTTTGTTCATCCTATGAGGCTCATTTCTTGCTGAGCAAAATTATCATCTATGAAGGTCTGAAAACCCATAGGAAACTGTTGAGAAACCATTGTATCCTAAAAAGATGCTATTTATTTATTTGAAAATGAAGAAGGAGAGTCTGTTACTGTTAATTCTGAGTGCTGTTTTTTTGGCCGCAACTTAAAGATTTTAATCTTAATTTTAATTTTACCTAAACGACACCACAAATCACATAATATGTTAAATTTTCAATTGATTGTGCGAAAAATTCACAGAATACGCAGTTTGGATATTTGGTGATGTAAATTGGGCAGCAAAATTTAATTTTTATTATGAAATCAATCTAAATTTTATAGGGTTTATCTAAAACCCAATTTTTTTAAACTATTATTAATAAATTTTTGTAAAAGATACTTTCATTTTTCATTACAATTATTAGAAAATATCCGCTTTAAAAAATAAAAAAAAAATGTATTTTCAATCAACTTTTGATTTATATATTTTCCTATTTTTTTTTTAATACTTTAAGTAATGAAAATAAAAAGTATTTCATTAAAGAAAAATCCAAATCAATAACTCATTTCGAAAGTAGAGAATCTCGTACACATGAGGTCCCTATACGATGGACAATTTCCTATAAGATGTGTTCTATTTCTTGTACTGTATTGTACTTTTCTGACGATAAATGAATGAACTGTTAAAAAATATTTCTATTTACAATACAATCAACAAAGTTGTAAATGTAAGAAAACCATAAGAGAAATTGTTCATAATTTATTTTTAAGTTATTGGTTGTTTTTCTATATTATTTTTTGGCAATTTTATTAATGGATTAATTAATGGCAAAGTCTAAGCAATATGGAGAAACCAAAATTTAAAATGTATAGCATTTAACATTACTTTCCAAAGCACAAATTGGATAATTCTGTAAGATAATTTGTATTAATAAATATAAAGTGAATGAGAGAATCTTATAAAAATTCCCCCTCAGTTTTACTGTTAAATAAAAATTCTTTATTCCAAAAATTTTCAACAGTATAACAAATCCATCAAACTTGTATAAAGGGCATTCACCATTGATAGAAAACAAAATCAAATACTTGTCATGAAAGGTGAAAATTTTTATTATACACAAAACATGCAACGATGACCAGCCCATTTTAGTAAATTTTCTTTATTCGGCGTCATTGATTAAAACGAAAGAATTATTTTTAAAAAAAAATTAAATCCCTTCAATTAAGAACATTTACGTGCCCCGCAGCCATTCTTCTATTCTCTTCTTGGCTTTTATTATAACCTCTTTTGTCAATCCCCTTAAGATAGAGGTTTTTTTTTCATTCATTTAATTACATCGCTGCAATATGTTGTAATCTATAAAGTTTATCATCATCAAAGGTAAAGGAACTGAAGATATGAATCAAATAAAATAAAAATGAAAAGTAAAGAAAAAACTACAAAACATGTTAGAATTATGTAAAAACGCAAGCAATTAATGAATAGGATAAAATGCAAATGAAATTAATTTTCAAACAGAATGTCTATCACCTGCCAGTTGTTGTTCGCCTAGCTATTTACTCACCTATCATATATGTACACATGTACGCTACACACATAATAATCAGAGAACATTTTTTTTATTGCCACAATAAACCGCGAGAATGCAATCTTTCTATTCACCTTCTCTCCTCGTTCGCTTAATCAAAGAGAGAGAGTGTGAGCATTTCTCCATTCATTCCTGTAATCACATGTTCGACAACTTAAAGAAAATAAATAACTATGCTCGCCGGTAATCTTTTCATAGTATTTCCAACTGACAGATAAGTAGTTGAATATTCAAACCAAATTGATATAATATCGTTGAAGTTGTACTAAAATATAATTCGATTGAAATAATAAAAACTCTATTGAGGCTGTTTCTGATTGATTTTTTTTGGGAGAAATGAGCATTAAGTTAGTTTTTTTTTCTAAATAACCACTTCTAACTTATTCAAATACAATAGTTTCCTGTTACTTATTTTTAAAAATGGCGCTTAAGTCGCCAAAGTAATAAAACTAAATAATAGATTATAACAAATAAATTTAAATAAGGAAATTTAAGACATTTTAGGCTAAAAATATATATTGTATTATTTAAGTTAATACCTGTTTAGCTTAAGGCTGGTCATTTTATATTATAATTATTATTTATTTTTTTTAATTTTAATGTTATCGACAACTACATATAATTTGTAACAAGTCGATTTTAAACAAAATTATATTGACATGTAGGGGAAAATACCCATTGCTGCCTTCCAAAGTTTTTATATTATATTATAGATCAAATATTTTAGGTGCTAGAACAACAAGTTTTCGAACAAAGTTTTCTTTAGTGATGAGGCTTAACTCTCACTCTATAGACATGACAATAACAAAAATTATCATATATGGGGCTCTAAAAAGCCACAAGTAACCGTGGAGAAGCCATTGTATCCACGAATACCGAATGCCTGATATGCATTTTGATCCAAATATGTCATTGACTCATATTTCCTTGAAAATGAAGAAGAAGAGACAGTAAATGTTAATTTTGAGCGCTATAACTATTCTATATGATAACCAATTTTTCCTTCTATTTACCAGGTGTATAAGCTTAAACCAACTGTTTGGTCATAGATGGCGTGAGTGAGCGTATTAAGCTACCATGGACACGCCATACATTTTTTTTATGAGTTTGACATCTGTCAACATTAATCAGTGCACATTGTCAGTAATTTTGTACAACAACATACATTTTTCCTTTGGTAATCATGTCTAATTTTGTGCCAGAAAAAGAGCATACCATATGCGGGAAGCTCTGCTTTTCTGCTTCAATTTGAAGAAATCGGATGCCGAATCGCATCGAATGCTTATGGAGACATATGGTGACAATGCTTTATCGGAAACAACGTGCCGAGATTGGTTTCGTCGGTTCAAAGACGGTAATTTGGACTTGTGGTGTTACTCAACCAGCGATTTTCATGCGTCTGCGTGCCATGGGGAAGATTGAAGAGATCGAAAAATGCGTGCCGCATGAATTGAACGATAGGCAGATGGAGCGACGCCAAAACACATGCAAAATCTTGCTCGCCAGACAAAAAAGAAAATCGCTCCTGTATCAGATTGTGACAGGCAATGAAAAGTGGATATATTTTGAGAATCCTAAATGCAAGAAATCGTGGGTTGATCCCGGCCAACCATCAACATCTTCCCCTAGACCAAATCGCTTCGGACGGGAGACGATGCTATGCCTTTGGTGGGATCAGCAGGGTATCGTCTACTATGAGATGTTGAAACCTGGTGAAACTGTCAATGCCCACCGCTACCACCAACAACTGATCAAATTGCACCGTGCTCTGAGTGAAAAAAGGACGGATTATCAACAAAGACATGACAAGCTAATTTTCCTCCACGACAACGCACCATCGCATACGTCAAAAATGGTCCGAAACTACTTGGAGACACTCAACTGGGAGGTGCTACCCAACCCCGCTTATTCACAAGACCTGGCCCCTTCCGACTACCACCTGTTTTCGTCGATGAGCCACGCGCTCGCTGAGCAACACTTCGATTCTGACGAAGACGTCCGCGTGGTATTTTTTTGGCGTGGTATCCACAAATTGCCCGAGAGATGGAGAAAATGTGTAGCTAGCGAGGGCAAGTACTTTGAAGAAATTTGTTTTTGCTTTCTATGAAAAAAAAACATGTGTTTTTTTGACTAAAAAAAGCGCCCTTTTTTCTTAAAAAGGGCGCTTAAGTCGCAAAGTAGAAATCTTCAACTTATGATATTTGAAGTTTGTAATGCGTAAAAATTTAAGATATTTTTTTAAAGAATAAATAAATTCATTTATGTAGTGTGCGCTCGTGCCTACATTGTATACTGCAATGCATTAGCACACATCAATCAACTGAATTTGATATATATCAAGTAGGTTTGGTTGGATATGAATAATTTAAGTTGATGTTATTGTATTTATTTGAATTGTTAGATTAGTTATGAAATTAACTAAAAATAAGTTAAATAAATATTAATAAGCTATAGTGTTATAAATAAAAACTTATAATAAATAAAAATATACAATTAAAAATATAAAAAGTAGTTTTTAAATTATTAAAAGACAAATTAAAAATTTGAATTACTTAAGAAAATATGAAATTCGGTTTTAAGAAAATTTTTAAGCAGAACTTTTAGATATTTTTTTTTGTGAAAATAAATAAAGTTTTTACAGTTTTCAAATTAATTTTACACTAATTAATTCACTGTAATAAAAATGGTAGAAAATTCCGAGGTATCAATTTTTTGATTGAAAAGTACAGTTCTTGTCATTTTATTCATTTTTTATTCATTTTTCATTCGGTAGATAAGTGAATAAGTTATGGGACTCTGAAACCTATAAGTAACGGTGAAGAAGCGACTGTACGAGTATAATTGATCGTATGGTGTATATTTTGTCCTGTATTTCTTTGATAAATAAAGAAGGGGAGACCGTCACCGATATTTATGCTCGTCATAGACAACTTTTGATGATAACCAACCTGAACTTAACTTTTCATTTAGACTACTTTCAACAGTAAAGCGCCACAAGCCACAAAAACAAAACACGAGAAATTTTAGATTTATTGCGGTAAAATTTAACATTCACTGATTTGGTGATGTCAATTAGCCCTCAAAATCGTGAGATTTGACTCCGTTGGAATTTTTCGTATGAAATTACATAAAAAATCATGTTTACGTAGATAATTTGTAAACTCAAGGGTATTTAAAAACTAATATTTTTCAAGTTTTAGCCAAATTACAAATCGAAATGTGAGAAAAATTTTATCCAAATCTGAATTTTTAATATATGTTTTTTTACCTTTAATTTTTAGAGCGTAAATTGGATAATCCTTCATTTATTAGTTTTTTTTTAATAAATAAATTTACATACTTTCATTTTTAAATTTTCATATATGTAATTTATATAATTTTTTTTAATTAATATAGAAAATATTTAATTAGCTTCATTTGAAAAGTTCATCAATATTCATATATGAATCTTAGTTCTGAAATCTTAGTTTACAAAAAAAAAATACAATAGAAAAAGTCTTAAATTAGTGAAAAATAATGAAGAAATACAAATGTGGGTAAGAATTTTAAAAGATTAAACAATTTGGAATTAATTTTTTAAAAAAATATTTAAGATAAAATTTAATTACATATACAATAAATATTCAGGATATAATATTGTAGAAGATCTAATAAAGAAACTTAAAACCATCCTTATTCAATTGGCATAAGCAATTATAAAAATATCATAAAATTAAATAATTTTTTAATATGAAATTTTTAGAATATAATTTAAAGATATTGTATTAACCAGGTAAACGTATTTATTAATATGAAGGTTTGACATGCATACCTGAATATGTAAGAAAACAAAATCTCAAATATTTTTTTTTTTAAATTTAAACAATTAAACGACCAATATACAAAATATATGATTTTTTTCATAATAGTAAATTTTAAAAAGACCCAATAATAATAATGATATTTTTATAATAAAGAAAATTTGAATTTTGCCAATTATTACAGTTCAATATTTTTTTATAAATAATCGAGCAAATTAATGTCGGTACTTTTAATTTACAAAGTTTTAAACTTGACCCAAAAATTTTTTATTTATTGTAAAAGCTATTTTATTATAAAATTTTATACAAGTCTACGAAAATTTATGAGGTATACTAATTTTAATTTAACGTAATGGATTTTATGTCCTAACAAATTTTCTGAAGAGTTCAAGGGGCAGAAAAAAAAATAATTTATCACAAAAGTCTTATACAAATGAATGAGAACAGTTTGGATACATTTTTCTTTCTTTTTTTAAACATAAAAACCACAAAAACGTTAAGTTTCAGTTTCAAAGTTTTTGGTTTAAATAGCTACAAATTTTTTTTTATACATATTCGTAAATAAATATATGTATTTACAAATAAATAAATCAATGTACATAAGACTAACTTTTCGAAGATGTTTTCATTTTTCTTTTCCTATTAACAAACGTGTATGTTTTCTTAAAGATAACTTTCAATATGTTATTTTTTAAAAAGAAAAATGAAATGATTTTACTTTCAAATGGTTAAATAGTCAATATTTGTTCGTATATTTGCTTTTATGGAAATTGAAATGAAAATTTCTGTAAAGCATACCCAACCATATGGAAAATTAGGCAAGAATTTTCTTTCAATTTTACGTTCAAAGCTTTTTGTCATACTGTTTGGAAATATCATTAAAATTATGTCATTAAGCTTACTAAAAGCATTACTGAAAAATCAAACATGTGAATATTTTTCATATAAAACAACTATTTCTAAATCACATATCAATATAATAATATTTTGTACAATATTATTAATTGATTTTGAAATAGATTGCAATTTTTTTTTTATTATCAAAACTTGTTAAAATGAAATTTTTATAAACACTTTTAATTCCAATTGAGTCAATCTCATCCAATATAATGCAAGTATAAAAAAGCAGTTAAAATATCTGAATTAATTTGATTGGAACTTATTTCAAATATACAAGAACAAAAAATTTCAAAAAAAAACCATTATAATCTTAAAAAATATACGAGCAAAAAGTCTTGAACATTTTAATAGTATTTACTAAAGATTTATCCAATTTGTACTTAAGAAAGTAAAGTATTGGATAAATCTTTAAATGCACTAAATCTTAAAAATAATTTACATAAATATGATTTTATATGTATTTTCAAGAGAAAAACTCCACTGGCATCAAATCTAACGATCTTGGAGGCTAATTGACATCACCAAATCCAGAAATTTCTCATTTAGGGAACTTTTTACGTATTAAAGTAATGTTTTATCGTATTGTATAGCCTATAAAACCGCTTTATTTAAACCACATAAGTATCTTAAAGTTTAGTTTACCAGGTTTATAAGCTTAGATCCTCTGTTTGGTCATAGATAGCGTGAGTGAGCGTATTAAGATACAATGGACACGCCATAGTTTTTTTTATGAGTTTGACATCTGTCAACATTTATCAGTGCACATTGTCAGCAATTTCGTATAACAAAATATATTTTTCCTTTGGTAATCATGTCTAATTTTGTGCCAGAAAAAGAGCATACCATATGCGGGAAGCTCTGCTTTTCTGCTGCAATTTGAAGAAATCGACTGCCGAATCGCATCGAATGCTTATAGAGGCCTATGGTGACAACGTGCCGAGATTGGTTTCATTGGTTCAAAGACGTCAATTTTGACTTATGGGACAAGAAGCGTGAAAATAGGCCTAGGAAGGTTGAGGACCATCAATTGCAGGCTCTTTTGGACGAAGACTATACCCAATCGCAAAAAAATGCTCGCGGAGCAATTGGGTGTTACTCAACCAACCATTTCCATGCGTCTGCGTGCCATGGGGAAGATTGAAAAGATCAGAAAATGGGTGCCGCATGAATTGAACGATAGGCAGATGGAGCGACGCTAATACACATGCGAAATCTTGCTCGCCAGACAAAAAATAGAGTCGTTCCCGCATCGGATTGTGACAGACGATGAAAAGTGGATATACTCATATTTCGAGAATCCTTAACGCAAGAAATTGTGGTTTGATCCCGGCCAACCATCAACATCTTCTCCAAGACCAAATCGCTTCGGACGAAAGACGATGCTGTGCGTTTGGTGGGATCAGTAGAGTATCGTCTACTATGAGATGTTGAAACCTGGTGAAACTGTCAACTGATCAAATTGCACCGTGCTCTGCTTTAAAAAAAGACGAATTGTCAACAAAAACATGACAAGCTGATTTTCCTCCACGACAACGCACCATCGCACACGTCAAAAATGGTCCGAAACTACTTGGAGACACTCAACTGGGAGGTGCTACCCCACCCCGATTATTTACCAGACCTGGCTCCTTCCGACTACCACCTGTTTCCATCAATGGGCCACGCGCTTGCTGAGCAGCACTTCGATTCTTACGAAAACTTCCGAAAATGGCTTGATGAGTGGTTTGCCTCGAAAGAGAAGGAATTTTTTGGCGTAGTATCCTTAAATTGCCTGAGAGATGGGAAAAATGTGTAGCTAGCGAGAGCAAGTACTTTGAATAAATTTGTTTTTGCTTTCTTTGAAAAAAAAACATGTGTTTTTTTGACTAAAAACAGCGGATTTAAGCTTATACACCGGTAAAAAAGCCGATTATTATACGGTCGAAGCGCTTAGAATTGACGATAAAGGTCTCTGTTTCTTACCAAATAACAATTTCTAAATAAAAAATACATCAAACAATCATATTTTACGGATACAATAGCTTTTCCATAATTACTTGTAGATTTTTAGACCCCTATACATGACAATTTTTCTTATTGAACGTATCTGCTAAAAGCGGGAAAGGAAAATTTTGTTTGAAAAATCATCTTATCCAAAATTTGTTGTTTCATATAAAATTATATATTTAAAAAATGGATAACTGTTTATGTTTTTGCGTTAATTTCGAAAAAATATCCTAAAAAACTTCCATTTCCAAATAATTATTTTTTATTAAATATTTTAATAATATTGACTTTAAGCTCATAATAATACATATAATTTAAATTGATATTTTTCATGCTCATTAACAACTTATTAAAACTTTTCAAAGAATATTCCAATAGTAAAGAATTACATAAAACCTACTTCAAAGATTACAATCTACCACCACCTCGTAAAATTGATAAAAAACACTAATAAAAAAATCAAAATTAACTGCTTTTTAAGAAAAAATTCTTCTTTAAGAGCATATTTCAATTATAGAAAAGAGAAATTCCACTTAAAATCAACTTCTATAGGAGTTTATATCCTTGGAATATTGCACATCATTAAATTTTTTCGAGAAAGAATTTTTTTTTAGTGGAATAAAGCACATCCCTTTCTTTTTGAATGGAAACGTATTTAAGTATATACGTTTTTCTTCCTTTCGAAAAGAAATATTAAGTAACTATATTCGTATTCGTATATTTGTATCGCTTTTGCTTCCTTTTATTCTACTTTTATTTTTTTAACAGCTGCAAATCAAGATTAAATTAAGGGAAACCTTATTTATCGTTCTCACAAGAACCGTACTTGTACATGTTTTCAATTCGACTTCTTCGACTACGGGGATTCCCATTTAAATTACGACTAAGCCGTTTTAATATGGTAATGTAGCAGCTCAGACATTTAACAAACAAACGTTATTCACTGACACCATTTCCGCCTTTGATGCGAACATCCATTCAAGTGTTATCCTTAGACCGCTGACTTAATGGTCTCTTCAATACTTAAGCCTACTATTAAGGAATTAATGGGAACCTGTTCGCTAAACAGCAAAACAACGCTAGTGCAATTTTTTTAACTACCTTTTATAGTGTAAACAAGTAATTTGAGTTCGAAACAAAAAAAAATTATTTTGATTTTTTTTTTCCTAATAAGAAACAATTTTTTAAAAGTAGCAACAAAAAAAAATACTGTGCTCCCTCTTCTCATAAATACTAATATTTTCTTTAATTAATTTAAAATGATAGTCGTTTAAATAAATTTTGTTCGAATTTAATTTATTCTTAACAATAAATATTAAAAATCAATTTATATACTTAACATTAATATTATTGTTCTTGGTTTTTTGTTGTCCTTCTATTTTGATGGTATAATGTTTAGCTTTCAAATACAGTATCTGATATTTATTGGCAGCCCGCAGAGTATTTCTTTATTTTGGTGCGGAAAATGTCAACATTAATCTCGATAGAGCAGCATTTGTGCGAAGTTCTATTTCCTTAATAAAATATATTTCTTCAGAAAAGTGTTGCGGAAACGTATCCTTTACTTGTTGAAATTTACGGTGATCATGCTCCATTGAATAGAACATGTGAAAACTGGTTTTAATGATTTAAAGACGGTCAATTAGATGTGAGTGACAAATAACGCTAAGTGAAACCAAAAAAATTCTAAGACCCAGAACTGTTAGAATTTCTTGGTAAAGATCCAACTCAAACGCTCAAGGATTTGTCAACTGCGCTAAATGTTGATAAACTAACTGTCGGTTAGTGTTAGCTTGCACCTTAGAAATTAAGCGAGATACATCAGTTGAAGGGGAGATACATTATATGCTATTCGGACAACAGAAAAGAAAGGTATTCATTGTTATAAGCGATGAAAAATACATATACTACGACGTTTGGTATTGATGAACCTAAATTTCTTGGCTTTGTCCATGGTTTAGGTACCTTAGGTTTTCCTGACAATTATTTACAATCTCATTTCCACAATCACCTAGACAAGAGATTAACCTGGAATTCACCTACTAGACTAAAAAAAATAGAAATTATAGGTGCACTTATAAAGCCAATCTTCACTTATGGAATCGAACTTTACGATTCTACCGAGCGTTCCACTTCCTATTGCATTAAGTCCTAACAATCCAAGATCTTCCGCAAACTTGTAGACAAATCATTTTATGTGCGTAATAATATAATATATTGCGTTTATTCAGAGCCTATGTATTTCCTACTACCAAAAATTTCATTTCCTTTCATACTTTCTTTTAGAAACTAAATCAACAGGTATTTTATTAGGTGTTTATTTCTACCGTTATTGTTTTACGATATTGTACATTAAGTTAAGATGTAAATTAATTAAAACAATTTTTAATAAGCATTTTTTAAGTATGTAATAGTAATTATTTTTTTAATGATTTTTAACATACTCGTTTGAATTTTTAGAAACTATTATTATTACTATTTTTCTTCAAGTCATTTGTTTGTTTGTTTATACGCAAGCTCCTCAGGACATGATTTAGCGCGACGACCATGAGGCATTTAGCGACCCTATAATTGATTAGATTTTGCAGATCATGTCGATTTTCTTTAAGAAATTGAAAAGATGATTTGGAAAGGATATTAAGGGTTCTGAAGGCTGCCAAATTGAGGGAATATCATTTGAAAATAAATTTTGTGTCAAGTGACATTCCGTTAGAAAATGAGCAATAGTAAGCAGTTTTCGGACTACTTGTGCAGTCCGTATGTCCACGAATCGCTAAGGGTGTTATTTGCTATTTGGTTAGTAGGGGCGGTGTGTTAGGAATTGCAATGGACATCGAACGACGGAAAGATTCTCCCGCCATTTCTAGTCACATGGTCACAGTTGTACTGAAAATTTAAATTCTTACCCATTTAGCAACAGCTTCAGGGCACTCCTGCTATATTACTATCTGGATTTGAACTCACGACCACTGTGTCACTAAATCAGGCCACTAAAATCAATTGTTTATTTATTTGCTTATATGGAATGTCCCTAAGATATGGTCCAAAGCCCATGTTGCAGCGCCACGACCATAAGGCCGTTTGGTGACCTGTAAGTGTGTCGGTTAGACGAAACCAGTTTATGGTTAGTTAGATGCACCACATCTAAAGGTGATTAAATTTTGAAAAGTATGGTAATTTTCTTTAAGAAATTAAAAAGCAAATTTCGAAAGGGTATTGGGAAATTTATTTCTAGTAAAATTAGTAATTTCTTAGCCATTTGGGAATAACTTTAGGATGCCAGCGCTATGTTCTTGGCTGAAACCGAACTCACTACTCCTGCACACTCAAATTCCTAAATATTTCTAAATAGTTTAAAATTTATTCAACTTTTAAAACTTTACTATAAATAATATAAATTAAAATGCCTTATTTCGAAAAAAAGAATTCTAATTTTTAAAAACATGTCGATTATGAAGAAAATTAATTTGAAAATATTTCGTTATTTTTAACAGAAATACCTCCAAGGATTGAAATGGGAAATTTTGTCCTAGCCACCATACTAACCAGATATTACTCCTTCAGATTTACATTTATTCTGGTCCATGCAGTCGACCCTTTCCGGAGATCGGAACACTTCTCATGAAAGTAGAAAAAAATCGCTTGATGAATGGATCATATCAAAAGAATCAGAATTTTTCCTTGGATATATTCGTTTATTACCTGAAATATGGAAAAAACTATCGGTTCCAATGGGGGGTTGCTTTGATGAAAATCACCTTGTATGTTATTATATAAATAAAGAATAAACTTTGTTCAAAAATGGTATGAACTTATTCCCATACCAAAGAATATTTTGCTAGCACTTTTTGCTAATATTAATTTTATTATAAATAAAATCGGATCCACATTTTATAATTCCAAAATAACTGCTTGTCTATATACTTTCTTCATTGAAAATATTTATTATAAAAACAAGATTTATGAAAAATAAAGTTTTTCTTTTTAATAATTACGAGTATAATTCATATTATTCATTTTTACACAAATGCAACAATTAAAAACACAGTAGTAACTTTAAATGTACTTATAAGTTTTTTTTTAGGACTTTGATCAGGTGGAAAGGATGCTTAGGATCTACAAGAATCTTGTTTTCCGATAAAAACTCTTTGGAAGAAATGGTCATGTAACAAAGGATATTTATCCTAACACTTTTACTAGGACTTATATTCCCAAAAACTCAAACTGAACAGATTCACCAAGTTTAATAAAAAAATTTAATAGCATATCGTTGCTCAAAATTTTTTCTTTTCCATTTTTTTATAACGCACTACAAACACACAACTTCACTTATAATACATTGTTGCCAGATTGCTATCATTGATAACAGTCTTATTATTTTTCTATTACACTTCGTATTACTTTAACTTTATGCTTTTATATACATAGTGTACATATACATTTGTTTATACTCTTAAATGTATATACTATCTAAAGAGAATCCTTTAAATTAAATACTTAAATTATTATACCAATATAACTTCTTTAACAAATTCTCATTTCTATTTAAATAAATAACCCCCCCCCCCCCCCCTAAACATAAATAAAGGTGGAATTGCTTACTACAATTGCACTGTATTCTCGAGGGTAAATGATCCCTTTAACGGAAAGCATTTTAGTTTAATTCAATTACTAGATTGCTTATTTATTAGAGCTTTCTAGATTTCAATACATTTTCTCTACTTAAGGATTTTTCGCATACAAAAAAAAAAATTTTCTTTTTTTTTTAAATCTAAACCACACTTCAATAGGTTCTGACACAAATACTTACTTACTAGTAAGCATACTTTCTCTATTCTAAATCTATAAAATAGTAAAGGATTTTTCCCTTTTTCAAGAATTAAATTCAATTCGATTGAATACGATTACATCGCATTGAAAGGCTTTTTGTCTTGAAATGTTACTGCCATTTTATGTCTATGGAATAATTTGTTCAATTCAACACCACAATTCAATATGAAATTCTATAATTCAGGATTTTATATTGAATTAACATTCAAGCTCAGAATATTTGTCTGCTGCATACACATATGAATACATATGTGCTGTCATATTGTCGTGTTGACTTTAATTCACGTACAGAAAAGACATTTACTGGAATATGATTTCCATAGCCTTAAGGATATTCATTATAATAAATTCTGATAATATTCTATAATACTTAATAGAAACTTACGAAGACTACTAGTGTACGCATACACTTCTATATACTATCTAACCGAAAAGGACGAAAACTTTTAATGAAATTTACATCATTGTTGAGTATCAAACTTACTCCAAATAGACACAATTTCAGAATAGGAAATGCATTTCGATACATTTTCAACAACGAGATAATTAAAAATTATTGCTTTCGCTGTGCAAATGGCATGAATAGACATTTAAACTACGAATTTCCACCCACATCAATTATTTATTGCTATAATTATTCATTTTGTTGGACAAGCAAGATTTTGCCGCAAAACTAAATCAAGAATTATTATATCCTGCGTCCAACGACTCCCCAGAGATTCGGAATTTTGAATAGAAACTTTTTTTTTTTATTTATTCGCTTATTTTTTGTTATTCTAATGTTGTTGCTGGTATACGGACATTGTTGAACCATTTTATAACAACCATTTACCATTCGTCTGATTGCAATTCAAAGCGTCAAGGAATACGAATAAACGTTATGTATTGTTTTATAATAACACACCCTTAGTATCGCCAAGGGCCTACATCAACAGTAGTTTATTTAAACGAATTCAAAAAATCAGCGAACACAGGATATTCTTCTATATACATTAAAAAAATTTATTCACGCTACAAAACTGGATGTTCTTTAATAGTATGTATTTATATGGACAAATGCTAATCTGTTCATAACAAACATACGAGTATAGTGTTATAATTCACAATTTTCTACCATTTATAGTGTATCTTCTGTTGTTGGCACAGAATACAGGTGGAAAATGGAATGGCCGACACTGTAATTAATTTGACTAAAGTCGATTCATCGTTTCGGGCCACACATATGCATCTTAGCATTTTCAGGTATGATCTTAACTGGCGACTAAATCAACTAACGACTCTGACATCGAAGAAATATGGAGGAAAAAACTACCTGCAATAATCATAATAATAACAATAATAATTCACAGACTATGTGAAAGAGAAGAGGCAAAAGTTCAGTCCAATTCGTTAAATCTACGAAGCTTAATTGATTTTATGTCGGTTACACGCCTTAAATGCTGCCATTTCAATTATGTTGGTAATTAAAAATCTACGCATCGTGAGTACCAATTTCAATTACACCCGCAGTCATAGAAGAAAAAAAAATACAATACATATACACCTTTATGTAAACCATGTACATCTATAAAAATAATAATAATAACACGTTAGATGGGGATATTAGGTCCAGTAATCTCTGTACAACTAAATGTACTCGTACTATAATCATTGCATGTATATCACTACATAAACGTATATAACTGGGCTTAGGATTTTATTTTATTTACTTTATTTTATTTTTATGTTATAAAATATACCAAAAAAATTGATTTAATTCTCTTATCCCCTCATATCAGACTTTGATCATTTTTTTAAATAGAATCCTAGTATTTCGTGAGATAACATTTGATTCACTTTAAATTGTTAAAGATTACGAAATATTTGCAAATTAATTTTCTCCATAATCGACATGTTTTTTGAAACTAGAATTCTTTTTTTCGAAATAAGGCATTTAAATTTATATTATTTATTGCAAAGATTTAAAAGTTGAATAAATTTAAGTGTCCAAATGTAGCGACGACACTGAGACGTCTGCGTCTAGTGTGTAGGGGTCGTGAATTCGACTTCAGCCAGGAATATAGCGCTTGTATCCTAAAATTAGTGCCAAATGGCTAAGAATTTGCTAATTTTACTAGAAATAAATTTCTCAATACCCTTTCGAAATTTGCTTTTTTATTTCTTAAAGTAAACTACCGTGCTCTTCAAAACCTGGTTTTGTCTAACCCACACATTTACAGGTCGCCAAACGGCCTTATGGCCGTGGCGCTGCATCATGGGCTTTGGACCATATCTTAGCGACCTTACATACAAAATAAATAAAAAGACAATTGACTTCAATAATAATAAAAAAATGGTATTTTCGTGTCCTGATTTAGTGACACAGTGGTTATGAGTTCAAATCCAGATAGTAATATAGCACGAGTGCCCTAAAGCTGTTGCCAAATGGGTAAGAATTTACATTTTCAGTACAAATTTGACTAGAAATGACGGGAGAATCTTTCCGTCGTTCGATGTCCATTGCAATTCCTAACACACCGCCCCTACTAACCAAATAGCAAATAACACCCTTAGTGATTCGTGGACATACGGACTGCACAAGCAGCCTGAAAACTGCTCACTATTGCTCATTTTCTAACGGAATGTCACTTGGCACATTATTTATTTTCAAATGATATTCCCTCAATTTGGCAGCCTTCAGAACCCTTAATATCCTTGCCAAATCCTCTTTTCAATTTCTTAAAGCAAATCGACATGATCTGTAAAATCTAATCAATTACAGGGTCGCTAAATGCCTCATGGTCGTCGCGCTATATTATGGTCTGAGGACCTTGCGTATAAACAAACAAACAAACGACTTCAAGTTGAGAATTTTTCGTATAAAATCTTGTAGACTTTAAAAATTTCTGTATGTAAAAAATTACAAAAAAATTATTACTATTAAATACATTAAAAATACTTATTAAAAATTGTTTTAATTAATTTTTTTTTAATTTTATTTTTTATCTAGTACTACAAATATAGTATAACATGCAGATTTATATCACAACTTAAGTTACAATATCGTAAAATAATAACGGTAGAAGTAAACACCTATTGGCGTTTCTCCAACTACCGCGAGTTATAAGATTATAATAAATTTCGGGGACACTGTTGCTTTAGTTTCTAAAAGAAAGTATGAAATGAAATGAAGTTTTTGGTAGCAGGAAATATATAGGCTCTGAATAAACTCAATATATTATATTATTACGCACATAAAACGGTTTGTCTATAATTTTGCGGAAAATCTTGAACGCTAAAGTTCAATTCCATAAGTGCAGATTGGCTTTATAATTGCATCTGTTATTTCTAGTATTTTTATTCTAGTAGTTGGATTCCAGGGTTATCTCTTGTCTAGGTGATTGTAAATATCAGATTGTAAGTACTTGGAAGATATGTCGGATTTGTTTGGTTAGTGAGTACAGTTGTATCATCTGCATAAGTGGCAATGAAAGTCTTAAAATTAGATGGGTAGTCTTGGGTATAAATATTATATAAAATGGGACTTAGAATACTGCCCTGTGCGATTCCGGCTTAAATAGGATATATTTCCTAGGAATCTGAATTACCTGCTAGTTTAAAAAGGTAGTTCAAGGTTATCCATTGCGTGATTTGAAAAAAAACTGTCCTCTCATTTAACACCTTTCAAATAAACATAATATTCAAGATAAAATATTTTTATATCTTATAGTTTGGCATTTTATTTTAAAAATTGTTTAATAGCTAAACATGTGTTAAAATTTTAAAAAATTCTTCAAACATGGTAATTTTTTGGATTCTGATTTTTCGAACAAAATGTTCTTTAGCGATGAGGCTCATTTCTACTTCAGTGGCTTTCTAATATAAGGCTCTGATAACTGATAAGTTACTGTAAAAAATTCATTGTATCTGCACAAAATTATGGCTAGTGTGTATTTTGTACTGAAGGTGTCATTGGCCCGTATTTCTTTGATAATAAAGAAGGAGAGGGAGAGAGTTACCGTCAATTCTGAGCGCTATGACCGTATCATATCTAACTTTTGTTGATCTCAACTTGTAAATTATATTCTGTACCGTACCATAAGTGGTTTTAATAATACGGCATCACAAGCAACATTACAAATTTAGGCTCCATTCTGCAAAAAGTTCCCAGGATATGTATGTTAATTTACAGATTTGGTTATGTCAATTGGCCTTCAAGCTCGACCGATTCGATTCCACTGGCGTTTTTCTTGTAAAAAAATATATTTGAATGAAAGTTTCTTAAACTTTACACCATTCAAAATTAAACATTTATCAATATAATTACCACAGAAAGTTTGAGTCCTGCAAGAAGTCTCTTGGCAACCAATTAATTTTTTATGGTTGTTATATTTTATGCATAATGGTAAAATTTATTGCAAATGAAAAACCGCAATTTTTTTTAAAATTTGGGTCCCTATTATGGAAAAATTCTCATATATTCATGCTTCAAAGTATTGTCCATCGCTAGCTACAACTTTTCCCATCTTTCTAGTAGCATACGGATTCCATGTCGAGAAAACTACTCACCTTTTGGGGTGATCCACGAATCGGGAGAATACTCCGGTTGGGGCAGAATGTCCCATTTCAGTGTTGCCAGGTAGGTTTTAACCACCTTAGGTTTTAATGAGTCCTTAGAAAATCCGAGAAATTGCGCTCGTAGTGTCGGTAAAGATTTTTTTTTTGTAAGTAGCATTATCGACAGGAAAGCTGTCAAAATTTCAGCTCGATCCATAGCGTAGGTCAATTTCTATCGTCGATTAAAGTTAACGACATTTATTTGTGCATAACAATGGAAAAAAGCGAGTTTAGTGCTGTCATCAAACATCTCCATTTGAAAGGCTTAAGCCCGAAAGAAATCAAAGCCGAGTTGGATGCAGTTCATGGCACATCTGCACCTGTGTTTGCGACGGTTTACAATTGGGTGAATGAATTTAAACGTGGCCGTTCATCCACAAAAGATGAACATCGTTCAGGACGCACAGTTGAGGTGTCTACTCCTGAAATCATCCACAAAATCCACCATCTGATTTTGAACGATCGGCGAATTAAAGTGCGCGAATTAGTTGAGGCCACGGGCATATCACAAGGTACAGTCGCTTCAATTTTGCATGAAAAATTGTCTGTGAAAAAAATTTCGGCAAGATGGGTGCCGCGTTTGCTCTCAGAGGAGAATAAGCGCAATCGTGTAGTGGACTCTGAGGCTATGTTGGCACTCTTTCATCGCAATCCTGCCGAATTCCTTCGTCGATATGTCACTGTGGACGAAACCAGGATACACTACTACACTCCAGAAATGAAGAGACAGTCATCACAGTGGATTTTCAAGGGTGAACGGGCTCCGAAGAAGGCAAAAACTGTGCCATCGGCCGGCAAGGTAATGGCCACGGTCTTTTGGGATTAACAGGGCATCATTTATATCGACTACTTGGAAAAAGTAAAAACAATAACAGGAGCGTATTACGCTTCGTTATTGCAACGGTTGAGCGAGGAAATCAAAGATAAACGCCCCCATCTGAAGAAGAAAAAAATCCTCTTGCATCAGGGCAATGTGCGTGTGCACACCAAAATTGTGGAATTTAGAATGGAATTGTTGCAGCATCCCGCTTATTCACCAGATTTGGCCCCGAGTGACTATTTTCTTTTCCCCAATCTGAAGAAATGGCTTAGCGGACGACGGTTCACTTCCAACGAGAACGTCATTGCTCAAACGGATGAGTATTTTGCAGAACTTCCGAAATCCTATTTTTTGGACGGGATAAAAATTTTGGAAAAACTGTTGGAAAAGTGTATAGAGCTTAAAGGAGATTTTGTTTTTAAAAACAGTTTTTTTTCATCTTTTTCTAATGACTTATTGAACGACCCTCGTATGTGACCGAACATTGGGTTTTAACATGTGACCAAACGTTGTAGTGCTGTAAAATCTCTTTGTCGTGTCTTTGCTCGTATTGTGTCCGTTTTTCCTTCAACGCATCAGTTGTGTTCGATAGCAAGCTCCTGCAATGGTTTTATGCGGTTGCAACAGCTCATAATATACCACGCCAAGCTGATCCCACCAAATACATAGGTTGAGCTCCGAGCCATGGATGTTTGGTTTGGCCGTCGATGTTAATGCATGGCCGCGGTACCCCCAAGATCTTCTTCACTTTAGATTATCGTATTGGGATCCACTTTTCATTGCCAATTACAATAGGATGCAGAAACCCTTCCTTTTTTGCCGTTGGAGTAGCTGATCTTAAGTGAAAAAACGTCGTTCGACGGCTTTCAGCTTCAACTCGTCTGGCACCCAATTAGCTTACTTTTGGATGATTCCCAAAGTGTTCAAACGATGGGAAATCACTGTTTGAGTCACGCCCAATGAATCTACAAGTTTTTGTTGCATTTGACATGAATCTTCATTCAGTAATGCCTCCAATTCTGTGTCTTCAAACTTTTTCACCGGTATGGGACGCTCCTTGTCTTCCACATCGAAATCACCACTTGTGTAGCGTAGAGTTCGAACCATTCCCGACATGTTCTTTCACTAATACAAGCCTCATCATAAGTTCGTACAATCATTTGATGCAGATTTTTTCGAATTGAAAGCAAAAAGCCAGACTCCCCGCAAATATCGCTTATTTTGTTAAAATTTCGACATTTTCACGTACAAAAAAATATATGACGCCGATAAAAAGTCACAAATATAATCATGAGAAGTTGTTGACAGATGCCTCACCATACAATTTAACTTTTCTGATTCGATTTTTTGAACCAGCATTTACTGCGGACGCCATCTATTGGAAAATGTCGATTTCTAATTTGTACTCCCAATTGAAAGAGGGTAGCTTTTGACTTTTCAGAGGAGTCCTCTTCACAATACCTCCACTAATTTATTCTTTTATTTTATTTCATTAAAAGGATAAGCCGTCATTTATACTATAAGTACGAGGTCTGTTCAAAAAGTATTCGCGAATTTTGAATTTCCACGGGTAACGTATTTTTTATTTTCGATTTTTTGTGGCATTATGTTGGTACTCATGTCTCTCACTTATGCTGACCAGCTCGGCAATTTTGAATATTCAGGTAATTTTTGACAGCCGCTTTGCTTGCACGTTTTTTGGCTCATCTTCGATTTTTGCCCATTCCAAAAAATGGATCAAAGAATCTCTTTCGGGAACAAGAAAAAGTCACAGGAAGCCAGATCTGGGGAATACGGTGGCTGCATCATTATTAGTATGTTATTTTTGGCCAAAAATTCGAGCACAAGCAACGATGCTTGAGCAGGGGCGTTATCATGGTGTAATTTTTGTTCTTCCACAAATCCGGGCGTTTCAACTTGCGTATAACTTGTAAGTAATATTCCTTATTAAGCGTTCTACCCTGTGGCAAGAACTCATGATGCACTACGCCACTGCAAACGAAGAAAACTAAGCAAAACCTTCACATTTGACCGAACTTGGCGCGCTTTTTTCGGTCTTGGCTCCATTGGGATGATTGAGCTTCGGTTTCCACGTCATAACCATAAACCCATAATTTATCACCAGTTATGATCTTCTGGAGCAAATTTGGGTCGTCGCGGACAGAGTCCAACAGCTCCTTAGCAATGTTAATGCGATGCTGTTTTTGGTCGAAATTGAGCAAAAATCGAAGACGAGCCAAAACACGTGCAAGCAAAGCAGCTGTAAAAAATTAACTGAACTTTCAAAATGACCGAAAGTGTCGGCATAAGTGAGAGACATGAGTACCAACATAACGCCACAAAAAATCGAAAATCGAATATACGTAAACCGCGGAAATTCAAAATTCGCGATACTTTTTGAACAGACCTCGTATATTTACATAATTTTTTTTATATATTATATTATATAAAATCTATTTATTTATATTAATTTTAAAATTTCAATAGAGTGCAATTTCTTATGTAAGGCTCTTACATAACAGTATAATATGAATATTAGTTCATTTTTCCAATTGTTCAACAAAAAAAAATTGAATAAATCTTATTTTACAAAGAAGTATTGAATCTTGTGAAACACTAATGATCATAATTAAGCGCATGTGTTTGCTTGCTATGGAAATTGGAAAAAAAAACGAAGAAAAATTAATCAATTCTGAAATTTTGTCTATCTACCTTCGAAGTAATTCAACAACCGTCATTCAATGGAATCCTAAAAGTTTATTACAAGTAACTCTAGTAAGATGAATTTAACTTTCTTTCTTTTTTTTCCCAATTCAAATAGCTCGTGTTCATTTCGTTTTGGCTGGTTCCTGTGGTAACGCATGTGTAAAACCGAACATATTATGTGGTTTACCTAAAAATGCTTTCGGCGACCACATAATGTGCTATAAAATTTTATTACAGTTTTGATAAGATTAAAATACTATTCCATTGAATAACAGCGCTAGCGAATGTGTAAGATACGATACTCTCCTTTTTTGAAATGTTCACAAAGCTCCACTCACTCAAATTGTGAATAGAGAAGATATTCCGCATATATGGTTAGACACTTGAAGTTTTGATGGGAAAAAAAGGGGTGAAAAGTATTAAATAAATTTTTATAGAAGTTAGAATAACATATGAACAAGTATAAATGTTGTTGTGTGGAATTTTCTTTTCACTTTAATGAATCCAACGGTTGGTTAGAGATTTCTGAAAGGAAAACCCAAAAATGTTCAACAACTATAGAAATTGTGGTCGAAAATGTTCATTAAAGTAAAATTAATACAAAATAAAATCAAATTATTTGTAGGCAAAACTTACGAGTAACATGATACAAATGTGAACAAATTACATTCGAAAAATTATTACCTACTAGTCATATGAGTATCTATTTATCTAATCATATTAATCGTTATAGTAGAGAAATTCATAAATGGATATAAATGTATATTATGCACTAACTGAATGTGTAGGTTTTCTCTCGAATTACCAAAGACATCGTTTCTAATTTGAAATAATTCGTAGTAAAAGTAATTTCAAAAAGTTTGTGAGATTATAATTTTCTAACAGGTGATGATATTTTTGGAGATGCTTAATTTAATTTCAGTATATAACATACGAATAGTCAGTCGTGTACCTGTGTAATTTTTTTTTATATAGATTTCTGATATGTCTAGTCTGGAAGGGATTTAATCCTTAGTTAGTGCAGAGTATAACACAGTTATTTGGTTTGCCGTTGGTCCTGGTGACATAGGCTTAAATTACGTAAAGTCATTTGATAGCGCACCCTTTTACAATTAGACTTTTCCGTCTGATTATCCACCCCTTAAAAATGAGTAAATTTCTATATCTACTCTTCATATATTCGTTTTCACATTTTACGAGGCTTCCTATTTCCGGTATGACCTGATGCTTCTTTTTCCAATTCACAGCTCTCTTTCCCAGTTCCCTTTTATTAAGCAATTGGAATTGGCCATTTCCGACAAAACGAATATTTACTAGCAAAAACAAATCCGTGTCTTTAATATCTCCAATGAGTATCCATCTACCAACGTACCTGCCATATCAACCTTTAGAACACCTTTGCCCCCTTTTAGCCTGTACCTTTTGCACAAAGAACAGGAATTTCGCTTATATACAATACATACTCATACAAATGTCGGAGATTTTACAACTCGTAAAATTTACTCTTTCAGCGTTTTCTTCATCTTGTTGTACGCTATTATTTTAGTGGCTATTATATGGAATTTTACTCGAATTTTATTATTATTATTTTTCTCATCATTTCATTAAGAAATTCAAGAGTGCATTTTGTTAATATTGAACAATTTTAATATATAATTTTTTTTTTTTATTGGGATACAAACAAGATTGTGTTGTTTTATTCTAATTTTGTTGTATATTTTTTTTCATTCTAGAGTAACTATGCGATATTATGGTTTTAAGTAGGAGGAGGGGGGGGAGGGCGTTGTCTTTAAATTTTGCCAAAAACAATGTGAAGAATCTAAATTACTTCGAGGAAACTCTTAGATACACATACACGACCGTATTCACATCTCTTGAAAGTGAAGTTTTATTTCGGACGATAATCGCATTCGATACTATGGATTTCGGGAGGTTTTTTTTTATGTTTTACTAAATTTTGATGAGCTTCAAATACGAAATGCACACACTTTGATCTAAATCGTTTCCAAGATACATGGTATGCCCACACAAAATTATAGGGAGTCGTCGAACATTGGCTTGAAGCGTTTACTAATCGCATATCGTACGAGTATCAAGCAATATAACATATCAAAATGGTAAAAGAATGAACGATTTTGAAATAATTACCTTAAAAGAATGCGCCTCAGAGGTATATGGGTAAATATCGTCAAGATTTATTGTCCTTAATAATTTGTAAAAAGACTACTAAATTGGAGTTTACAAAATGGAGTCTGCTGTCTTGGTGAAGATAGGAGGATTTGAGGAATGTACACTGTCAGAAAGGAGCCATGGTGGGCCAGAAGAAAGTTTATATCATACCAACCAAACAGTTGATCAAAACGATACTTAGTATAAGACATGATATTTATTAATAACAGCATCTTCTTATATAGTCTAACAACAATATAAATATATAAGTTTATGTGCAACCGCAACCCTTTTTCCTTGTGCATACGTACATAAACGCACTAAACAAGCATATATAAGAATGCATATGTGTGTATGGACAAAGGAAACATAAAGTTTAGAGTTTTAAATGGCTACCTACTCTTTAGCCGTTTTAAAGCATACAATTTGAAGAATTTTTGTGCACATCCATAACGAATCATGTGATTATCTGAGCTGTGTGTCTTGAAATATATGAGATGTAAGAAGCCTTGCGGGTGTACATTTTCATCAAAATCGTTTAGACTTCAGACACATAACATTTCAAAGTCAAAGCGCCAAAGCAAAAGCATACCATTGGCTTCGCTTGCTTGACTGTAGCTAACATTAACAGTTGTTATATGGAGAGTTGATGGCGAAAAAAGGAGCAATGATAAGGGTACCAATAGAGAAGATATTTTACGTTAGATGCATTGGGCCGTATTCATACTCAAAGTGCTGCTGCATATAATTCTGTAAATATTCAAACACATACACTATTGTAAAATTCACATAGAGCTTCACAAAAAATATTTTTTTTTTTTTACAAAATTATGAGAAGGATTATCCCTGTTATACTGACAGTAGTTAATTATACAATATATGTTATTCTAAGTAATATTTGCCATTTTATTTTGTGGATTTCTTAATTACCAAACAATACGTTTTAATTATTAAAAAAAACTTATTTCACAAAATTAGTAATTCTGCCGTAATCACGTTTTGCACTTTAAGGTAAGATTATGATCTACAGCAATGAGGCTCATTTTTCGCATAGTGCATATGTCAATAGGGTAAACGGCCGTACATGAGGCTCTGAAAACTAACAACTGACTGTGGAGAAGCCCTTGTATCCGCGTGAAATGACTGTCTGATATGCATTTTGGTCTGAAAATGTTGTTGATAAGTAATTTTTTTTGACAAATAAATTAAATAACTTTATAATAATTATGTTATTCTGGTTTGAATTTGAAGATTTAAATCTGAACAATATATTTATTTTATATATTTTTCAGATTTAAACCTTCAAATTCTTTCTGGCAACATATGGATTCCGTGCCAAAAAAACTGCTCCGGTTTTGAGGCCAATAATGAATCGAGCCAATTTTTGATGCCCTGTTCTGAAGTGAAGCGTTTTGCATGGATCTAAACAAATAGTAGTCGGACGGGGCAAGGTCTGGGCTATAAGGCGGGTGAGGCAAAACTTCCCAGCCACTGTTTTCTAAATAATTTTTAACCGGTCTTGCAACATGAGGCCGAGCGTTGTCATGATGGAAAATTGTAGCTTCGTGACTGGTCGCATATTCCGGGCGTTTTTCGGCCAATGCTCGCTTCAAACGGATTAATTGTGTTCGGTACAGGTCGCCTGTCATCGTCTGGCCGAATTTCAATAGCTCATAATAGATCACTCCCTTCTGATCCCACCAAATACAGAGCATTACCTTGGCGCCATGGATTTTTGGCTTTGGCGTTGATTTGGCAGGTTGGCCGGGCTTCACATACGATTTTTTGCGCTTTGGGTTGTCGTAATGAATCCATTTTTCGTCGCCAGTAATGATTCGATTCAAAAACAACTTCTTTTTCTGCCGTTCAAGCAGCATTTCGGACATGCAAAATCGCCTTTCAACGTCTCTCGGCTTCAATTCATATGGGACCCAATTTCCTTGCTTTTGGATGAATCCTGCTGCTTTCAAACGTTTTTAAATGGCTGCTTGAGTGACTCCCAATGATTTTGCAATTTCTTCTTCAGTTCGACAACAGTCTTCGTCGAGTAATGCCCCCAAATCTTCATCTTCAAACTTTTTTGGCTGACCTGGTCGTTCTTTGTCTTCCGTGTCAAAATCACCAATTCTGAACCGCACAAACCATCTCTCGCACGTTGAAATCGATGGAACATATTCAGGATAAGCTTCGGTGAGCAATCGATGTGCTTCAGCTGCACTTTTTTTCAAATTGAAGAAGTAAATCAACACTTCCCGCAAATGGGACTTTTTTGGTACCAAAATCCGACATTTTTGAAGCAAAAAAAAACTTTCTTGTTTACACTATTTCGTTCAATGACTAATCGAGAATGAATGACAGATGTTTAACCTTCAAAATGCCATATGAGTTATTATTAACACAAACCATGTGTAAAAGCTATGCCATCTGTTGTCAATCCCGCATTTTTAAGTTATACACCAATAACAAAATGGTGCCACAAGCCACACAACATAACAAAAGTTGGCTTTTAGTGTGTAAAACAATTCGCAGGATGCGTTTTTTCGATATTTGATTTGGTGACATAAACTACAATTTGATGTCGTTATATTTTTTTTATCGAATTACAGGCAGACCAACACCTGTCGACAAATGGCCGACTTACAGCCCGAAATGTGCAAAAAACTCATCAAAAACCACCCCAAAACGATTAAGTCACACAAGAATTTTTTTTTTAGCAATCATATAAATAATATTTAATTTTATATATAATGGCATCGTTTAAATAATATAATAAAATAACCATTTTAGTAATATATGAATTTAAAGTACATTTTATTAAACTTTTCTTTTTAAAGGATAAATTGGATAACTCTTTAAAGAATACTTTGATAAAATGTACAAGAATCATCGCAAAAAATATTCTTTTAAAATCATATGTTAGAATAGTAGTAAAAAAAGACAAGTTTTTTGATAAAAAAAAAAGAAGTAATATGAAAGAAAAAAAGCTAAATATACCAGACACTAAGGCCAAGTACAAGGTAAATTAGTTCATACAAGGAATTCTGTCTATACAGTATCATAATATACTAAAACTGTGGCTAGTCCTAGAGAGCCCCTTTTATATATTTATTTATTCATTTTTAAGAAGAAATCGCAATAAGCGGTTTTCTTTATCTTTTCTCATATATACGTACTCATCATAGTTCTATGTCAATTCCTTCCGTTTTATGTTATTTTATTTGTATTCGTTCTTTTCATTTTTTTTGTAATTTTCCTTTTTTTGTTGGTGGCATACTTGATAAATATTAATATCTTTGGATAGATGGTTAATGTCGACAAATACCGGAATTGCTGAAAATTGAAATGCCTCACACCAATTCTAGGAGCTTCATTCGGAACAGTACTCAATGCAGTCTACACATTTTAACTGAATTCATCCATCTATTTTTGCCATGTTCATCAGGGAAGATCTTTATAATAGACTAGAGAAGAAAAAAATTAACAACATGTGTATGACAAGTTGATATTATATCAAATGCAACAAAACAACCTTGGCAAATGACTTCTGTCAATGGTGTTATAAGACTGTGTCCCCCATACGTATGTAACTGAGTGTAGAACAAAATAGCAACAGCACAAATACAGAAAAACAAATAATAATAAATGAACTAAACCTTCACCAAAACATGATGAAAAATGGAAAAAAAATCCCCCCATACATATTTATATACTTATAAGAACATTATAAGTATAAGCGCCAATGTCATCAGGACGAATAATACCGTCTCAACCAATTAATTTATGCCTAAGATTTTTATACTTTTTTTATCATAATCATAAATTAGAAAACTATAAGACAATCCGAATATATTTGATTTTAATTATATAAACTATTTTCGCAATTAAGGAAGTTTTATTCAAAAATATAAAAAAAAAACTATAGAAAAAATTAATTAAGGCATACTGTAGACTCTGAGTGTTTCCTTTCTTCTATATAAAGTGGTATCCAATTTACAATTTGAAAAGTAAAGTTGAAAATATAGTCAAAATTCATATTTATTATAATATTATTAAAATGACTACCACAAAACTTCTTGCAGATCCTTTTAAGGGTATTTTTGGTATCTTTTGCGCCCATTTTCGAGCTTTCAAAAAAGTTTTTAAGCTTTTAAAAAAGTTTAAAAATTGTTACTGCAAACATGATCTCTTATACAATTTTTTAATAAAAAGTCCAAAGGCGTCAAATTGCACGATCTTGAAGACTAATTGACATCATCAAATCTTAAAATTACATGTTCTGGAAATGTATATCTAACAGTTCGGCTGAACAGTTTAGAACGTTGACGTCTAGATGGCGCCTCTTGCAAAAATCTACTTAATTATCGCAAAGCATCATGCTTCAAATGATTCCTGTCAAAATTTGACAGCAATCGGTCGATTGGTTCGTGAGATATAGCATTTTGAGTGGAGCAACTTTTGTTATTGAAAAAAAAATGGATAAAGATGAATTTCGTGTATTGATAAAGCATTGCTTTTTGATGAAAAAAAATACAGTGGAAACCAAAGCATGGTTTGACAAACGTTATCCGGACTCTGCTCCAGCTATTTCAACTGTGGAATATTGGTTTCGTCAATTTCGAACTGGTCGTACGAGCACAGTTGATGCAGAACGCAGTGGACGCCCAAAAGAGGTGGTTACGGCAGAAAACATCAAACAAATCCACAAAATAATTTTAAATGACAGTAAAGTGAAGTTGAGCGAGATAGCTGAGACTCTGAAGATATCGAAAGAGCGTGTTGGACATATCGTGCATGAATATTTGGGCATGCGAAAGCTGTGTGCAAAATGGGTGCCGCGTGAGCTCACTGTGGACCAAAAACAACAACGTGTTGATGATTCTGAGCAGTGTTTGGAGCTGTTAAAGCGCAATAAACCTGAATTTTTGCGTCGATATGTGACAATGGATGAAACATGGCTCCGTCACTTCACTCCAGAGTCCAATCGGCAGTCGGCAGAGTGGAGAGCGAGCGACGAACCGAATCCAAAGCGTGGAAAGACGCAACAGTCGGCTGGCAAGGTGATGGCGTCTGTACTTTGGGATGCACATGGTATAATATTCATTGACTATCTCCAGAAGGGACAGACGATCAACAGCGACTATTATATAGCGTTATTGGATCGTTTGAAGAAAGAAATCGCTTAGAAACGGCCTCATTTGAAGAAGAAAAAAGTGTTGTTTCACCAAGACAATGCACCGTGTCACAAGTCGATGAAAACGATGGTCAAACTCAATGAATTGGGCTACGAATTGCTTCCCCATCCACCGTATTCTCCAGATCTGGCCCCCAGCGGCTTTTTCCTGTTTGCAGACCTCAAGAGAATGCTCGCTGGCAAGAAATTTAAGACTGATGATGAAACTGAGGCCTATTTTGAGGCAAAACCGAAAGAGTACTATAAAAATGGTATCGAAAAGTTGGAAGATCGCTATTATCGCTGTATCGCCCTCGAAGGCAACTATGTTGAATAATAAAAATGAATTTTGCAAAAAAAAATATTTCTACTGTGTTACGTTCTAAACTTTTCAGCCGAACTGTTATTTTATAGACGCCATATATGGTCCAGATTAAAATTTTCAAGTACGGATCCAAAAAATTCGATTATCATACGGCTTTAGCGTTTGCTTTTGTTCATTTTTAAAAAGAAATACGGGCCAATAACACCTTTCGAGCAATATTCACACCAGTCAGTCTTTTTTTGCAGATCTAAGAACTTTTTGTAGGTCAATTTTGGTTATGTCAAGAATGGAATATAGTAATAGAGCCTCACCGTTCAAAAATATTTTATTCGAAAAATCAGCATCCAACATTTAACCTTTTAAAAAAAAAATTAAAATTTCAAGGCAATTTTTTTTTATATTGTATAAAAAATATATATTCTTAAATGCCATATTTAATACTAAATAAATATTATCCAAAATAGTATTTATATATAGTAACAGTTAAATGACAGGGTTTTATTTTCCATATAATAAAATTGATAACTCTTTAAAAGAAGAATACAAAATCTTAAAATTGCTTCCATTCACTATGTTTTTTTTTTTTATTTCAATCAATCTTTCAATAATAGATAGTTGATTATAGCAAATAGATTTAATTTAATTTCAAACCATCGACAATAGCACATCTTCATAATCTAGTCAAATCCCAAACGCATCATCATCCTCTTCTATTTGAATCAATCCATACATTTACGAATACATAATTTCATATTACACTAACGTACTATATACTATGGTAAACGTGATTTGTCTCATCGAAATCTTCTCATAGAAAATCGAATTGAATCTGGCCGCATCGAACTCCATTCAATTCAAATTCAACCACTTCTCAACTGTCTAGTGAATATTCTCAATGCGAATTCGATTCATCCATGTCACTGATATTTTAATGAAAATTTTCCATTTTACAAGAAGTATTGTAACACTTCAACTTCTACTTCCATTACGATTCTGTCCAGCCCTAACAGAAATAATCTTGCACCACATTCATCATAAATTGTGAAATCTCAAACTTGTCGCTTACATTCTGCTGTTCGTTATCTGACTGACCCTAGATATGAAATCTTCTAGACCTATAAGTCCCAAGGCGACTAGGTTGAGTTGATTAGCTGCCCAACTGATTTGAAGCCAAACGAGCCGCTTTCATATCCAAGTCGGTTACTCATCGCATAAAACTAGAGCCTATTCTACTCTAAACGAAACAGGCTTATAATATTTCTATTCTTGATATTTGTGTACACCTAGTATAGATACTGTTGGTGGACCAAGTTTGCTTGGATACTACTATCTTAAGATAGTCAAATAAAAGTAATCAGTTGCCAGTTTTCCAATTGCTCCTCGATGCTCGATATCAGTTTTAGTTTTAAATTTTGAGATTGTAAATTTTAAATCACAAAAACTAGTATTTTTACATTTGGAAACGGATGTACACGAATACGACGATCACCGTGTATGTATTACCATATACGCCTCCTCTTGATGGGAGACACATTGATCCGTTTATTCGTTGATCCAAGATCTTGACATGAGAATACCAGAAAACGCCTGTACTCTGATAATCCAGTTTAGTTGTTTGGCAAATACTAGACGATTGCATCCATCTATCTATCTATCAGCTTAATTACGTCTTGTCCGGATGGCGATAGCCCCTTATACATCGCCCCCGTAACTTAACGGATTAGTCATCTGCTTATACTCGTATAAGAGCACATTCGCACGGTCGGTACCATCAGAGGCGTCGATTGAACGTAGAGAGTACGCGCACACACAGATACTGTGCTCCATTCACATTTGCCAATACGAAATTATATATGTACTAGCAATCACGGTGGAAACTTTTCAATTACGAATCATCGTAATTACTTCTATTCGCACATATTGAGCCGCATCCCCCTTGCCCCTCCACCCACCTCTTCCAACAAATACAACGTCTTCTCAATCGACAATTGCAGTTGCCTACCCATAAACCCAATAATAATCCAAGCCCCTCAATGAATATACGTGTTACTTTTCAAATATACACAAACGCACATACATAAATAAATATTGTACCTACGAGTGCTATGGTCGAACTAAAATGACCATCATCGTCATCGGTCAGTTCCAGTTCAGAAAGTATTTCAGATCAATAGAAGGGAAGCAAGGAATATGACCGTGAAAAATTTCTCTCTGACACATTTTACGTTAATTTCATAAAATGTCATCTTTTATCTGGGAATTGTGGATTTTTCTTATTTATTTCCTTTTCTTATGCCAGTTATCATATTTTCCTTTCAGGTTTTTATCTACGTAATTGCGTCCTCGTTCTGCATTCTTCAATGGATACACGTCTAATCAAACTGTTCCAATCAGGATGTAATTATTTCATTATACCTACATATCGAAAGTAGCCTTTTATTTTGCTATGGATTTTTTTTTACGATCTCGTACTTTTCTGCTATACACGATATTATTTGCATTAGAAATACTAGTTAGAGTATGTAATTAATTTCGAAATATTTTCACACACTCTGCGCGTTGCTATCGATTGTCAATATAGTCAATTAGAAAGATATACTTTAATTGGTTCTGATTTTTTTTTTAAATATTATTTCTTACAAAACAAACTTTCATTAAAACTTATAAGACTGCAATTTCCACTATCAAATTATGTAAGGGGCTTTTCAATAGGTACGCTTAATCGTTTACAGCCTATTTCTTTGACATTTCAAATGATAGCGCTCTAATTTCTATATGGTTGTGTTTTGCTATAGCCAGCACTTAATCATAGAGAACAACAACAATCGTTAAACCATTAAAAAAAACTACACGGATTCCAAATTAAAAAAAAAAATAATCATCATTTTTGGCTTTGGGACAAAAAGCAACCACAACAGTTCAGTGTGCTTCCTTTTCAATTTAACACTCTCAAAAATTTTTCTGTAAATTTACATTACATTAGTGGTCATAAATCGATAACACTTTTTGATCTAAAGAACAACATCATTCAAGATATAAGTTGTATACCATTGAGAAAATTTTGCTACTCGCAAGTACTTGTGAGTAGATGCCCAATGGAACAAAAAATTTACTGACAGAAATAAAATATAACCTCAAAATAGTGAACAACAATACTGAGTTTACTCATACATAAACAATAAAAACTGAGTTTATTCACGCATAAACAATAAAAACAAAAATATGACACTTCAACATAACCAACGAACGCACTAAGCCGTCTATTTTCATTTTGGGAACTAAAATCCCCCTACCGTAAATTGTATGCGTAACTACTCATTTGTATGAGCAAGAGTAGCTGCGAGTAGCTACAAATACTTGTGAGTAGCAAAATTTTCACAATGCAATATAGCTATTATTGGTGACATGCAGCCCGATTTATGCCAAAGAGTCATCCAAAATGGGGACCTCTAGAGTCACCTCTTCCAAAACAAAGCTGTGGAGGCTATTTCAATAATGTGTTTGATAAAATTATTATGAAATAATAATTTTATTATAAAAAAAATCATTGAAAAGGAAGTCTATGGAACCACAGGAATCCCTTTTTCTGACAAAAATCAATCGGTAATCAAAATGACTACCTTGAAGAAGTCCTTCTATACAAAAAAAAAAGTTCTTAAATAGTTCTCCATATTCATCTGTTTTTAATATTGAAAAACCTTCTTTAGCCAAAAATAATTTATGCCACCGAAAAACTGTGCCTCATTAATTAAGTGTGAAAAACAAGATTTGCAATATGTCGCTAAAGCGCAATGAAATCGAGCCATTTCTGAAGCAAATCATAGCTGGCGATGAAAATGGGTAAAATAGGAGAATTTCATTTGAAAGAGATCATGGAGAAGAAGAGATGAATAATCGCAAACAATCTCAAAACCAGGATTGACGGTTAATAAAGTTATGCTCTGTGTATGGTGGGGCTGGAAGGGAATCATTCATTATGAACTGCTTCCATTCGGTCGGTACTGTACTGTGATAAACTCGAGAGATTACGCTAAGCCAGAATTGACGAATAGAAAGGGTGTCGTTTTATACCACGATAACGCTCGATCACACACTCATTTTTGATGACTCGTCAAAAATTAAGTAAGCTTGTCTGGGAAGTTATAGACCCAGATATAGCACCCTCAGACTACCAATTTTTTCTAGCTCTGCAGAACTCTCTTAATAAAATCAAGAGAGGCTTGTGGAAACCACTTGATTTAGTTTTTCAACTAGAAACCACAGAATTTACTTGCCGATAATAATGGAGAATATTTGGTTTGAATAAATTCATTTTAACACTCTGATTTAAGCATCTCTATTTTACTTAAAAAACGCCACGAACTTTTTCAGCTAACTTACACGTATATATGTATTTTATCTGCTAACAAAAACAAGGTGCGTTTTATGTTCCAGATTGAAGTTTTTCTTTAATAACTTTTAAATAAAATACTATTTTATAATTTATATTTTATTGATTGATTATATGGTCTTTAAAATTATATATGAAAAATTATGTCGATCAAATGTCTTAAAAAATTATGGCGCAAAGGCGAGATCTTTTAAGCATACTTTTCATAATATTTTCGTAGATAAAATAGGTGTTATTTCAACAATTTCGTTTTAAATGTTGTCCTTAAACATTAAGATTATGGTTGGTATAGAAAAGTGTACGTCTTTTCTTTACGAAGAAATCGGAAGGGTTGTAATCACAGAATCGGGGGAACAAGTCTATACCACCACTTTTTTGACATTATTCGGCCGGGAATAAATTTCTCTCGAAATTTGCATCGTAGCACGAGTTGTGTATAATATGGCAACGTCTTGTTAGAACCACATGTTCTGTAGACGTAATTGATCCTATTCGGGCAGAAGAAAGTTTTCCAAAATGTCCCGATAGCTAGTTACCAGTAACTGTTTCAGTGGCCCAAATGCCACACCATGCAGTTACTTTACGAAGGTTTAGTGGTCTTTGGTGTATCAGTTGAGGGTGTTTTATGCCCCAATAGCGGTCATTCTATTTATTAACAAAGCCAGCATAGTTGAAGTATGCTTCGTCGCTCATAATGAGTTTTTACCAAAAGTCTCAATATAAAAAGTTTTAATATTTTTAACATAAATTGTTATCGACCACTCTCTACGACTATCAAATGCCAACGGACAAATATCATCAAAACCAAAATGGCAACCAAACAAAATCGATCTGGAACATAAAAAGCACCCTGTACATTCTTAAATATTTTTTGTATGACTTTATCATCTATGAAGAAGGCTCTTCTGTCAAATTTCAACTCTGGTCTCATAATTTTTTTCTGCTAATTCTCCTTATTGTGTTGGAGATCATACATACTTAAATGTAGCATGTCAAAAATAAATTCAACTTATAACAAAAAATATTTAATATATTTTTAAATTGCAAATCTAAACTAGGACACCACTTTAGCTCTTAAGTATGCATGTTCAAAAATATTATATGACTTAATAATATTCGGCAACTATAAAGAATAGTTTTTATTAAGAAATTTCAAAGAAATATTATTTAGAAAATAAAAGAACAAGAGAAAAATTATATTCTCTAAGAGATTATTCATAGTTTTATCATTAGATTCGGTACAATTATTTGAAAGCAAAAATTCATAACATTCATAAATAAAATTTAAGATGATGAATAATAATCATTTTGACACTCTTGGTAGTTGGCATCATTTAAAACTAAAACAAGTTCCATTCAAATATGTTTATTTGTACATATGTGCATATTTACATGAGTACCATGAACAATTTTATCCAATATTATAATCGACTATAATCAAGATTAATTTAATATTTCAATCAAAAATATACATATTTAAGTGGTTGAGCATATATGTACGTAAAGTAAAATAAAAGAAAAGCAATTTTTTTCTTATGAACGATAATCGGAAATTGTCAATGTCATCAGAAGTATCGTTATACAAATGTGATGATGAATAATATTATTGTGCTGTGTGTCCATGGGGAGCATCTGTTTTACTAATTTATTTTTTCCTTACACTTACACTTACATGAACACATAAATATTTCGTTATTTGCTAGTAAATATTCATATATGAATTTGCAAATATATGCATCAGTTAAGAGTAAACAATTGTTGGTATAAACAAGTGTTTAATAAATTATAATTTAAAAATGAAGAAACAATAACATTGTACTAAAGCTACTGTAGATGGAATTTTTACTAATAAGATAAAAGGGAGGGGGAGAAAAAAAACCCGAATAAATATACTAAAAGACAAACAATTTTATGCATACATACGTTAGTATATACCATATTAGAATAAAAATTGTAGAGGTGTGTACAGTAGAAATTAACTGAAGATATATTTTATACGAGAAGTAGTTAATTAAGATCTATACAAAAGTTAATATTTAAGGTATTCGAATGACGAGGCTACACACTATACGTATACACTATTGAAAAGATTGAAGCGAAACCGCTGCAAATTAAAGTGTGGAAATAGTTTTGTTCTTCCTTTCTTTTTTTTTATTGGTTATTTATTAATAGACTAAAAAGTTTGACCAAAGATGGGAATACGAATTTTTAATGATTAATTGTTGAATTAATATCGGAAATTCTTTGAAGACATAATTCGTCAAACAAACAAAAAAAAGAAGAAAAATACATTTAAAAAAATAACCAACAAATTTAGCAAGTTGATTGATTGGTATAACAAGGAAAATTTTATCTTTATTAGTGGCGCTATCGTTAAAATCTTAAGAAAACTGTATTTGATATTTGATAAAGATAGCGAAGGGGTAAGGGGGTTGTAGATACAAATTATTGTTATTCTGCCAAAAAAATTTACTTATTTGATTTGTGAAAATTTATCCGATAATAACCCTTAGCCAATTTGTATTTTAGAAAATAAATTTCAATAAAATACGTTTTTAAAATTTAGTTTTTTTTTTATAAAATTTATTTTAATTATATTATTTATACTTATATTGTCATTAATGTTATAATTATATAAATTATTCAAATTATTGCCCAACAAAACTTTTTGTAAATTTAGATATTTTTCGAAAGAATTTTTTAATGACTTTTTCGAACATTTCAGATTGCAATTTGATGTAATTTTTGATGAGCTTTTTGAACATTTTGGGCTTTTTATGGATATTAGTTTTTTTTCAAAGTATTGAATTAGAAAAAAATCTAACTTCGTCAAATTACTCGATCTTGGAGGTCAATTGACATTGCAAAGTCTAAAAATTCTGCGAAAGGAAACTTTTCGCACAATAAAGCCAAATTTTGGCTTGCTTCGAACATTTTTTCATAAAAAAAGAACCCTTTTTTGTTAGAATCACATATGCTTTAGACCAAAATCTTTAAGTTCAAATCGAAAATGTCGGTTGAAATACACTCGAAATTGACGGGAGCGATATCTCCTTCTTCATTTTCAAAGAAATACCAGCCAAAACCTCCTTTAAACAAAAATGCACATCACACAGTCACTTTTCACGGATACAATGGCTTCTCCACTAAGCGAGAAATGAGTATTTATCATCGCTGAAAAAAATGTTTCTAAAAATAACACCTTACGGCCATATTCAGACCTAAATGAACCACAGGCAGATATTCTTCGTGGATACAATGGTTTCTCCACAGTCACTTGTGGGTTTTCAGAACCCCTTTATCCGGCAATTTTGCTTACTAATGTATTCCCCGAGTGACAAATCAGTCCATTCGTTGGACATTGCAAAGTCTAAAGATTCTAGGTGTTGTGGGAACTTTTCGCACAATAAAGCCAAATTTTGTTTTATTATATGGTTTGCTTAGAACCTTTTTTGCTAAAAAAAAGAAGCCTTTTTTGTTAGATCCATATATGCTCTAGATCAAAATATTTAAGTTCAAATCAAAAATGTCGGTTGTCATACACTCGAAATTGACCGTAGCGATATCTCCTTCTTTATTTTTAAAGAAATACCAGCCAATAACACCTTCAAACAAAAATGCACACCATACGGTCACTCTTCGTGGATACAATGGCTTCTCCACTGAGCCAGAAATCTGAGGTGTTATAGGCCAATTGATTTTTTTTTTTAAATTTTGGGTATGATCGCTGAAAATAATTTGTTCAGAAAATCAACCGGGCTTCAACACCTTACGGTCCAGAAATACGGGCCAATGTCACTTTTCGTGAATATAATGGCTTGTGGGTTTTCTCTCCAAAGTCGCTTGTGGGTTTTCAGAACTTCTTTATCCGGCAATTTTGCTTATTATTGTATTGGCCGAGTTACAAATCGTTCCATTCGTTAAAGTAAACTTTGTTCGAAAAAACAACTAGACAGTGACATTTTCTGGGCCATAAATACGGGCCAATGACACATTCAGACCAAAATCCACATCAGATAGGCACTTTTTGTAAATACAATGACTTATCCATAGTCGCTTATGAATTTTTAGAGCCCCATATATAATTATTATGCTTTTTTGAGATATTCACATAGTGAGAAGTGATTCGCATCGCTATTCGAAAAGTAAGCATCCAAAGCTTGTTGTTCTAGCATACAATCGGCCTGTCTTTTATGCAATTTTAACACATTATTTTGTAATTAAACGATCAATAATAAAAAATGGCAAACTTTCAGGTAAGTAAGTATAATCTTAACTAATATATATCTTTATTAGTTGTTAAATGACAGCATTGTACTTTCAAAAATACAAAATGGATACCATTCTATTGTATTAAAATTTTAAGTAGAATTTTTGATAGTAAACTGTTAGACTGCATGTGCTTTCTTTAGAATAGGCCAAGAGAGATAAACCACTTAATGGGGAATAACATAATATAATAGCTGCATAAACATTCATAATAACCTAATCGATACCTGCTAAATACCTTCATGTCCAACAATTTTTTTTAATGATAATATTATATGTTAATTAATGCTAAATAATATAAACAGTAATAAATTATGGAAGATTCAAAAACTGGATAGAATATATAAAAAAATTTTATTTGATTATTTATGAAATTACTGTATTTCAGGTTTTTTTTTCTTTCTATGATGTTTTTCTTTCTATTTTTAATAAATTCAAAATACAATAAAAAAATAATAATAATGATTAGAAAGTCGGATAAGATGTTCTTGGTGTTCTTTCGACAAGAAAATGATGATAAGATTCCGTTTAGTTCTTGCAGCCTCTGACTATTGCGGTTTACCTTTATGGTTTACATAAATAATTGGTTTTCGATTCTGTTATATTCTTATAAGAATAGAATTAGAACGGTTTAGCAGATAACTGGATAGACTAGAATTGTAATAGAGAAAAAAAAACATTTATCTAAGATATTATTTTCTTTTTAATATTCTCAATTTATTACTTTTCACTACTGATATTCATCGTAAGAATTTGATGTTTTTTTTCCACCTGGAATTTATGAAATTTACCGTTTATTGACTGATATTTTTTTTCGATCTATTATTATTAGATAAAGAAAATTCTATAATTCTAATAATATTGCATAATAATCTTAAATATTTACTTATATCCTATATTAGATTATTTACCTTATATATGAATATACAAATTTGCTTTATTCATTTTTATCAGACTGGAATTTAATAATCGTTCTTATTGGACTGAAAGGAAATAAAGGAATTTCTAATAAAAAATATTGACATTGGGACTAAATTGATAATAAAATTTTTAAGTTTGGAAAATATTACTTTAAATATTAAAATTAGAAAGAAAGAAAAAAACAATAAAAATAAATTTAAAAATTCAGAATTTATTCCAATCCATCCTAAACATTTAGGACATTCTTATTTTAATAAAGATTTTTTGTATTATCCAATTTGGGCCTTGAAAAATAATATTTAATAAAATATATTTTCAATAGTTACATTTTATCTAATAATATTGACCAAAATTTTACCATTTAGCATGTAATTTTAAACATTATTCAATTGGATGGCGCAGAATTTCTAACAGAAGTCGATTTTTTTGTGGTTATTTTTCTGATTATATATACGAATTTTGAGCTGTAACTCACCAAATCCTAAATGGATGTGAATTTTTAAATACTCTAAAATTTGAAAATTATTACAATTTTTTAGGTAGTTTTACAAGAAAAATCCCAACTCTCTCAGTTCACACGATTTTAGAGGCTAACTAAATGGATTGGAATAAATTCTGAATTTTAAATTTAATATAAAAATAAATTTAAAAATTCAGAATTTATTCCAATCCATCCTAAACATTTAGGACATTCTTATTTTAATAAAGATTTTTTGTATTATCCAATTTGGGCCTTGAAAAATAATATTTAATAAAATATATTTTCAATAGTTACATTTTATCTAATAATATTGACCAAAATTTTACCATTTAGCATGTAATTTTAAACATTATTCAATTGGATGGCGCAGAATTTCTAACAGAAGTCGATTTTTTTGTGGTTATTTTTTTGATTATATATACGAATTTTGAGCTGTAACTCACCAAATCCTAAATGGATGTGAATTTTTAAATACTCTAAAATTTGAAAATTATTACAATTTTTTAGGTAGTTTTACCAGGAAAAATCCCAATGCTCTCAATTCACACGATTTTAGAGGCTAATTGCCATCACAAAAATTCCTAAATTAAGCGTCCTAAGAACTTTTTGCGCAATAAAGCCCAAATATGTAACATTGTGTGGCTTGAAGTACTATTTTGTTTAAATCTAATAGATTCCAGATCATAAAATCTTCAAGTTCAGGGCAAAAAAAAAATTGGTTTTAATATGGCCAGAATGCTCAGAATTTGGTGGAAATATGGACCAATAGCACATTCAGACAAAAATGTATACATCAAGCAGTCACTTTTCTCAGATCCAATACCTTCCACACAATCACTTGTGGGTTTTTAGAGCCTCATATATAAAATTTAGCTTATAGGCGATAAATAACTCTAATCGATAAAGAAAATTTTGTTCGAAAAAAGTCTTTTCTAAATTTAATTTAGAAATACAGAAAAAAATGACATTATTCCGTGGGTCAGGAGTAAAAAACTATATTTAAGAGCTTCTTTTCTTTTCTTTTCTTTTTATAATTTAAGATAATAGTTTAGATGAAAAAAACTATTCTATTAGATTGTTTTTATTTTCGCCAAAAAAAAACCTAAATGTCTTCGTTAATCATTCAAGCATATTAAATTTTTGTCAACTAGCAACGTTTTAAGTCACGACTTAATTAATTTCGTAATTATATTTAGAAGTTAGTTAGTCGAATATATTTTTTTCAATGTGGCTTTTCTTTCATTAGAAACTTAATTAAGTGTTCAGTTAGTCAAATTTTATAGAAGAAAAATAATAAAATCATTTTAAATGTTTTCTGATTGTTACTATTAAAATCAGATGATATAATGATGCTGACTAGATAAGCTCATTTTTTTGCTTAGAAAACTAATTATATCTCTAAGACTTCTTTTGAGATTGAAAACTTGACAGAATTTTAATCATCAATTTATATTTGTTTTAAATTACTATAAAAAACAAAATAAAAAATTTCGGTAACAAATATTTAAATTACAAAAATAATTTCAACATAAAATTAAAGTACAATTTCCCCAAAAAAAAAAAAAAAAAATATGCTAAATAAAATATTTTCTCTGGTTGGGGCCATTTCTTCCATAAAGATTAATTTACTATGCCATTTATTATTCCAGTCTAATTCACAATTCTATCAAATTACAAACAAAACAAAAAAAAACGAATCCAAATTTTTCAAATGGAAAAAATCCAATTAAATGTTACTATTTACGTTTTAGAAGAAATTTTAATTTAATCGGTAATTAATAAAGCACCATGAGGTGGAAATACTATTAAGATAGTAAAGAGATACTTAGAAGAAATTTAGTTCATATTCCAAGGAAAAGTGTTTTTTCATATTAGATCTTGGTATAAAAAGTTTGCAAATCTCTGGAATAAATTAATTTACAAAAAATTGTCGAATTACGAGGTGTGGTAGAAAAGTAATGAGACTGTAATATCACTCAAGTATCTATAAAGCGTGATAAGCGAACTTGAGTTTTTGTAGTACATTACGAAAATTGGACCAGCGAAATTTTAACCGATGATGAACCATAAAAATTGATGTTGAGCTGGATGAAACCATGACGTTGACTTACGAGAAGTGATAATGAGCCTTTTTTGAGCCTCATATATGAAATTTGGTCTATAGACGAATCCACCATGAGGTGGAAATAGTATTAAGATACTAAAGAGATGCTTGGAAGAAATTTAGTTCATATTCCAAGGAAAAGTGTTATTTCATATTAGATCTTGGTATAAAAATTTCACGAATCTCTGGAATAAAATAATTTACAAAAAACCATCGAATTACAAGGTGCGGCAGAAAAGTAATGAGATAGATATCACTCAAGTACCTAGAAAGCGTGATTTTACCAACGAGGAACTATAAAAATTGGTTTTGAGCTGGATGAAACTACGATGTTGACATACTACGAGTAGAAGTAACAACGAGCCTATGAGTCACTATCAAGATTACAAATATTATTATGACATTTTTGGAGGGTCGAGAAGCAGGAACCTAGTCCTCAAAAATGTTTTTTTCCCCTCAGATCAGACATTGCAGACACAAACAGTGTACTAGACACAAATTTATAATTTCAAAGTTGAATGTCGGCAACCTAATTTTCAAGAATTTTTTTTTTCTTTATTTTTAATTAATTTATAAATAAAAAATTTGTACTTTTTTTTAAAAATAATTTTCAAAATTTTTTAAAACGAATTTTTATTTTCACTCATTTTTAGTTAATATTTTTTTTTTATTAGATAGAATACGTATACATAACATAGATTTAGTTAAGAATTGAAATTAGATTTTTGATTACTTCTAAACAACTAACACTCAGTTGCATACGTTTTCCATGGGAAAAGTTTTCTGCACTATAAAATACAGAACTCATTAAAATGGTAATAATAAAGAAAAACAATAGTAATATGCTCATCTAGAAAAGATGTTCAATTGGCCTTTCGAGTCAAGCAAGTCATGGTAAATAATGAAAATAGGGGAAAAAAATGTTAATAGAGAATAGATTTACACACTTTTTTACTGATGATTACCAGAAGGAAGCAAATATGAACGTAATTGTAGCAAATTTTTGCACAAGCATATTCCAACATAATTCTCATCTGTTATTATTTGTTTATAAGCATCTTCCCTATTGATAGTCGCTGATATCTGTCACTATTTCAAATTATGATCATAGTAGTACTTAGTATGTAGTAGTTAATATATGTTATTATTTAGTTTTATTGAAAAAAATTCCTCTATCAATTTTTAGAGATACAAAAATTATTGGCGATAAAATTGCCACTCTATAAAATGAGAATACGATTGAGTAATGAAGATGAATCAGGAAAATATATTTTTATTTTTTGGTAAATTGTTCTATTTATATACTTGTCGTCAATAGTGTACGTAGGCTACTATATATATTTCTGGCCTAGGCAACACTAAGTGTTGCCAGGTGCGATCTGACATTTCCATTGGAAAGTTTGACATTTTTTAGCATAAACGTACTCAGAACGTTTTGACGTACGACTATCATTTGTGTTGTTTACAGTGACTTGAAAAAATCAATTTGGCAAAAAAATGGAATTAACTCGTGAACATTTTCGTGCGATCATTTTTCACAACTTTCGACGTGGATTATCACGACAAGAGTGCATCGATGAACTTAAATCTTTGTATGGCTATGAAGCACCATCCTATAGCACTGTGAAAAACTGGTACAACGAATTCAATCGTGGCCGACGCTCGCTCAAAGACGAATTCCGTGAAGGTCGTCCAAAAACAGCCGTTGTTCCAGAAAACATCGATGCCGTACGTGAACTGATAATGCAAGACCGTCATGTGACATACCGTGAGATAGAGGCATGCCTAGGCATTTCTCCCACCAGCATACATTCGATATTGCATGAACACCTGGCCGTAAAAAAGGTTTGTTCTCGTTGGATCCCGCACAATTTGACAATCGCTCAAAAAAAGGCTCGTGTGGATTGGTGTAAAGAAATGCTGAAAAAATACGATCGCGGTGCTTCAAAAGACGTTTATAAGATCGTCACAGGTGACGAATCATGGATCTATGCGTATGAGCCCGAAACAAAACAGCAATCGACCGTGTGGGTCTTCCAAGACGAGTCAAATCCAACGAAAGTTGTTCGTGGAAGAAGCACTTCGAAGCAAATGGTCGCTTGTTTCTTTGGCAAAACTGGTCATGTGGCGACTGTTCCGCTTGTGCAACGTAGGACGGTCAATTCTGAGTGGTACACCACCATTTGTTTGCCTGAAGTCTTCGGAGAAATTCGAAAAACGAACAAGAGAAGTCGAATCATTGTGCACCATGACAATGCGAGCTCTCACACATCGGCTCAAACCAGCGCCTTTTTGACCGGACAAAACGTCGAATTGATGGGTCATCCTCCGTACAGCCCTGACTTGGCACCCAATGACTTCTTTTTATTCCCACACATCAAGAAAAAAATGCGTGGTCAACGATTTTCGTCGCCAGAAGATGCTGTTGAAGCATTCAAAAACCATGTTTTGGAGGTGTCTCAATCGGAGTGGAAAAAGTGCTTCGAAAATTGGTTTGAGCGCATGCAAAAGTGTATAAATCTTGATGGAGAATATTTTGAAAAACAATAAAACCTTTTTCGTTGATAAATATTCGCATTTTCATTATTAGGCCAGAAATATATATAGTAGCCCACGTAATGGTGATGGCACAACGATGATAATAAGAAGAAAACATAAGTCGTTGACTCGTGGTGTTCCCGGATCAATGCTAGATATTAGAGAATCGCCTCCATATGAACATAGGATAACATGTTGCAAATATAAAAATCTCATGTCACGCAGCTTCCTCTATTTCCCCTCGTTAGCTTGAAAGCAAACCATAATAGCGCGACATCGATTGTAACGGATATGCATACTGCATACACCGTATATCATTCCACACCAAACACTCTTCATTCTATACTGCACTTCAAGTGCACAATGAACAATTCGCTTATGCTGCATATCCAAGTTTTCTAAGCACTTTGGATCAATTCAACTCACTTGTAGCCCCATACACGAATACACCAGTTTATATACGCTTCTATGCTCTCCGATGCATATTTAGCCAATGGACAGTATAACTCAAGCGGTAGGAATGTGCTTATATGAAAGTTTAGCGCCCCACAGAATGTTGCCCTCTAGCCTCGACACTGAGGTCTTAGTGGACCAATAATTGAGCATATCAAATTTTTTTCTATCGGCGTATGTACAATTTTGTATTATGGTTGAGAGAACGACATAAAACGAAACGCACAACGAACATTATAAGACGATAACAAAATTCCAGTGCATTTCTTTTTTGGTTCTTTCTAGTGCGATAACATGTTCACATCTCCTTCGCCGCCTCCTCATCTTCTGCACTTCATTTCTTGTAGATTTTTTGTTTTATTTACTGTTAACTAGAAAGATGAATAAAACAATTCTATTCGGCCTCCATTACATTTCGAAACAAATAAAAAACAGTATTCGCCTATATTGTTAAGATGTGAATACATATAGAAATATGTTGCAATGCTGCATCGTATATGTATATTGAAAGAATAAAAACAGGGTGAGAATTTGTCCACCATTTTTATTCAATTCGATACCGTTAGAAAAATCATTTTGGAATTTTTCTAGCCTCAAGCTAAACTATTCCGGAAGAACATGCTGCAGTTCAAATTCCATTGCTCCATTGCCCATTGCCCATTGCGCTTCAATGCTTGCACTACTACACCATGTCAATATATCTTTACATTACACTATCTACAACGCACTGATTTTTTAAATTATACATTTTTTTTCTCCAGATTATTGATAGTTAAAAAATTGTTCAAAGTGATTAATTCTATAGAGAAGAAGAATTTTACCATCTCGTGTAAAACAACTATATACAAGGAGTAGTTGTAACATTCGTTAAATTCATGTAGTCGCATCGAAAAGTTGAACATAATTACCTTTAATATATTCTAATTAACACTGAAGTTCTTCTGTTCACATGTACAGGAAACAATTTCTTTGTCAGTTTAGAATGATAGTATTTAGTAGTCGTCTTTCGGTATGCCTATAATTAACACTCACACCTTGTTTTCAGTTTACAAATAGTTTCCGATAAAATATTTTATGCACTCTCTACACACAAACTGTTAACGGGCAAAAATATTCAAAATCAACTTAGATTCTACAATACACAAAATAGCACACTGAAAATTCTTCAAAAAAATAATAATCAATTTCACAAAGTAGTTTATTTTAATTTTTTTATATTTTTATTTATTTTTTTTTTTTTTGAACAAAAGTCAATCAAATAAAAAAATATATGACAAAAACTTATTAATTTATTATTGAATAGACCATCAAATTAAAATATTTTTTTTTGTTTTTTTTTTTGGTTATATAGAGCATATCCCAACATAATAATAATAATAATAATAATAATAATAATAATACTATTAGTATTGAATCAAAGCAAATCCCATTTGTCCAAAAGAACCGGAAAATCGAAATGATTTAAATCGCGCGCTAAATTCTCAACCAGAGCAGCAGCTACGGAATACAATTACCATGACGTTCGCTTGTCAACCGATAACTGAAGGCCTCAACGGAGCCCCATCAACATTGAAGTGCTGCCGGACGCTGAACCGAATCGAACATTTTGAACATACTCCTCAGTTTTCTACGTACACGACATGGAGCTATGACATTGCCAGTTATATACCATTTACCTGTACATGACGGATTCACCTGAACGTAGACAGAATTCGAAATGGAATTGTATGCAAGTGATAAAGTCACAGTCGAAGCTGAAGTTGCTGTTGAAATTTAAATTTTTGATGAAAATAAATATGAGGAAAGAATTTTTTTTTTTGAGAACATCCAAAAGGTGCCGAGTACTGTGCAGTTGAAAATTTTCGTGAAAACCCTCAAAGGGTCTGTGTAGCGTCAGGGTTCAAGCAAAGGTCCGCTAAAACACGAAATGTTCAATTGCAGCACAACCAGCGCTTCTTAAACATTTCGCTCTATCAAATAATTCGACTGTTTAAGAGCAGTTAAAGTTGACGCTACTGCCGCCGGCAGACTTCAAAAGCTCAATAGTATAGACCCCTGAAGGGGATTTAAACGCATGCTCTCTAATTAGTGTTAATACCACAAGAAACCTTTTGGAGAGAAGAACAAAACTTAGCTTTTTGTTGGAAGCTTAAAATTCTCAGGCATACGTGTATTCTTGGTCTCATTCCAGATCTTCCCCTTGGAATCTCTACCCAATTAACTTAGCGTTGAAACTTAGCGTCTTTACATTCTCCAAACTGAAGAAACCTTTTCGCATGTTAATTGTTTTTTCGCCACACACGCCGATGATTCACCATCCATTTTCATACGAGAAGAACTCTGGGCTCAGAGCCAAACTAATGCTAGGAGAACTTAAGATTTGTATACGCGTCGCGTCGCCTTACCACCATGTTTCGTCGTAAAGAAGTGGGACCCGGTGGGTCATTGACGGTAGTAGCCCATTATCGTTGCAACAACTGCAGTAACTTTTTTGAATGGAAATTATTTTTATTTTGACTGCACAATTATTGTATTAATAATACGAGTACACGTATCCCCCCACACTTGTTAGGTACATACAAATGCTAAACGACATTTTTTTTGGAAATTCGAAATTTATATTATTAAAAAAATATGTTATAAATATATCTACATAATTTATTTTAATTATTAAGCATTTTGAGAATTAAAATATTTTTATTTTTTATTTCATTTTGGTTAAATGTACAGTGCAGGCTAAAAGTATGCCTCAGATTCTATTTACCAGATAGTTATCCATTTTATGGTTTGCAAAGTAGACCACTGTTATTTGATAGTTTTTAAACAAATATATCATTTAAGATAAAATTAATTTAGATTAATATTTGTCATTATTTTATTATAAAGTTTAAACTATCTAAAAATTACTTATAAATTAAAAAAACTTTCTACAAAAATAATGATTCTACCGTAGCCACTTTACACAAAACTTTTCGCCCTCAGCGATGATGCTCATTTCTAGATCAGTAGCTTTACAAGTAAGCTACAATAAAAAATTATAATTTATTATGCAAAAGGCTTTGTATGGGCCCGTATTTTTTTGAAAATGAAAAAGAAAACACTGTTACCGTAAAATTTTGTAGATTTTAATCTGGATTATATGCGATTTTAACAAGACTGGGCTACACAAAATAACAAATTCTGCTTTTATAGGTTGTCATTTGGACTTTTTCTTATAGAGCTATGCAAAATATTGTGTTTATGCAGACAATCCTCAATACTTAAGGTCCGCAAATTGTAGAGCACAAAATCAATCAGGCAAAAAATATCATCAAAAATTACCTCAAAAAAAATCTAGTATTGCAAAAAGTTAAAAGAATTGATATATTGTTTGAAAAATGACAAAATTTTAATAATATAATAATTAAAAAAATTTTATTAAAATTTGAATTTTAAATTTGTTTTAAATGAATTTTACTTTCCAAAATATAAATTGGATAAGCTGTAATAATAGTTTTTAAAAAAATGAATTTTACTTTCCAAAAATATATAAAAAATACTGCTGTAATAATAGTTTTTAAAAAAAAAGGTCTTCTTTATATTTCATAAATGTAAAATTATGTATATAATTTTTTCTATAGAAATATTAAAATTATAAAAATTGAATTAATTCTTTTTAACTTAATATCACTTGCTTGAAGAAAAAAGAAAAACAATTTTTAACTGATAAATATCACCAGATACTCGTATTATGTAATATTGAACAATAATTTATATAGAAAAATCATAATACTTAAAAATAACCAATAAATCTACCTATTTAAGCATATTAAAAACAAACTAATCCAGTTTGACAACGACTAGATATGCACTATCTTAGACTAAGTTAACATTTCAATCTAAATGTTATTTGAGATTGAAATGACAAAATAATAAAGAACTAAAAAAATGGAGACTAAATTAAAATAAAAATGACTAAAGAAACACGGCTACACCTTTATCGATAAAAAAAAACGAACCACATATCCAAGTTTTCCTGTTCTAACGATAAATTGTGTAGCTCTCCTGTCAACGGTCAATATAGTGCAATTAACATCCCTTGTAATTTCCGGTTTGTACAAAAACCGTATGAGTGAGGTAATTTGTAATTTTATCCGAAAGCCGAACCACAAATTTGAATGTATGAGTGACTGACACGATAACTGAAACTGACTGACATGATAACATGTTAGGGGAGTGGAGGCGAGTTGTCTTCGAATGATTTTATACCACATCCAGTCCCCCGAAATCTGAAAGGAATCTCTACCATAATTCTATTATTGATCAATATTTCGTATGCGAATTGAAAAGCATAAATAATTGCCGGCAAAAGTGGCCTGCTAGTCGCCAACATGGATCGGTACTACAACCTGAAATTGCCCTCCAAAATCATTTTCCTATGCCAATAGTATATTTTCATTGATTTTCCATTTGAATTGATTTCCCAAAAAGCTTAAGCATTTGCAAAGAAATAAAAATAAATAAATACCGGAAGGACCAATCCAATTATAAGATATTCATTCAAAATTAATTGAACACGCATCTCCTCAAGGAGGAAAAAAAATTGGATTTTCTTGTTATATGGTCTTGTATAAAATCCTCAAATATTTTACATAGTCGAGTGTAGATTTCGCTATAAGGTATTTTCTAGAAAATAGAAACTCCATCAAAAATGTGAATATTAAGAAAACTTGTAAATATCTTTGCGAAATTTCAAAACAAGCGAAATATTTTCGCATCATCCGGTGTAGATTGATTGCGGTACGCGTCTGCTCCTTCCTCTATTAGCAAGTGTACACACTCTGGTAAGAAATACGCACAACTAAATTACATCAAAACCGAATTTTCTTTGCAACTTCAAAGCTCTCTCTCTCTCTCTCTCATATTAAAATGTTTGCATAAAAGCATTAAAAATACTCTCCCCACTACCCACTTTGTTGGAGCCGGTAACTCTGTTTACATAAACTCGATGTTTACCTTTTCCAAACACTCCAACCACAGCACGTGGTAAAAGACAAAGAATTGTCGATAATAGAAAGAAAAAACAATATTTGAAGCTTTCACTATATCTGTCCTTATTTAATTCTCCAATTTCCCCTTCGATAGGGGCCACTACTTTTATCAATTTTCATTCAGCAAATGTAAGTAAAAATATTGAACTTATTCAGTCTTCATTATTACCTATGCAAGTGAATTTAATTTAAATAAAAAAAAATTATTTTTAAACAAATACACTTACTTATTTTTCAAAAATATTATAATAAAATATATTTCCTTAAATAATTAATTTATTGTTTACACAAAAAGAAAGCATTCATAATTTATTTTCGTATATAATTAATACGACAATGCACGTGAAGAAGCATTTTGTTTAGGCTTAAGCTTAAAAAGTCTATTATATAAGCCAACAACAAATTACGAATATTGACATTTGTTAATGACCTTGACTATTCGTCTTATTTTATGTGAGGTCAATGATCTTAACTCGTACGTTAACTGTCTAAACATTGACCTAATTTCTTGGGAGAGGTTAACGACCTCCATTTTAAATGATCTAATTTCTTGTGGACTATTGACCTAATTTCTTATAGATTAGTTCCTGACCCACTTCGAGTAATTTGCCATGTTTAACATTTAACAATGCTAAGTTACTTTAATAAAAGTATTTATATTGATTGATTTTTTAAAAAAATTACTAAATAAAAAATTCAGACTACGAAACTTCTTGCAGAACTAGATCCTTTTGGGGTAATTTTTGATGACATTTTGGCATATTTCGGGCTGTTATTCGGCCATTACTTGACGAATGTTAATTTTTAATTATTCTAAAGTTCGAAGATTTGGCTTTTTAATGTTTTTCAAAAAAAATCCCAATAATGTCAAATTCTACGATCTTGAAATTAAAAAAAATTTATGTCATCAAATCTTCGATAGTATGCGTCATCGGAACTTTTTTCGCAATGGAGCAAACATTTTTCCTATCTTTTGACTTATGTTATGGCGGGGTTTTGTTAAAACTACTTAAAGTCCAGATTAAAATCTTCAACTTCAGGACCAAAAAAGTTTTCAAACCTTCAAACCAAAATGCTCACGAAACAGTCACTTTTCCTGAATACAATGGCTGCTTCACAGACACTTTTGAACTGTCAGAGCATTTATGTACGGCAATTTTGCTTATAAACTTATAATACAATATAATCTCTTAAATAATATTAAGTAATTTAAATTTGATGATAATCCCAGTTACTGGTTCAATTTGACTTTAACTGGTTTAAATTTTAGAAATTCGATGGCTTTTGATCTAACATAGCATATAGTTCAAGGTTTAGAAAGTACAATCCTGTGGTAATCTGACAGTTGCTAAATATACTTGTACATATAATTTAAGAAAAAATTATAGATTGTTTAATTACCTAAAAAAGCATTAAAAAACGCCGATTGGATGCTTAAACAATAGTCTTTGGATGCTGATTTTCTAACAAAATTTTCATCAGCGATGGGGCTAATTTCCCGCTCATTTCCTGTTCAGCCGATATATTAATCAGAGTTTTTTGCTCTGAAAACCCACAAGTGCTTGTAGAAATGAGGCTCATTTCCTGTTCAGCCGATATATTAATAAGTAAAATCGCTATATACGGAGCTCATTTCTCGTTCAGCCTACATGTGACTGTGGTGAAGCCATTGTATTCTTAAAAAAAGGGTTCAGGATCTTAGTCCACAACAGCTCCGCGTTCTGGTCCTCAATAGAATGTATGAAATTTGGCAACGTCGATGGGATGGGAGTGTGAGTGGCAGATGGACGCAAATGTTCATTTAGAATGTGTGCTTCGTGTCTGCGTCTGGATTTGAATTTGGTCTGTTCCTTGGGTATTTATTCACGGAACATAGCAGTATGAACAGATTCCTGTACAGGCTGCGAAGTCTAGATGCCCTTGTGAGGCATATACGGGGATTTGCGTGACCTAGGTGCATGTGGAATTGTGTTGAATGGTGATAGTGTGGATGTGTCTGATGTGTTAGGTATGAGAGAACGATATAAATGTTTTAATAGATTTGCCGTGGTACTTTTTGAAACGAGAATAAGTATATAAATGGCACGCAAGAGGGCTACGACCGGATGAAAGACCAAGGTACTACGATCAAGGTCGATTCCGGTTGTACTTTCGGATTTTGGTGAACCTGCGTACCTGAGCTGGCTTAGTGGTGCCTTGGAATTTACAAGATTACTTACCGTAGCTCAATAAGCGGAGTACAAACCGAAGTACTCTTAAAATAAAAATTAGTACTAAGGAGATCGGGATGCCCCGTGGTGTTAAAACACACTGTGCCCGACAATGGTGAGGCGCCTTACGCAGCAACGTGGTGGCTGTGGTTAATATCCATATCGCAGGTACGTTCTACGGATCGCTGGTGGGAGATACTGGCAATAAGCTTATGACAGTAGAGGTTAAGATAGGCCTCGCTACTAATAGTTGGAGTAATCAGCTTGATTACTAATAGTTGGCTACTGACTGTAAACTGCCAGTAATGGTGGCGAGTTGATTGAGTGTCACTCAATCCCTATAGTCGTAGACGACTCGTGATATTGTGTTGAAAGATAATTAAGTTATATAAAACATTATAACTGTATCTGTGAAAAGTAACTGTCTGGTGTGACTTTTGGTCCGAAGGTTATCTTTGAAAATCAAGAAGCAGAGATCGTTACTGTAAATTTTGAGCGCTATGACCGTATGATAATTGAATTTTTTTACCTTGAACTTAAAGTTCTTAATTTGGACTATATGTTCTTCCAACAAAATGGTACCACACCATCAAAATTTTTGGATTTATTTCACGAAAAGTACCAAGGATACGTAATTTCAAGATTTGATGATATCAATTGGCCACCAGAGTCATGCGATTTGACGCTGTTGGTTTTATTTTTTATAAGGTTATGTAAAAAATTAATTTTATTAATACTATCATTCAACTTGAAAGCATTTAAATACTAGTACCCAGCAATTAGTATCCGAATTACAGTACGAAAAGTCATCAAAATTTATATCAAAAGGATCTTCTTTTACAAGAAGTCTTGTCGTAATTATTTTAATATTGTTATATTTTTTGCTTAATGGCAAAGTATAAGCAATATAACAAAATGAAATTTATTATTAAAATTTAAATTTAAAGAATGTTTTATATAACATATTTATTTGTATGTTATGTAAACATACATTTTTTTTATATTTTTTTCCAAATAACTAATTGGATAATCCTTTTTATATGGATTCTTGTCATCTTAAATCTTGAGTTATTTGAGAATATTAGTGAAATTCTTTCTAATTAATTAATTTAAAAAAATTATAGTACATAAATGGCACATGAGGTGACTATTGTAATATAAATTTATCTATTTTATTTATGAAAATTTGCTAACTTCTAAAAAAATCAATTTGCAAAGAAAATTTGCTAACTTCTATAACTTGTCATAAATTTCTCTACTATAAACATTTAATATTTAATAATAAAACTGACATTGTTGAAATTTAAAAAAAAAATTGTAGTTCAATTGTGGAGTTGTGTTAATTTGAAGATGGTGATGGCGGGCTCTGCGCTTAATACTGTGTTGGAGAACTTTTCCAGTACCTTCATGATTTTGAGGCTAATTTTTGTTTAAATTAAATATTAAACAAAAATTAGCCTCAATCATGAATTTTGGATAAAAAATATATTTTTATTCCTAATAATAATAAGAGCTTATCATTTTCTAAAATAAAAGTTTCGGCAGACAAATTAATGAGAACAATTTGGCAACACTGCGAATTTTTCCTCAACGTAGCTTATATGATATACACTCTTTTAGAGGTACAGTAAGGACTTCATCCTCATCCGGTAATTACTTGACCCTCTGGAGTTTGATAAGTGAATTTGGGTTTTTTGTAGTACGTTACAAATTGAAGCAGGAATTTGTCATAAAATTTTCTGTTAACCTTGGTGAATCCGCCAGTTTGACTTATGAAAAGTTCCAACGAGCCTTCAGAAAATACGACGTCTGTTCAAAAAGTATCGCAAATTTTGTGTTTTTTCAAAAATTATTTATTTATTTATGAATATCTATTTTGTCCCCTTCAAATTAATCCCTACCAGATATTATACATGTTGTGCCAACATTTTTTCCAATCCTCGAAGCACTTCAAAAAATCATTTTTGTGATCTTGTTCACCTCCTCCTTCGATGCCGTTTTTATCTCCTCAATCGTAGCGCAGCGTCGTCCTTTCATGGGGCTCTTCAGTTTCGGGAATAAGAAAGTCACAGGCGGCCAAATCTGAGGAATACGGTGGCTTCGGCATTATTAGTGTGTTGTTTTTGGTCAAAAATTCGTGCACAAGCAACGATGCGTGAGCAGGGGCGTTATCATGGTGCAAAAGCCAATTTTTGTTCTTCCACAAATCCGTGCGTTTCTGGTGGATAACATCGCGCAACTTGCGCATAACTTGCAGTTAATATTCCTTATTAACCGTTCTACCCTATGGCAAGAACTCATGATGCAGTACGCCCCTGCAATCGAAGAAAACTGTATGCAAAACCTTCACATTCGACCGAATGTCGTTCACATCTTCTCGGTACTCTGAGAATATTTTGTACTACCAATAAACGTTGCTTCGGTCCAAGGTAGCTTCACCATATGCCACAGTCAATATTCGAAACGCGTCCGTGCAAATCCATTTTTTGGAATGGGCAAAAATCGTAGACGAGCCAAAACATGTGCAAGTAAAGCAGCTGTCAAAAATTAACTGAACATTCAAAATAGACGAACTTGTCGGCATAAGTGAGAGATATGAGTACCAACATAACCCTACAAAATTCGCGATACTTTTTGAACAGAGCTCGTATTTCTTATTAAAACCGCAAGTTTTTCGGTCTCGTAAAGCATTTTTCAAGGGCTGAGAGGAAGCCAAACCTCACTTTTGTAGGCCGCCAACAACAAAAACTGATGAAAATGTGGAACAATTGAGGGGTTTTATGATGGCAGATTGTCGATTAACATTGAAGCTCCTTAAAGGGCTCAGAATTAGGAATTCTCACGTCAGATTAAATGCTCTATCATGACAACGCCCTCTATTATATTACTCAAGAGCTGAAGGCAATTCAAGTTGAAGCGTTGTAGAACTGCTACGAAGATTGGAAACAACACCCTCGCCGATATATAAGTGCTCAAGAAAATTTCTTTAAATTTAAAGAAATTTGATAAGTAAAAATAAGCATTTAAATAATAGCATCCATAAATAATAATAATTATTGACAAAAAAAATCCCTTTCATTACTATTCTGCCACACCTCATATATATTTACATAATAATTTTTATTTATTTTAAGCATAGCATACATAGTCTCTAATAATAGTAAATGTCAAAAATTAATTATCTCCACATAAACTACTGCATTGAAAAAAATAAATGTTATTTCGGAATTTTCGTTAAACAAAGAAATTTATGTTTTTATTATTTATAAAAAAGAAAAATTACATAATTTACAATATTTTCTTCGATTTATTTCAAAAATGATTCCCGATAAGGTAAAAATTTACATATTTTTTTAAAAAATAAATACCAAAAAAAAAAAATGTTTTTTTTAAGGGCGACAAGGTTAAAAAGCCACCAGTTCTACGAATTCATATGAGAAGCGTAGCATGGATAATATTAATTTATAATTATTGGATGAAAAAGCTTCAAGAGAGAAAATTCGATGGGACAGTTAAGCGTACAGTTGGTATGGTAATTAGAAGAAAAGCAAAAAAGGGAATTCTAACGGCAGCAGTAAATATTGAAATTCACTCAAAAATAATTAACTATTGTATATTTTGTTGAATAAAAATAAAAACAATTTCCTTTAAGGAGAAATTAATGCTGAGTAAAAGGCCCGAATTTCGACCATCAGCTGAAAGAAGGCGTTTGGTTACACTAATATCATCGTTGAAGTGTTTTGCTAGATATCCACCGGTAATATATTATAAAATATGAATATTTCTGAAAATTTCTATCATAGAAAACTATATAATTTAAGACAGTAAGAAGTCGTTTAGCACGTGCTACCTATTTTATGGCATTTCCAGCTGGGAAAACCCTAGTCAAAGAAGGACATTTCGCTAGTGCTATGTATTTTATACTCGATGGCGAAATAATAGTATCTCAGCGTGAATTGGATCTAGTAAATGCTATATTTTATTTTTTTTCTAATTACCATTCGTATAATATTAAAATATTAATTAAATATCGACTATTAAATAATTTCTCAAAAAAATAGACAACTAACGAATTTGTTGATAAAGCTGTAGGAATAATGGGTCCTGGGGATATGTTTGGTGAAGTAGCACTTTTGGATAAGATACCACGTACAGCAACATGCATAAGTGCAAGTAAGTTAAACTAATTTTTAGTATGAGTAGTATACACATAGTATAGAAAACCAAATTTCCTTGATGAATTTTTTGTTGTTATTTGAAGAAATTTTTTCATGCTTAACGAATATAAATATCATCAATTCATAATCAATTCACTACGAGTATTATTTGATTTAAGTAAGAACGTAAATAATATATTTATGAGAATTGGATCTAATCGAATTAGATTATATTAAAATGTGAGAAGGTATAAGAATAGATTCTAAACATTCTTATAGATTAACAAAGGTAATGGTTTCGTATTGGAACTAAACGATTGCGTGACTTATCTGGATGAATATTGGCCTGCCCATTAATCTGCTTGAATCGATTTGCATTTTACTCTTGCACATCACTTCAAACTGACATAGTAAGCGATTAACCTACTCCACAGTTGGAACTTTATAGAAGGAATGTTAGAAATTCAAATCAAATCTAACTTAAACTTTGAAAATGGAAAACAGGATTGGATCAACAACAGAATCAGAATCAAAATCGCTACAATTGATGATAGTGGAATGGGAATTACAGGGTGCAAGAAAATTCGAATTTGGATAAAAATCCTTCGTCATGCTTGCATGGTAAATAAACAGGCTGGAAAATAAACTTCCAACTTGGAAATTATTTCACAGATACTCGTACTTTACTAGGGCGCAAAAAAAAGAAAATTTTTTTAAAAAAATTCATTGGTTCCACTCAGTTCATAGTGGCAAGTAAATAGGCTCTATTGATTTTGACTACATAACTGCAAGTACATAAATACTAATAAATCAATGTATTTTTTGGTTATACTATAATAGTAAAAATATTAGGTCCTGCTGTTTTGTTTTGGGGGGAGGAGGTGGTGTGGGTTAAATTTTCTGCAAATCAACTCCCATAACAACATGCACATTTCAATTTCCGAATAGGAAACAATTTCTTATACCATAACTATTATTTCTGATCAATCAGTTTTAATTCAGAATTTGTTTTTAGCCGACGTTGAACTGCTTTGCGTTTATTCCAGCGATTTTGATCGGATTTTAAGAGACACACTGTTGGCACAATGGGAACAAGTCCGTTTGGCTGTAAGAAGATTCGAATTCTTTCACGATTGGAACGATGTGCAAGTAAGTAAACATTAAATACAATATTAAGAAAATTCTATTAAATACAAATAATTATTCATAAAAAACATAAACTACAATTGATATATTTTTTTTTAATTTGGTAAAAAATTTATAATTTTACTATTCTAGTTACGTGAATGTTGCATTCTAGCACGTATCAAGCAATACAACCCATTACAAACTATATACTGTGAGGATCGAGGACTTTTAAATTTTGTTTATTTCGTTATTAGTGGACAATGTATGATTTTACAGTGTTTAAAAATGAAGGTTAGTGAAAAAATTATTGATATTTATATTGAATTTGAAGATGGTATGTTACAATAATTATTAAGAAGAAAAAAATCCATCCTTTTTTTTTATATTTAAATTCGAAATATACTAACTGGTGATCTATTTATGTAGTTTGGAAAGTATAACCGTATTATTGATTAAATAATATTTTATGTGTTTTAGTTTTTACTATTTTATATTAAAAAATTATCTAATTATTAAAAAAATGCTTTTAAAATCAAAAACATTCTACAAAAGTGATAGGCACATTTTAATGAGACTCAAAATTCTAAAAGCCCACAATTAATTACGGAAAAGCCATTGTATCTGCAAAATGTGAATTTATGTCTGAAGGTGAGATTATACGAGGTCTGTTCAAAAAGTATCACCAATTTTGAAATCCCGCGGGTTACGTATATTCGATTTTCTCATATCTTTCAGTTATGCCGACAAGTTCGGCCATTTTGAATGTTCAGTTAATTTTAACAGCTTCTTTGCTTACACGTGGTTTGGCTCGTCTTCGATTTTTGCCCATTCCAAAAAATGGATCTGGATCAAAGAATCTGTGATCGCATTAATATTGCTAAGGAGCTGTTGGACCCTGTCCGCGACAACGCAAATTTGCTCCAGAGGGTCATAAATGGTGACGAATCATGGGTTTATGATTATGACGTGGAAACCAAAGCTCAATCATCTCAATGGAATCTGCTGCACAAGCCAAGACCAAAAAAAGCGCGCCAAGTTCGGTCGAATGTGAAGGTTTTGCTTACAGTTTGCAGGGGCGTGGTGCATCATGAGTTCTTGTCACAGGGTAGAACGGTCAATAAGGAATATTACCTCCTAGTTATGCGCAAGTTGTGCGAAGTAATCCGCCAGACGACGCAACGCTACGATTGAGAAAATAAAGACGGCATCGAAGGAGGAGCTGAATAAGATCACAAAAAATGATTTTTTGAAGTGCTTCGAAGATTGGAAAAAACGTTGGCTCAAGATATTCAAAAAACACAAAATTCGCGATACTTTTTTAATAGACATCGAATTTTTAACAAGATAGCGCCACAAGCTACTTAATACGATCAATTTTGAGTTTATTGCACAAAAATCTCCAGGAACACGTAAAAGATGGTGTCTTTGAGTTTATTAAGAGTTTTTTAGGCCAAAAATCTCAAAAAATTTGACGACGTTTTACTTCTTTTTTATCTACATAAAATAATATATTTATGCAGATAATTGTCAAATTTTTTATATATTTAAAAATCAATATCCATCTAGCAATTGCCGATTTATAACCCTAAATGTGTGAAAAAACTCTTAAAAAGTTACTTCATAAGGATTATGTCCAATCAAAAATTTTATGACATTTATTTTTTGAGTTCTTTTAGCCAAAAATCTCCAAAAATTTTACGACATTTTACTTCTTTTATATCTACGTATAATAATATATTTATGTAGATAATTCTTAATTTTTTTATATATTTTAAAATTAATATCCATCTAGTAATTGCCGATTTACAACCCGAAATGTGCAAAAAACTCTTAAAAAGTTACCTTATAAGGATTAAGTCCTACAATCAATTTTATGGCATTTATTTGAATATATAATGACAAAATATATGCTATATAAATAAGTAAACATTTTATAATAAAATTTTTTTTCAAAAATTTAAATTGGATAATTGTATATAGTAAAAGTTTATGGAAATTTTAGAGGGGTGTTGGAATGGTGAAGCATCTGAATATCTGCAATATCCAATCTGACTCGGAGAACCGTCTTTATGAGCCTTTTTAGGACGCTTTTCAAGACTCACTCATCATCTCTAATATTAATCGGTAGTTTGACTTCACAAGAGTTGAAAGCTTTCGATGTTGAAAGCTTTTCTTAGAGGAGGTCCGTCTTACACTGCTTCTGCCCCCCCCCCCTAAAATGCTTTTTACCACCGAAAAACTTGTGTTCTTTATAAAGAACCTTCTTCATAGGCTGGTTGGGACTCTTCGTAAGTCAAACTCATCGCGTCGATTCGTCAAGCTTAACACGAAATCCGATGGCACATAGTTACTGCACATTTCGCTGTTCCCTTGTTCGTAACGCATTACAAAACATGTGTTGTTGCCTTATCACGGCTCTATAGGATCACGTAGTTACCGGACGAGGTTAAAACTTCTACTGCATATCTATCAGTGACTAACAGAATGTCCTTAGCTTGCCAAATCGAGCTCAGTGATTTCTAGTAAAATTTCTATATGTAAGGCTCTCATTACCTACAAGAGACTCTGAAAAAGTTATTGTATCTGTCAAAATTTCGTATGTGTATTTTGCTCTGAAGATGTTATTGGGTTGTCCGGGAAGTAATTTCGTTTTTTTATAAAAATAAAAGACAATTTTCTTATAGTGAATTAATATTTTATTCAATTAAATATTGTCCAGTCTGATCAAATACCCTTTGCCATCTTTCTGGCAGTAACATGATTCCACGCTCATAAAATTTTCGTTCTTTGTTGGAAAAAAAACTGATCCGTATGATTTTTAACCTTCTATTTTGAATTAAACGTTTTACCGTCTAAAAAATGTTGTAGATACTGGAACAAATGATAATCCAAAGATGGTAGGTCTGGAGAGTATGGTGGGTGTGGCAGTATATCCCACCCAAACTCTAAAAGCTTCTGCCGAGTGGTCAAACTTGTATGTGGTTTCGCATTATCCTGTTGGAACACTATACCTTTCCTATTGACCAATTTTGGCCTTTTTTCTTTAAGTGAATCATTCAATTTGTCCAACTGCTGACATTACATTTCAGAATTGATTGTTGTGTTGCTCGGTAAGAAGCTCAAAATAAACGATTCCTTTGAAATCCCCCCAAACAGGCAACACAACATTTTTTTAGGAATGAATATTGGCTTTCGAAGTGCTTGGCCCCAGTGATGAGACACTTCAAAAATGGATCATTTTTTGGCGTTTGAGGAGCAAATCACAAACGTCAATGCGACGGCGCAAATTTTTTTCCGTAAGAAGATGAGGAACTCATATGTCGACCTTTGATTTAAAACCTAGCCATTTCAAATGGTCATGAACGATCGTATTCGATAAATTTAATCTCTCAACGATCTCACGAGTTGTTATTCTGCGGTTTGCATCAAATAATGCCTTTATTGTGGCTTCATCAGCTTCAATTGGCCTTTCAAAACGTGGTGCATCTTCGAAATCAAAATTGCCGGATCGAAATTTTGCAAACCAGTTTTGGCACTGGCGCTCAATTAACACATTTTCTCCATACACATCGGATAATTTTGTTCTTGCTTGAACAACATTTTTATCTTTTCTATAGTAAAAAAGTAAATTATGCCGAAAATGCAGTTTTTCACTTTCCATAATTAAAAGGGTATCAACCAAAAACTAGTATGCAGAATTAGTCACAAGCAAGCCTTGCTATGTCAGCTGTCAAAATATATATGATTATGCGGCTTAAGTGTGAAGTTGGTTTTGAAAAAATACAATTAAATCATCTGTTAAGAAACAACGAAATTACTTTCCGGACAACCCAATATTATGTAATTTATTTTAATTAGTGAACCTATTCAAAATTTTATAGTGTTTATCTTAAACCATATTTTTAGATATTAATAAATTTTAGTGAAAGATATTTTCATTACAATTATTAGAAAATAATAATTTTCTAATAATTGTAATGAAGATTTCCTCTTTAAAAATATAAAAAATGCATTTCTAATCAATTTCTGATATATTGATTGGAAATGCATTTTTTTTTTAAAACTTTAAGTAATAGAAATAAAAACTATTTCATTAGAGAAAAATCCAAATCAATAACTCATTTCAAGAGTAGAGATACTTTCGTCCACATGAGGCGTTATATTAAATTACAATTTCCCATAAGATGTGTTCCATTTCGTCTGCTATTTTGTATTTTCCTGACCATTTATAACAATATTTTTATTAACAATCAACAAAGTTGTAAAACTAAGAAAGAAAACCATTAGAAAAATTGTTCACAATTTATTTTCGAATTGTTGGTTATTTTTCTATTCTTTTTAGACAATTTTATAAATGGATTAATTAGAAAAGGAAACAGCTAAAGTGAAGAAAATGAAGAAAAAAAACTGAAACTATTTATTTATAGATTTTCTATTTTGTGTGCTCTTGCAAATTCTTAATTCTATTTTGTGTATTGTTTTAGACAAGCATTGTTAATAAGAAGAAAAAATATACTCTGTGCAAAATAAATCTGAAGCAAACCCCATCGGAACAGTTAATGGCGAAAATCAATCAAGCCGCAGAAGAGTTGTACAAGAAAAATGTACTTCTTGCTCCAGAATTTCCTCAAGATATTGCAAAGAGGTATGTATTAATTCTTTATTTTTATCAAATGCATATTACACACACATAAAAAAAAAACAAAATATCAAGTGTATATGTGGAAAATTCTTCCAAATAGTAGAAAGAGATTTTTATAAAAGAAAATTAAAAAAGTAAAATTAAATTAAAAATATTTAAAATTTATATTAAGATTAAATTTTTATTTCATTAAATTATTTAAACTTTGCCATTATGCATAAAATATTATAATATTTAAATAATTCCCATGAGATATTTTGTAGCAGGACTAAATCCTTTTCAGGAAAATTTTGATTACTTTTTCGTACATTTGGATGTTGGTTTTTAAATGGCATAAAGTTGAACAATTATTTACGTGAATTAAGTCTTTTACAAGGTTTAAGAAGAAAAACTTCAGCGACGTCGAATCGCATTGAAGTCGGCCAATCTCGAAATTAGGCGTCCTAAGAATTTTTCACGTAATAAATTCAAAATTCATCATATTGTGTGGATATTTTCGCCCTCTTGATAAAACCACATACTCGTATAGTCTAAAATAAAATTTTTAAATTGAGGCCAAAAAAAAAATTTGATTATTACACGGCCATAGCACTTAGAATTGATGGTAACAGTCACTCTTTATATATTCTGAAAGAATGATACCTTTAAACTGTCTTTTTTTCGTGAATACAATGGCTTCTTCGTTTAAAGCGCCAGACATTACCAAACTTGTAATTTTATATAATTTCAATATAATATTTAGTAATATGATAGAATAATTTATTATGCTCTTTTATTGACTAAATAATATTTTATATATCTTAATTTTTACCATTTTATATTAAAAAATTATCCATTTACAAAAAAAAAATTGTTATAAATCAAAAACTTTCTACAAATGTGGTAATTCTGTCGTTGCCATATTTCAATGAGACTCAAAATGGTTATATATAAAATTCTAAAAGCCCACATGTAATTTCGAAAAAGCCATTGTATCTGCAAAATGTGCATTTATGTCTGAAGTTGTCATGGGTCCGTATTTCTTTAAAAATAAATAAGTGATAGTTACCGTTAATTCTGAGCTTTAAAAAAAAGTATCACGAATTTTGGTCTGTTCAAAAAGTATCACGAATTTTGAAAGCTCCGCGGGTTACGTATATTGGATTTCGATTTTTTTGTGGCGTTATGTTGGTACTCTCAGTTATGTCGACAAGTTCGGACATTTTGAATGTTCACTTAATTTTTGACAGCTGCTTTGCTTACACGTGTTTTGGCTCGTCTTCAAATTTTGCTCAATTTGGACCAAAAATAGCATCGCATTAACTTTGCTAAGGAGCTGTTGGACTCTGTCCGCAACGATCCAAATTTGCTCCAGAGGGTCATAACTGGTGACGACTCATGGGTTTATAGTTATGACGTGGAAACCAAAGCTCAATCATCTCAATGGAAGCTGACGCACGAGCCAAGCCCGAAAAAAGCGCCAAGTTCGTTCGAATGTGAAGGTTTTGCTTACAGTATTCTTCGATTTCAGGGGCGTGGTGCATCATGAGTTCTTGCCACAGGGTAGAACGGTCAATAAGGAATATTACCTGCAAGTTATGCGCAAGTTACGCGAAGCAATCCGCCAGAAACGCCCGGATTTGTGGAAGAACAAACATTGGCTTTTGCCCCTTTTTGACAAAAAACAACACACTAATAATGCCGCAGCCACCGTATTCCCCAGATCTGGCACCCTATGACTTTTTATTGTTCCCGAAACTGAAGAGCCCCATGAAAGGACGACGCTACGCTACGATTGAGGAGATAAAGACGGCATCAAAAAAAATGATTTTTTGAAGTGCTTCGAGGATTGGAAAAAACGTTGGCACAAGTGTATAATTACAACATGAGTTCTTGCCACAGGGTAGAATGGTCAATAAGGAATATTACCTGCCAGTTATGCGCAAGTTGCGCGGAGCCGTCCGCCAGAAACACCCAGATTTGTGGAAGAACAAAAATTGGATTTTGCCATTTTTGGCCAAAAACAACACACTAATAATGCCGCAGCCACCGTATTCCCCAGATCTGGCCCCCTGTGACTTTTTCTTGTTCCCGAAACTGAAGAGTCCCATGACAGGACGACGCTACGCTACGATTAAGGAGATAAAGACGGCATCGAAGGAGGAACTGAACAAGATCACAAAAAATGATTTTTCTAAGTCCTTCGAGAATTGGAAAAAATGTTGGCACAAGTGTATAATATCTGGTCGGGATTACTTTGAAGGGGACAAAATAAATATTCATGAACAAATAAATAATTTTTGAAAAAAAAACACAAAATTCGCGATACTTTTTAAACAGACCTTGTAAGTCTCAACTTGAAGACTATAATCTACAGTATATATGGTTTTAATAAAATGGCGCCACAAGCTTAAGTTAATTGCATAAAAATTTCCAAGATAATTCCAAAATGGTGTGATTTGAGTTTAATGAGTTTATTGTGCAAAAATCGCCAAAAATTTGATAATTCTCAAATTTTTTGTATAGTTAAAAATCAATATCCATCTAGTAATTGCCGATTTACAACCCGAAATATGCGAAAAACTCTTAAAAAGTTCCCTTATAAGGATTAAGTTCTACAAGAAATTTTATGGCATTTATTTGAATAATTTTAAATTTTTTATATAAATGGGAAAATTTATTATATAAAATAAATTATTAAAATCTATAATATAAATATATTTAATTAAAATTAATTTTCCAAAATGTAAAAAAAATACAAAGAATTACCCATAAAAGAAATTTAAAAAAATTATGGCAAACTTTAAACTAAATAGTAAATTAATTTAAATAATATACAAAAAATAATAAATAACCAATAAGAGTACTGTATTTTCTAAACTGCAAAATGGATAATCTACTATTATTTAATATTGAATTATAAACTGGTTGTTCTCAAATCAATTGCTTAAAAAAAAGCTAATATTAAATTATTTATTTCAATAAAATACAAATAAACAAAAAAAACTTTTTAAATTAATAAAAAATAATTAAAAAATATTATATGAATTTTCAAAAAAAAAGGATACGAAATCTTGAAAATAGAAAAAAAACTCCTTTAAACAAAAAATTCAATTTAAAAGTACAAACTTTTTATTCTGTATTATTTCAAACTTTTTATTCTGTATTATTATTTAAAAAAATTATGTTCAATTTTCATATTTTAAAAAAATAATATTCATATTTTTTATAAACGTTTGATTTATTTTTATTTTCTTCTTCTCTTAAAGGATAAGCAAAAAGAACGAGAATCTGGATGAAGCTATGGAAAATGTTTTAAATTCGGAAATAACTATAGAAGATCTCAATAAAAAGCCTCCCATAAATCCCAATATTATGAAAGATAGAGAACATGCGGAGACCAATGAAGTATGTACGTGGGTTGCCATAGATTTGATATATTACCGAAAAATTTCCAAACGTATTATTTTTTCGTATTTTCCGAAAGCAAAGCAAAGAAATTCTGTTCTGATTTAGTTTTCATATCATTTCTATCCTTTTTTTTAATTTTCTTTTTCTATTTTTAGAAATGAAAAGTTATTATATGATGAAACATTATTGAACTAAACTGAATTGAACCGAAAGAGTTTTTGTTATCGTTTTCAGGATGACCCAAATATTGAATATCGATTCGTTGATGTTGGATCATTTAATTCGGGTGGTGTATTTGGCCTCGGCGAAGGAATGGAACACCGAACAATTATGGCTAAGACAACTGTACAATGTCTAGTTTTGCCCAGATATTGGTTATTTCAAAAAGACCAAAACATTGCAAACATATGGCAAAGGACAAAAATGTATTTGGACTCGACCATACCATCGCGAGAAGAGCTTTTCCAAGACTTTCTGTCGTCGCTCAAATGGGAAAAATATCGAAAAAATTTACTAAATTCGATTGTTTCAAGAAAACCAAAAACAAATCCAACTCGTATAGAAGATGTACCAATAATATGCAGAATATTAGAAGGTGACGACGGATGATCGATCATAAGAAGTAGAAGAGAAGTGAAATCGAATCAATTTTAATGTTTTTTTTTTAATTTTTACTAAAAAGCTTACCAAAATTTAATGAATTTCAAAATTAATTATAATATATTTGTATTTTTAATAAATATTTACTATAAATTTAATAACAATTAATAAAAATATTAAATTTCTTTTTTTAATAACACTAGACCTGATAAGAAGTTTTGAATTTTTTTTAAGTAATTGAAATTCATCTAAAATTAAAAGTGTAAAAGTATGAAAATTTTTTTGTTGTATTTTTGAGAGTTTAAAATGAATTTTTTGTTTACTACGATTGTCTGAGGCACTATACGAAAAAGTATCGCGATTTTTGAATTTCCGCGGGTTACGTATATTCGATTTTCATTTTTTTTGTGGCGTTATGTTGGTACTCATGTCTCTCACCTATGCCGATAAGTTCGGCCATTTTGAATGTTCAGTTAATTTTTGACAGCTGCTTAACTTGCACATGTTTTGGCTCGTCTTCGATTTTTGCCCATTCCAAAAAATGTATCAAAGAATCTGAAAAAGAAACAAGAAAATGTCATAGGGCGCCAGATCTGGGGAATACGGTGGGCGCCAGATCTGGGGAATACGGTGGCATTATTAGTGTGTTGACCCTCTATAGTTTGATAAGTGTTTGTTTGTTTGTTTGTTTGTAAGGTCCATTAGACATGTGCCAGGGGCCACTTCATAACGCCACCACCGTGAGGCCATTTGGCGACTTCGTAGTACGTGTGGGAAATCATCTGAGAGAGGCCGGTCTGTGGTTAGTAGTATAGAAAGTTGAGAATTTAGTTATATTTTGTGGAGCAGATTAGTATGTTGTAGAAGTTTTAATAGGGGACTAGGGAATGGAGTTGTTGGATCGAGGAGCTCCATAATGGGAGGAATCCTGCTCGCAAAGTAGTTCTTGGTTATGTGGCATTCCTGTAGAATGTGGGTGATAGTGAAATGGGTGCCACAGGATTGGCAGAAGGGACGATTGGTGTTGCCAAAAAGGAAGTTATGAGTAAGAGCAGTATGTCCAATCCGGCTTCTGAGGAGCTTCCGCGCCCAGAATTTTGGTATGGATGTTGAATACACTGGTTTATTAGTGGTTATCCAATGAGTCGACAAAAAAGTGTCGCTATTGGTCCAGTCATCGTGTCTGCGGATGGCTAATGGTGTTAGTTGCCATTCTGTTAGTAGGCGAGGCAGATTGGGAATGACTGTAATCACTGGTCGGCAGAAAGAGTTTGATAAGTGAATTTGGGTTTTTGTAGTACGTTACGAAAAATGGAACAACGAAATTTGAAGCAGGAATTTGTCATAAAATTTTCTGTTAACCTTGGTGAATCCGCCAGTTTGACTTATGAAAAGTTCCAATGAGCCTTCAGAAAATACGAGGTCTGTTCAAAAAGTATCGCGATTTTTGTGTTTTTTCAATAATTATTTATTTATTCATGAATATCTATTTTGTCCCCTTCAAAGTAATCCCCACCAGATATTATACACTTGTGCCAACGCTTTTTGCAATTCTCGAAGCACTTCAAAAAATCATTTTTTGTGATCTTGTTCAGCTCCTCCTTCGATGCCGTTTTTATCTCCTCAATCGTAGCGTAGCGTCGTCCTTTCATGGGGCTCTTCAGTTTCGGGAACAAGAAAAAGTCACAGAGGGCCAGATCTGGGGAATACGGTGGCTGCGGCATTATTAGTGTGTTGTTTTTGGTCAAAAATTCGCGCACAACCAACGATGCGTGGGCAAGGGCGTTATCATGGGGCAAAAGACAATTTTTGTTCGTCCACAAATCCGGGCGTTTCTGGCGGATTACTTCGTGCAACTTGCGCATAACTTGCAGGTAATATTCCTTATTGGGCGTTCTACCCTGTGGTAAGAACTCATTCTGTAGTACGCCCCTGAAATCGAAAAAAACTGTAAGCAAAACCTTCCCATTCGACCGAATGTCGTTCACATCTTCTCGGCCCTCTGAGAACATTTTGTACCACCAATAAACGTTGCTTCGGTCCAAGGTAGCTTCACCATATGCCGCAGTCAACATTCGGAATGCGTCCACGCAATTAATTTTGTTTTTTCACACAAAATTTGATACAGATTCTTTGATCCATTTTGTGGAATGGAAAAAAATCGAAGGCGAGCCAAACATGTGCAAGTAAAGCAGCTGTTAAAAATTAACTTGTCGGCATAAGTGAGACATGAATGCCAACATAACGCCACAAAAAATCGATAATCGCATATACGTCACCCGCGGAAATTCTAAATTTACGATACTTTTTGAACAGATCTCGTATTTCTTATTAAAAGCGCGTTTTTCGGTTGCGTTAAGCATTTTTCAAAGGCTGAGAGGAAACCTAACCTCACTCTTGTAGGCCGTCAACAACACAAACTGATGAAAATGTGGAACGATTTTAAGTGAGAGACATGAGTACCAACATAACGCCACTAAAAATCGAAAATCGAATATACGTAACTTTTTGAACAGACCTTTTTTATATACGATATATAAAAAAACAATCATTAAATAAGATTTTTTTTTTTCAAATTTTAATTCAGCTTTGAACATTTTTTTGATTGAAAATTATAAAAGTGGGCAACTGAACTGAAAATTGATTTCGATCAAAATAACTTTACAAATTATAGTTTTTATCAATTTTAAATATATATACACATATATACTATACTATTTTAATATTAATTTATTAATAGTAAAAAAAATGCTGAAAAATATTGAAAGAAGACAAAATTGGTTATCCAATTTTTATTTTGGAAATTAAAACCTAATAAAATATATTAAAAATTCAGATTTTGATAAAATTTTAATTTTATTATATTTTCAAAAATTTTGCCATAATATATAAAATGCAAAATTATTTAAATAGCTTCTATGAGACTTTTTACAGAACTCGATCGTTTTGAGATAATTTTTGATGATCTTTGCGCACATTTCGGGGCTGTCATTCGACAATTACTAGATAGTTTTAGATTTTTTAATTACCTAATTTTTAGATATTGGTAGCGTAAACATGTTTTTTGCATAGTTTTATAAAAATAAGTCCAATGATGTCGGTATCATAGCACGATACTGGAAGTCAATTGACATCACCAAATCTTGAAATTACGCGTTCTGGAAAGTTTGCATACAACAAACCTTTTGATGTAATTTTTAAGTACTTTTTCGTAAATTTCGCAGTGTAAATCGACCATTAATTTATGGATGCTAATGTTTAAATGCTTTAATGATAGTATTAGTAAAATTAATTTTTTGAAAAACCTTATAAAAAAAATAAAACCAACAGCGTCAAATTGCATGATCGTGGATGTCAATTGAAGTTTCCATGCAACAAACATTTTTAATGTAATTTTTGATGAGTTTTTCGTAAATTTCAGGGTGTAAATCGGTTATTAATTGATGGATGCTAATGTTTAAATGCTTTAAAGTTTAATGATGGTATTAGTAAAATTAATTTTTTGCAAAACCTTATGAAAAATAAAAACAACAGCGTCAAATTCCATGATCCTGGAAGTCAATTGAAGTTTGCATGCAACAAACCTTTTGATGTATTGTAATTTTTGATGACTTTTCGTACTGTAATTCGACCATTAATTGATGGGTGCTAGTATTTAAATGCTTTAAAGTTAAATTGTCTTGGGTACTTTTCGTGAAATAAAGCCAAAATTAGCGTGTTATGTGGCTTGTGGTGCCATTTTGTTGAAATGACACATAATCCAAATTAAAAACTTAAAATTCAAGCCAAAAAAACATCGATTATCATACGGCCATAGCGCTCAGAATTGATGGAAACGAGCTCTCCTTCTTGATATCCGAAGCAATACCTTCAGACCAAAAGGCACCTCTCGCAAAAACAAAGGTTTTTCTATACAAAACACCTTTGCTTAAAAAACAACTGAGCGGGAATTTAGCCTCATCGAACAAAATTTTCTTCAGGAAATTAGCCTGAAGAAAATTGTGCTCGAAAATCAGCATCTAATCGGCGTTTCTTTAATGAATTTTTCGGTGATTGAATAATCTGTAATTTTATCTTAAATTATATGTATATTTAGTAACTATCAAATTACTGGACTGTACTTTCTAAACATTGAATTAGATACCACGTTAGATCGGCAGCCATCAACTTTCGAAAATTTAAACCAGTCAAAATCAAATTGAACCAGTAATTGGGATTATCATCAAATTTAAATTACTTAATAATCTTTATGGAGATTATGCTTTAAGAGATAATATTTTATAATAAGGTTTATAAGCAAAATTGCCGTATATAAACGCTCTGACAGTTCAAAAGTGTCTGTGGAGCAGCCATTGTATTCACGAAAAGTGACTGTTTAGTGGGCATTTTGGTTTGAAGTTTTGAAAACTTTTTTTGTCCTGAAGTTGAAGATTTTAATCTGGATTATAAGTGATTTTAACAAAACCCTGCCATAAGTCAAATTTTTTGCTGCATTGCTGGAAAAGTTCCGAAGACGCATACTATCGAGATTTGACGACATGAATTTTTTTTTAAATTTCAAGATCGTAGAATTTGACATCATTGGATTTTTTTTTTTAAAAATATTAAAAAGTCAAATCTTTGAACTTTAGAACATTTAAAAATTAACAAGTAATGGCCGAATTACAGCCCAAAATGTCATCAAACATTACCCCAAAAGGATCTAGTTCTGCAAGAACTTTCGTAGTAACTATTTAAAAAATGATTGATTTTATATATACAAATAGAGTTTTTGAAAAATAATAAAATAAAATCTTCTTCAAAATCTGAATTTTTTTTTAATTAATATAAATACTTTTATTAAAGTAACTCAGCATTGTTAAATGTGAAAAATATCAAATTGCTCGAAGTGGGTCATTAACCACTGACAAGGAACTAGTCTACAAGAAATTAGATCATTTAAAAACGGAGGTCGTTAACCTCTTCCAAGAAATTATGTCAATGTTTACACAGTTAACGAGTTTACATATGTGTTAAGATCATTGACCTCACATAAAATAAAACGAATAGTCAAGGTCATTAATAAATGTCAATATGCGACATTTGTTCTTGGCTTATGTAGTAGAATTTTTAAGCTTAAGACTAAATGCAATGCTTCTTCACATGGGAACATTTTGCGAAATGAAGACAAAATTGGTCGTACTGTGTGGCTCATGGCGTCGTTTTGTTGAAACCACATATGATTCGGATTAAAATCTTCAAGGTCATGCCAAGAAATGTCGTTTGATCGTACGACCATAGTGCTTGGAATCGACGGCAACTGTCTCCCCTTGTTCATTTTCAATACAGACTAATGAGACTTTTAGATCAAAATAATTACCAGATAAATAATTCTCGTGCATGTAATGATGTCTGTATTGACATTTTTGGATTTTCAGAGTCCCACAAATGAAAATTTTACTCCTCATTAACGTATTTAACGAACTATAAGCCTGTTGATCAGCACCCACGCGGTGTATCTTCTGATCACTCTAAGATGGGTTTAGCAATTTATAATATAAAATGGAAATAAAGTTTACGTTAAATAACACTTTTTAAAAGATTCTGAAAATAAAGTTTACGTTAAATAACACTTTTTAGAAGACAGATCTATGCATTCCAAATTATAAAATAAATAATCCAGTACATTAAAATAAATGATTTTTGTTTTGAAAAGTTACATTTTTTTTTATTTTAAAAAAAAAACCTTATCAAATGGAACTACACATATTTTGAATAAAATAAAACAATTAACATACTTGTCGAAAAACTATTATGTGTACGCTAATTGCATTATGTATGAGAGAAGATGGGATAGCTTTTTCACTGCAAGGACATACATACTCAGATAAATCTTAAACTCAATAAATACTATAATAATCAAAAATTTCATAAATTTTAATTATATTTTTTTTCTTTATTTAAAATAAAAATTTTCAAACAAATACTTAATTTTATCAGTTGAAAAAAAATTTTTTTTTTAAATTTAATTTTAACAATAAACCCATTTTTTTAATATTAAAAAAAAGGGTTTATTGTTAAAAAAAAAATTATCAAAATAGTTACATATTATTCAGTATTATTTATTAAGTGAAATTCAATCTGACTACTATAATATTAATTACTGTAAATAATAATAAGATGTGATTTTATTAAAATTTGTTAGTACTCGTATCTGATGAGAATGAAATGAATTTGATTTTAATTGTTATAAAAAAATATGCTCAACATAAACCAAAATCTTTTTAAAATTTGTATCTAAGCAAAAATGAAAAACAAAAGAAATTTAATAATTTTCTATTTAATTTTACTATAAAAACAAATATAAAAAAAATACTTAATATAAGTTACAGCAAAAAGAAGGTAAAAATATATTAAATCTTCTTCCCTACAGTTCTGTCATCTAGTGTCGCATAGAATAATAATTTCAATTTGAATTCTGTCAAAATTTTATTCAATCGTATTCATACATCAGCAGCTATATGTTCTCAGCTGTTCTTTGTATTGCATTTACAGTTTTATTATCTCTTTTCAATAAATTTGCTCAAATTACGCTGTGAAGGTTGTACTTAGATTTTTGTTCTCTTTAATATTTTCCGGTATTATTGTCATTTATTCTAATAATTATTTTTCTCGAAATTTTTCAGTTAAATAATTAATAATTACATATAAGTTTTGTTAATAACGTAAGATATGGATTCGAATTACGTAAAAGTATTTGGGGCGATGCTGCTGCCCAATTTGGGGGGGATTTTCAATGGCCGGAAGGTGACTAGGGAAAATTTGGACAGTTGGTATAAGCACTTGAACTTTCCACCTTGCCGACCTCCAAATTGGTTATTCGGTCCGGTTTGGACGTCGCTGTATTCAAGTATGGGATATGCTTCATATTTGGTATGGAGAGATGGTGGTGGATTTGCCGGCGATGCTAAATTACCACTGGCAGTTTATGGTACGCAATTAGCACTCAATTGGGCTTGGAGTCCAATATTCTTCGGAAGGCAAGACATCAAAGGGGTAATAATACACATATTTCATCGAACTATCATACTATAACTATTATTAATAATTATTTTTTAACATTTAGGGCCTTATCGATATAACAGCTCTTACAGCTACAGCAGCCGCTTGTGGATTGTTCTTCTATAAAATCAATAATGTTGCTGGCTATCTATTCATTCCATACGTTGCCTGGTTAAGCTTTGCCAGTTATCTAAATTATTGTATCTACAAATTGAATCCAAAAAATAACGAAATTAAAGAGAAATGAATGTGCTGAAAAATAAAAATTTCCAATATTAATTTGTGTGTACACACAGATAAGATCGGCATTATTCGCACAAATTATCTCAGGAAATCTATTCTAAAAAGAAGAAAAATAAAAAAAATTCACAATACAAAAGCATTTATAATTTATAATCAAATTTGATTCAATTTGTTGTATTTTATACCAATTTATATATGTAAAATGTTATATTTTATTATAGAGGCAATAATTTTTATTTTTTTTTTAGTATTAGAACATGAATCCAAATGTTTTGTATCATTTTATTTATTATGTATGTGCTTTGGTGAAAGGGTGGCTTAACATTTTAAAAATATGTATTTTTTTTTTGAAATTTTAAATAAATAAATTGAAAATGTTTTATTACATAGTAAACGAACTTTTTTATTCTGATTTCATTCGTTTGGCGTTTATCACTGATAAGATAAAGTGGTAGAGTCATGAATTTAGTCTTTTTTTTTCTTAGCGAATTTATTTAACTAGTAAAGAAAATAAATTCGTACATTTCTTCTAAGAAGCAATAAAACCGAAATTATATTTGAGTCTGCGATATTTATTTACTAATTCACTTTGGACCGTATTCATTGTTATATATGCCAAAAATATTTGCAAATATTTATCTTTCTACGTTATTTTATTAGGCGGACATTATTTTATAATGAAAAATATATTTAGGTATTATTATTTTTTGAAAAAATTCCATTCAATAGCGAATACGATAAAAACAAACAAATATTTTTAATTCAGTTTATTTATAATAATTATAATCATAATCATAATAATAATAATAATAATAATAATAAGGATAATCATATTGATAAAAATAATAATCATAGTAATAATGCTAATTTCATTTTTATTATTTCTGTTTTTCCTTTTTAAGATATAATATTATTTATTTTATATAAAAAAAAAAAAATCTCAATATTTGAACAATCCGTATAAATATTTTTTATGTTAGCTGGCACAACACTGCATATGGTCAATCTTTTTTTTTTTTGTTTTTTTTTCTTAAACAAAAAATACAAAATTAAATTAATTTTATAAAATTTTATAATTGATCAAAACAAAGCAAAAAAAAGAAAAAAACTAATCAAATTAAATTCTTTTTTAGTGCTATTATTTAACAACAGGTGATATTTGTATTTTTATATTTTTTTCTTCATATAGTACAACATTAACATCTGTTGTATGCAAGTTATATTAGAATTTCATGGTGAAATTAATAAAAAATAACAATAAATTGTTTTGTAATATTTTTATTAATTCTGATATTCAATAAAATATGCAAGCAAAACATAAAAATTAACCAAAAAAAAAAATAAATAAATTCTTAAAAATATGTTAGTAGTGCATATTGGGCGAGGTTTGTTTCATTTAAGAAAAAATGCATAGTAAAAAAAAAATCAATTCATCAAATCCGGACGGATCTAATCAAAACTTCTATTATTATTATGCTTCCTAATTGCATAATTATTTCTATTGTAATAAATAAAAAAATTGATGGATCTTTTTTAATGTGTTTTGTTTGTTTATTAATAATAGAAATGTGATCAATTAAATGTAATCTTAACAAAAAATTAATTGCCTTTTATTTATTTTATTAAATACTGACTAAAATTTTATTAATAATTTGTGACAATCGAAAACTAGCAATATTTCGGAGATATGTAAAAAAAATTATCAAAAATTTATTTTTCAAAATTATTTAAGTAATCATCCCCCAAAAAGTTAACATAAACAAATCTCTGGACGCACGTCAAATTTAGCGCAAGTGAACATAAGCGCACGTACGCAAAACGTTAAACAAAAACGCATCTAAAAAATTAATTTTTTTTTTTTTTTTTTAAATTTATAACTTGCTAGTTGTTTTTTTTTGCAATGAAAAATAAATGTTCCAATTGATGATGATTTTCAGATTTGCTTATGTTATATGTATGTAGGAAGAAATAGAAGAAAAAAAAATAATACTATAAACTAAAAATTACAATTTATTTCGTTGGTAGTTTTTGGCTCCGATAATTATTTATGAGATAAATCGTTTAGAAAAAAAAAAAACCCAAATAAACATCACAGTTGGTTAAGGACTAGTTAATAATAGTTTATTTTCTACAAAGGTAGGTAATTAATTTCAATTAAAAATCAGTCAGTAAAAACTATTCATTATTATTTTGATTGAGCAAGATCCAATACAGTTAGTAGAATTATATCACACACACGCAGAAGTTGTAAAAACACTTCCAAATTCATTTTTATATTATTATTTTTTTTTCAAAATCAAATTCTTCAAATAAGTACGAATATATTAAGCAAAAAAAAAAAAAAAAAGAAAAAAGGAGTACAAATTTATAATGTAAAAAAGAAATTTTTCTTTTGTTGTTAGCAAGAATCAAGGTCAACCATAAGATAAAATATAAAAAATAAAAAACAAAAAAAAACATTGTTTTAATGGTCGTGGCGCTACATAATGACATCTGTGTCTGTGGCACTTGTTTAAAAGACCTTAAATACAAACAAAACAAACAAATCAATAATACTCAATAATACAAATTAGAGAGCATCGTCGTCGGATGCAATTAAGAACTCAATTTACTATTTCTACAAAAATAGTATTCGGCATTTTGTTGCTATGTAAACTATCTAAATCCTTTTTAGCTTTTTTGTTTTGTTGCTATTATATAAATTGGATTATATTAGTAAATAAATGAAATTTCTGTTTTAAGCAAAATTTTTTTTTTTTATGTCTAATATTGAATATTTTAATTGCCATCGACGACGAAACGATATATACGAACGGTCAATTATTGTTAATACACAATTTTACGATTGATATACTCCTATATAACTACATGTTGCTGAACTCAGCAAGAGAAACGAACACAAAAAAAAACATAAGTTAATCGGTAACAAAAATAGAACGAAATTTCTATAAAGTTAATGTTATTGCTTCTGAGTAAGCGCATTTTATAAGCTCAACCGCAGAAAGACGGATAACGTCCACAATTCTGCTGCTAATTCTTTTTCGGATCAGCAGCAGTAGCTGGTGGTGGTGGTGCAGGACTACTGCCACCAGATTCCTTTTTGGCTGGCGCTGCTCCTCCATGAGGCTTTGGTTTTTGTTGCTGCGATTTCGGTGCATTACTGTTTGGTGGACCTTGCTTTTTCTTTCCATCATTACCACCGCCCCCCTGTTTATTGTCGTCAGTTTGAGGCTTTTTTTGTTGTTGTGGTTGTGACTTACCTTGTGGTGACTGCTGCTGTTGTTTTTGTTGTGTTTGTGGCTTCGGTTGTGACTGATTTGATACAGCCGGGGTCTTAGCAGCTTCTGGTGGTGCAGTCTTGGACTGCTCTGTCCTTTTTGGACTTTGATCTGTGGTTTTTGGTTGTTGTTGTTGTTGCTGATGCTGAGATGATTGTGGCGACTTGGACTTATTTGTGGGAGAATCTTTTGGCTTTGGTGTCGGTGAGTCTTTTGGTTTAGGTCCTGACGAATCTTTCGGTTTAGATCCCTGGGAATCTTTCGGCTTAGCTGCTTGCGAATCCTTTGGCTTTGCATCAGTCTTTTTCGTTTCACCATTTTCCGGGATCTTCGCATCGTTCGGTTGTTGTTTAGGAGCATTCGTCGGCGATGCTTTTGAACCAGCTGGTTGTGGACTTTTCGATGGCCCCTTTTGTGGTTTGTCAGTCTTTTTCTGTGGCGGTGGCGTTTTCGCCTTGCTCTTCTCATTTTTTTTGCTGTCTTGTGGCTTAGCAGAGCCAGAGCTCGGCTGACCACCTTTCTTACCACCATCTGTTTTTTTTCCTTCTTGCGCTTTTTTGCCATCCTGTGCATTTTTATGGACTTCTGGCTTTGTCGTGTTATCAACCACAATTGCCGCAGCAATTTGTGATTCGGGCTTCTCTTCAGCTGCAACAGACACAACTTCACCGGTTTTATTTTCTGCAGTTGGTGCAGACTCCTTTGCTTTAGGGGCTTGCTGCTCTTTAGAAACTGCTTCCTTGACTGGAGCTTGTGACTCTGTACCTTGCGTTTGTACAACCTTTGCTATGGGCTCTGAAACAGCTGCTGTCACCATTCCTGTTGGCGTTGAAGGCATAGAAGGTTTGATTCCATCTGTAGGTCCTGGAGATGCAGGAGTAGAAGCCAATGCTATTGGAGCTTCTGTTGGAACCGCTGGTAATGCAGTAGTTGGTGCTGAAGGAGCCGGTGCTGGAGATGTTGGCATTGCAGCTACTGGTATCGAAGCTGCCGGTGCAGGTGCGACTGACTCAGGAGTTGTTGGTGCAGGAGCTGCTGCTACTACTGGTACTGCAGCTGTTGATACAGGAGCTGATGATGCTAGAGCTATCGTTGCTGCAGCTACTGGTGCTGGAGTTGTAGAACCTGCTAGTGGATCTGCTGGAGCTGTAGCCGGACTTGCTGGTGCCGGTGCTGGAGCCGGACTTGTTGGTGCCAGTGCTGGAACCAGACTTGATGGTGCCGGTGCTGGAGCCGGACTAGCTGGTGCCGACGCTGGAGCCGGGCTTGCTGGTGCTGGAGCCGGACTTGGTGGTGCTGGAGCCGGACTAGCTGGTGCCTGTGTTGGAGCCGGACTTGCTGGTGCCTGTGTTGGAGCCGGACTTACCGGTGTTGGAGTCGTAGCCGAACTTACTGGGGCTGGTGCTGCAGTGGGGCTTGCTGGTACTGATGCTGGCGACGCCTTTATTATAGCTGATGGAGATTCAGCAACTGGCTCTTTCGACGGTTCAATTTGAGCTACTACCGACTGATCACCTTCTGCCGTTGGTGGAGTTGAAGGTGGACATGGACAGATACATAAGAAATCAGCATCAGCTGGCCTTTCAACGGGAGTTTTTGGTTGCTCAGCTGAAGGTTCTTTTGAATCATGAGGAACTGAATCACCTACTTTTGGTTGAACTTTTTCGTTCTTTTCTAATATCTTATTTTTCGTCACAGTTTGATCGTTATCCTTACCTGTAATAGGTGAGTCACCTTGTTGACTCGATTGAGGAGCCGTCTCTAATTTAGATACGGAAGACTTATCTGTAGCATTTGTAATTTTGGTTTTTTCAACAGCAGCTACTTGTTTTGCTTGCTCTGGAGTAATGCTACCTTGAATATTTCCCTTTACCGCGCTAGCAAAATCCATCGGCCGTTTCAGTGCAGCTGCCGGGGGTTTTTCTTCAGCTTTGGGAGCATTATTCGATTCCTTTTGCACTACTTTTATTTCTTCGGTTTTCGTATCAACTTTACTTACTTCAGATGGTTTACCATCACCACCAATTTTATTGATAACTTCTTTTGTAGCTTCAGCTACTTTTTCAATAGATTGTGCTAAAATATTCTCCTCTCCCTTCTCGTTAACTTTCACAACCGATGGGACTTCGTCTTTTGAAGCCTCATCAAAATTTTCAACTAGCGTTGGAACATCATCTTCTTCAGCTACACTGGTCAGCGTCTTACTTACCGCCATATTATTGGCAAATCGTCTTAATTGAACCACAGTCTCTTGTCCCAATTGCGGTAAAATATCTGGTAACATCTCAACAACCTATCAAATTTGATTATTCGTAATATTACGTCTTATCAATTATTTGTACTGCACATAACCAACAATAATACTTACTTTCTTGTGTTCACCATGACCTGTGATTGCAAAAGTATTAGCAGCCAACGATGCTTGTGCTTTCGGATTATTGAAGTGGATGACACTCAAATCATCTTTAATTATGTTAACCTCCTCGATGCCAGGAATCGTACTGACTGCTAATTTTTTAAGCGAACTTTGTAACTTTTTGTCATCTGTAGCAGCAGTCTGATGTACAACCTTCTTCTTGCGGCGTGGAGTACCTTTACCACCAATACGCACTTGTGCCTGCAGTCTCTTTAACTTTTCCGGATTCATTTTCACTACTCGCCCGAAGAAATTCTCTTAGATCTATTTGACCTCAATTTGGCAAATCGATTCTTTAAATTAATTTCATTGACAAACAAATCAGCAAATTCTATTCACTTTCAATAATAATTCAACATAAAATTCAATTTTTTCCAAACACGTGCTCCTTTTTTGGATTGGATTTTCGCGAGCTTCACACATAAGATAGATAGAAAGATTTTTCGCAATATGGCGACCGGCGAATCGTTAAGTACACTTTTCTTAATTTAACGAAACTAAAAAAAAATCACCTAAGGGTTGACGCAAGAGACTAAATGTCTTGGCGGCAACAATTCTAATCTTTTACAATCAACTCAATTAATCTAAGCGGGAGAGCTCGTAAATTAACAGTATTTGTTATTTGCAACTAATGACATAAACTGTGAAAGAACTTATATCAAAAGAAAAATATTTCCTTCAAAATCAAACAAAATTTATTCAATTTATTTTTATTGAACTATTTAAAATCTTTTAAAATTCTTTCCAATTCATTAATATTCATTTTTACTTTAAATGCCTCATCGATTTTTTGTATTAGGTCGTTTTCTACATCCAAATGCGGTTGCAATTGCTCAAACATTTGTAATTCAACACTAAGCGCCTTCATCATATATAAATTCTAAATGAATTAGGATACAAGAAATTTATTTATAAGAAATCGTCCATGATTATTTCTAAATATAGATATTTTACTTGTTTAAATGTCTCTTTAAGTTCTGCAAGTCGGTCTATGTAAAATGCTTCGTCTGAAGGTGTTATTGGTTTTTCATGGTGTAAATCATCAAACAATAGAACATTGTTCGGTATTCGGAAATATTTCTCAAATAAATTATCAAATTCACTATGAATACCAGAAAATGAATCAAATATTGTTTCAGATATGTTTTCCACTTCTTTACGAATCTTATCAGCCGATTCTGTCGTTATATTTGATTTTTTAATTAGTGAATTAGCAAATGCAGAAACATAATCGTTAACATATTTTCGCACTAAAGACCGATCTGAAAAAATAATTTTTATTTATAGCAAAATAATCACATCAATTATAATAAATACTTACGTTCTAATTTCATTTGTTCAACAGAAAAATTAAAATGTTGTATTTCATATTCTGATTTTGAGTATTCCATTGAAATTGAGAAGAAATTTACTGAATATCACTTACTAGTTAAAGTGGTTTAAAAGTTTGTTTACAAAATAATCATAAATGACAATTAATGCCAGTAGATCAACTGTCAAATTCAAAAAAAAACTTTTTTCTATCAATTGATCGAAGATTAGTTCATTACAGTATTGCCAGCATAGAACTTAATGAAATATTGCTTAGTTATTACTTGCAACTAAGTTCATGCTAGTATAATTGTGTAATATGATCACATATACTTATTGGGTCGATTCCTAATCTAGTTGGAAAACTATTTATATTTCGATTGATCTGAGGGAACATTTTTTTAAAAAAATGTATGGTTAATTTCTTTAAAAATATATTTACTATATTTTATAACTAACATAAAGCTATTTGTTTTTGCGGGGTGTTTGTAAGGAGATATTTTAAAGTGAAAAAAAATCAATAACACCAGCAGACCCTGCAAATATCTTCTACGATACAAACTTTTCTAGCATATTTATGATCATACATTATGTAATATTTAGTATTTGGAAATTTAAAAAAAAAATCATAAATAGCCAAATTTTTTTTATTGTAATTACAAAATCAAAAATAATTTTAAAAATCTTGAATATCTTCATCAGCTTCTCTGTCCACAGTCTGTACTTGATCCATATCAAAAACACTTTTTCGACTTCGTTTAGCTGCACCATTGCTATCTTGAAAATTCTTTGTCGTTCTTTTTCTAATTTCTTCAACATTTTCTTCTGTTGTCGATGCCCATTCGAGAACTAATCGCCTGCCATACAAATGTGTGCTAAGACAAAGTGTATCGAAAGCCTTTTTCGCATCTGCTTTTGTATTAAAGTCCACAAAACCGAATCCACGGTGTGTTTCTTCTCCAGGAGCAAGTTTTTTAGGCAATCTGACAGATTTTAATTCTCCAAAAGCTCTAAAATTGAAACAATAATAAATATTTTTAGGATGTATAAATTTCTTCTTTTTTTGTTTGTTACTTACTTAAATATTTCCCGTACTTCATTACTTTTAGCTTGGAATGGAATATTTCGAACTAAGATTTTGGTTCCTGTCTGCTTTGCTTCCTTTAGCGAATGTCGTTTGTTATTCGAATCAGATCTGTATTCAATAATATAATTATATTGAAATTTGGGACTCATAATTTATAGGTTATTCGATTGCTTACTTTAACACACGATCACTGCGCTTTAGCTCGACTTGATTACCTTCGATTTGTGTAAATTGCATTTCTTTTAGAGCTTTCTCCATGACTGCTTTCGTTTTGAATTGGATAAAACCATAGCCAAGAGAAACTTTATTTCTTGGATTGTCGGGATCCTTTTTCATGGCAACCTGAACAGTGTGAATTGTGCCTAGATTTTTGAAATGTTCCCGTATTGCTCCTTCTCTTGTTTTAAAATTCAAATTTCTTAAAAACAATGTGGTTCCAGATTCTGGAGGTTCATTAGCATCTTCGTTCTCAATATCTTCACCATTTTCTTTAACAACATCTGACTCTTGTTTAATTTCTTCTTCAGTATTTTCAATTTTATTATCATCTTTCGATTTATTATCCAATTGTTTCTGCTCTTTCGGAATATCAGTAGGATTTACAGCACTTTTAAATGTATTTTCTGGTGCCCATTCCAAATATAAAGGCAAATTCTTAAATTTTGAATATGCAAGATTTTTAAAAGCTTTTCGAGCTTCAGAAGGATCCAAAAATTCTATTATCGCAGTCACACTACTTGGAGGCATTATTATTCGGCCAAGAAGACCGAATTTGGCAAAAAGAGGTGTCAGCTCTGATACTGATGTTTCAGCTGGCAGATTTTTTGCTAGTATTGTAGTCTTTGATCGTTTTATTGGAACACCATCAAAAGCAGTCAATTGCACACCATTTTCCTCTAAAAATTTTTTCATTTCAAAGACAATATATGTTTCACCTAACGCTAAACGTACAGCAGCACTTGAACCCCCTTGTTCCGTATCTAATATCTACAGTATGAATAATTTTATTTTAAGTTCATAGTGAAAAAATGAAATTAAAATTGAATAACTGAAAAATAATATTTACATTTTCTTTTGTGGTTGATAATTTTTTCGCTAAAACTTCAGCTACCGCATTGGTTCCAAGAAATAGCGTATTCCAGTTGTGCGACAATGCTGCCGATTTTTTTAACATTAACGCTTTCTTCTCTTTGAACCCTAAATTTTCATAATTCGCATCATCATCGTTATCATTTCTGCTCTTTCCTGGTATTAAATGCAAAAGTCTACCACGAAACATTGTACCATCGAGTTCATTAAAAGCCTGCACTGCATGTTCTGGCATCATATATGTTACGGTGCCAAACCCTTTTATTTGACATGTTGATCGGTCAATGGGTAAATCTATTTCAGAAACAGGTCCGTATTTATCAAATAATGTCTGTAAATCATCTTGGGTTGTCGTATATGTTAAATTCCTAAAATATATTCTACCCGATTCGGCTATACTTTCAGTATCTTTTAAACTTTGCTCTTGATTCGTCCATTTTTGATTATTATTAGTATTGTTGGAATTTTCGCTATCATGCAATCCGTTAGCATTAATACCAATTTTATTTTTCTCAGTAAAATCAGAAAGAAATACTTGTTTACCTTTCATAAAACTCTTATTTTTTAGCATAGCTCTTTTGAAATCTTTTTCATTTTTAAAGCCAACATAACAGAATCCATGAATTCTGGTTGGTAAACGAATTGATAATGGTTTTACAGGTTTAAAAAACTGTAGAATATCTTGTCGTTTAGTTTTGTATGGTATTTCATGAATTTTTATTGTAAACAATTCATCAAATTTGGATTTTTCTTGAACTTTACTACTGGATTTCGAATCAATTTTATTAGATTCTCCCATCAATGATCGCATATAATCTAAGTCGCTAATATTTTTTTCGGCTAACTTTTCATCACCACCACCAATTTCAGAATTCTCTTCATGATCGTTTTGTTTTCTTTCAACAAGCTCATTATCCGATTTTTCGCTTTCTTCTTTTTCTAAATCGTTTGTCCTTACACCATCATCATTCTTTTCTATTAAATCTACATCATTTCCCCATATAGTTCGATTACTAGTGTGAGTTTGCATAAACTCAATGAACTCTGGATCATCTTTGTGTTCACCAATTATATCGGCGACCAAATCTTTTTTCTTTTTCGGTTTCTCTGTTGCTGATTTCTTTTCCGTTTCTTCATCTTCTCTGAATTAAATATTAAATTACTTAAGACAATAATAAGTTGATCACTTATCATACATACTTTATTCCATGTATTTTTTTATAAGCCGTACTATCAGCGGAGTATTTGCTCCATGACCGTGGTTTAGTTTGTGCTCCAAGAGGTTCACATACTTCTACATTAATTCGGTTCGTTTGAATATATGAATTGTTGAAATGTTTTAAAGCTTTTTGAGCCTGTTCTTCACTTTCATAACCAATAAAACCAAATCGTCTGAAAACACCATCTTTTGTATATTTTAACTGAATATCAGTAATGTGACCTTTTTCACCAAATACAGATCGCAACTTTTCTTCTGTTATCTAAAACAAATAAATTCAATAAAATGTGAGAAATTATCAATTATAATAATTTCTTAATTCTTTACAATTTTCGGTAAGTTTTTCACTATTAAACGAGACATTTTTATTACGATTCATTAAGCTAACAACTCTCATTCGCGCAAACGTTTAGTTTTGTTTATCACAAACACGTGCTCTTGACATTTACCACAAGTCAGCTAGAAACGAATGGACACATATGACAGAAACAGATGTTTTGTGAAGAGTGACTTTAAAAACGGTTGTTGTGTATATTAAGTATATAGTTTAATTTCACATATTTTGATACTGATTTTTGATATTTTGTTTTCCGAAAAAAACCCAATTCAGTATAATGTCTCAAATTTCAGAAAATTGGTATTACGTGCTTAGTGTAATGTATTATTAATATGTAGAGAATTTTGCAATATATTTAATCTGAAATTTATAATTAAAATAGTTGAAAAGTTGGATTACCGACACAGCACGTGGTGCGCTGTAAGATTAATTTTGGTTACAAAAACCAAGAAGAGATATTTATAAAAAATCGGGATTAGTAATAAAATGGCAAATAAAAAGCAGAAATTAATAGATAGTAGTGAAAGTGGAATTGAGAAGGAGATTCCGCATACTATTCAAGCGAAACTAGTGTCAGATACTGGTGAGGAGGCAGGACCTCCTATACAATTACCTGTTGGAATAACCGTGGAACAATTGGGACTAATCTGCAATGCATTATTGAAACATGAAGACGAACCGGTTCCATATTTATTCTTCGTCAAAGATGAGGAAATCAAACAGAGTCTGGAGAATAGTATTGACTTAAAAACCGCAGATACAGAAGCAGTAATAGAAATTGTTTACGAGCCACAGGCGTTGTTCCGTGTTCGTCCAGTTACAAGATGTACGAGCTCAATGCCTGGTCATGCAGAGGCAGTTGTATCAATCAGTTTTAGTCCGGATGGTCAAAGTTTGGCAAGTGGTTCTGGTGATAAAACAGTTAGATTATGGGATTTGAATAGTGAAACACCGCACTTTACCTGTACGGGTCATAAACATTGGGTATTGTGTGTCGTATGGTCACCAGATAGTACCAAGCTTGCAAGTTCCTGCAAAGCTGGAATAATCATAATATGGGATCCAGAAACTGGTAAACAAATTGGCAAATCGATGCAGGGACATAAGAAATGGATAAACTGCCTTTCCTGGGAACCGTATCACGACAATCCAAATTGCCGGCGTATTGCAAGCGCTGGTAGTGATGGAGATGTACGTATATGGGACACGGTTTTATGTCAGACTCAGTTGGTATTAGCCGGCCACACAGATGCAGTCACAGCAGTTAAATGGGGTGGTTCTGGATTGATATACACATCATCAAAAGATCGAACGGTGAAAATGTGGCGTGCTTCTGATGGTGTTTTGTGTAGAACTCTAACCGGGCATGCGCATTGGGTTAACTCGTTGGCACTAAACACTGACTATGTGCTTCGAACTGGGCCCTTTCATCCTATAATGGATAAGTCGAAAAAATACACAGAAGACAATAGTAATACAATCATATTCTATATTAGAAATAATTTAATAAGTAATTATTTTTAGTTGATAACTTAAAGCAAATGGCACTGGAACGTTATCAGAAAGTATGTCCGGATGGTGTTGAAACTCTGGTATCATGTTCGGATGATTTTACATTATACCTATGGAAATCAAATCAGAAAAGTTGTATAACACGAATGACCGGCCATCAGAATGTAGTGAACGATGTTAAATTCTCACCAGATGTTAAACTAATTGCATCAGCATCATTTGATAAATCAATCAGGCTTTGGCGGGCGCAAGATGGTGGATTCATATGCACTTTACGTGGACATGTTCAAGCTGTATACACTGTGGCATGGTCAGCCGACTCAAGGCTTTTGCTAAGTGGCAGTAAAGATTCAACCTTAAAAGGTTTATCCGATTTTGTTATTTCTTTTGTTCTGTTAAAATAAAATTTATTGTAATTTTTTTTATTATTATTTTATCAACAGTTTGGAGCGTTCAAAATAAAAAGTTATGTCAAGAGTTACCGGGTCATGCCGATGAAGTCTTTGGTGTTGATTGGGCACCGGATGGAACAAAAGTCGCATCTGGTGGGAAGGATAAAGTCGTTAAACTGTGAGTTGTTGAAGCATAACTGGAATTAATAATTTGAAGAAGTTAACTTGTATTTTTAAATATTTTTGCAGATGGCGATATTAAATTCTACTAGTTGATATGAAATAAAATAACTTTTTTTTAAAAATACACTTGTTTTTTTCATTGAATATTAAGATTTTTTGTGCTAGGGGGAATTATTTATTTGAGTATTTAAAAGCTTGATTAAAATCATGTGTTGTACTTTTCTACTTTTTGAATGCAAAAAAAATTAAATTTATATATTAATATATTTATTTATTTCTTAATTATATTTCTGTTTATGAATTTATTTATAAATTAAATGTTATTTGTTTTCTTTTTTAGTTAAAAAAATGTTTGATTTGTATTTGGGTAGAAAATGTTAATTTTTAATTTTTTTTTTTGAATGCGAATAATTATTTTTAATTCTTCGAGTTCGTCCAGTTAAGGAAGGGGAACAATTGCCTGCATTATAATGTTCTAGATTTTTTCATCAATTAATTATTTTAATGTAAAGAACTTTAAAAAGTAAACCGTCAGTCCAACTTTACAAAAACACTTTAAAAAATCAATAAAAAATTTGATTTTTTTATTTTGTTGGAAACCGGCGTTATTATTAAATTACGATGTATAAAATCAGCATCTAGTGGTGAATAGCATAACGAAATTGAAGTCTGCGTTATTGCAATATTTGTTTTGATGTCAGTTTGACATCTGCTTCGATTGGGTGTCGCAGTTTTTATAGACGATGAACAACTTCAGTTGCGTGAGTATCATCGTATGAGTATCATTGTGTATGATTTTTAAATGCGTTAACGTATCGGATTGCTAGTGTTTCTTACGTTAGCAAGAATACTCTGCCATTATAGTACCGAGTTGAGAAAAAAAAAGTCAATTAAAAATCACACGAAAATTCCAAAATTCCTATAAGAATAGATGAATGGATGATATACGGTTTATAAATAAAATAATAATAGTGTGCATTTTTATGTATTCGCGATAATGAAAGAAACATAAAAATACTTTAAGATAAATGCAAATGAAGTCAGAAGGAAAGTGTGTAAATCTGTTTGACGTGTGTCACAGAATTGCGTCCGAGCTTCGAAAATAAATAAATAAATGTATGCGTGTACAATTGGTCGTGTTGATTAATTATATTGTATTCGAAAAAAGGCGAAGAAGTGTGTGCTTGTTTTATATGAGTGCGATTGCAAGAGGTAATAATAAATCGGAAAAGAAGCAGGGGAGAAATATAAGTGGTCGCCCTCAACACGACCAACCCACATTGAATCGGTCTAAACGGATAAAACGGGTAAATTTTGCAAACGGATAGAACGGAGTAGAAGAGCAAAAGTGTGATTGTGGATAGACGGGCAGTGTTTGTAGTACCGCGGTTGGACAAAATCGGTATGAGCGTTTTTAGTGATTTTCAACGATTATGGATTGAGCGTTTTCCGCAAAGCTCTTTGTCCGATGCATGGGAGCAGGATGTTAGAGCCAGTCTGGAAAGGCACCGGTTGAAAATAGCCGAACTCAAAAAGGAACTAGAACAGGAAACGCTCTATGTTGAATATTTGGAGCGTCTGCTGTCTGATGTGGAAAAATATCGTGAGGCTGGGGGGGATCCCACCACCTTGTTTGAAGCAGCGACTACGTCACAAGCTCACCAACAACAACAACAACAACAACAGCAGCAGCAACAGCAACAACAACAGCAGCAGCAGCAGAATGCAAACAACAACAATTCAATATCTTGTGGAATGATGGGAGGTAATGTTGGTGGTACTCCAAACCTCCAAGAAAATCTCGATGACAACAAGCAGGTTGAAGAGGTACGAAAACGATTTTTTGAATGGAATCTGTTTTGTTTCTCTACAAATGAATTCATCTCACTTGTACTCTCGCTCTGTCGGCAGTATCAAATGAACCGCAACACGACAGTCTACTACGTTTTACTGATTTTCCTATAAAAACCATATCGTTTTAATAGGATTCGTCTAGTCAGAGTCTGGTCCTGTTTATGTGTAGTTGGGTTTTTCGTTTCTTTCGTTCTATTTGTACAATATACTATATACATGCTCATAGCCTTAAGTTATATCCACTCATTTGCAATCATCTACAATATATACAAATTATTCTTGGGGTTTTTTCTTTCCAATGTGATATAAGTCTTATTAGAATATTGTATGCATTGGCTTGTCCCCGAACTTTTTTTTTGTATATGAAAATAATCACTACTACGCAGGAATTTTTATTTTATCTTTTCGTGGGGATTGTATAAAAAGGGAAGTTATAAATCCATAATATATGGCAATGCGTACTGGAAATTGTACCAAATTTTTAGAATCTTTCCTTTAGTTGAATTTCTAATAAAATTTGCTGATCACGTAATTTTAAAGAGAAAATTTTTGCGACTTGAAAAGGATATTTCCATACTTTCTATTGAATAAAATTCTATTTTTAATATTATAAAATACAATAAATATTATTTGCTTCAGGATATAAAATACTCTTGAGGAGAAAAATAATGAATATTTAACATTTTTCCCCACTAAATTTAAGGACCTCCGATATATGTTATGGATAAAAATTCTATTTAGCATTAAATTCAATTTATCTTATAAAATTTATATTAAAAAATAATAACTAACTCTTGTAAATATATTTAAAAGTTTAAAAAAAAATCTAAATTAAAAGTTACAATAATACTGGCCTTAGGAAAAATTGTTTTATTTTTTTTTATATTATTAATATGAATTTTTAAACTACAATAATTAAAGTAAATTAGTTTAAATAAATTTTAAGTAAGGAATAAATTTTGTATCAATTCAATAGGAACGAGAAAAACGATTTTTTTTTCTGATTGGAAATTAATTATTGTTTTTTTTTGGAGTAAAATTCAATTAAGCATCTTACAGAGAGTAATTTAAATATTTTCCTAGTTGATGTTTTTTTATTGTAGTATTTGTTTATTATTGCATAGGAAAATACAAAGTTGTACATTTTGTGGTTCGGAAAAGGCAGCCCCAACATGTACGAGGTCTGTTCAAAAAGTATCACGAATTTTGTGTTTTTTCAAAAATTATTTATTTTGTCATAAATAAATAAGATCACAAAAAATGATTTTTTGAAGTCCTCGAAGCACTTCGGGAACAGGAAAAAGTCACAGGGGCCTAGATCTGGGGAATACGGTGGCTGCGGCATTATTAGTGTGTTGTTTTTGGCCAAAAATTGGAAAATCCAATTTTTGTTCTTCCACAAATCTGGGTGTTTCTGGCGGATTGCTTCGCGCAACTTGCGCATAACTTGCAGGTAATATTCCTTATTGACCTTTCTACCCTGTGGCAAGAACTCATGATGTAAGCAAACCTGTAAGCAAAACCTTCACATTCGACCGAACTTGGCGTTTTTTTTTAACTTTGGTTTCCACGTCATAACCATAAACCCATGATTCGTCACCAATTATGACCCTCTGGAGCAAATTTGGGTCGTCGCGGACAGAGTCCAACAGCTCCTTAGCAATGTTAAAGTTTTTGGTCGAAATTGAGGCAAAAATCGAAGACGAGCCAAAACAAGTGCAAGCAAAGCAGTTGTCAAAAATTAACTGAACATTCAGAATGGCCGAACTTGTCGGCATAAGTGAGAGACATGAGTACCAACATAACGCCACAAAAAATCCGAAAATCGAATATACGTAACCCGCGGAAATTCAAAATTCGCGGTACTTTTTGAACAGACCTCGTATGTTATCCAAAAGCTGTAATTTTTTTAGTTGAAAATTTGCCATTTTTTAACCACCGAACATGTGCTTAAAGTATAATTTTTTTTTACAAATGTGGTGAGTTTCCTGTAAGCACATTTCGTATAAAATTCTCTTCAGCGATGAGGATCATTTTTGGCCATATATATGGGACTCTGTAAACCCACAAGTAACTTATAAAGAAGCCACTGTATCTGCGAAAAGTTATTGCCTGATGTGCAGTTTGGTCTAAAGGTGTATTTCTTTAAAAATGAAGAAGAAACCGCCAGCATAGATTTTGAGCGCTATAGCCAATATGATAATCGACATTTTTTTTTAGTCTGAACTTGATGATTTTAATCTAGATTAAATGTGGTTTCAACAAAATGTTGTTGAAACCACATTTAATCCAATTTTTGGCTTTATAGCGTAATTCTGGACGCTTAATTGTGAGATTTCTAATGTCGATTGGTATTCAAGATCGTAAGATTTGACACAGGTTGACTTTTTTTTATGCAGTCAAACTTTTAACTGAAGACAATTTAAAAGCTAAGTTAATATGGCGGAATTACAGGCTGAAATTTGTGTAAAAAAAAAAACTCCTTAAAAAATTACCTTACAAGGATTGAGTCTTGCACGTGACGCATCTAAGTTTTTTATTGCAAATTTTAAGCAAAAGTAATAAAATAAAAATTTCACAAAAAATCTAAATTTAAAGTGCGTTTTATTTAATTTTACTTCCCGAAGAACAAATTGGATGAAATTTTATTTATTGTAGTTGACCTTGCAAAAGGATTTCTAATAAAAGTTTAATCTTTACTTTATATGCTGATAAATGCAACCCAATACCCACTCCCCCACCCCCTCACTGTCCCCCATCAACCGTATCTTTCATTCAGTTAAAAACAAATACTTTTGTAAAAATTTTAAACTCGCAATTATTATTACTCATGCAGAGTGAGAAATATTTACTCAGCGGTTCTGCGACAATATCGTCCAATAGTAATGATATCATATAATTTTCACAAACATTCACAAAATATATATTATCTTATCTTATTCTTATCGTAGGCATATACACAATATTTTCCACCTCTCTGATAACAAGAAAGGTGCCAAAACGCACTCACAAAGCTTTTTAGTTAATCGCCATATTACATCGAATGATTTTAACAGAATCGGAGGAAGTATTTGTGGTTTTGGTATTGTTTTTTTTAATTTAACGAAAAAGGTTTTTTTTTGTTGTCGTTGTTGTTATTTGTGCTCCCTTTTAGTGATTTAGATCATGGCCAATAATAATTAACAAATATTTACATAAAAAATGTTCAAAGAAAACTTAAAAAATATTCAAAAAAAATTTTTAGTGTGGTTTCTTTCTTGTTTCTATAAGAATATTGGAAAAAATTCATTAAATTATTTCTGCTTCCTTTTAGTTTAAGAATTTCGTAATGAATATCATTAATGTGTATTAAAGGCGATTAAAAAATAATCAGTCTTTTCCAGTTAAAACATAATTTATTATCAATTAAGTGGATTTAAATTTTTTTTCTTGTACAATGTCATCAATTAAGGAGAAAATTAAATTATGGTCAAAAAGGGTAAATATTTATAGTTTTATTAAATTTAATTTTTTTAATAACTGAGCAATTATATTTATTTGTGCAAAAAAAAAGAAACATTTTATTCTTGGAATTTCGATGCTTTTCACAAATCATCGCATTCTTGTGATATGAGTTAGCCTAAAGTCAAATAATTGCCCTTACGTATGAATGTGGAGAACTTTTTTTTTTTTTTTTAGATTACATATCATATCTTAATGTCATTTTAAAAAAAATTAAAAAAAAATTAGTTTTATATTGGAAGTTAAAGTGGTAATGATAGTCGTTGCTGTAAATATTGTATAAAATGGGACCAAGAATACTGCCCCTTGTAAGATTTCAGCTGTCATAAGGGGTTATCCAATTTGTGCTTTGAAAATTAAACTTAAATGAAACAAATTCAAAATTTAGATTAGAGGCCATGCTATTATAATTGGTGATTTTTGCAGTTTTTGGTTTTCAAATTTCTAACAAAAAATAGAACAGAAAAATTGCAAAAGTGTATAAATTTTTTATTTGAATCGATAAATCAATGTTTGCTATTTATTTTTTGAAGATTATTTCATGTAAAATGTTGAAGATTATTTCATGTAAATGTTCCAATTTTGAACCACTTTTTTGAGCATTTCGCTAATAACACGTGTAATGTTGTCTTCCAAGGCGGTAAGTAACGCTGGATTATCGGCATAGACGAGTGACTTCACGTAGCCCCATAAAAAAATAGTCTAGAGGTGATCACCGAACTCACTTCACAATAAAAAAATCGAAGACGAGCCAAAACACGTGCAAGCAAAGGAACTGTCAAAAATTAACTGAACTTTCAAAATGGCCGAACTTGTCGGCATAAGTGAGAGACATGAGTACCAACATAACACCACAAAAAAAAACGAAAATCGAATATACGTAACCCGCGGAAATTCAAAATTCGCGATACATTTTGAACAGACCTCGTATGTCCATTGTTTCACGTGCTGTATTACACGTAGGGCCGTTTTGTTGAAACCACATGTCAACCAGATGCAGTTCTTGCATTTTGGGCAAAAAAAAGTTCGAAATCATCGAGCGATAACGGGCACCATTAACGGCCACGTTTCGTCCATCGTCATTTTTAAAGAAATATGGACCAATAATTCCACCGGCTCATAAACCGGGTGAATCATTAGTCCATATTTCTTTAAAAATTTGGGTGCAGTGACATTTCTTGTTTTGCATGTGGTTTTTCATCAGATCAAATGCGACAATTTTGCTTATTCACATATCCATTCAACCAGAAAAAAAGATTCGTCGCTGAACGCAATTTTTTTGCTAAAAAACGTTTTTTCCTCGAGTTGTTCTAAGGCCCACTCACCGAAAATTTGACGCTTTGATAAGTCGTTCGGTTTCAGTTCTTGCACGAGCTGTATTTTATACGCTTTCAGACCAATATCCTTGCGTAAAATCTTCCACATAGTCGAGTAACATTATCGCAATTGCTTAAAGGGCGACGGATAGACAAATCGCGATCTTCAACAACACTAGACGCTACGGCAGCAATATTTTCCTCTGTACGAGTTGGTGGAATGATATCCAATATATGGCTTGAATTGCTTGCTCCGAGTAGGTCGATTATGACGACCATAAAATGGTCCAAGTGCGCCAAACACATTTTTCACAGAGCACGAATTTTGATAATAAAATTCAATAATGTGTAAGCGTTTTTCTGGTGTGTAAGTCTTTCCATGATGAAATGGCAATGCTAACTGGAGCACTTTTGATTTTGACAGAGATCACGTGTTAGGCGTGTGTGATCTGTCAAAAATTAAAACGTAAAAAACCAAACAGCAAAAAAAGGCAATATTAATTTGCCACGAGACTTCTTGTAGGACTCGATTCTTTTGATATAATTTTTTATGACTTGTTCGAGTAATTTGGCCATTACATGATAAATTTTAACTTTTAAATGCTCTAAAGCTCTAAGATTGTCAGCGTTACAGGAAAATGTCCAACGGCGTTAAATTGTACGATCTTCGAGGCCAATTGACATTACTAAATCTCAAAATTATACAGCCTGACAATTAATAAAAATCTTTAACTTCAGGTCAAACAAATTTGTATACAACACGGTCATAGCGCTCACAATTGATAGTAACGGTATTTTTTTTCATTTTTCAAATAAATACGAGCCAATAATACCTTTACACCAAAATACATATTATACAATTATTTTCGTGGACATAATAACGTTCCCAAGCCATTTTTGTGGATTTTCAGAGCTTCATCATATATGACAATTCTGATTATTGACATATGGTATCTACCGAGCGAAAAATAAGTCATCTGTAAAGATTTCAACTGGTTTTTATGTGTCAAATAAGTTTTTACAATTAACAATATAAAATGGCAAAACATTAAATTAAACATATTGGCATATCGTGGATGGTTTTTATTTTTGACAGCTGTCAAATTTTACATCGTTGTCTTAGATTAAAGAAGAACTGGATAGGCCTCTACACAAAAATTCTGTCAAAATTTTGTTGGCAATACATTCGTAGAACGCTCACACATGCAATACAACAGAAACGGCGTAAATCATTGGGGGCCAATTTAAAAGTTCAGTATGCGATTGAAGCGGTTCGTTTAAAACTATTTTTCATGTGTGATATTATTTATTCGTAAAGAAGCAGATTTTTTAATATTGCGGATTTTGTTGTTTGATGGAATTAGTTTTGGAAATTTATAATAAAACACAATATTCTATTTTAAAATATTATTTATTTATGAATTATAAAGTGAAAGAGCATATAAAAATATAAATTGTAAGTTATTTGATTATACAATATGAAAACAATTATGTGCACAATAATAAGATAATTATATACAACATTAAAGGAAATGCTTTGAAACTAAATTACAAGATGAAAAATTTAATAAACTTAAAAAATTATTAACTAATAGACTGAAAAATTCGGTCCCTTAAACTTTCTTACACACACTTTATATACTCCGGCACTGAACTATTTTCTGGTAAACATTGAACTGTCAACATCAAATTTTTTTACATTTATTGAATGCCGAACTTTTTACTTTTTAATCACTTTTTGGACCAAATAAATCATTAAAAGATATTTAGGCATCTAATATACTAAATTTTTGTTAATTTCTCTATTAAAAATAAAGATGGTAAACTTACCGAAATTAAGAAATTCCCGGTTTCCTCATTTCGTTGAATTTCTAGCAATTTCTAATAAATTACTTAATTTTCTGAAATAAAATCTTCGTATTAAGTTTTATTAACAATATAACTATTTATAAAAATACTTACTTTTTCGTAAATACTTCAAATTATGTGAAAAAAAACACTTTTAATTGCACTTTCTGATGTGCCAAAATAAAACTTGACAAATGACAACAATAGCTCTTAAGTTTCCACTTTCATGGAGAATTAAAGTTTTCAAACTCTCCGAAAGTCTACAAAATTGAGGCGCTTTATGTTTGATTCATATTTACGGAATAAATAATAAATCTAAAATTGAATTACATTTCGTATGAAAAGATTGTACAAAAAATAAAAATTGCCTATCGTTGTATTTAAATTGCATTTTTGTTTCCAATAAGTGAATTAAAATGAATATAAATTATTCTTTTACAATTCAATAAATTTCTATTACGACAACTAGATGGCAGTGGGTGTCGTGTCTACATAAAAAAAATTTTGACAACAATATCCCTTTGTACTCGTAATAATTTGGGCACAAAAATGCGTGTACATATACGGTAGGGGCCTATCCAGGTATTGTTTAATCTAAGGCTGTACTCTCAAAGTAAAATCTCTTCAGTTATAAAACTAATTGAAGGTTATCCCTGATTACTAGAAATAATTATCGGAAGTTGTAAAATTCGACATTGAAAATATAATAAAACAAATAAAATTTGATCGTTATTTTAAATCCAATTAATCTGATTACTAATTTTAAGAAAAATCGTCATGTTTTTATTTAAATATAAATGATAAAACACAATTAATGATTATATTTAGTATAATATGACATTCTTATCATATAAGATAATTCATAAACAAAAGCACATAGAAAAATTAAAAAAATATAATTAGTAAATGTGTTGTTTTATTTTTTTTTAAAGAAAAGCACACAAATGTTATTAATAAAATGGCTTCTCCTATTCATATTTTGTGTGGACTTGTTTGGAGATTTCTATCAGATTGTCTTTTTAACAATAAGTCACAAGTTAAATGTTTATCAGAAATCGAATACGAAAAAAACTCCTTATCGAAAGTGAATACAACAACAATAACAAAAAAATAGTTCTGTTTGTTTGTTTGGTTGGTTTTTTTTTTCATCAGCAATAGTATGGATGTGTACATACATCTGTATATCCTCTGCTATAGCTTAGATATCATTGAATTGGGAGCTGGTTTTAAATTCCGATAAGAATATGGTATTATATATGTATTGATGCATAAGCATATACATGTGAGTATCAATGAATTTTTAAGCTCCGAACACAATTTTGACGATATAACGATGAACGTTGATGAAACAAATCAAACACAATTACAAAGAGTAAAGAAATATCATCTGATCAGATATAATTATTTAAATTTTATGCTTCGAAAATCACTGGTGTTCCTCAAGGCAGCAATCGAAGTTATCTTCCTACATATGCAAATCCACAACAGTCTTCCGAAATTATCAAAACGTAAAGCCAAATTCTCCAAAATGGTTCGCCAAGTGTAGAGTAAATGTGAACGAACGCAAATATGTCAAATAACTTTAGCTCTCCGTTCTGATCCATCTCCTCTCACACATTTTAATGGCAGTGGAATACCATAACACACTGAAGTTCGATACGTTTAAGATAAAATCCACAAACAAGACTTTTCAGATGTATAAGCTTAAATCCGCTGTTTGGTCATAGATGGCGGGAGTGAGCGTATTAAGTTACCATACTTTTTTTATGAGTTTCACATATGTCAACATTAATCAGTGCACATTGTTAGCAATTTCGTACAACAACATACATTTTTCCTTTGGTAATCATGTCTAGTTTTGTGCCAGAATAAAAGCATATGCGGGAAGCTCTGCTTTTCTGCTTCAATTTGAAGAAATCGGCTGCTGAATCGCACCTAATGCTAATGGAGGCCTATGGTGGCAGTGCTTTATCGGAAACAACGTGCCGAGATTGGTTTCGTCGGTTCAAAGACGGAAATTTTGACTAGTGGGACAAGAAGCGTGAAAATCGGCCTAGGAAGATTGAGAACCATCAATTGCAGGCTCTTTTGGATGAAGACGATACCCAATCGCAAAAAATGCTCGCGGAGCAATTGGGTGTAACTCAACCAGCCATTTCCATGCGTCTGCGTGCCATGGTGAAGATAGAAACGATCTGAAAATGGGTGCCGAATGAATTGAACGATAGGCAGATGGAGCGACGTCAAAACACATGCGAAATCTTGCTCGCCAGACAAAAAAGAAAGTCATTCCTGCATCGGATTGTGACAGGTGACGAAAATTGTATTTATTTTGAGAATCCTAAACGCAAGAAATCGTGGGTTGATCCCGGCCAACCATCAACATCTTCCCCAAGATCAAATCACTTCGGACGGAAGACGATACTGTGTGCGTTTGATGGGATCAGCAGGATATCGTCTACTTTAAGATGTTGAAACCTGGTGAAACTGTCAATGCCCGCCGCCACCACCAACAACTGATCAAATTGCACCGTGCTCTCCGTGAAAAAAGGACGGATTATCAACAACGGCATGACAAACTGATTTTCCTCCATGGCAACGCACCATCGCACACGTCAAAAATGGTCCGAAACTACTTGGAGACACTCAACTGGGAGGTGTTACCCCACCTCGCTTATTTACCAGACCTGGCCCCTTCCGACTAACACCTGTTTTCGGCGATAGTCCACGGGCTTGCTGAGCAGCACTTCTGGTAAAAGACTAAAACAAAATAGAGGATACCGTCAACTACTTCAATTTCTAGACAAACTATAGATAGCAAAGTACTTTTATACAATAACTTACTTTTACACGAAACCCATATGGACTTACGGACTAAAACTCTAGGGTCATACTAAGCCTTCCGATTCCCATCGAATCCAATCTCTTCAGTCAAAAATACGAAGCCAAGCATGCAAAGATGCAGTCATACAAAATTTTATTAATTCGTGTTCATTAGTTTAGTTTTGACAGCTATTAAACGGGAGACAACACAACGGGTTTGCGCTTTTTTTCATTAACATAGAAAAAATCAAATTTCGTGTGTTAATAATAAAACACTATTTTTTGAGTAAAAAAAAAAATCTGAAATCAAAACCAAGCTCGAAAAGTATTATAGGGACTGCTCACCATTGTATGGAGTGAAACAGATGTGGTTTGCTGAATTTCGTTGTGGTTGTAAGTGACGCTGAGCGCCCGGGACATTCAATTTAGGTCCGTAAATTCCTTTTGAAAGACCGTCGAATGAAAGTGAATGAGATAGCTAACATGGTCTTAAAAGAACGTGTAGGCAACAGCTTACATGAAATTTTGTGTATGAGAAAGCTATCGGGCGAGATGGGTAACATCTGACAAAAAACCCCAATGGAGTGTTTGGACATATTTAAACGTAATCCAAATGAATTTTTGAATCGATTCATAATTGTTGATGGAACAGCACAATCGGTAGCTTACTGGACTACATCCAAGGGGTTGTGGATTCGAATTCCATTGAGGCTAATTCTTAAAAAACGACTTTTCCTTTCTATTTTCTACTTTAATTTTCTTATCCCGGTATCCGTTTAGTACCATTGCACTCAGAATATACACTTAATTACTAATGTTACTTGAAATAATAACAAACAAACAAACTGTTTATGAAATTTAATGCCACACCTATTTCCGAATATGAAAAATATTTCTCGCCGGAAGAAGATTTGGCTCAAACGATGAGGTAATTGCTAAATCAGACGCATATTTTGCAGGTTTTTAGATAGGATACAAAAGATTGAAAAACGTTAAACTAAGTGTAACGAGCTAAAAGGGCAGTATATTGAAAAATAAAATGAATTTTACATATGAAAATGTTTATTTTTCTTGTCAAGGCCAAATATTAATCATATAACCCTAGTACTTCGTAAAATTGTCGATGCTTCCCCTTTTATGTTCGTAATAGTGTGTTATTCATCGAGTTATAGACAGTTCCATTCCCGTCTCTCTGGTCATATACTCGTATATCCCCTTATTCGAGAGCTATTCCCCATTTCATTCCCTTCAAACACTCATCGAAGACTTAGGCATCACTGATCTCACAATTCGTCAAAATCACAAATGTGCACGCGTGCAGAAGAAACTTTGCTAGGTGTTTACACTCCCATAACCCTTTACGTTAATTAATACTATAGGGTTTTCCAATAAGAGTGATATGATTTCTAAGTGACGTTTCGGCCATTTGTAATATGTTATGATCTGTCTTTTTTTTTCATTGTATTCAGTAATGTTTATAATTTCATCATGGAGAGATATACGCAAGAACAACGTTTACAAATTATTCAATTTTTTTATCAAAATAATCGTTCTCCAATTGCAACTTTTCGTGCGCTCACTTTCATCTGAGTGGTGCGGCAAATAAACAAAACTGTCGATTCTGGTGCGAAGAAAATCCACAAATTATTCATGAACACCCATTACATTCACCTATATTGACAGTTTGGTGTGGTTTTTGGTCTGGTGGAATCATCGGTCCGTACTTCTTTCGAAATGAAGCTGGTAACACCGTTACTGTCAATGGAGAGCGGTATAGATCGATGATAACCAACTTTTTATGGCCAAAATTGGAAGAAGTTGATCTTGACAACATCTGGTTCCAACAAGACGGGGCTACGTGCCACACAGCACGTGCAACAACCGAATTATTGCGAGAAAAGTTTGGAAATTCGATTATTTCAAGAAATTATGACATTGAATGGCCTCCAAGAAGTTGTGATTTAACACCATTAGACTATTTCTTGTGGGGTTATTTGAAGTCATTGATGTTTAGCAATAAACCATACTCTCTTCAAGCTTTAGAAGTCAATATTGAACGTGCTATTCATGACATACAACTTGATTTAGTGGAAAAAGTGCTCGGAAATGGGGTTCATCGAATTTGTTCCTGCAAAAGAAGTCGTGGAGGCCATTTGAATGACGTTTTATTCAGAACCTAATTGTATCGATTGTACTTCACATTAAATAAAAAGCATTTGAATTTCCTTACCAATTAGTGTTTTTTTTTTAAAAGAAATTATATCACTCTTATACGAAAACCCTATATTATCTAAATGTTGTAATTGCAGATGTCTCTACAAAAATTTAAAAAAGAAAATTGACATAACCTCATATATACGTTTATCTTGCCTTTGATTTCAATTTCAACAATGCTGCCACACATAACCAAACGCTGAAAATACTACAACGGCAACGAACAAATTAGAAACTAGGTCTAATTCGACGAGTAAAATTTTGTGAAGGTTTTGACAGCGATTTTAGTTATCGTTCTTCGGTAACGTTGGAATTGTGTTCGGGCATTTACTTTTTCAAATAAGACCAGTTGTAAGACTAATTTTACAAATTATGTTCTATTTACATATTTATCTTTCCCTCTTTTTACCTACGTTTATGTATATATGAATATGTATAGAATGTCTTTTTCTATTCTATTTAAATAAACTTATTCGCCATCATGACGATGGGGAATTTTTCTTTGTCGAATCGAAAATGTTCATTTTTAATAACTTATATTTAATTGAATTTCACGAGGATCTGTGTTCTTAGGAAATCGATTTTGATCGATATGCTTTACGCTTCAGCGTGACACAATACTGCACCACACCCCACTGCAGTGCACGAACACAACCTGATACCGTACCGTACATAGTTTTCAGATACACCTTTCTATCACCTTTTGGAATAGCTTACGTAACACCGGCCGACGATCGTCCATAAATTCAATTGGGTACAGTTCTTATGCATACATGTATGCGCTTGTGTGCGTACACTAACTCACTTTTGTGTAAAAAGTAGTTAGTTCGTGAATGAGTAACCATTTCGATAAGTCGCCAATTTTCTGTATCGCAATACGAATATTATGCGAGAAAAAAGAGCGAAAATTATAATTGCGTATGTATGTGCATATATGTATTTTGTGGGGTATTTTCTTTTTCTTTTCTTTTATTATTATTATTTTTTTTAATTTCAATAACCACCACACTAACACCAATATTACCGGTATCTGTTAGTAATTGGGTGGGTCATGTAGAAACTTTCCTGTATTTAACACTTTCTAAAAGAAGAAAAAGCTTATCATTTTTAAAACGAAAAGAGATAAATATATGTACGTATATTTGCTTAACGTTTTTTTAAGTACTCTTAGTATATCTGTTCGTATATGTTATACTCTATCAGTTTTCTTAGGTTTTTATTTCGTTTTCTTCAACAACAACAAAAAGTTTGTCATTTGCGTTGTTGCATAGGTAATATAACCATTTAAATTCATATTTGATATTTTTCCCATACAGCAACACTGAAAAAATGTAGGTAAGCTATAGTGCACGATAGTAAATGTCAAATTCACTGTCGTAGGTGAGGTTTTAGTGCACGTACATATGTGTACGAGTATGTATATTAACCGTGGTATTGTCTAATGGCTGACAATATCTTAGATAGTTAAAAAGATGATACTAATAGACATTAACAGGTATGATCCTAAGGCCACCAACAAGAATAATGCGCTGTCAAAAACTTTCATTTGTAGAGATTTGAGTAAAGAAGTAAAAATTATTATGCGTTTTAACCCAGCTCCAGCATTGATATAGATTTATTTATAAAATTATTAACATAAATTTTTTTAATTTACAAAATAAACTGAAAGGAGGAATCTGGACATTTTTTATATAACAAAAAGCTCATATTAAAAAATGTTTAACTTTTTTTTTTTTTAGACATTGAAGTGTTATAGCAATTTTTTTTTTGGTTTTAAACACGTTTTTTCTAACTTAAATGCTCATTAATATGATTGCATATAAAAAAAATTGATTATAAAATTTTCACATAAATAACATTGTATATTTTTCTGCAGTATAGAAATTATTAAATACTTGAAATTGATCAGTTTTTTTTTTCGAAAACAAAGAAAAAAGTTTTCGTGTGACTTTAACACCTAACAAAGTATCAATGAACACGTGATTATGTGATTGAGCTTTAGTGTTGGCCCTCGTCGGCGATATACGATTATTTGTCTAAATGCAAGCTTCCAGCATAGGTAAAATAAGGCCGATTACCTTTAAATCTACCCACGTACCGAAAATCTACACACCTCCACCTTCGCATTGAATCAAACCATTTACATACGAACGAACATATTTCTATTATTTTATTTTTATCATACCTATGCTATTATTAAACATTCAGCTGACTAGTTTGTGTGTCATATTAATTTATTATTTCCTAACATAATTAAAAAAAAAAAAATTAAAAAAAAACAACTTCAAACAAATTATAAAACGCCCATGTTATTTTCATCTCATATGGTAATATATTTTTAATTTTAATTTTTAGTGATTAAATATAGTACAAAAATACGTTCAAAATAAAGTAACATGCCACCATACGTTCTAAATTTTTCATGTCATATCATTTATTTTATAGTTTTTTAATGTTTTGGCAATTTAATTTTTATATTTAAATAATTGTTTTGAATTATCTTAAATATATTGTAACAAAAGTTATATTTCTACTCTATATATATATATATAAAAAAAAGAATTTTTTTTATATATATATATATAGAGTCAAATAATCAATACTGCGTTTAATATTATCTGTAATAATTAAAATTTTTTAACGCCAACACATAGTTGATATCATGGTAAAATCATGGAAATTATGTTGAAATACATTAATAGTAAAGGGTTATCGAATTTGTGCTTCGGAAATAAATTTAGAACTCAGATTTTGATAAAATTACATTTTGACATTATGTTAAAATATATCAATTAAAATGGTCGCCCAGAGACTTTTTCCAGGACTCGATCCTTTTTAAAGTAATTTTTGATGTCCTCTTGGGCTGAAATTCGGCCATTTATTGGCGGATGTTAGTTTTTATATGCTTTTAAGCCTAAGGATTATCTGTGTAAACAAAATTTTTTCATGAAACGTTGAAAAAATTTTGTTTACACAGATAATCCTTAGGCTAAATCCCAAATTGGTCGATTAAAATCTTCAAGTTCAGGTCTATGGGTAACAGCGCTCAGAATTAACAGAAACAATCTCTCCTTAATTTTCCAAGAAATATGCTCAAATATTTCACATTCTGACCAAAATGTACAGCAGACAATTACTTTTGCGAATACAATAGACTCTCGACAGTCACTTGTGGGAATTCAGAGAAAATGCCCTTGTTGAAAAGAGTTCCTCACTCTAATAATATATAACTTATGTTTAATTGAATTTCACGAAGATCTGTGTTGTTAGAAACACAATTTTTCATTAAGCGTCACAGGGAAAAGTCCAACAGCGTCAAATCGCATGATCTTGGTTGATAAATCTCGAGATTACACGTTCTGGAATTTTTTTTGCGCAATAAATCCAAAATTGGTCTATTAAAATTTTCATGTTCAGGCGTATGGGAAACATAGCGCTCAGAATTAACAGAAACAATCTCTCCTTAATTTTCTAAGAAATATGCTCAAATGACACATTCTGACCAAAATGTACAGCAGACAATTACTTTTGCGAATACAATAGATTCTCGACAGTCACTTGTGGGAATTCAGAGAAAATGCCCTTTTTGAAAAGAGTTCCTCACTCTAATAATACATAACTTATGTTTAATTGAATTTCACGAAGATCTGTGTTGTTAGGAACACAATTTTTCATTAAGCGTCACAGGGAAAAGTCCAACAGCGTCAAATCGCATGATCTTGGTTGCCAAATCTCGAGATTACACGTTCTGGAATTTTTTTGCACTATAAATCCAAAATTGGTCTATTAAAATCTTCATGTTCAGGCGTGTGGGAAACATAGCGCTCAGAATTAACAGAAACAGTCTCTCCCTAATTTTCCAAGAAATACGGTCAAATGACACCTTCTGACCAAAATGTACAGCAGACAATTATTTTTTACGGATACGATGGATTCTTCACAGTCACGTGTGGGAATTTAGAACCCAATATATGGTAATTTTGCTTATTGAGCTGTCTACAGAGCAAAAAATCAATCTCATCGCTGAATAATATTTTATTTGAAAAGTCAGTATCGTGTAAGCATATAATTATAAGCTTCGATTACACCATTCGAGCAATGGACCAATTATTGCCTTAGCTCTAACATTATTTGTGCAAATCTTAAGAAGGAAAATGAAAATGTCTCGATCACGTGCTCGAATACTCGAACAATTTTCGGGCAATGATTACATGTGAGCTCGATCAAAGTTCGCCCAGTCAGATTTTGTTCGAGCTACGATTTATTTTCTTTATTCATTTGTCATTTGACATTTGATTCGTTTTCATGAACGATTTTGCGTTTTGCAGTCCATTTTAAGAAATATAAAACCAAATCATAAATATATTTAAAAATGTAAAATCGAATAATTCAAGAGAATGAAGCAACGAAAACGAAGTGCAGCAGCAATATGGCTGGTGTTGGACGATAGTAAAAGTGATGATAACGAGAAATAAATATAAATCTTTATAATTTACGTAAAAAATAAAATTGATTTCATATATAAACTATATTTATAATGTCAACTTATTATTTCATAGCTAAATTTACCTTAAATTGTAATAGTTCGTAGGATATAATTTTTTTTTTGTTTCCTCAACAAATTTAACCCAGAAATTTGAAATTTCCATATTGAAATGTGAGAAAAAACACAAATATGAATGCCAAAAGTGCACTATTTATAATATAAATAAGAAAAGTAACAAAAAAAAAATTTATTTTATTATATAAAATGTTATTTAATCTGTTTTCGATTAATTTTGACCATGATTTTTTTTAGTGTTTTATAGGATTTTTGACTATTAACATATCTAGGTTAATTACAAAAAAAAAATGGATTAAAATATGACAATTATTAATACTATTTTTGGATTTTGCTAAACTACTGAATGAATATTGTGTGAACATTTTTAAACTACAATATAAACCGAATGTTATAAAACAGCATTTAAAAAAATTATCTACTCGTAAATTTCATTGAATTAGAAAATACTATTTTTATTCCAAAAAATAAAATTTTAAAAGAAGTTCGTTAATTTTATTACACAACATAATTCTCATTTTAATTAATTCCAGCAATAAAATTATTTTCCCTAAAACTCTGTTTACTCATAAAAAAATAATTTTGGCAATATTTCAAGCTGTTTTATAGAAATAGAATATTGATCAAATCCGCTGTGGTCAATTTTTGCAAAACCTTGGCTATTCAAAACTCCTTAACACAACGTTCGTAAATTAATTATTTCAAAATTTTACTAAAATAATACTAACATTAATAAAAATAGTTTTAAACTTAAAAATAGACGTCAAATAAATTTTTAATATTGTAAAAATATAATTTTATCTATCATAAGTGATTTATATTAATTAAGTAGAAAAAGATTGATCCTTAATTTTATCTTTTGAATATTTCATCTTAGAGCAATATTATTCGGCAACTCAGCAGTGAAACGCATAGTTCAAAAATAGAAAAGGATAGTAACAAATATGTTGGTTTCAGTAAAGAGCACCAGGATTCAAAAGATTCAAATAGCAGTTCTTGTACGGCTAATGAATCCAATGATGAGCACGAGGATAAAGATATTGGAACTGAAAAAGATTTCAAAAATATGCAAATACAAAAGAATGGCGCACTTAATCAGTGTATAAATGAACTAACGTTGGGCCGTAAAGATTGCCTTCTAACGGAAGATTCGAATAAGGTTAGCAGCGAATCTAACAAAGAAAAGATTGACAAAAAACTTGATCAACCATCGCATTTTGTTACCGTAATCGAGGTCAAAGAAACAAAAGTTACGTCTGAGAAACAGCAACAACAAAAACATCATCAACAACAACAACAACAACAGCAACCTCAGACTATAACAAATCCAACGTCTGTTAAAAGTGTCACCACGAAAATAGTGGCAGATGAGGATCGCCATTCCAGTGAAAGTGATGTGACAACATTGTCTTCGTCGTCGATCGCAACCGTTACCACAACATCAACGGTGACATTAACAGCTTCATCGACGTCAACAACAACAACATTTAGCAGCTTTGAAAGACGTTCAAATCTGGAAGCGACAATTTCACAGACTTCACCTACCATGACTGCATCGGCAACAGCATCGTCAACTACAGTTTCCGGTGCAGTTGCAGCTCATCAAAACTTCATGTCCAGTTGTAATTTGGACTCAAAAAAGAAAATACCGCCAAGGTGAGTTAAACATTTACTCTAATTATTACCATTATCAAAAAATAATTTATTTAGCAAAATATAAATTTTACATCGAAAGGTCAAAATTTTTAAATTAACGCAAAAATTTATACAGTTTTTGTCCTGTCGTTTTGTCATTTTCTCTTGTAAACGAACATTATGGCATTCTCCGGTATACCACCGGCTGCGTGTGGTAGTAAATTATCGTAAACAACAGTCGTGATGAATGGCAATTTTGCAAGTGGCTGTACACGTATTGTCGTTTTATGTAAGCAGTACGGATGACTGATTGCGTGCACATATTGCGGCAACAATTTTTATTTCGGACTATTTCTTGTGACGACGATAAACAGCAACATGATGCAAAAATTACTGAGGAAGAAATATTGAAAAACAAAAAAAAAAAACAATTTGTGGCTTTTCTTCAAGAACAGGTGGCGACATTTTTTAAATTCCGCTTTTTTGTCTTTTTCTTACAAATGCTGCGTGCATTTAACTGAGGAGTAGTATCTCCTCAGTTATACGCTATACGCATTCAACCGTTGAAGCTAATAGAATATTTATATTTATTTTGGTTTTTTTTTGTTTGTTTGTTGCTTGTCGATAATTCTCTCAATTTAAAGACTTTTATACTCTTAAATAATACAATATAAGGTCTGAATAAAACCGAGATGCAAATTTTTATGTTTACTCGTTGTTTTTTTTATCATACACCCAATATATCTTGTATTAGTAATATAAAATGTTCGGGATTTTATAGCCGACATTACGTTATAAAGAGTTATCCAATTTGTAATTTAGAAATTTAATTTAAAAAAATATACGAGGTCTGTTCAAAAAGTATCGCGAATTTTGTGTTTTTTCAAAAATTTATTTTTAATCATTAATATCTATTTTGTCCCCTTTAAAGTAATCCCTACTACAGGGTGGATCATTTAGAAGTTCCATTTTAAAAAGTAAATAAAAAAAAACGAGTGTATGTTTTTTCAAATTTCCGGTTTTATTAAAAACCGGATATTTGAAAAAACATACACTATTTTTGAAAAAATATATTTTTTTCTTTGTTTTCGAAGAAAAACGGGCCAATGATGTCTCCACTCCTAAATCCGCACCAAACCGTGACTCGTTGTGGATGCATCGGCTTTTCCATGGTGACGTATGGATTTTCTGAGCCCCAGATGCGACAATTTTGTTTGTTGACATACCCACCGAAGTGGAAATGGGCCTCATCCGAAAAGATGATTTTTCGGTAAAAATGCTCATCTTCGGCCAATTGATCTTGAGCCCATTGGGCAAACCGAAAACGCATCGGATGGTCATGCGGCTTTAGTTGTTGGACTAATTGAACTTTGTAAGCTTTTATACCGAGGTCTTTGTGCAAAATTCTCAACAGTAAAGTGCGAGAAATGTTCAGTTCTTGACAAATGGATATTTGTGCCAACGTTTTTTCTAATCCTCGAGGCACTTCAAAAAATCATTTTTTGTGATCTTGTTCAGCTCCTCCTGCAATACCGTCTTTATCTCCTCAATCGTCGTCCTTACATGGGGTTCTTCAGTGTCGGGAACAAGAAAAATTCACAGGGGGCTAGATCTGGGGAATACGGTGGCTGCGACATTATAAGTGTGTTGTTTTTAGCCAAAAATTCGCGCACAAGCAACGATGCGTGAGCAAGGGCGTTATCATGGTGCAAAAGCCAATTTTTGTTGGCTTTTGCACCATGATAGCAGGGCGTTTTTGGCGGATTACTTCGCGCAACTTGTGCATAACGTGCTGGTAATATTCCTTATTGACCGTTCTACCCTGTGGCAATTCATTGGGATGATTGAGCTTTGGTTTCCACGTCATAACCAGTTTCCAATGATTCGTCACCAGTTATGACACTCTGGAGCAAATTTGGGTCGTCGCGGACAGAGTCCAACAGCTTCTTAGCAATGTTAATGCGATGCTGTTTTTAGTCGAAATTGAGCAATTTTGGTACGAATTTAGCCAAAATCATTGGTAAAAATCGAATGGCACGAGCCAATCGATATGTTTAAGTCCTCAGCAACTTATCTAACGGTAATTCGACGATTGGCCAATACTATTTTCTTCACTACATCAATGCTTTCGTCTTGTGTTGACGTGCGCGGGCGTCCGGCACGCTTTTCATCGTTCACATCTTCTCGGCCCTCTGAGAACATTTTGTACCAACGAAAAACGTTGCTTCGGTCCAAAGTAGCTTCACCATATGCCACAGTGAACATACGGAATGCGTCCGTGCAATTAATTTTGTTTTTCACACAAAATTGGATGCAGATTCTTTAATCCATTTTTTGGAATGGGCAAACATCGAAGACGAGCCAAAACACGTGCAAGCAAAGCAGCTGTCAAAAATTAACCGAACATTCAAAATGGCCGAACTTGTCGGTATAAGTGAGAGGCATGAGTACCAACATATACTTTTTGAACTTACCTCGTCTTTAAATCTCATGTTTTAATGAAATTTCTAATTCATTATATTGCGTAGACTTTGCCAACCATCATTCAAATATCCGCTTTTGAAACTTCTTATACGAGTCGAACCTTTTTAGGTAATTTTGGATGACTTTTAACCACATTTTCGGCTGTAATTTAACCTAAAATATGCAGAAAAGCCATTTTTTATAGGTAAACAGTGAATGCTGTAAAATAGTGAACCTCAAGCTAAATAAATGTCCTTTCCTTACTGAAAAATGGATAAACCGTATTATTATAACTTGTAATAAGAAAAGATTTGCATCTTTAGCATTTCGGTATTATATAGGCGACTTAAAATCAGTTTTGAGTTTGTAAAACTACGGAAATTTTTTTTGCAGATAAAAAGGAATTCTTATCTAAGGTATCTTTGATAGTTGTTAAAGTTGTTTTTTTTTCTCAATTTATATGCCGAATGACCTCCATTTTATATCATTTCATTAAAATAGATCATTACCATCTTCCAGATCGTTTAGTAATTTGTTTATATTTTCTTCAATTTCCATAAACTGGATAATAGTCATCACATAAATATTTTTAAATGGCGTATGTAGTATTTGAGTTAAGAAAATAAAAAAAATGCTCATTTTTTATATAATATATTCAGTTTTTATACAATAGAATTATATTGTATAAAACCCCAAAAATAAATGCGTATAATATTTAGAAATTATTTTTTTTATATTTTAAATTTATTATTTTTGTTATAATAAAAAAATTCATTAACTTTTTAGTATAATAAAAATAAAAGGTTGTCGTTAATTTTAAAAGTAATTATTTTATATGGGAAGAAAGAATATCTTCGTATTTTGGAATAATCTAGTATTTTTGGTTCATTTTCTATAAAATTTTATTTTGAGTTATTTTATGAATTATTTAAGGATTTTTTTAATTAGTCTAATTAACTACGAGGTAGGGATAATAAAGTGTTATTATTCAATTTGTACTTCCGAAAGTAAATTTAATTAAAACACACTCAGATTTCGATTTCATTTTTATATTGCTTGTGAACCTTACCATTTGCAAGGAATATAACATCAAATGGCCGCCACGAAATTCCTTTGAGGTCTCGATCCTTTTGGTTTTTTCGCGTGTTTTTTGGTTGTTATTCGGCCATAACTTGACGGGTATTGGTTTTTAATACTTTAAAGATTGATGATTGTCCACGTGAACATGATAATTTGCGTAGTGCCAAAAGAAAAAGTTTAATGATGTCAAAACGCATCATTTTGGAAACGAATTGAAATCATTAAATCTTGAAAACTTTTCACCCAATAAATTAAATGTGAATGGTTTGTGGTTATATTAAAATCTTCAATTTCTGATCAAAAATGGTGTATTATCATGCGGCCATAGTGCTCAGAACAAATTGCACACCAGACACACATGTGAGTTTTCAGAGCCCCATATATGGTAATTTTTCTTATTAAAGTATCCACAAGTGAGACAATTAGTCTCACGGTTGCTTAAAAATTTTGTTCGGAAAATCAGCATTTAAAAATTTCAAATTTTTAAAAAAATTTCACAATTATAACCGAATCATAGTATAAAATGGCAACCATTGAAGTAAATAAACGTCACATATAATGACATTTGTATTCGACAGCTATCAAATAACATATCTATAGTTTACGAAATTATTTCGGAAAGTATAGCTCTGTCATTTCTCTTGTAACTTGTTGTTACAAAGTAGTTTACTTAATTAGCTTTAAGGTCTTGAAGCTATTTACAAAAATTTATGTTTTTTTTAGATCGAAAATCCATTTTAAACTTATAAAATAAATAATAAAGGGTTTTCGAATAAGAGTGATATGATTTCTTTTAAAAAAAAACCACACTAATTGTTAAGAAAATTCAAATGTTTTTTATTTAATGTGAAGTACAATCGCTACAAATAAGTTCTGAATAAAACGTCATTCAAATGGCATCCACGACTTCTTTTGCAGGAACGAATTCAATGAACCCAATTTTCGAGCACTTACCACTAAATCAAGTCGTATGTCATCATGAATAGCACGTTCAATATTGACTTCTAAAGTTTGAAGAGAGTCTGGTTTATTGCTAAAGACCAATGACTTCAAATAACCCCACAAGAAATAGTCTAATGGTCTTAAATCATAACTTCTTGGAGGCCATTCAATGTCGCAATTTCTTGAAATAATCGAATCTCCAAACTTTTCTCGCAATAATTCGGTTGTTGCACGTGCTGTGTGGCACGTAGCCCCGTCTTGTTGGAACCAGATGTTGTCATGATCAACTTCTTCCAATTTTGGCCATAAAAAGTTGGTTATCATCGATCATTGACAGTAAAGGTGCTGCCAGCTTCATTTCGAAAGAAGTACGGACCGATGATTCCACCAGACCTAAAACCACACCAAACTGTCAATTTAGGTGAATGTAATGTGTGTTCCTGAATAATTTGTGGATTTTCTTCGCACCAGAATCGACAGTTTTGTTTATTTACCACACCACACAGATGAAAGTGAGCCTCATCGGAGAAGCTGATTTTCTTAAAATAATCGTTATCGTTTTCAAGTTGTTCCAAAACAAAATCAGCAAATTCACGACATTTACGGTGGTCCAATGGCTTCAGTTCTTAAGTCATAACAATTTTATGCGGATGTAAGCCCAAATCCCTTCTCAAAATCCGCCACGTTGTGGTTTTAGACAGTCCCAATTCTTGAGAACATCTTGGAATCGATAAATTGCGGTCTTCAATTCAGCAACACTTGCCTGAACGGCAGCAATATTTTCATTACTTCGAACGGTTTCGTCGAATTGTTAAAAATTTCGAAAATGTACGCTCGAAATTTTTAACAATTCGACGAATAGCGAGCACAGTTGGACGATTAATGGCAAAAGCGCACGAAAAGTTGCAATTGGAGGACGATTATTTTGATAATAAAATTGAATAATTTGTTAACGTTGTTCTTGCGTATATCTCTCCATGATGAAATTGTAAACATTACTGAATACAATGAAAAAAAAAAGACAGATCATAACAGATTACAAATGGCCGAAACGTCACTTGGAAATCATTTCTAATGAATGATGTCACAATCATAATATATTATTTATTAGAAAAATTTAGTTGAATGTTTGTGTTAAAAAAAATATAATATTAACACAAATATTTATGAAATGAGATAAATTATTTTTTACCATAAAAGTACTTATGGATGTTATGGATGAGCCCTTAATTTAATTTTAATAAAAAAAAGGAAAAAACTACTTGGAGATGCCGGGGTTTGAACCCGGGACTTCTCACATGCGAAGCGAGCGCTCTACCACTGAGCTACATCCCCAACCATTAATTCTTTAACGTGTAACGTTTCAGTACTTTTACATATGTTTTATCGTTCATTAATGATATCATCACACAAATTCGATCGTAATTTAATTTATGATCTCGTAAATTAAATAATATTGCTTTTAATAAGAATAATTTCGATCTATTATAGAATTTCCTAATATTAAATATTGTCATAAGTGACTATGAGTACATTTGGAATACCATATTTAAAAGCAAATTGTGCTCGCATTCATAAAATGCAACGTTTTTTTTTATATTCTAAATATATAAATATTTTTGTAAAATATATAGGTAAATTGACTTAATAAACTAATAAGTTTAGTTAATCAACATTACATAGTCGGAAATTGCTTGAAAAACAGTTCACCACTCTTATAGTGTTCGAAACATGTAAGTGGATGGCTTCCAAATTAGAGAAAAAAAAAACCATTCATGTGCTCTATGTGAATGCATAATGTATCAACACCTTTCGAACATCTGCCGTTCCGGTGCTAACAATTTACCTTTTAATCCTTTTCGAATCGGTTGCTAGATTAAAACTAGGGACACCGCTGCGCCCAAAATCGTACTGATCATAACAAGGGAACAGAAAAAAGGGAAATATTAATAGATAAATTTACTTCAGAGCTTGTGTTAAATATTTTAGGAATACATGTGCTTGCGAGTGATAACATTTTAAGGTTAACACTGGTCTACCGGTTGATACGAAAATGCCCTCGTTAGTGTTTCAAATATATTTTGTATGACAAACATGACATGAGCATTGGTGATGGAATAATAACGCTCATATGGCGGTCTTGTTAATGGCGGAATTGAAAATTCAATAAATTGAGGTCGACCAAGTCAATGCGTAGTAAAATTCAAAATATACAAGTATATATGGTATATGTTTTTTTTCTCCAATAAATATGGTACCAATGTTCACTGTCTTGTTTATGTAATGAGAACGCTATGCTCTATTGTGGTGTTCCGATTTGAATAAATTCAATTGAACAATTCTGTGCGGGAATTAAAATTCAGATACATGCATGCATCGGAAGATCTGTAAATCAAAATTTTCGACAAGGCATCATCGCCATCTATCTACATATCCATTCATACATCTATAGCCAGTCGTATGTGCTATCTCCTAAAGCGGACCCAAACCAATACGACATTAATCATTCGAGCACCATCACTTTGCGATCCCAATTGCCAGCTAACACCAATACTCTACGTACATGTCACGGGAATCGTAGTCACAATCAAAATAAAGTGATTTCCGTTACTCAAAGATTGGCAGTGCAAAATCGCTTACCTATGCGAATTTTTCTTTCTAAAGGCATATTTTTGGTATAGTTGCACCCAAGGAGTAGGCTTTTATTCATTTAATGTTTGACATCTTAACTGTTGTCGGGCTTGTCACACTGTTGCCAAAGTCGCCGCCAAGATTTCATTGTATTAAAGATAGCCTCGAATTGTTTTTAATAATTATGTACACTACAGGCCAAAAGTATGCGATACTGAGGGGAAAGTGTAATAAAATTCGAAAATTAAAATAACAGATTTTGAACTCAAATATGAACAAAATTTATTATTATCGAATTTAAAATATAATATTAAAATAAAAACTTTCCTTGCGATTGAAAGGTTCTTCCACAAATCTTTCTTATACTCTGTACTCTTATTTCTAGCCCATCGCATAAAACTTCTATGGGATTGAGATTGGGTGATTAAGATCGCCTAATATATATTTAACAAAAATGCCCTATTGGTTTTTATATTTTTTTTTTAAATTTTCAGGGCGATATCTAATCGCCAATCGTCCAAATAGACCAGTAGATCTCAGTTACGGTTTTTAGTGACACTGGTTTGGCCATTTTTATTTAAGTGGGATCAAATTTGAGGTGCTGTGAGCCTCCGATTCGTTTTACTATTTGTGCAACTTAAGCGAACTACCATATTAATTTGAAGCATATTAGACCGTCGTTAACTCTAATGATTCCTGATCTGATTCCGGACTATCTTCGAGATGAACGCAATTATTTTCGATGCCTACAGACCAAAATAATGCATATCAGATAGTCACTTTTCGCTGATAGAAGTCATTTGTGGATTTCCACCGAACGAGAAATAATTCTGATCGCTAAAAATCATCATCCAAAGCCTGTTGTTCCCAGCACCCAGTTTTTTATAGTTAAATGATCCATAATATAAAATGGTAAAATTTATGTTAAACTAACCAACAGCTGATATTTATTGAGAGTACAAATGAGAAACCCGCCGTTTTCCAATAGATGGCACCAATAGTAAATTCTGGTTTAAAATATCGGATCAGAAATGTCAAATCGTAAGCTTAGGCATCTGTCAACAACTCCTTATCATTCATTATATTTGTGACTTTTTATTAGCGTTATATATTTTTTTGTGCGTGAAAATGTCGAAATTCATGCCAAATAAGTGTCATTTGGGGAAAGTTTTGATTTTTGCCTTCAATACGAATAAATATGCGGCTGAGGTGCGTCAAATGATTGTAGAAACTTATGGTGAGGCTTGTAATGGTAAAAGAACTTATGGTTCTAACGCTAAAAAAGTGGTGATTTTGACTTGGAAGACAAGGAGCGTCCCGGACCGCTGAAAAGGTTTGAAGATGCAGAATTTGAGGCAATAAGAACTTGCGGATTCACTGGGTGTGACTCAACAAGCCATTTGCCATTGTTTGAAAGCCTTGGGAATGATCCAAAGCCAAGGATATTGGATGCCATATGAGTTGAACCCGGGAGACGTGCAAATGCGTTTTTTTACGTACGAACATCTGCTAGCGATGGGCAATACTTTAAAGTATGAATATGTGAATATTTTTTTACAATAAAGCTTCAAATTTGGAAAAAAACGGCGGTTTTCTATTTAAATAAAATCTGTTATTTATGCTAATTTACTTTTATAACATACATCCATAAGAAATAATATAAGTTTTCGGTTGATTAAGATTTTAATCACAAATTTCTAGAGAGTATGTGGAGGTGGTCGCATAATTTTGACCTTCAGTGTATATGTAAATATGTTACTTTGTACGTTTCAGGTATACCATATATTGTACTTATACATACTTATGTGTACACATTTTTACCAAAACAGTTGATCCTCTGTCATTTGCTTTATCAATTTGTATGATGTGGGATACGCGCCCACCAAACATTAACCAACCCATTTGACAAGCGTCAGAATATTTAAGAATGGCTACATGGCTACAAGTTAATCGTCCGTAAAAGCTTCGTGATAATATGTTAAACGCGTTGTTTCGATTGGATTGTGAATTTATATTATATTAAAAGAAATTAATGGAATAAAATAAAGAAAACAATGTGTCGAATTAAGCACGTCAATCTAACCGCGCTTCTGAATCACAACTTAGCACGCAATTTAATTTGTTGCCAAAATATATAATTTAACTAAATCACTTTTGTTTTTGTTGGCTACTAGTTTAGATGACAAATTCATTTATGAGTAAAGGTCATAGATCAGTTAATGTACGTGCGGTTATCATATTAACCACTAATTACAGCAATATTTGATAAGGTGTGATTTTAGGTTTGACCATTTATTTAGACATCTTTTACCTAACCTTTATTGTTTTACTTTGTTTTTTTTTTCCGACAAAAAATCGTTGATGGAAATGGCCGTGTGACAGAAATCGTTGTCATAGTGGAGTTTCCAAGTACAGGGTGGTCCATCTAGCGGTTGCATTTTGATCCACTATTTATTTGAAGTACTTGAGTGTTAAATGTCATGACGAATTGACAGATTGTTAGTTGAAAGTCTGAATTTTAACGAAATGGTAATCCATACGCTTGTAGAAAACTGGGAAATATTGAGAACTTACTTCCAAAGTGGTGAGTCTTCAACCCAAACTGTGAGAAATTTAAAAAAAAAAAATGAGCAAAGATCGAATGCCATCACGTCAACTTGTGGATAAATTCGTGAAGCGAGTTTGCTAAACTGATTTGTTGGTTGCCAAAGCAACTCGTTCCCGCTCTAATACAGTGCGTACGACCGAGAATATAGCCGCCATCAACATCAACTCGTCACCGTTCTCAGGAATTGACCATTTCTCGCACTTCTCTGTTGAGAATTTTCCACAAAGACCTCGGTATGAAAGCTTACAAAGTTCAATTAGTCCAACAGCTAAAGCCGCATGACCATCCGATGCGTTTTCGGTTTGCCCAATGGGCTCAAGATCAATGGGCCGAAGATGAGCATTTTTACCGAAAAATCATCTTTCCGGATGAGGCTCATTTCCACCTCGGATGGGTATGTCAACAAACAAAATTGTCGCATCTGGGGCTCAGAAAATCCATACGTCACCATGGGAAAGCCAATGCATCCACAACGAGTCACGGTTTGGTGCGGATTTAGGACTAGAGGCATCATTGGCCCGTTTTTTTTTCGAAAACGATGAAGGAGCCGCCGTTACGGTCAATGATGAGCGCTATCGTGGCATGCTCAATGAATTTTTGTTTCCAAAAGTTGAAGAGAATGGCAAGGACAACATTTTAGTTTCAACAGGACAGGCCCACTTGTCACACAGCCAACATAACAATCCCAATTTTGGGCCCTGCTTTCGAAAACCGAATAATCAGCCGAAATTCTGATGTCAATTAGCTGCCTCGGAGCTGTGATTTGAGCCCGTTGGATTATTTTCTTTGTGGAGCCGTTAAGGATAAATATAGCGCAAGCCATCCAGAGATAATTGAGGCTTTGAAACACGAAATCAAAGTTGCCATTGAAGAGATACAGGCCCAGACAAATGGAGTACTGTAACGCCAGTCATTTAAATGATATTGTATTTCATTCTTAAATTTCAAGGTTTAATCTTTCTAATAAAACCGGAAATTTAAAAATATTTACACTAGTTTTTTTTTTATTTACTTTTTAAAATGCAACTTTTAAATGGTCCACCCTGTATCTGCAATGTCTGATCTGACGCAAAGAATCCTTTTTCTGACCCTTTTAAAGACTTCTTAACTCACTATTCTTCAGCTTCAACCTCAATCGACAGTCTGACCTTACAACGTTCTACATTTTGATCAGTTTTCAAGATTGAAAGCCTCTCTGAGCGATGTTCGTCTGCCAGAGCGTCTAGGCGCTCCAAAAATGATTTATTTTTTGCAACTATACGCTCAGAGAGGAGGACTTGTTGCAACTTTTCGGTAGTCAAACCAGCAGGCTCTCCAAGCTTAATACTAAATTTGATGGCATATCTGCTACAAATGTTGATGTTCCATTTTTCGAAAAAACTATGTGGAAGGCGCAAGTCTTTAGTTCGTAAAAAACTATGTCATCAACGATGTCAATCTCATTACTTATCTGCCACACCTCGCATAAACATAGAAAATCAAATAAACATGTCTATTGTTGATAGTTTTTTTTCTTTCAGAAAAGTCATTCTTATAAAATATATTTATTATTGATGATTGATAACTTTAATTTCAACTACTTGGGCATGATTATACTTTAACCTTATAGTAGATAATATTAAACTAACTCTTTAATAATAAAAATGCAATGGTTTTTATCAAAGTTTTTTTTTTTTTGATTTCGGAAAATTTCTAAAATAAACTGAAAAGATGGATTTTTTTTCTACTGTTCGGCTGCATCAATCGCTCAAAGAATCGATTGACATAAATAAGGGGTCATTATGTTATCTTTATTGTCTAATAAATTTCCCTTTTCCTATATTATTGTCTTATGAAAAAATAGTACTTATAGTTAGTTTGATTTTTTATTTAAATATAAATTAATTTTGGAACTGATGAGCATATTGGTTCTCTTTTGATAGTCCAAACAGAAATTGGCATAGCTTCTCTAGTTGCTGATTTGCTTTGAAACAATATTTGTTATTGAAAATTTTCACCTCAAAAACCACGAACAAATGCAAATTAATCGAAAATTATTTGCTATTGATTTGCATTTTATATTAAAGTTGAGTTCACGGCATTTTGTTGAGTTTGACTAAAAAATAGTTGATGGTTTGGGTGTTTTTCCCCAAATAAATTATCATAAGTCGATTCAAATTCATTGGAAAGTTTTTACGGTATTAAAAATATAAAGAAAATTACTTGATTTATTTGCAAATAGATGGTTTTTATAGTTGACTTTTCATATTAATATGAGTATAATTAATGAAATATTTGAGAAATTAGTAATAATTTATTTAAAAGCAAAATAATTTTTTTTTAAACATTTTTTTTGATGAATTTTTGTTAGTCCATAATATTAAATTAGGCTGTTATTTAGACTTTAAAAATATGATGAAGTTTAACCTAGTTTAAAAAGAGTTTATAGTTATCCAATTTGTGTTTCGAAAGGTAAAGATAAATAGAGCCTACTTTAAATTCAGATTTTTATAACAATTTTATTTGACATTTCGCCTGGAATATAACAACCGTCATACGACTTCTTCCAAACCTTCATTCTTTTAAGGTAATTTTTTGATAATTTTTTTTGCAAATTTTGGGCTGTAACTCGGTAATTTCTTGATGGATGTTGAAATTAAGGCAAAAATCGAAGACGAGCCAAAACAAGTGCAAGCAAAGCAGCTGTCAAAAATTAACTGAACATTTAAAATGGCCGAACTTTTCGGCATAAGTGATAGACATGATTACCAACATAATATAAGTAACCCGCGGAAATTCAAAACTCCCGCGGAAATTCAAAACTCGCGATACTTTTTGAACAGACCTCGTATATGTTTGACATCTGTCAAATAAGATAGCTGTATTTTCGGAACCACAAATCAAATAATCTGGTTGGTTCTGTTCTGACTTTGGATCTGACAAATATCCTTTCGGCAGATATATAGGTCGCTATAAGATTGATAATATTTTTAAAATCAATATATTCAAATATATTCTTTTTTTTAATTTAAAGAATATCGAATTGAAGTTTATAGAACATTTAAAATGGCCGAACTTGTCGATATAAGTTAACATAACGCCACAAAAAATCGAAAATCGAATATACGTAACCCGCGGAAATTCAAAATTCGCGATACTTTTTGAGTAGACCTCGTATATACTAGGGACTATACTTTCCGAGCAACGAACTGAATAACTTGGTATTATTTTAGTAAACAATTCTGGTAAAATAATTTTTAGAAATTATAAAAAAAAATAATTAGATTTATTTCATTTGTTTTAAAAAAAAAAAATTATTTTGATTTATAATGTAAAATAATTTTTTATAATTTATTTGAAAGAAAAAAAAAAACATTTGTGAAAATATTGAAATTAGAAAGTAGTGCATCGATACAAACGAGATCGGATATGTCAATGTTAATGCGGGTACACTTCATTCAAATTCAATTTTCTATGAGCACACATGCATACATGCATCGTAGCATAAACTTGTATATGACAATCTGTTGTTGGCTAGACTTTAAATCCAACATTTTTAATTGCTTATCGAATTCGAAAAGAGGCCACTTAACATGATCTTTTTCCAAAAAAGTTGGAGATTTTTTTAATAATTGAAATACGCTGACAGAAAGAGGCTGCACAAACAAACTACATAATTTTAAAGCGGCCCCAAAAAAGACAAAAAAAAAAAAAGACAAGCCGGAGATACTTTACTGCGGAGCCGCAGTACAATTCTTGGTATTTTGACTTATTTTTCTCGTTGTTATCGAAAGTTAAAAATAAACATTGAACGCCCATTTTATTGTTGTTAACTTAAAAACTAAAAATTTACGACCGACTCTAGTATTCGTTCATTCTTGGGAGTATTTCCCATACAACTACTACAAGCAAGATTGTTTGGTTGGGATCATCAATATTCTTTTATTTTGTTGCGTTTACCAACTGATTTGTAATGGTTTAGTTGAATAATTAATGTATACAGCTGCATATCCTACATATACACTTATTTGTATTTCCTATGTAGTTTTTGGAAATTTTGTTTACATTTTGTACAATATTTACGATTGTGTGGGAGTAACAATTATTTAAAGATTGAAGTTTTAGGTCTGCATTCACCCCACAAGGTTAAAAAAAACCGTTTTTATTTTTGATTATATACGAAAGGGTTATCTTAGATATTTAGTAAATTTATTGTTATTATACATTAAAATCTGTTAAAAAATATTTTTTTTTTTGGACAAATTGTTTTTATTTTTTATTTAATATTGTAACTACGAAAGTTATTTTTTGCTAAATCATGTAATAACATAAAATATGATAACGTGGAAGAAATATTTGGTCATAACAAATAGAAAAAAAATTGAAATTCCATCGCGAACTACAATATTAAATTGATTTCATGAATATTATCACAAGCCATACACCTTCAAAGGTCAGAGTACTAAGTCACACCTTAACGGAAAAAACTCTGTTAATACTTATTTATCAATTTATCAACAGGAAAAAATCTGTTTTTTTTTTCATTATAAAAATTTATGCATATGAACGTGTGTTCAGTCATGTGTACATAATTATTTAGTGGCTATGGGATGCGATAGGGTCAAAATTCTGTGTTTTGTATTATATTTGTTGACATTTTTTTTTTACTATTTTTACGGGTGTACGTATATTAAAAAAGTGGGCTATCCATATTTAGTTGTTCGGAAAGTAAGGCTCTGTCATTTGACATACTCGTATATGCGACTTGAGACGCCATTTGCTTAGCTTATATTATGGATAATAATGTAATTGGTTGCCATTTTCCATTATGGATAATAATGTCAAATGTGTAAAAGTTATAAAAACTTTCTATAAAATTGATGATTCTACCATAGCCAGCTTTGGCGTTAATTTTTCTACAACAATAAGGCTAATTTATCGTTCGATAAGCAAAATTGCCCTAAATGGGGCTCTAAAAACCCACGAGTGTATTTGTTGACATTTTTTTTTTTACTATTTTCACGGGTGTACGCATTTTTAAAAGATGGGCTATCCATATTTAGTTGTTCGGAAAGTAAGGCTCTCTCATTTGGCATACTCGTATATGCGACTTGAGACGCCATTTGCTTAGCTTATATTATGGATACTAATGTAATTGGTTGCCATTTTCCATTATAGATAATATTGATGATTCTGCCGTAGCCAGCTTTCACGCTAATTTTTCTACAACAATAAGGCTAATTTATCGCTCGACGGATACGGTAATAAACAAAATTTGCTATAAATGGGGCTCTAAAAACCTACGCGTGACTGTGTAGAAGACATTATATCCGCGAAAAGTGACTGTTTGGTGTGCATTTTGGTCTGGACGTGTCATCTGGCCGTATTTATTTGAAAGTGATTTAAAAAAAACGGTGCCACAAGCAATTCGAGGTCTGTTCAAAAAGTATCGCGAATTTTGTGTTTTTTTCAAAAATTATTTATTTGTTCATGAATATCTATTTTGTTCCCTTCAAAGTAATACCCACCAGATATTATGCACTTGTGCCAACGTTTTTTCCAATCCTCGAAGCACTTCAAAAAATCATTTTTTGTGATCTTGTTCAGCTCCTCCTGTGATGCCGTCTTTATCTCCTCAATCGTAATGTAGTGTGGCCCTTTCATGGGGTTCTTCAGTTTCGGGAACAAGAAAAAGTCACATTGCTTCGCGCAACATGCGCATAACTTGCAGGTAATATTCCTTATTGATCGTTCTATCCTTTGGCAAGCACTCATGATGCACCACGCCCCTGCAATCGAAGAAAACTGTAAGCAAAACCTTCACATTCGACTGTACTTGGCGCTTTTTTCGGTTTTGGCTCGTGCTGCAGCTTCCATTAAGATGATTGAGCTTTGGTTTCCACGTCATAACCATAAACCAATGATTTGTCACCAGTTATGGCACTCTGGAGTAAATTTGGGTCGTCGCGGACAGAGTCCAACAGCTCCTTAGCAATGTTAATGCGAGGCTGTTTTTGGTCAAAATTGAGCAAATATCGAAGACGAGCCAAAATACGTGCAAGCAAGCAGCTGTCAAAAATTAACTGAACATTCAAAATGGCCGAACTTGTCGGCATAAGTGAGAGACATGAGTACCAACATAACACCACAAAAAATCGAAAATCGAATATACGTAACCCGCAGAAATTTAAAATTCGCGATTCTTTTTGATTTCGACCAACGAGATAAATTTTGCCTTTATTGGGCATAAAGTTCCCAAAACGAGTTATTTCGAAATTTGATTATTTTAATTGACCGTCAAGATTGTGGTATTAGACGTTATTGGACTTCTGCTCATAAAAGTTAAACAAAAAATCGCATTTATGCATATCATCATCGAACCTTTTAAAACAACCATCCGTCAATAAATGGACGAATTACATCCCGAAATGTGCGTTCAATATTATAAAAAGTAGTCCTGTTTGTGGCGTTCAATAGAATGATGATATTCAATGCTTAATGGCAGTATCCAAGTAATATAATACAATAAATAAACAATTTCATCGTAATTTGTTAATACTTAAAGTATTTTTTATTTAACTTTACTTTTCAATTGTACAAATTGGATAACCGTTTGGTATATATGTTTTATATATACCTACAAGCATATTTGATTTATAGTTGAAGTGGGACTATTATAAACCGTGAATACACAAGGAAATTGCGTACACTCAGAAGAGACTGTTAGTCTAATCAGAGTAGACCAAAGAAGACGAGATCACCAGATCCAGATTTCAAATAGTCTGACTAGACAGTGTCGTCAGCCAGAAAGAAGTTAAGTTAGCCTCAATAGTTTAGTTTGCTTTACTTACTTTCCAATTAACAGTTTTCCATCCTTGGGTTTATCGATGTTGAACTTCAACAATAACTGGAATTGCTCATAAAAGTAAGACCGAATATGGTAAGTTGGAACACGGATTCAAACAACTTAGTCTGAAACTGCAACCGAGGTTAAAATTTTAGCTTTATCCAGTAAACATTTGAAACGGGAGCCACCCAAACGGCGTGCTTTTGCATTCGTATGAGTACGTGCAGAACAAGTAAATGTTCGCTCTCGCAGAAGAAAACAAACGTTTCGCCTGCAAGTAAAATCAACACAGTCGAACGGATTTATAAGCAGATTTTCCATTTTCCATTTTCCATATCTGAACATGAACTTGTTTTACACAACGTAACGTTTACTTTTGTTTACAGTTTCTCGAACTCTTTTTTTCCTTATATTGTATATAACTTCCTCTTCTTCGTTTTCGTCGTATAACTCTTCTTAGTCATTACATTCTTTAGTTATTTGGTGCCCGCAGCCTCCCATTGTGCTAGTCCACAACAATCCTAATCAATATGAAAGAGTTTGGAAATCTTTCTTCTCCCAGTTTTCTCTGCTCTACACTTCTTACTTTGTTTGTTTTCACCGTAAACTTAGCAATCGACTCAAATTTCAAAACATTTCTCTCCATATTTGTATCGAACATTTGTCTCTACATATATAAGTATGGCTTATAAAAGTATATACATATTCGCTGATAGGGTCGATATGTTCTAATAAAAAATTCAAAGTCAAACGAAAGAAAAAATGAGTAATTGGAAGTTTGGTTTTGCATAAATAACAGCTCATAAACTATATTCGCAAGAGTTGAGTGAGACGATACGAAATGAGAAATTCAAAGGATTTTCTTCATAATTTAATTTTTTTTTTGCTCTAGAATAACACTCAAATAAACAATGAGAAAATTGTTTTTAAAAAATCAACGATAACAAAATAAACAAATAATTCTTCTCATATCTTTTAAATAATTTTATTAATTTTGTTATTTTTATTAAAGAGAAAAATTCTCAGAAATACTTAAGATAATAATCTAGCAGAAAATTGTACACTTTTATGCAATATGATTTCTTTTTAATAATATTTTAATGGAATATTTCTAAGAATTTGAGCATAATCATAATAACATTATGATTAGTCGCCAAAAGGTGATGTTTTTCTCAATAATCCTTAACATATTGACCGGCTTTGATATAATAAATTTGATTTTATCTTAAAATTTATAACCATATTCACATATTATAGATGTGGTTTTATAATTCAATTTGACATATAGTTTTGAATAAATTAACCGATCAATAAAATTAAAACTATATAAAATTATAAAACCATTATTAGTGTATGGAAGGCTTAGCAAGAATTTTATATAAAACTAAAAAGTTAAAATAAACAAATTGGAAAAAAATAGTTTTTATATATTTATAATTATTATCAAATTTAAATTGCAATATTTCCAAAAAAATTTATTTCCGTTTCATGAAAGCTTATACAATATAACATTAGCTGATCCCATAAACATTCTATGAGGTTTGTGATGGCTGTACTTTTTGAGGTCTGTTCAAAAAGTATCGTGAATTTTGAATTTCCGCGGGTTACGTATATTCGATTTTCGATTTTTTTTTGTGGCATTATGTCGGTACTCATGTCTCTCACTTATGCCGATAAGTTCGGCCATTTTGAATGTTCAGTTAATTTTTGACAGCTGCTTTGCTTGCACGTGTTTTCGCTCGTCGTCGATTTTTGCTCAATTTTGACCAAAAACAGCATCGCATTAACATTGCTAACGATCTGTTGGACTCTGTCCGCGACGACCCAAATTTGCTCCAGAGGGTCATAACAGGTGGCAAATGTTTATGGTTATGACGTGGAAACCAAAGCTCAATCATCCCAATGGAAGCTGCATCACGAGCCAAGACCGAAAAAAGCGCCATGTTCGGTCGAATGTGAAGGTTTTGCTTACAGTTTTCTTCGATTGCATGGGCGTGGTGCATCATGAGTTCGTGCCACAAGTTAGAACGGTCAATAAGGAATATTACCTGAAAGTTATGCGCAAGTTGCAAGAAGCAATCCACCAGAAACGCCCGAATTTGTGGAAGAAAAAAAATTAGCTTTTGCCATTTTTGGTCAAAAACAACACACTAATAATGCCGCAGCCACCGTATTCCTCAGATTTGGCCCCCTGTGAATTTTTCTTGTTCCCGAAACTGAAGAGCCCCATGAAAGGACGACGCTACGCTACGATTGAGGAGATAAAGACGGCATCGTAGGAGGAGCTGAACAAGATCACGAAAAATGATTTTTTTGTAGTGCTTCAAGGATTGGAAAAAACGTTAACACAAGTGTATAATATCTGATGGGAGATTACTTTGAAGGGGACCAAATAGACATTCATGATTAAATAAATAATTTTTGAAAAACACACAAAATACGCGAAACTTTACTCGTATTAAATTTTCCAAAATGCCTTCGTTTTTTATTTTGTAGAAAATATTAACATAATTTCGAACTACAATTATGATCGTTTTTCTGTTGTATAAAGAATCCTTCATCAATTAACCAAAGTCCTGATGGAACATAATTGGTCCCTTAAATATTAGGTTTCTGCGCTTTTTGAAAATTCCAATAAATTCGCTCTAACTTTTCTAGTCCATCAGCAAAAAAAAAAACAAACAAAACTGAAATTTTTAGTCCAACACTGCGACACTCAAGACTCTTCTTTATGACTCAAAAATCTGAAACTTTTACTCCTCCGTCCAGAGTGCATTTTCAAAGTTCTGAACAGTTCAGTTTTGATGGAATTAAACCCAATCCAACCTTTATTTTATTTTGAGGATGTGGTTATGGTTTCCTTACTTCCGCGCGCCCAAATAGAGCAGATGTACTCAATTACCTTTTCACCGTTCTTAGATGCGTTGGTTTGACCGGGCTTTTGTACAATTGAGGTGCTCTAACTAATTGTGCAAATTAGGCGATCTTCATTTAAACTAGGTTAACTCTGAAATTTTATACTGAGCCGCTATGAAGCGCTGCAATTCGCCTTGGTCATTTCATACATTTTTTCTATGTTTTTAAATTTTTAGTCAATTAGGACTTTGTAGTTTCAACTTTGGATAAATATTAATAAAAAGGATCAAGTATAAATTTATACTGATAAATATTAAGAAAATGGATCAAGTATAAATTTATGGCTGAGAAGCAGCAGAGTCATTAGTATGCGAACTCCGTACATTTCACGCCTTTTGATTCAATTGAGCTTTTCTATATTATGTTGGGCTCTGCCACAGGTAACTACTCTATTTCAAGCTACTCGTAGGATTCAAAGGGGCAATGGAGCCCTTGCTTTGCGACGAGGTCAGTGGGAATGAATTTTCACAATTGACAATTAATTAGCCAGCAAACACAAAGGTTGTAGTTCCTCCGGTAGCTGAGCCATCTTCGGCTGTAGACGCTGGACCTGATGTGTTCCAGAAAATGTACTCTGCTCGACACAAAATTGGAGTTTCAATACACTTCCGAGTGAGTCGAGTCTAATATCTTTGACTATAGGGGATTTAAAGCCGATGCTGACTCTACTGATGGCGCGAATAGATAGGATGATAATGTCACCTCTCCGAGGCAGTTCCCGATTCTCCAGCAGGATGTAATAATAGTAAGTGCTCCGGTACGCCACTGGCCGCCGGGTCATATTAAGATGAACGGTACCGCAAAAAAGTTTCAACTGGCTTCTGAATAAGGGCTATAAAGTAGAGTAGGCCCGGGAGCTCTGTAAGGACAATATTAAGAACCAAAAAGAAAGAGTTTGTTCAAGAGGTTTGTTATTGGTAGTAACCTCAAAGAGAAATCTGCTCAAGGACAAGCGGTTGGAAATAAAAACGACTCCAAAAAGAGGAAAGGTCTGATGGAGGCGTCTGCTGAGAGGAGTGGATAGAATGAGGACAAAGATACTTCAGCTAAACCAGCCACTTCAATGACGTTTAAAAAAAAACTGTTGATAGCATCAGAGTACGGGTTCTCCACAAAAACGTGGGCCAAGAAAATTCACATCACGGGCCACACACCTGGTTTAGATTATTGATTTAACATAGTGCCATAGAAAAAAAGTCGTATGGCTCGAAAAAACGTGACGTCGAAACTTCGTCTGCAATAAGTCCCTTGTTTCAACTACTGCGTGGCCAGTGACACCGTCCTGTTCGAATAAGATATTTTCCAAATCTTTATCACCCAATTGATGCCAATCAAAATCTATTATCATCACTCGAGACCTCTCGCCAATGACAGTTACCAATGCGCCAGCTTCATTTCGAAAGCAGTACGGTTCGATGATGCCACTCGACCAAAATCCACACGAGATAGTACGTGTAAGTTTTTCTGGATGGAAAGGAAGCTCCTTTAGAATTACAGAGCTTTCACTTGAAATGCCAAAACAAAAGTCTGTCAAAAATCGGGTATGCCTATTGAAAAGCCTCTTACATCTAAATAAATAATATACTTTCGATTTTTTAAGATTTTAATCAAAAATTTCTAGAGAATATACAATAATAAAAATCAAGCTGTTCACATACTTTTTGTCTGTAGTGTACGTGTATATTATGATGTCTCTGGTAGAGTTAAATTTTTTCCATAAGTAAAACAACAGTGAAGGTGAAAAAAAATCTTCGCCGAAGTGAAACTACAATTTAAAAATCAATTCAAATGACCAGCAATACAATAAAGTTCATAATTTTCAAAATATAGTAAAAATAAAAATGAAATAAAATAATAATAAATCAAAATTGATAAATAAAAAAATCCATAAAAGAAATTTAATGGAAATTGATTGGAAAATGGTAATTTTGAAAAATTTCATTAACGACACTTTTCTATTGTTATCATTTTTCAATCAGTCGATATATGTGTATGTGTATGCGCGCTTTAATAATATGTGTATGTGTGAACTATTCGAAAAGTTCATTCATCTGCATTGTAATGAATTCAATCCACTCTTCATTTGTTTTGTACACTTGTACGCATGCAAACATCCATTAATGCTATGTCATATGATATTCTGATTTTCTGATTTTCTTTTGTCGAAATTCATATTCATTGACATTTAAATAATGATGACTCTACGATTGTATATGTGACCATGGAATTTTTCGATATTGTCTTGTTGACCATGGAAAGTTCTTTTTTGAATTATTTTACAATATTTTTACAGTGAAAGTGATATTGTTGCATTTTCTAATGAAATGTTTATTTTTAATAGACTTACCAAACTAATTTTTCTTAATCGTATAAATATTTGCTTAGAAAAAAAAGCCAAATAGACAAAAACAAAAAAAATACTACAAAATTACTATATTACACAATGGATTAGAGATATTCGTTAATGCGATTAATATTATGACTATGAATGAGGGGAGAATCCTAAGAAAAACTTAAGAAACTAATCGGATAATGTCACAAAAAAATAAAATCGAATGACTCAAGAAATGTTGACATTTTTTTAAGATACTTACTTTACTCTTATCGAAAAAAAATAATCTACTTTAGACATAAGGTCAGTAGAACTATTGCCAATAAAGACTATCAAGATATCTAGCTATTTTTCTAAAGAAAAAAATTCTACTACAATACTATTTTCTTTAAGTAAAGTATGATTGCGCAATAACATAAAGTTTTGATGAATAACAAATGCCACTGTTGCTACCAAAATAGATATAATCTATAATTTATATACATGATGATTGGATTGTTTTTTTTATTTTTATACATAACTGAAAGTCATTTTTCAGAGCTATTAAAAAATAGGTCATATAAAGGTAAGTAATTATTTTCGAATACTTTCTTAGAGTGAATTGTCATTAATTGCCTTTTTTAGGTGATAAATCTGTTCCAAAATGATTTTTTTTTTTAAAGTCTTATATTGGTTTGGCAACTAAGTGATTGCGAATTTTGTCAATAGATGGTATTAGCTCATTTTTTTGTTATGTCAACGTTACCAAAACATCTAACCAATATGGTTTTTTTTGTTGTTTGGACTTCCACCTTTAATTTAGTAAAAAAATTGTATCGTTTAGTTGTTTAATTTTGTTTTCATCTAAATTTAAAAATAGAAGGACAAGACATGCATTTTAGACATATTTTATTGTATTATTTCCGAAAAGGCAAGAACGCATCGCAGGTACACAAGAAGTTATGTGCCGTATATGTGAGAATGAAGCCTTGAAAAACAGGCAGTGTGAAAATTGGTTTGCTAAATTTCGTTCTGGTGATTTTTCACTAAAACCTGCTGAAGTTGATGAGACCCATATCAAGGCCATTGTCGATTCAAATCGTCATAGTACAACACGTGAGATTGCAGAAAAGGTCAATGTATTGCATACATGCATTGAAAAAAATTTAAAATAGCTTGGCTATGTTAAGAAACTCGATTTATAGATTCCTCATCAGCTTAAGGAAATTCATTTGACGCAACGAATTAGCATCTGCGATTCGCTTCTGAAACGCAACGAAACGGATCCCATTTCTGAAACGACTGATAACTGGCGACAAAAAGTGGATAGTTTACAATAACGTTAATCGGAAACGATCGTGGGTGATGCGAGATGAACCACCTCAGACGACACCAAAAGCTGAGATGCACCAAAAGAAGATTATACTGTCAGTTTGGTGGGATTTGAACTTTTAACAAGAAACCAAACGATTAATTCCCCCGTGTATGTTCAACAACTCGTCAAACTGAGCAATGCAGGTCAAGAAAAGCGGCCAGAATTGGCAAATCGTAAGGGTGTTGTTTTCCAGCATAACAATGCAAAGCCGCACACATCTTTGGTCCCTCTCCAAAAATTATTGGAATTAGGTTAGGATGTGTTGTCACAGTTTCGAGAACAAGAAAAATTCACAGGGGGCAGATCTGGGGAATACGGTAGCTGCGACATTATTAGTGTATTGTTTTTGGCCAAAAATGGCAAAATCCAATTTTTGTTCTTCCACAAATCCGGTCGTTTCTGGCGGATTACTTCGCGCAATTTGCACATAACTTGCAGGTAATATTCCTTATTGACCGTTCTACCCTGTGGCAATTCATTGGGATAATTGAGCTTAGGTTTCCATGTCATAACTATAAACCCATAATTCGTCACCAGTTATAACCCTTTGGAGCAAATTTAGGTCGTCGCGGACAGAGTCCAACAGCTCCTTAGCAATGTTAATGCGATGCTGTTTTTGGTCGAAAATGGGCAAAAATCGAAGACGAGCCAAAACACGTGCAAGCAAAGCAGCTGTCAAAAATTAACTCAACATTCAAAATGGCCGAACTTGTCGGCATAAGTGAGAGATATGAGTACCAACATAACGCCACAAAAAAATCGAAAATCAAATATACTTAACCCGCGGAAATTCAAAATTCGCGATACTTTTTGAACAGACCTCATAGCTCTGATCTAGCGCCTTCAGATTACTATTTACCACATTTCGTTCCATGCAGAACTCCTTAAATGGTAAAATTTTTAATGACGTTGATGATGTAAAATCACATTTTCAGTTTTTTGCTACCAAATATGGCAAAGGATCATCGCCAAAAGCAGACAATACCTAATTGAATAAAGTTATTTTTAATTTTTAAATAAAAATTTTGAATTTTTCTTCTTATTTAAAATCCGCAATCACTTAGTTGCCAACCCATTATAAAATCATGTTTTGTATTAAATCAAAAATATTAAAAATATTAAATGGTAAAAAATTTGTAGCAATGAATCCCACCATAACCACAAATCCATTCTTCTGTAGATTTTGAATCTGCAAAAAAAGTTATGCAATTTGAGAATTTCTCTTTTTAACAACCGAATAAGTATCGTCTTTAGTCTAACACTATTATCGTTTCCTGCTTGTTATCACGTTTGTATCTTTTTTGCTAATACAAATACGGCAATGGAATTGTTTAAATTTTAGGTGAAATTTTTGCAGAAGATATTTTATCATTGGCACTATACGTGTATGTAGGCTTATTTGCTCTTTTAAAGTTTTATTTATTCCTCTTAGATCAGCCTATAATAATAGATGTTCCAACGAAAATATAAATTAAATTATTTTCTGTTCAAAATAATTAGGAAACATTTTAAATTAATGACAAATCTTAATTATTTATCATAAACAATTTCAAAATTGAAATGGGAAGCATCTGAAAAAAAATGATTGTTTAATTATACCATAAATTAAGGGTTATGGAAATTGGAATTTGAAGAAAAAAAACATTTCTAAATTCAGATATTTTGTTTTATTATATTGCTTGGACCTTGTTGCCATTCACTTGGACGTCACGATCAGGACTTGATACTTGTGATGTAATTTTTGATGACTTTTTCAGATATTTCGGGATATAATTCGGTCTCTAAAGTATAAAGTTTTGTAGAATTCACATATGGCCCAGAGTCATATCTTCAAGTTTAGGCAAAGAAAAGTTAGTTATCATATATGGACATTGCGCTCAGAAATGGCAGTAACGGTCTTTCCTTAATTTTAAAAAAAATATGGGCAAATGACACCTGCAGACAGTTGCTTATGGTTTTTTAAAGCACCATATATGTATAGTAATTTTGCATATTGGAGTATCCACGGGCTAGAGACGGGCCCTTAGATTATAGAAGAACTGGATAGGTCTCTACACAAAAATTATGACCGAATTTTGTAGGCAATACATTCGTAGAACGCACGCACATGCAAAATAACAGAAACGGCGTAAATCATTGGGGGCCAATTTTAAACTTCAGGTTCGTTTAAAACCATTTTCATATGTGATGTCATTTATGCTTAAACAAATAGATTTTTTTAAATATTGCGGTTGTCGTTGTTTGATGAAATTTGCAATAAAACACCGTATTCTATACTTTAAATTATTTATTATATTTTCATTTTATTTATTTCACTATATATTATTTATTAGAACAGAATTATATAAAGTGGAAAAGCATATACAAATATAAATTGCAATTTATTTGAATTATATTAAACCCATTATGTGTATGTGTACTAAAAAAAAATCCATTCCAAATTTATTAATTTAGTAAATGCATTACAAAAATTTATTTAAATAATAAGCCTACCAAATATTGTATAAATTATTTATTTTCATACAATGAAAACAGCAACGGAAAACAGATCGAAAAATTCATTCCCTTAAATTTTCTTACACACACTTTACATACACCGGCACTGAACTGTTTTCTGGTAAACATTGAACTGTCAACATCACATTTGTTTACATTTATTGAATGACGAACTTTTCACTTTTTATTTCACTTTTTGGACCAAAAAAATCGTTAAAAGCCATTTAGGCACATCATAAACTAAATTTTTGTTAATTTATGTAGGAAAAATGAAGATGTCAAAATTTCCCGCCTTCCTCATTTTGTTGAATGACCAGCAATTCTTTATAAAACACTTCATTTTCTGAAATCAAAAGTTCCTATTTTTATAACTACACATATTTATATCAATACTTACTTTTTCGTAAATACCTTAAAAAACATAAAAACTACAAATTTCATTTACACTTTCCGATAAGTGTCAAAATAACAACTTGAAAAACAACAAAAGTATGCAAGCATTTTGTTATGCTACCACCACTTTCATGGAAAATTGCGTTTTTAAAAACTCTCCGAAAGTCTACAAAATTAAGGCGCTCGATACTTAATTGATATTTACGAAATAAATAATAAATCTTAAATACAATAATTCCATTTAATATCAAAAAATTGTACAAAAAATAAAGATTACCTTTCGCGTTGTGATTAAATTGTTTTTCTGTTTCGAATAAGTGAATTAAAATGAATAAAAATTATGCTTTTACAATTCAATAAATTTCTATTACGAAAACTAGATGTCAGTTGGTGTCATGTTTACATAAAAAAATCTACACAAAAATATGCAAGTGTTACGATTTCTCGCCGTTTCTGCAATAATTATGCCAGAAAATTGTGTATACATATACGGAAATCTAACGTACGGGACTATATAGTTTCAATCTAAACCTTCAACTAAACAATAGCAACCTTCGATAATATATAGGGCTTTCCAAAAGGAGTGATATGATTTCTTTTAAAAAAAACACATACTAATTGTTAAGGAAATTCAAATGTTTTTTATTTAATGTGAAGTACAATCGATACAATTAAGTTCTGAATAAAACGTCATTCAAATGGCTTCCACGACTTCTTTTGCAGGAACGAATTCGATGAACCCAATTTTCGAGCACTTTTTCCACTAAATCAAGTCGTATGTCATGAAAAGCACGTTCAATATTGGCTTCTAAAGCTTGAAGAGAGTCTGATTTATTGCTAAAGACCAATGACTTCAAATACCCCACAAGAAATAGTCTAATGGTGTTAAATCACAACTTTTTGGAGGCCATTCAATGTCACAATTTCTTGAAATAATCGAATCTCCAAACTTTTGTCGCAATAATTCGGTTGTTGCACGTGCTGTGTGGCACGTTGCCCCGTCTTGTTGGAATCAGATGTTGTCAACATCAACTTCTTCCAATTTCGGCCATAGAAAGTTGGTTATCATCGATCTATACCGCTCTCCATTGACAGTAACGGTGTTGCCAGCTTCATTTCGAAAGAAGTACGGACCGATGATTCCACCAGACCAAAAACCACACCAAACTGTCGATGGGTGTTCATGAATAATTTGTGGATTTTCTTCGCACTAGAATCGACAGTTTTGTTTATTTACCGCACCACTCAGATCAAAGTGAGCCTCATCGGAGAAGATAATTTTCTTAAAAAAGTTGCAATTGGAGAACGATTACTTTGATAATAAAATTGAATAATTTGCAAACGTTGTTCTTGCGTATATCTATCCGTGATGAAATTGTAAACATTACTGAATACAATGAAAAAAATGACAGATCATGACATATTACAAATGGCCGAAACGTCACTTTCACTCTTTTTGGAAAACTTTATACATATTTAACAAATGTCATATGACAGGACGGTTTTTTCCAAACCACAAAATGGATAATCCTGTATATCCACTATTTGACGAATAATAAAGTATCTACAAAACGTCAATAAATCGAAAAACGTTCAAATTGAATTAAATAAATATAGTGAAAATTATTAAAGATAAACTACATTATTCCACATTTATTTGTGTACGTCTATTTGACAATAACAAAATTATATGTCTCCCCATTTTTGTTAGAAATTCGCCTTATAAGATAAAATGCCAAAAATTAGCTATAGTCAGTTTGTTGCTTTTATCCCCTTTTCCTATTTGAAATCCTTCAGTTAATTTACTATTCAGCTTATGAATAATAGCAAAAATCTCTCCACTTTGTTTTGTGTATTTACTGGTATTCTAGTTAAGTAATCAAAAATAAACAAACAAAAAAAACGGAGTAAAACCATAAACATTCGATATTTTGTTTAATCAAGTGAAAGCGTTTGTCAATTAGTTTTGTCAACTTTTCTTAAAAGGAATTACAATACAATCAAATGAAAAAGAAACCATTCGTAATTAATAAAGGCGTCTTATTTATTATAAGATCTTTTTTCATTATTTATAAAAGAAATGTAAATATTACCGAAGGGGTGATTACTGGTCAATAAGAATAAATAATTATTAAACAAAAATAAGTTAAAGAAAAAACCTTTTTCTATGTTATTAAAAACATCCCTTCTTTCCAGATCCTTATTTTTAAATACGAAAAAAAAGGAACTGAAAATTTAATTTATCTTCAAAACACTTTCTTCACATTTAATTGATTTGTTTTTTACCAACTCGTTTTGATTGAATTCATTTCCATTCTAAGCGTTTTGATGGATACCTTAATATATATTCGTGCAAAATTTCATAATGAAAAAAAAATTATACATTTTATGCGATTTTCAGAGTCATAAGTTGAGTAGATTATGCTGTGACACGCGAAATTCAAATAAAATTTGATCGCCCACAATTTATTAGAAATATTCTCTGAATTTCATATATAAAAGTCAGACGTGACCTAATATTGGAAACGTTTAATTTCATCGTATTTTTATTAGACCGAAAATCTTCGACTTGCGTAATTGCAATAGCGGAATTAATTTACTTTAGTTCAAATTATATGGATTTTTGAACTGAGACAAGAGCCAGAAGCGATTTATGTAGCGCCATTATTGTGAGGACATTTGGTGACGAAACTGCTTGAACATAGGTTGGAGATAGCAATTAGACATTGTCAAATTTGGTAGAAATTGGGTCTAGAAACCTATTCAAAAAAAGTTCTGGATTAAGAAGTGCCCTTCGTGTAGAATATGAGAGATATTAAGTTGAAAACTACAGGAAAAAAATTCATGTATAAGTGCGATATGTCCACTTAGAATTCTGAGAAGTTTCCTTGCCCAAAATTTCGGAATGGTTGTTGAGTAGACTGGTATTTTTCTCCAAAATGTGCAAAACAATAATTCAAATAAACACCACGAGACTTTTTGCAGAATTCGGCTATTATTGACGGATGTTAGTTTTTAAATGTTCCAAAGCTTGATAATTGTCTGTGTGAACACAAGACCATATTTAAAAATCGAGGCTAATTGACATCACCAAATCACAAAATCACATGTCCTGAGAATTTTTTGGACAATAATACAGAAATTTATTGTGTTGTGAGGCTTGTGGCGATGTCTTTATGGGACTTTTTATGCACCAAATTAAAATAAAGCGCTTGGATTAACGTTAACAGGTCTCTCCTTCATTTTCAAAGAAATATGGCCATCTTCAGACCAAAATACATACCAGACAGTCATTTTAAGCGGATATAATGTCTTCTTCACAGTAACTTGTGGGTTTTGAGAGCCCCATATACGGTAATTTGGTTTATTGGTATAGTTACTGGGCGACAAATAAGCGCCATCGCTAGTAAAAAAATACACTTAATTGTCTGTTAGATGATTTAACAATTTATAATGTAAAATAATGAGACAGTTGTACTTTCCGAACCACAAAATGGATGATCGAGTATTACCAGGTGTATAAGCTTAAATCCGCTCTTTTTAGCCAAAAAACACATGTTTTTTTTCATAGAAAGTAAAAACAAATTTATTCAAAGTACTTGCCCTCGCTAGCTACACATTTTTCCCATCTTTCGGGTAATTTGTGGCAAATCACTCATCAAGCCATTTTCAGACGTCTTCGTCAGAATCGAAATGCTGCTCAGCGAGCCCGTGGCCCATCGACGAAAACTGGTGGTAGTCGGAAGGGGCAAGGTCTGGTGAATAAGCGGGGTGGGGTAGCACCTTCCAGTTGAGTGTCTCCAAGTAGTTTCGGACCATTTTTGACGTGTGCGATGGTGCGTTGTCGTGGAGGAAAATCAGCTTGTAATGTCTATGTTGATAATCCGTCCTTTTTTCACGCAGATCATGGTGCAATTTGATTAGTTGTTGGTGGTAACGGTGGGCATTGACAGTTTCACCAAGTTTCAACATCTCATAGTAGACGATATCCTGCTGATCGCACCAAACGCGATTTGGTTTTGGGGAAGATGTTGATGGCTAGCCAGGATCAACCCACGATTTTTTGCATTTAGGATTCGCGAAATATATCCACCTTTTCATCGCCTGTCACAATCCGATACAGGAACAACTTTCTTTTTTGTCTGGCGAGCAAGATTTCGTATGTGTTTTGGCGTCGCTTCATCTGCCTATCGTTCAATTCATGCGGCACCCATTTTCCGATCATTTCAATCTTCCCCATGGCACGCAGACGCATTGAAATAGCTGGGTGAGTAACACCCAATTGCTCCGCGAGCATTTTTTTGCGATTGGGTATCGTCTTCGTCCAAAAGAGTATACAATTGATGATCCTCAACCTTCCTAGGCCGACTTTCATGCTTCTTGTCCCACAAGTCAAAATTGCCGTCTTCGAACCGACGAAACCAATCTCGGCACGTTGTTTCCGATAAAGCACTGTCACCATAGGCCTCCATAAGCATTCGATGCGATTCGGCAGCCGATTTCTTTAAATTGAAGCACAAAAGCAGAGCTTCCCGCATATGTGTATGCTCTTTTTCTAGCACAAAACTAGACATGATTACCAAAGGAAAAATGTGTATTGTTGTACGAAATTGCTGACAATGTGCACTGATTAATGTTGAAAAATGTCAAACTCATAAAAAAAAAGTATGGCGTGGCCATGGTAGCTTAATACGCTAACTCACGCCATCTATGACCAAACAGCGGATTTAAGCTTATACACCTGGTAGTTCAATTTAATTTTTTTAATTTTGTTTAAACTTTAAAATTGCAGTTGGTAAAAAAGAAATGTTAATCAAAAGAAGCTCCAATTCTGTAAAATAAGCACTTCCGCATTCATCAATCACAAAATTTCTTATGGCAATTATTTAATATAACCACAAAAATAATAGTGCAAATTGACCATGTATGATAAGTCCGTGTGCTTATCATAATACAAACTGACAAATTCCTCTCCTAACAGGATTAAATTTTCGTATGTCTTTATATGCGTTAGGTCAGAACAATTATGTAAATATAAGGTCATATAAAATATCCAATAAAATTATTATTTCATAATACTCGTATTATGCTTGCAATATATTTTTTTAACACAAATGAGTGCATTTCTTCTGTACTATTATATAGGAAATATTAACTTTTTTCCTTTACTTATGATTAAATACTTTCTAAAATATGTGGGTATCTATCACGCGATAGCTTATTGCACAATTGAAGAAGAAAAAAAATAGTAATAAAAATTTACTAAATATTTTTTCTCACCCACACAAAAAAAGTTGTTTTCTTCACATTTTATAAGTTTTTAACATTTATATAATTTTCATTTAATCAAATAAAATAACTGCAAATTAATTACATATTTATTTGAGTATATTCTTATTTAAATAATATATATTTTATTAAATTTAAATATTTTACTACTACAATAGTTTTCCGACAATTAGTTTTATTGGTAGAAAAATTTCACATTACCTACCTGTAATTAAAATATTATTTTTGGTGAAAGTGCTATAATCAAGTTTATTGTTTATCGTGTCGAGAATAGTTTCCCACTTTGGTGTGATTTTTTTCTCTCTAAAATATTTTTTAAAAAATTGGTTTTTAATTTTTGGTGAAAATTCTAATTAGTGAAAGCGGTATTAATATTTCTGTGAGAATTTTTTACATTGTTAACTTGATAATATCAATACAAAGTGTACAAAGGTTTATCAAATTAAAGTTAAATAAAACAAACTTGGAATTCAGATTTGGATTTAATATTTATTTTTTAAACTGTGCCTTTAGGTATTAAATATAACATTATTCAAATGGTTGCAACGAGACTTCCTGCAAGACTTCACCATTTTAGGATAATTGTTGATGACTTCTTTGCACATTTGCGAAACTTCGTCAAAATTTGTAGTATTGTTTGGCTTGTAGCAATGCTTTGTTGAAACCACAAATAGTCCATTTTGAAATATTTAAATTTATGCCAAAAAAAAGTCGGTTATCATATGGTCATAGCACACAAAATTAATGGTAACTGTCTGAAACACGTCCCAATGATACTCGTACCTTCAGACCAAAATGCGCACTAGACAGTGACTTTTCGTGTGTAATGAGCCTACAAAAGCTGTATTGACTGACATACGAGGTCTGTTCAAAAAGTATCACGAATTTTAAATTTCCGCTGGTTACGTATATTCGATTTTCGATTTTTTGTGGCGTTATGTTGGTACTCATGTCTCTCACGTATGCCGATAAGTTCGGCCATTTTGAATGTACAGTTAATTTTTGACAGCTGCTTTGCTTGCACGTGTTTTGGTTTGCATTAACATTGCTAAGGAGCTGATGGACTCTATCCGCGACGACCCAAATTTGCTCCAGAGGGTCATAACTGGTGACGAATCATGGGTTTATGGTTATGACGTGGAAAGCAAAGCTCAATCATCCCAATGGAAGCTACCGCACGAGCCAAGACCGAAAAAAGCACGCCAAGTTCGGTCGAATGTGAAGGTTTTGCTTACAGTTTTCTTCGATTGCAGGGGCGTGGTGCATCATGAGTTCTTATCACAGGGTAGAACGGCCAATAAGGAATATTACATGCAAGTTATGCGCCAGAAACGCCCGGATTTGTGGAAGAACAAAAATTGCCTTTTACCATTTTTAGTCAAAAATAACACACTAATAATGCCGCAGCCACCGTATTCCCCAGATCTGCCCCCCTATGACTTTTTCTTGTTTCCGAAAAGATTCTCTGGTCCATTTTTTGGAATGGGCAAAAATCGAAGACGAGCTAAAACACGTGCAAGCTAAGCAGCTGTCAAAAATTAACTGAACATTGAAAATGGCCGAACTTTTCGGCATAAGTGAGAGACATAAGTACCAACATAACGCCATAAAAAAATTCGAAAATCGAATATACGTAACCAGCGGTAAATTCAGAATTCGCGATACTTTTTGAACAGACCTCGTATATGTTTGACAGCTGTCAACCACAAATCGAATAATCTGGTTGGTTCTCTTCTAATTTTGGATCTGACGAATATTCGTTCGGCAGAAATATGGGTCGCAATAAGATTGATAATATTTTTAAAATCAATATATTCAAATATATTCTTTTTTATTTTATTTTAAAGAATATCGAATTGAATTTTATATATTTTTATTTTATAGTCTTTGAAACACTTTAAGTCGAATATAGTAAAATGCAACTTAAAATAGAATATCAACGAGATGTGAATTTAACTCAATTTGTCTACGACAGTTATCGATTTCTACTATTTGATTATGTATATATGGTATGTACATTTTTACAAGTTTTCGCTGAATCACCCTCCGTTGATTCAGCAAAAGAGACAATTTCAATGCATAAATAAAATTTACCCTAAATTGCGACGAGGCATCATCGTATATTGTCAGAAAGTGAATGGATTTATCTTATGGAACAACAACTTTTCTCGTTTTGTAGGAACTATTCTTTGAGTCATAAAAGGTTATTGTTCAACTGAAACTGGGAATATTAATTCTAGTTTGGGAGTTACCCTTCCCTATAAAAATCGGACTTTTTGCTGACTACCATATTCCCTTTTTCTTTTTATAAAAACGTTTCTTTTCTTAGAGTATATAATAAATTGAATACTCTGAATTTGAAATAAAATCATTTGAGCAATTTGAGAAAATATACTTTTATAAAAGAATGAGTATGTGCAATATTCGTAATTATAAAATTGATTATTCTGAAAATGTAGAATGAGCTTTTCAGTTAATATATTTTTTAAATTGTTTTTATATTTTTATAAAATATTTTTTTTTGAGTTGTTTTTTTCAAAAATATTTCGATAAAGTTTTAAAGTATAGAAAAGAATTTATTAAAAATATGTAAAAAATTGCATAAAACGTTTTTATAACAATTTATAATTGCTTAAACTAAAAAACTAATATTTCTTTTAAACATTCCACTTTAATATAGGTAATTTTTTTTTTTTTTATAAATCATCAATTTTTCTTCTTCAAATTATTGCAGAGTTTGGTGTAGAATTAATCGAATTGCCATCTAAATATATGCCAATTATGGCGGCACTTCTTTAGATTAAATTTAGCCATTTTTCATTTTGAATCTCAATACTTTGAATACTGATTTTTTGAACAAATTTTTTTTAGCATCAAGAGGCAAAATATTTTTTTTTCGTTTATTTTGTTATGAAAACCCACAATTGACTGTGGAGAAATCATTGTATCCCTTAGACTGATTCTACTGTGGAGAAATCAGGGTAGGCCCTTAGATTATAGAAGAACTGGATAGGCCTCTACAAAAAAAATGTGGCACAATTTTGTTGGCAATACATTCGTAGAACGCACACACATGCAAAATAACAGAAACGGCGTAAATCATTGGGGGCCAATTTAAACTTCAGTATGCGATTGAAGGGATTTGTTTTAAAACCATTTTGGTATATGATGTAATTTATGCGGGTTTTGTTGTTTGACAAAAATTGTTGGTAAATACCCAAAATTTTTGGTATTTCGTTAAAACCTTAAAAAAGTATAAAAACTATAAATTTTTCACATACACTTTCCGATAAGTACCAAAATAACAACTTGAAAAACAACAAAAGTATGCAAGCATTTCGGTATCCTACCACTATCATGGAGAATGGCGTGTTTAAAAACTCTCTGAAAGTCTACAAAATTGTGGCGCTCGATATTTAATTGATATTTGCTCAAGAAATAGTAAACCCTAAATACAATATATCCATTTAATATCAAAAAAATTTAATCACAACGCGACAGGCAGTTTTAATTTTTATGTACAAAAAATAAAGGTTGCCTGTCCCGTTGTGATTAAATTGTTTTTCTGTTTCCAATAAGTGAATTAAAATGAATATAAATTATTCAATAAATTTCTATTACGAAAACTAGATGTCAGTTGGTGTCATGTCTACAAAAAAAAATCTACACAAAAATATGCAAGTGTTACGATTTCTCGCCGTTTCTACAATGATTAAACCAGAAAATTGCCTATACATATACAAAAATTTGATGTACGGGCCTATCCAAGTATTCTTTAATCTAAGGGTAGGCCGTTTCCATTAATTTTTAACCTAATTCTCGTTTGACAAGCGAATTTTTTGGACTAACCTTGAACTTTTACATCTGTCATTAAAATATGTGATTTTAACAAGACGGAGCCGCAAGCCGCACAATCGGATATATTTTGGCTTTACTGCCCTTAAATCCGTCGAGTAATACTTGAAAGTGCCATTAAAATTACCTCAAAATGATCGAGTTCTGTTACCTAAAATTTATTTTTTGGAAACTTTCCTTGCTTTTGGTCATTTCAATAATTTTTTTTATATATAAGGTATAGTAAAAAGTAATCCATTATTTTTCCAATAGATGGCTTTAGGAGTCTGTATCTCCCGTTGTAAAAGTGCGATCGGGTTGCACTAGATGGCGTTAGAAAGATAAGATTTCGTACTAAAAAAGCTTCTGATACAGTTTTGTGATTACTTGACACAGTATTTTTTTAGCACGCGGCAAAGATGGACACCAACAAAGAGAAAATACGCCATATTTCCAGTTTTTCTTCGATAAAGGCGAAAACGCAAGCCAGGCAGTTGAAAATGTGAATAGTGTTTATGGTCCTGATACTGTAACAGCCAATTACGCGCAATTTTGGTTTCGTCAATTCCGTTCCGGTAATTTTGATGTCAAAGATGCACCACGCTCTAGAAGGCCAATTGTCGAAAATGTCAATAAAATAATGGAAATCGTCAAGTCCGACCATCACGTAAGCACTGTTTCGATTGCCCAGGAGCTAAACATTGCACAAAAAACCGTTTGGAACCACTTAAATAAGGCTGGATACAAAAAGAAGCTCGATGTATGTGTGCCACACAAAAAAACATAAAATTTTTTTGAGTTATCGCAAAAAAACCTCATGGATCGAATTTCCATCTGCGAATCGGTGCTGAATCGCAACAATATCGATCCACTTCTGAAGCGGATGGTCACTGGTGATGAAAAGTGGGTCACTTACGACAGCATCGAGCGACAGCGGTCGTGGTCAAATCGCAGCCAGGAAGGTTTTGCTGGAAGGATTGACAGCCAGGAAGGTTTTGCTGTGTGTTTGGTTGGACTGGCAGGGAATCATCTACTATGAGCTGCTCCCCTACGGTCGAACTCTTAATTCGAACCTATACTGTCAACAATTGGACCGTCTGACAGAAGCAATCGCCCAGAAGCGGCCAGCTTTGGCCAATAGGAGAGGAATTGTGTTCCATCAGGACAACGCCAGGCCGCATACATCGATAGTGACTCGCCAGAACTTCCGGGACCTTGGTTGGGATGTTCTTATGCATCCACCTTATAGTCCGGACCTGGCACCAAGTAATTACCACCTCTTCCTGTCTATGACGAATGATTTTGCAGGTGAAAAATTCGCCTCAAGAGAAGATTGTGAAAATCGACTGTCCCAGTTTTTTGCTAATATGGACGAGGGTTTCTATGAGAGAGGCATTATGAAATTACCTTCAAAATGGCAACAAGTTATCGAACAAAACGGTGCATATTTGACCTAAATCGTATCATTCTATCTATGCTAAAGAAAACCTTCAATTAATGCAAAAATAATGGATTTCTTTTTACTACACCTTATATAATGGTCAGGTCCAGGCAATTTAATAAAATTTTAAAAGTATATTATTCAACTTTTCTTTCCGAACCCCATATTGGATAACCCTTTATAATTAAATTCAACAACAAAAAAAGAAAATCCAACAAAATTTTCCAATTGAAGAAAGAAAACCTAAAAAATTTATACACGTAGCTCCATTTTGTTTGATAGGAAAACTAACTTTCTCTAATAATATTGGCAGGCGAAAACTATGTGATGTGCATCGATGCATAGTCTTTCACAAAAACCGTGATATTCTGTTTTGTTTAAATAAAAAATTGAAAATTTCCAATTACACATCGAAAAAATTGCTGATCGTTTCCATTCAACAATAATATGTTCACACTATTTATTTAATGCTAACCGTTAACTTATCATATGATAAATTCGTAATTATACACATCTGGAAAAATAAAATACCATCAATGAAGAGTTCGGAACAAAAAAATAAATAAAATAATTCATTCATCAAAAATCCATGACATTTAGGGGGAACCCAAATTACTAATACAACCATCCAAAATGTCAAATATTATCCAAGCTAATGTAAATATTGAGCACGAAATTATGCCGTCAAGCTTGAATAAAGGTAGTGATTGATAAAATGTACGGCATTGAATTGATTGATAATTTCTCATATAACAGTTAATAAACAATAGCTGCAGTATGATAATGACTCGTATAACAGTTTGTGAATTTTAAAAAACTTTCGTTTTTAAATCTTTTTTTTTGTCCAAAATTATACCAACATATTTTCTATATGTTATTTGTGATTGTATTTATATTTTTTTTTTTTTTTGATTTCAATTTATAAAAAAATATTTCTTATTGTAATTTTTATTGAGATTTTCACATTAAATATTTTTTTAACAAAAATGTCTTACAAATGATATAGAAAGTTTTCAATAAACTTTTAACAATTAACATATAAAATTGAAAATTATTTTTTATTAACAATAAATTGTTAAAATTTAAAGTGTTCCAATGTAAAATAAATTTCAAGTAGAAAAATTATTTAGTATTAAAAATTCAATAAAATATTATTTAGTGTGAATTAAATTATGACAATTTTCTCTATTCTCCAAAAATTCCACATGTGATAAATAACTAATACTACATTCGAAGTCAGTATATCAGTTAATCGCCATATGGTATTCGTTAAAACACAACCATCCCCCCCCACCCCCTTCGTTTGATATCAATTTTTTTATAAGAAAACAATTGCGTTGTTTTAATAAAATAAATATAAAAAAAAACTTTTAATTAGAAAAAATTTTAGGTGGATTTTTTTTGCTTTTAAGGTCCTTTTGACATGTGGTAGAGGCCATTAAAAAAACTCTGAGGCTCTTTGGCGACCTCATATTGCGTATGGTAAAGAATAGTCAATTAAAACTCGGTAATAGATTTATTTTATGGATTTTATTAACAATAAATTAAGAACGAGATGGCTTCTAAAAAGGAGATTTTGTATCCCAAATATTTGGTAAGAATGTTGACTAGACTGGCTTAATGGTAGTAGTCCAATGGGTAGATGAAGGAGTATTGCTGATCATTCAGTTTATTTGCCTACGAGTAACAAAAGATACTAAATGCCAATTGGTTAGCAGACAAAGTATGTAAGGAATTAGACGCAGAAAAATTTTCTGTGCGCCCTTTCCCATTACCCAAAATACCCACATGATAATTTGACATTCCTGTTGTTCAGCAGAATGTTGTTGAGAACTGGGTCATCTGATGAAGTACGAATAGCTTCAAGGGCGGCTAGACTATCACTGAAAATTACATTCAATGTGTCTGGTACTGGGAATATTATTTGTTGTCTCTACTGCTGTTCGAATTGCCCAAAATCCGTCATGGAACGAGTAACTATAAGCTGCAAAAATCCCATAATTTATTTCATAATCAAAGCTACCAATGAGCTATAATTTAGAGAAATTTGTCTAAATAACAAAATTTCAATTAGTAAAATTTCTTTATAAATGAAAAGATCAATTTTACTTATATTTAGAATATTTTCAATTAAAAAAATTAAATAAGAATTTGTTTAAGGAAAACTATTGGAATAAAATTTCAAAATTTATTTGAAGTTATCACAAAGTATCGAGGTCTGTCCAAAAAATATCGCGAATTTTGTGTTTTTTCAAAAATTATGTATTTATTTATAAATATCTATTTTGTCCCCTTTAAAGTAATCCCCATCAGATATTATACACTTGTGCCAATGTTTTTTCCAATCCTCGAAGCACTTCAAAAAATCATTTTTTGTGATCTTGTTCAGCTCCTCCTTCGATGCCGTCTTTAACTCCTCAATCGTAAGGGGCTCTTAAGTTTCGGGAACAGGAAAAAGTCTGAATTTTTCGCTCTCTGTATACGGCAATAAGGAAATTTGCATCTTACGTGGTATTAAAAATCCACAAGTGACTGTGGATTTTTAGTACAAATGTTCATTAGGATTTTTCAGTAGGAATTTTATAGTACAAATTTTCCTTAGAAATTTTTAATAGAAATTTTCAGTAGAAATCTTCTGAAGGAATTTTCAGTAGGCATTTTCAGTAGAAATTGTTAGTAGAAATTTACATTAGAAATTTTTAGTAGAAATTTTCAGTAGGAATTTTTAGTAGGAATTTTGCTTAGAAATTTTCTTTAGAAATATTTAGTACGTATATTCAGTAGAAATTCTCGGTAGAATTTTTCAGTAGAAATTTTTCTTTCAAATATTTAGCAGGATTTACAATAGGAATTTTCAGTAGAAACTTTCCTTAGAAATTTTTAGTAGAAATTTTCTGTAGGAATTTTCAGTAGAAATTTTTAGTAGAAATTGTCAGTTGAAATTGTTGGTAGAAATTTTCCTTAGAAACTTTTAATAGAAATTTTCAGTAGAAATTTTTAATAGCAAATTTTCCTTAGAAATTTTCAGTAGGATTTTTTAGTAGGACTTTTCAGTAGAAATTTTTAGTAAAAGTTTTCAGTAGAAATATTTAGTAGAAATTTTTAGCAGAAATTTTCAGTAGAAATTTGCTGTAGGGATTTTCAGTAGAAATTTTCAACATAAATTTTCAGTAGAAATCTTCTGAAGGAATTTTCAGGAGGCATTTTCAGTAGACATTTTCAGTCGGAATTTTCAGTAGAAATTTTCCTTCGAAATTTTTAGTAGGAAATTTTCAGTAGAAATTGTTAGTAGAAATTTACATTAGAAATTTTTAGTAGAAATTTTTTGCAGGAATTTTCAGTAGGCATTTACAGTAGAAATTGTTAGTAGAAATTTATATTAGAAATTTTTAGTAGAAATTTTCAGTAGGAATTTTTCTTTAATTTTCCTTCGAAATTTTTAGTAGGAAATTTTCAGTAGAATTTTACGGAAGGGATTTTCCTTAGAAATTTTTAGTAGACATTTTTTGCAGGAATTTTCAGTAGGCATTTACAGTAGAAATTGTTAGTAGAAATTTACATTAGAAATTTTTTGTAGAAATTTTTTGCAGGCATTTTCAGTAGGCATTTATAGTAGAAATTGTTAGTAGAAATTTACATTAGAAATTTTTAGAAGGAACATTCAGTAGAAATTTTTCTTTAAAATATTTAGTGGGATTTTCAAAAGGAATTTTCAGTAGAAATTGTCAAGAAATTTTCGGTAGGATTTTCCCAAAGCATTTTTAGTAGAAATTTTCAGTAAGATTTTTCAGTAGGATTTTTCATATGGAATTTTCAGTAGAAACTTTCCTTAGAAGTAGAAATTATCTGTAGGAATTTTCAGTTACATTTTTCAATAGAAGTTTTCGTTAGAATTTTTTAGTAGAAATTGTCAGTAGAAATTGCCAGTAGAAATATTTATTTAAAAAAAAATTCTTCAGTATTAAAAATGAAGAAGGAGATACCTTTGTCGTCAATTTTTGCTCTGACCTTGAAAATAATAACAAATCACATAAAACGACAAATTTTGACCTTCAAGATTCTGCTATTTGACGCCGTTAGAATTTTTCTTGTAAAAGCTACATGACAGATCGTGTTAATAATAATACTCAAACTTTAAAAAAGCATTTAAAAACCGTTAGAATTTTTCTTGTAAAAGCTACATGACAGATCGCTACTATAATACTCAAACTTTAAAAAAGCATTTAAAAACCTAAACATGCGTCAAGAAATTATCGAATTACAGCCAAAAATAAGGGGAAATATCATCGCAAATAACCTTAAAATAATCGAGTCCTGCAAGAAGTCTCGTAGCGGCCATTTTAGCTATGTTATATTTAATACAGAATGGCAAGGTACAAATATTAAATTTAATCGAAATACACGTATTTTTAATTTAATTTTCTTTTCAAATCAAATACTGGATATTCCTTTACTTTAAAAGTATATTTTAACTTCTATTCAGTGAATATTTAGATTTCTAGTTAAATAAGTATTAATTCCCTTATTGAATATTCAAATGTTATAATATATTTTGGTACATTTAGCGAACTTATTGTTTCAATGGGAAATATTCAAAATGCCAAAAAATTAAAATTCAAATTCGAAATTAATTATTTCCAGACGAATATATTTTTCGTTTGGTCATATTTGAATATTTTATTAAATGTTTTTTTTTTACTATATATGTTACTCTATATTTTGATATATACTCGTGAATGTTATTAACTATGCAAAAAATAAAAAAATTCATTGAATGTAAAACGTTTTTACTAAAGAAAAAGAAAATAAAATTTAGTAGTTCAGTTTAAAGAAAATTTTTGTTACGGTTTTTGTTTCTGTTAAAGTATTAGTAATAGTAGATCGTGTACGGGATTTTTCTTTTTTTTTCTGTTTAATTTCATTATGCTAGATATAACTGTGTAAATTTGAAATAAGGTCATCTGTTACATTTCTATGATTTTTGTTTACTTATTTCCATTATTTATTTTTCGTGAACTCTATAATTACGTATATCAGTAGAGTAGAGTAAGAAGTGTACATAAAATTTCAAGAAGCTTTTTACAAAATCATTTAAATAATTCCATTTGAATTATTGTACAAAAAAAAACCTATTGACAACTACATATATACTACTATGTAGTAGAGTTATAAAGAAGAATATGTTTATATGTAATTGTTTCTTTAATTACATTGTTTTTATTCCTCTATAAGCCATAAATAACATAATCAGAATGTTAATGTGAATCGTTTCCAATTTCCAATTTCTCTTTGCATATAAACACATTTAATTATTTATTCTCTTTAAATTTTATAAAAATATCTGTACTTTTAAAATATTATACATACCATAAATATCTACAAATAATATGTTAATGAATATCATTAATTATGTTAAGCCATTAAAGTTACCATTTTATTAAAAATTTATAAAAATGAAACTGAACATTTGCCTATAAATAACAAGTTTTTAAAAATTGTATAATATTTAGATCTATAAAATACGAGATGTGACAGAAAAGTAATGATACTGGTTTTTTTTCTTTCTTCAACTATTTTATTTTTATACATCAATTTTAAAGAAGTTCTCAGCGGAGATGTTGTTTCCATTTTACATAGCATTCATTGCTGGAGGGCTTCCGCTGGAATCGACTTAGCTCCTTGGTTATACTCCTTTGGATTTTATGTATGGTATTTTGAAAGAAAAAAAATATGTGCTTTCATGTATTTTTTTAAATTTTCTTTCTATATGGTTCATTTGTGGTTTCAACAAAATGGCGCCACAAATCACACAATACGACAAACTTTGGCCTTCAAGATCCTGCTATTTGACGCCATCGGAGTTTTTCTTGTAAAAGAGCATTTAAAAACCAATATGCGGATCGAGTTAACGCAAATAATTACTGATTTTCATTTAGAAATAAGGGGAAAAGTCATCAAAAATTACCTCAAATGAATCGAGTCCTGCAAAAAGTTTCGTAACGGCCATTTTAGTAATGTTATACGAGGTCTGTTCAAAAAGTATCGCAAATTTTGAATTTCCGCGGGTATTTTTTAAAATTTTCTTTCTATTTCCCTTTTAGCATTCCTTTCGGAACATGGGATCTTTTTTTAAAAAAATGTTCTAATTGCATTTGTATCGGTTTTAAGTTCTTATTTTTGTCTTTGCATAGCAAATGACCGATCCGGTCCGGTCATTATTTTCGTGCAGTTTTTGGTTTGATGCCATGATTCGTCGAGTAGATAAAGCGGCTATTATGTCCATTACGGGTTGTTGTCTTAGGCCAATATGAGTGTATATCCACGATTGCTTTTTTTCCGTAAGCTGATATTAATATTTCCGTGTTTCTGATAGCTGATGGATGTTTCAGGTGTTTTTTCGCATTTTTTGTTAAAAAGACGATAACGGAATAAAAAAATTAAAGTGGAATGGAATGTAAATTTTTTTTTTGGGAATAAGCGATGTACCATAGTTTAGTGGGATTCGAACCCTTGACTCTAGGGATGGTAGTCCATCATGCTAACGACTGTGCTACAGGGCTGGTTTTCATTTATTTTAGGGCACAAAAAAAAAGTTACACGGACTTTGATCAGGTGAAAAGAGAAGCAGAGGACCCATCAGAATTCATATTTTAGAAAAAAATAACTCGTAGATGGCCGTATGAAGAGGGCGTTGTAATAGTAGAACATTCAACTGTCTGCAATACCCTATCTGACTCGAAGAAACATTTTTTTGACACTTTCAAGGAGCTTTAATGTTAGTTGAAGTTCTGATCTCCATTATAAATTTTCATCAGTTTTAGATTTGTTTTCCACTGTTTCTGGGCCCACCAATAATGCTATACGAGGTCTGTTCAAAAAGTGTGGCGAATTTTGAATTTCCGCGGGTTACGTATATTCGATTTTCGAATTTTTTGTGGCGTTATGTTGATACTCATGTCTCTCACTTATGCCGACTAGTCCGGCCATTTTCAATGTTCAGTTAATTTTTAACAGATGCTTTGCTTGCACTTGTTTTGGCTCGTCTTCAATTTTTGCCTCAATTTCGATCAAAAACAGCATCGCATTAACATTGCTAAGGAGCTGTTGGACTCTGTCCGCGACGACTCAAATTTGCTCCAGAGGGTCATAACTGGTGACGAATCATGGATTTATGATTATGACGTGAAAACCAAAGCTCAATCATCTCAATGGAAGCTGCCGCACGAGCCAAGACCGAAAAAAGTGCGCCAAGTTTGGTCGATTGTGAAGGTTTTGCTTACAGTTTTCTTCGATTGCATGGGCGTAGTGCATCATGAGTTCATGCCACAGGGTAGAACGGTCAATAAGTAATATTACCTGCAAGTTATGCACCAGAAACGCCCGGATTTGTGGAAGAGCAAAAATTGGCTTTTGCACTATGATCACGCCCCTGCTCACGCATCGTTGCTTGTGCGCAAATTTTTGGCCAAAAACAACACACTAATAATGCCGCAGCCACCGTATTCCCCAGATCTGCCCCCCTGTGACTTTTTCTTGTTCCGGAAACTGATTCTCTGATCCATTTTTTGGAATGGGCAAAAATCGAAGACGAGCCGAAACACGTGCAAGCTAAGCAGCTGTTAAAAAGTAACTGAACATTCAAAATGGCCGAAATTTTCGGCATTAGTGAGAGACATGATTACCAACATAACGCCACAAAAAATCGTATATACGTAACCCGCAGAAATTTCAAAATTCGCGATACTTTTTGAACAGACCTCGTATGTCTTATGTTTTTGAAAAGAATTGTTTTCCATGTGCCCGTTGCACGTTTTCGTTGATAAGAGTTGCGGACTCGCCAAGCTTAACAAAAAACTTGAAGGAACACCATTCCTCCGAATTTTGCTGCTTCATTTTTCGTAACAGATTACAAAAACCAAAAGTCACTTATGACGCTTTACAGGGTCACATAGTTACCAGACGAGGTCGAAACTTGTGGAGGGAAGTACATGATTTGATAGTTCAATTTGAGCAACAAAAAAAATCTGTAATACCGGTCACATTACTTTTCTGTCACAACACGTATATAGGTAAAGATATTACATGAACGAAAATAAACATAAAAAAGAAAATTTTAGAGTTAAAAAATAAAAAAGTTAAAATGATTAAATGTATTCTTTCAAATATCAGAAAAACATCGATTAAGCTCATGTGTACAATCAAATTTTGTATTGTAGTTTGAGCCTGTATATCAATAATGCAAGAGTAATTTTGTCTGCCATACTCGTACATGCGGTTTCTATAAATATAACATAAAATATGACTTTATTGAAAGGGGGTGGATATTAAATGGATAGAAATTACCAGCATATTAAGGGAAGTGCTAAAATGACGCGGTTGGCCTATTGTTATTGAGTGGTAGTTGGGGTGTTATTTTATAGAACATTTTGTATTTTCTATTTTCATTTTCAACTGAATCTTCATGATAACGTGTTAAATTGAAACAGACAAAATTGAAAAGCTTTTACGGACGCCTAGTCTTTCACCCTCGCTTTTAGCAATATTCCAAAATTAAATTCAATTTTGCCAAAGTTTACTAATTAAAATTCAATTCTCCAATACGTATTTATCCTTACGTTGAATATATGTATTGTATAAAGACTAATTGAATTTGGAACCTTTCAATAAAATTTTCTATCTGAACAAGACTAGACTTTCAGAGCTCAATTTGACTGTTATTTAGAAAAAACATACCATCTTTCTCTTTTCCGCCTACTTCCCTTATATGATGTTGTTATTCACAATATAAATATAATTATGTCGTTTAACATATATTCACAGTTTTCACCAAATTATCCAAAAATTTCAACAATTCAACATTGTTCATTTTTCGTATTCATCACATTCGTTCACAATTTTATTCACAAACAACCCCATTTGTGTTGTCTATTTCTATATTCACAATGTTTTTTTTGTTTACTATATTTCCATAAAATATTGTCCAATTTATGCTTCTCTTAAAATTCAGATTTCGATAAAATTAATATTGCATTATATTGCTTGGACCTTGGCTTTATTCATAGAATATAAAATTATTTAAATAATCTTTAGGATTTTTGAGGTAATTTTTGATTTTTTGACGGATGTTATCTATGAAATGCTATAAACTTTTTGGCATTGTCTGTATAAACAAGAGCTTTCAAGAAGCGTTATAAGAAAAAGTCCAACGGCTTTGGATGTTGTAGACCAATTAACGTCTATTTCTGTGTAGTTTGTGGTGCACTCTTGTTGAAACCACATTATGTCTCTATTAAAATCTTCAAGTTCAGGTTAAAAAAGGACGTTTGTCATATGGTCATAGCAATCAGAATTGACAATATCTTTCCCTCCTTATTTATAGGGTTTTCATGAAAGTAATATCGTTGTTTCACAACAGAGGACTTAATTGATTTTTTTCATAACCAACTTCACATTTAAGCCTCATAATCGTATGTATTTATATCACTTTTGCCTCATAATCATATGTATAGAGAACCATCACTTTTGTAGAAAGTTTTAACAATTTTTACGCGTTATTTGGAGATAAAGCGTTTTATAATATAAAAATGGCAAATCCTAACCTAAATAAGTGCCACTTTCGATTACATATATTTTTGGCAGCTGTCAAAACAGAGGGATCTACTTTCCGAACCATAAAAAGTGTTGATCCTTTATAATCATATAGAAAATTCCACAATAATATTGGGTTGTCAAGAAAGTAATTTCGTTGTTTCTCAACAGAGGACTTAATTGTGTTTTTTCACAACCAACTTCATACTTAAGTCGCATAATCGTATGTGTTTTAACAGCTGACATTTTGTGAAAAAATTCCATTGATTCTGCACAATAGTTTTTGGTTGATACCCATTTAAATATGGAAAGTGAAAAACAGCATTTTCGTTATATTTTACTTTTTTACTATAGAAAAGATAAAAATGCAGTTCAAACAAGAAAAAAATTATCCGATGTGTATGTTGAAGATGTGTTAAGTGAGCGCCAGCGCCAAAAGTGGTTTGCAAAATTTCGATCCAGCAATTTTGATCTCGAAGATGTACCACGTTCTGGAAGGCCAGTTGAAGCTGATGAAGACACAATAAAGGCATTAATTGATGCAAACAGGCGAATAACAACTCGTGAGATCGCTGAAAGATTAAATTTATCGAATTCGACCGTTTATGATCATTTAAAACGGTTAGGGTTTATTTTAAAAACTCGACATATGGGTTCCTCATATTCTTACGGAAAAAAATTTGTGCATTCGCATTGACGTTTGTGATTTGCTTCTCAAACGCCAAGAGAATGATCCATTTTTGAAGCGGAATGGGTTGTCTACAACAATGTTAAGCGCAAAAGATTCTGGAGTAGAAAAGATGAACCGGCTCAAAGCAGTTCGATAGCCAATTTTCATTAAAAAAAGGTTATGCTATCTGTTTGGTAGGATTTAAAAGAAATCGTTAATTTTGAGCTTCTACCGAGCAACACAACGATCAATTCTGAAGTATACTGTCATCAGTTGGACAAATTGAATGGTTCACTTAAAGAAAAAATGCCAGAATTGGTCAATAGGAAAGATATCGTGTTCCAACACGATAATGCGAAACCACATACAAGTTTGACCACTCGGCAAAAGCTTTTAGAGCTTGGATGGGATATACTGTCACACCCACCATACTCTTCACACCTAGCACCTTCCGATTATCATTTGTTCCGGTCTCTACAAAAACTTTTAGACGGTAAAACGTTTAATTCAAATGAGAAGGTCAAAAATCACATGGATCAGTTTTTTGCAAGCTAAGAACAAAAATTTTATGAGAGTGGAATCATGCTACTGCCAGAATGATGGCAAAGGGGATTGGATCAGACGGGACAATATTCAATTGAATAAAATATTAATTCACTATATTAGAAAAAAAAACGCAATTACTTTCTTGACAAACCAATATTTTTAAAGAAATACGTGCCAATAATACCTTCAATCGCATATAAAGGGTTTTTGAATAATAACTTGACAACTTTTTTTTTAAATATCTCGCAAACCATTTGACTTCGGTCATATATCCACCACGGGCACGCTTGCAGCGGTCGATTCGTTAAAGCCAATTTTCGATGACTCGGCCACACAATTCGACGGGAATGGCCGCTATTTCTCGTTCGATGTTGGCTCTTAGGTCCCCTAACGTCGCTGGCTTGTTGGCATAGACCATCTATTTAACGTAGCCCCACAGAAAAAAGTCTAGAGGTGTTAAATCACAAGATCTCGGCGGCCAATCGACAGGATATAACACGTTCACCGAACTTGGACTTCAATAAGTCGATTGTTTCTCCCGCTGTGTGGGATGTGGCACCGTCTTGTTGAAACCACATATCACTGATGTCCAGCCCATGCAATTGATCGAAGAAATAACGCTGTAACATGTCTCTGTAGCGTTCACCATTGACTGTAACGTGACGGTCATTTTCATCAACGAAGAAAAATGGCCCAATGACGCCACCGGCATGAAAACCCCACCATACAGTCACTTTTTGTGGATGAAGTGGTGTTTCATGAAGCACATAAGGGTTTGCAGCACTCCAATAACGCATGTTTTGTTTGTTGACGAAGCCATTAAACCAAAAATGAGCTTCATCACTGATGAAAGTCGTCATTTTCGGCAAACTTCTCTAGAGCCGAATCTGAGAACGTGCGTTGCTTTATATGGTCAAGTGGTATAAGTTCTTTAGTTAACTTGATCTTAAGTTAACTCAAGAACTTAAGATCAAGTTAACTCAAGAACAAGAGTAAGAAATCGAATGTGTCAAGTTGCTATTGAAAAACCCGATACAATAGGTTCTATACAGTAACTTGCGGGTTTTCAGAGCCGTGTACATTGAAGTTTTGCCTGTTAACGTGTCTATCGAGCAAAAAAAAAAACAAAAAAAAAAGCATTTGTTCGAAAAATCAGCATCAATATAATCACCACCTTTGTAGGATTTTTTAAATAAATTTAATGAGTTGTTTGGTAGTTAAGTAATCTACAATATAATAGGCGAATTCGATTGGACTAATTTTGCTACTGCTACTGTTGTGTAGCTGTCATCATCTACAGTACCTATAACAAAACAGTAGGATTGTAGCAGTAGTTGCACTTCTCCCCTTAGGGTAAGGGGATTGTAGTTTCCGAATTGGCTATAGATGGCTTAGCGGGTTCGTTGGTTATGTTGAAGCGTCATATTTTTGTTTTTATTGTTTATGTGTGCGTAAACTCAGTTTTTATTTGCTATGTGTGAATAAACTCAGTATTGTTGGTGACTATTGTGAGTGTATTTTATTGCTGTCAGTGATATGTTCATTTTATTGAAAGTCTACTGCTAAGTACTGCACTGTAGCAAAATTAGTCCAATTGAATTCGCCTAATGTAAAATGGCATGTCTGAAAGTACACAAATACCACACCCATATACGTTTGACAGTTGTCGAATGACAGAACTGTACTTTCCGAACCACAAAGTGGATAATCCAGTAGACACATACACATATGTGTATGGAAGTATAAATTTGCATCAGCTGAAATTTACTTTTTTATTATTTATATAAAAAAAAATCGTATTAAACAACTTGTAATAAATTCCAAATTATAGCAAATGCTTTTACATTAATAGTGAAATTATCAATAAAAAAAATTATGATTTCGTTTTTTTTTTGTTGGCAAAACTTAATATTAAATCCAGATATTTTCTATTCACATGTTATATTAATTAAATAACAGCCGAAACGTTGATAAATTTTATCATTTAATTTTTATTAGGTTTGTGGTTTGAAATGAAATTATTTTGGGAAAAATATTTACAAATTGAGTCATTTTTTTTTGTTGGTATAAATCGATGTCTTGATACTCGTAACATAAAAACTTCAGTGTGAGATCATCAAATAAAATATTGTAAATTTAAATGTCAAGCAAAAAATTCCAACAATTTTCCTAAAAAAGAATTAAATAAAAAATTTAAAACTTTTTTAGTGGTATCTGGAAACAAAAAAAAACAGAAACCATTTGACAATTTTATCAAGTAAATAGAATTCGGAATGAAAAATTACGTTATGCTTTATCAAATCGAGGAAGGAAAGCATTTATCTTGAAAAGTTTTTCCTCCAATTTTGTTCTATCGTTCCAAATGATTATATTGTAGAATGAATTTAGAATAACAATGTTTTACGTTAAATAAATTTTTTTTCCTCTTATAAATTTCATTTTATTTTTATTTATTCATTACTACAGCCAAATCCGATGGAAAATCCTTTCTGCTTATATTTATAATACTTAATTTAGGCTTGGTTATGATTAAAGCAATTTTTATTAAGTTCGACTTAATATATAATATATTTTGATTAATTCAAATTTATGTATTTTTACAACACCACACACCTAGTATTATATTATATAATATTGGTTCATTTCTCACTTATATTATCGTAATCCGTTTTTGTCATCAACCAAGGACTACTAAGCCACTCAATTTTCCTGTATACAATTCCATTAATTTAGATCATTTGTCAACATTTATTAATTAACATCAGTTGGTAAAGTTGATTATTAATGAATGCTGATAGGTCTATTAATTTATCAAATAATTATGTATGCAATATAGAAAACAGTTTACGAAAATAATTATTCAATGACATGTATTGAAATTTTCTTATTAAGGATAAAAACTTTTACCTTAGTATCCATAATAAATGAAGCCGAAAATTTCACTTATATTCTGATAGGATTTTTATTGATTTTTCGTTAGAACAGTACAAAATATTAAAATATTTTTGGAACAGAATGGATTTAGGTCATTTTGCCCAAAATTACCACTTTTTCCCTGAACTGCACGTTGCCCGACACTTCTATTATTAAGTATACTATGTGGAATTAAGGTAAGCACAGGATCATGTAATTGTCTATGTGTACATAAGTCTTTCATAGCAGTATAGCTGTCGACACTTAAAATTAAGATTTCATTTTTTTTAACATTGTTTGAACATTGCTAAAAAGCATAGAAAACAAATGGCCGCCACAAGATTTCTTGTAGTATTTGATCATTTTAAGGCAATTTTGCATATATTTTTATAAATTTTTAAATACTCTAAATTTTAAGGATTCTCTGACTAAACACGATCTATAGCGTAGTGTTACAAGGAATAATTCAACGGTTTCAAATCACGCATTCTTAGAAGTCAATTGGCATCACCAAATCTGGTAATTACGAAATTTTCGTGCAATAAAGTCAAAATTTGTTGTATTATGTGGCTTGTTGTGCCGTTTTGTTAAAATTACAAATTAAAATGCTCAAGTTCAGGCCAAAAAAAAGTCGTTTCGCATACGGAACATTGCGCTTAGAATTGAGGATAATAGTCCCTCCTTATTCATTTTCAAGGTAATATAAGCGAATAACACCTTCATATCTACTATATAAGCACATGCGACAATCAGTTTTCACGGATGCAATGGCTTCTTCACAGTCACTTGAGGTTTTTCAGAGCCCCATACATGGCATTTGCGCTTACAGACGTTACCACCAAATCGGAAATGAGCCTCATTGCTGACGAAAATCTTGTTCGAAACCAACAAAAGATGTGGGACTAAGGCAGAATTAACCTTTTTGTGGAGGTTTTTAAAATTTTAACGCTTCGTTTGGTTGCTAACCATTTTATATATACGAGGTCTGTTCAAAAAGTATCGCGAATTTTGAATTTCCATTTTTTGTGGCGTTACGTATATTATCGATTTTCCATTTTTTGTGGCGTTATGTTGGTACTCATGGCTCTCACTTACACCGACAAGTTCGGCCATTTTTAATGTTCAGTTAATTTTTGCCAGATGCTTTGCTTGCACGTGTTTTGGCTTGGACTGAGCACCTCCCAGTTGAGTGTCTTCAAGTAGTTTCAGACCATTTTTGACGTGTGCGATGGTGCGTTGTCGTGGAGGAAAATCAGCTTGTCATGTCTTTGTTGATAATTCGTCCTTTTTTCACGCAGAGCACAGTGCAATTTGATCAGTTGTTGGTGGTAGCGGTGGGCATTGACAGTTTCCCAGGTTGCAACATCTCATAGTAGACGATACCCTGCTGATCCCACCAAACGCACAGCATCGTCCTCCGTCCGAAGCGAATTGGTCTTGGGGAAGATGTTGATTGTTGGTCGGGATCAACCCACGATTGCCTGCATTTAGGATTCTCGAAATATATCCACTTTTCATCGCATGTCACAATCCGATGCAGAAACAACTTTCTTTTTTGTCTGCCAAGCAAGATTTCGCATGTGTTTTGGCGTCGCTCCATCTGCCTATCGTTCAATTCATGCGGCACCCATTTTCCGATTTTTTCAATCTTCCCCATATCACGCAAACGCATGGAAATGGCTGGTTGAGTAACACCCAAATGCTTCGGGAGCATTTATTGCGATTAGGTATCGTCTTCGTCAATAAGAGCCTGCAATTGATGGTCCTCAACCTACCTAGGCCGATTTTCACGCTTCTTATCCCACAAGTCAAAATTGCCGTCTTTGAACCGACGAAACCAATCTCGGCATGTTCTTTCCGATAAAGCACAATCACCATAGACCTCCGTAAGCATTCGATGCGATTCGGCAACCGATTTCTTCAAATTGAAGCAGAAAAGCAGATCTCTTTTTCAGGCACAAAACTAGACATGATTACCAAAGCAAAAATGTATGTTGTCGTATGAAATTGCTGACAATGTGCACTGATTAATGTTGACAGATGTCAAACTCATAAAAAAAAGTATGGCATGCCAATGGTAGCTTAATACGCTCAGTCACGCCATCTATGACCAAACAGCAGATTTAAGCTTATACACCTGGTAACTCGTTATTACCATCTACTACAGCATCACTAAACAACAGAATATTACTATTGAATTTCCTGTAGAATAAAGTATGTGTGTGTTATTTTTTCATGTCTAGTAAAAGATTTAGGATGATTCGATTTATTAAAAAATAAGTTGATGTCCTTTTAAAAAATTTAAATTGATATACCATAAAAATAATAGTAATTTTCTCAAAAAATCTTTGAAAAATTTCCTTATCTTAGAAACATCACGTATTATGCGATATTCTTAAAAAACATTCTTGAATCTTTTTATGAAATTTGAAACTTTTCTAATTCTTAAAAGTCATAAAATCATATTTTGTGTTCACTCATCCAATAGGGAAATATGTACTCCTTACTATAACTAAGCATATACGGAGGCTAATCTTCTAATCGTAAACTTTTCGGTTCACTTAAATCGTATATAATTGCAATTAGTAATTACCAAATGGCTTAAACAGTGATTACGGAAATTAGCACTGATTAGAAATATGATTTCTGAAACTACAATGCGGTAGTTTGTATTGAATTTAATCCTGATTATACTCTAAAAGAGAGCCTACCATATTCATCAATGGCTATCGTATACAAGTCCATGCAGGATGGATTAAGTGCAACACGCCACTGTTGTATTTATTGTCCAAATTGCATACATACGCCTACACATATTCGTATGCATGTAATAAAAAATCATAGCACTTAATAAATAACAATATAAAAACTTGTATACACTAAAATATGTTGTACGTATTCAAATTTAGAAAATCAACTGAATCTGTCTATAGGTGTATTGATAATTTCTTATACGTGTATGATATTATAAATGAATTCCACGTAATAAGACAATTTAATATGCGTAAAAGGCAAAGCATAATTAAACATAAATTGTATAAGAAATCAAAGCCAAGAAGTCTACATACGGCTTAGACTTTGCAGAATTAATTATTCATATTCTTATGTGTGTGAGGTTTTTTTTGACAGAATATTTTGTATGCATACTCATATCTATGGATATTTGCATACTCATATCTATGGATAATTTACTATGCATTTTGTATATACTCGTATCGTAAGTGGTGGGCTGAGTCACCAGCACTCTCTGTTTTCGAAATTATTTTATTTTTGTTCTCATTTTTCTATTTTCTCTTTAATTTGTCTGCCCAAACATCCTCTCTCAGTGCCGTGCCATGCTATGTGCTGTCAATATTCATGGATGGCATGGAATTTTTTTTCTTTTTTCAATACATTTTTTTATTCTTCACAAAGAATAAAATGTTTACTTGATGAAAAAAAAGTTTGAAATAAAATCAATTTTGGATTCTGTACACTTTTTACAATATATGGTATATTTTCTTCTGTACCAGTGACTTTAATTGAATTTGATTCAATTTGTTGCAATCGTGATACGAAACTGTCGTCCATGATGTGTACAGAGCTTTATTACCGCATCAGTTTGTAATTTGCGTAGACTTGCTGGAATCCAGTCATTCTGTCCGCACAATAAATAGGCTTAGGCTTGATCAGCGTGCATTGGCGATTTTAAGGAACTTGAACTGTACTTGTAAGTGCACAAACGTACACATAGCTTACCATATCGGTGTGTCTGGTCTTGACGTAAACAATAATTTTATCGCAATGTCAATAGGCAGAAGTCTCAGATTTTGCACTGTCCAACTCCGTTGTGGGCAGAAAGATAATTTTCCAAATACAGAATAGTGTCCAGTGGCGATATGCAACTATAAGTGAACGAGTGAGCTGTTTACACACTCAAGCATAATATACCATATACCGATCTATATAAATTATACTTTACGTATAGTAGATTCTAGTCGTATATAGATTCTCGTATATACTCTATATGTACATATATCGAAATCACACTATACGAGTAATTACTTTGGCATGATATGAACATGTTGCTATGAAAAGACCATTATGAATGCAACTCGAGAATAAGTAGGCCAGAAGTGTGGCTGACTTGCAACTCGAAACGAATCCCTTCGAAATAAACTACATAATCAATGGTATCACAGTATTTCATCTGCATCGTTTAACTTCTAATCGTAACTTCCTCATGTTATATGCATACATACACATACTCTTACATATTGTAGATACAATAATTTCCTTCTCTTCTAAACCGTGAATGCATTTTCCGCTGATAAATTTTCATTGAAAACGATCTTGTGATTGAAAAAGAGGAAATAGAATTTATTTTTAGACACAATGTTTAGTTATTGTACACTTGTCTGATGATTTTTATTAAATGGTAGATACATTTCCATTAGTAATAGATATTAATTTATACTGCATAGATTAACAGCTATTATAATAGTAACAATAAAAAGGTTTCGAATAAAATTAAAACTAGCTGTACTGATGGGGTGGATCCAAACGCCAATAGTGCCATATTTTTAAGAAGAAGAAAAAAACAAGATACTAAAGGATTATCCAATTTTTGCTTCGTAAAATAAATTTAAAGAAAATACACTTAAAATTTAAGTTTCAATGAATATTTTGAATATTTGCCATTATGAATTTAGTATAACATCATTGGAATTGCCGGCAAAATGCTTACTTGCAGAACTCGATCCTTTTAAAGTAATTTTTAATGATATTTTCGTACATTTCGGGCAATAATTCGGTCATTTCTTAAAAGATGTGTTGTTTTTTAAAAAAACAAGAAGTCCAACGGTGTCAAATCCTTATGAGGATACTTTTTGTTTATACCACATATAGTCCAGAATAAAATCTTCAAATTGAGGCCAAAAAAAACTGAATTGTCATACAGTCCTAGGGATCAGAATTGACGATAATGGTCGATTCTTCTTCAATTTAAAAAAAAAATGACTCCTCCCCAAAAATGCACAACAAACTTACACTTTTTGGAGTTTTTAGTTTTCCATATACATAAATTTTGCTTGTTGACGTATCCACCGAGTGAGAATTGTAGCTTTTCGCTAGAAAATTCTCCAACAAATGGATCAAAGAATCTCTATCAAATTTTGTGTGAAAAACAAAATTAATTGCGCAGACGCATTCCGAATGTTGACTGTGGCATATGGTGAAGCTACCTTGAACCGAAGCAACGTTTATCGGTGGTACAAAATGTTCTCAGTGGACCGAGAAGATGTGAACGACGAAAAGCATGCCGGACAGTTTTGCTTACAGTTTTCTTCGATTGCAGGGGTGTGGTGGCTCATAAGTTCTTGCCACAGGATAGAACGGTCAATAAGGAATATTGCCTGCAAGTTATGCGCAAGTTGCGCAAAGCAATCCGCCAGAAACGCCCGGATTTGTGGAAGAGCAAAAATTGGCTTTTGCACTATGATAACGCCCCTGCACACGCATCGTTGTTTGTGCGAGAATTTTTGGCCAAAAACAACACACTAATAATGCCGCAGCCACCGTAATCCCCAAATCTGTCCCCCTGTGACTTTTTCTTGTTCCCGAACAGATTTTTTTTTCTTGTTTAATCCATTTTTTGGAATTGGTAAAAATCGAAGACGAGCCAAAACACGTGGAAGCAAAGCAGCTGTCAAAAATTAACTGAACATTCAAAATGGGCAAACTTGTCGGCATAAGTGAGAGACACGAGTATTATGCCGCTGCCACCGTATTCCCCAGATCTGGCCCCCTGTGATTTTTTTGTTCCCGAAACTTAAAAGCCCCATGAAAGGACGACGCTACGCTACGATTGAGGAGATAAAGACGGCGTCGAAGAAGTAGCTGAACAAGATCACAAAAAAAGATTTTTTGAAGTGCTTCGAGGATTGGAGAAAACGTTGGCATAAGTGTATAATATCTGGTGGGGATTACTTTGAAGGGGATGAAATAGATATTCATGAATAAATACTTTTTGAACAGACCTCTTATAATGTAAAATGGCAACCTTTAATCGAAAAAAATAACTAAGATTTGCAATTTCACATTGGATAACACATATTTTTGACAGCTCCCAAATGGCAGGACTGTACTTTCCGAATCACAAAATGGATAACCCTTTACTACACATATAAAAGTAAAATCATTTGTCAATTTTATGTTGAAAATTATTAATAACGATAATAGAATACTGAAGCTATTACTATTTGGGATAGAAGAAATGAAAAATTTCCAGATAGATAATTTTCATAAGCTTTTCTATTATAAGATTTTTAGTAATAAGGAGTTATATAAAGAAAGGATTACATTACCAGGTGTATAAGCTTAAATCCGCTGTTTTTTTCTTTAAAAAACATGTTTTTTCATAGAAAGCAAAAACAAATTTATACAAAGTACTTGCCCTCGCTAGCTACACATTTTTTCCACCTCCCGGGCAATTTGTGGATACCATGCCAAAAAAAATTCCTTCGCTTTCGAGGCAAACCACTCATCAAACCATTTTCGGACGTCTTCGTAAGAATCGAAGTGGCAGCGAGCGCGTGGCCCATCAACGAAAATAAGTGGAAGTCGGAAGGACCAGTTTAGTGGCACCTCCCAGTTAGTGTCTCCACGTAGTTTCGGACCATTTTTGACGTGTGCGATGGTGCGTTGTCGTGGAGGAAAATCAGTTTGTCACGTTTTTGTTGATAATCCGTCCTTTTTTCACACATAGCACGTTGCAATTTGATCAGTTGTTGGTGGTAGCGGTGGGCATTGACAGTTTCACCAGGTTTCAATATCTCATAGTAGACGATACCCTGCTGATCCCACGAAACTTACAGCTTCGTCGTCCGTCCGAGCCCGGTTGGCCGGGATCAACATCCGATTTCTTGCGTTTAAGATTTTCGAAGTATATCCACTTTTCATCGATTGTCGCAATCCGATGCAGGAACGACTTTCTTTTTTGTCTGACGAGAAAGATTTCGCATGTGTTTTGGCGTCGCTCCATCTGCCTATCGTTTAATTCATGCGGTACCCATTTTCCGATGCTTTCAATCTTCCCCATGGCACGCAGACGCATGGAAATGGCTGGTTGAGTAACACCCAAATGCTCCACGAGCATTTTTTGCGATTGGGTATCATGTTCGTCCAAAAAAGCCTGCAATTGATAGTTCTCAACCTTCCTAGGCCGATTTTCGCGCTTCTTATCCCACAAGTGAAAATTGCCGTCTTTGAACCGACGAAACCAATCTCGGCACGTTGTTTCCGATAAAGCACTATCGCCATAGGCGTCCAAGGGCATTCGATGCGATTCGGCAACCGATTTCTTCAAATTGAAGCAGAAAAGCAGAGCCTCCCGCATATGTTTTTTTTCAGGCACAAAACTAAACTTGATTACCAAAGGAAAAATATATGTTGCTATATGAAATTGCTGACAATGTGCACTGATTAATGTTGACAGATGTCAAACTCATAAAAAAAAGTATGGTGTGCCCATGGTAGCTTAATACGCTCACTCACGCCATCTATGGCCAAACAGCGGATTTATGCTTATACGCCTGGTATAACAATAGGCTAATTCAAATAAAATATTTTTTTTTTTAAGAATTATATGACTATTTCAAAATCTATCGTATAACATTTAAAATAAATTTGTAACTTCCATAAAAATGATGTCCAAAATAAATTTACAAGTACAAAAGCGAATATTCCAAGTGGGGAAAAACCAACGAATAAGTACGTATTTTTCTGTTCGTAGAAAAATATTCTAATTTATTTAATTATGTTTATTTCCATCACCAAACAAACAGTAAGGATAGAAGTTCGGGTCAAATAACGATTTTATTATTGATTACTTTCGTGAATAGTATAATTTGGAAAAATGAATAATATATTGTGTTTCGAATTGAATACTATTAGAATATTTAATTAACAAAGTTTGACAAGCTTTTTTTTATAAAAGTTTATACACATATGTGAGTATGCTAGTATTATATGGTTAAACTTACTATGATAAACAGAAAAAATTGTTTTCAATTATAATTGATGAAATAAAAAAAGCTTTGTCAAGATTTCGACTGAATTCATGAATCATTAACAATTTTTACTTACTACAAATAAGTTTTTAATATTTCGTATCGATTTTATACGGCAGATTTGTATCGATTTAAATGCATATACTTTTATTTATAATATTACAATTGTATATAAGTAGTTGAATACTGGATGGACTTAGATTCTATCACTAAATAACGTATCAATTTAGAGCAATGTTTCTGACTATGTCTAAACTATCTACTATCCTATTCATATAAGCATACATATAAGTATGAATGTCCTCAAATACCTGCTCCCATGGACGACTAGAAAAACAGGTAGGCAACTACCATCAACTAAGTATTATCATTTCGACACTTATCGTATCAATTATGGTAAATTAGTAGAAATATTTTGTGCGCTTTTTTTAGGTTTTTATGATCACTTTATGTTTAGTTCATTACACTGAGTCATTGATAAATAGTTTACGAGTATTTATGTTCCACTAAAGAAAAATCTTTCAATAAACCCTTTGGTTCCAAAAAGTAGATAAAAAGCAGCATCATTTTTTATCTAGTTTTTATATTAAATAATATAAATATTTATATTATCTAAAAATTTATTATTATTGTTAGTATATTATAGAAATAATAAATCCGACAGATGGAGTTAAAAGCAAATAACTCAGTTACCACTAGACGCTTTATTGAAATCGGTATAGTATATCAAAACTTATTCAAGTTTAAAAATGGGTTAGAAAGAAGAGAAAATTTGCTATATTTTACAATATAACTTCTATAAAGGCGACAATGCATCGCAAGCTTGTGAAAAAAATTATGGTGTTTTTGGTAAAAGTGTTGTATTAAAATCAGCAGGACGCAATTGGTTCGCTCGCTTTCGTTCTTTTTGGAAATTTCCAACATATCAGCAGTCATGACATAGCTTGTGAATAAAAAATTCATCGTCAAACGGTTTTAAGCCACTTTCGAAGGGCTGGGTTTAAAAAGAAACTCGATGTTTGAATGTTTTATGAATTGAGCGTGAAAAACAAGAAGCGCAATGAAATCTAGCCGTTTCTAAATCGAAACATAACTGGCGATGAAAAATGGGTCAAATACGATAATATTGTTCGTAAGAGAGCGAAATTGTTTGTGATCGTTAATCGCTTTCTTTCTGGAAGAGAATCGGTCATTATGAACTGTTACCGTTCGGTTAAACTGTTAACTTCAGCGATTACGCCAGGCGATTGAGAGAACACGTGCAGAATTGATAAACAGAAAGGGTGTCGTCGTCTGCCGCGATAGCACTAGACCACACACATATATAAAGATTCGCCAAAAATTAAGAGAATTGCCTGGGAAGTTTTGATGCATCCACTGTATAGCCCACATATTGCACTCTCAGATTACCACTTATTTTGATCTCTGCTGAACTCTCTTAATGAAAACAAACTGGCTTCAAGAGAGGCTTGTGAAAATCTGTTAATTCATTTTTTCAAGCAGAAACTCAAAAACACCACGAACTTTTTCGACTAACCAATAATTCGTAAAGAGTTATATATTTCGTGGTTCGGAAAATACAGCCGTGCCATTTGACAACTGTCAACATATATATTTCAACTATCAATTGTAGTTTTGATAGTTGAAATATATATGTTAATATAATATAATATAATATTAACTGTCAACATATTTGAATAGTTTAATCACGAAACAACTTTTTGAATTTGTACGCAGATTGACTGCCGGACTACAGACTTTTGAGTGCTGATTTTTCGAACTTTAACTGTATATTTGAGTTTAAATATAATGTGACCAAAAACTCATTTAATCTTTTCAGCAATTAAGCTTCAAATACTATCAAAAAAAAAGTTTACTTACAGGTGTTAATTTAATCTACAATATTTTTTGTGATAATTTTTGGTTCTGATCTATAATTTAAACAACTTTTTCGAAATAAGGCTTTTCACGGTTGATTATTTAACATTTCTCATTCGAATTTATTAACATTTTCTTTAAGACCTACAAACTACTATCAATCAATGAAAGTATCTGAATAAAAATCTTGATTGCACATTCAAAAATAATATTTACAAACAAACAAAAAAAACTTTTAAATAACAAGAAAAGTAACATAACATAATTTTATAGCTGGTTTCATATTATCTTGTTGAAACAATTACATTTGGTTATTATGAAGAAAAATATTATATCATCATGCAATGTGCTGATCTGGAATGAATAAACACGAATATAAATAAAATAAAAGGTAAATATTTTTTTTGGGTAAATTGCACAATATTCATGATAGTGAATAGCAGCTACCAAGCCACCTTCTGACCAAACCACTTTCAATTTACGAGTAGTGAATTGGGCATGTTTCCCCCCCGAGAAAACATAAAGTTGGTTAGTTAGTTAGTTGTTCAGCTCCATAATTTTTATACGAATACCCAGAAAAGGTTTGGGCGGGATTTTGTTAGCATATTTTCGAATGTACATACATACAGACATACAAAGTTAAATGCATATTTACTTTCTTATGCTAAGAGTACATACCTTAAAGTACCAGCACAATTATTTGATTAAAAAGAAAGTTTGATTATTCGAATAATGGAGAAAAAAACACAATTGGAAATTAATATCGTATTTTTTTTTTTTTTTTTTTTATCTTGAATAATTTGTTTTCTTTATTTGATTATTTAACTTTATGTTACATTTTGATATTTAACTTAAGTAATTACTTATTAAAATTTCAAAGAAAGGTACAATTCGTGGTCCTGAAAATGGGATTATAATGGAAAATTTCATTTTAAAAGATGAACACAAAAGAAGAGATTTTAACAATGTACAAGTATATATACACTGTAGGCAAAAAGGATGCCCCATGACCACCTTGATAATAAAATATTTTCTACAAATCCTTTGTAAAATAAATTTTAAGAATTCGAAAACTGACATTATTTCTTTGGATATGTTGTATAATATAAATATGAATGCGATACAGTATAAATATTTTGTCATTTTCTGAAATATTTTAAAAAAGAGAAGTGGTTATATGGTATATCCTTTTATGTCCCATTATTGCCCTAAACACCCCAAGTCCGATGACCAAGTTCCTGTCCCGATTTGTAACAGCTATCAAGAAATGTTAAATTTTTATGATACTTACTGAGGAGGTCGAAATATTTTATTTTCTTATTTAGCCGCCTAAGCATTATTTTGTTTAGTCCTTTTTTTCCTAGTATTTATCCAGAGTAGAAACTATCAAAGGAAAAGTCCGTGAGACTAGTGTTGAAATTTAGTCTGCTATTGTCACATTATTTATATCAACTATTACGCGTCCTTAAATAAAAAAATCCGAATGAATTGGGCTTAAATCGTTCTTACTTTGGACAGTTACTACTCTGGACAGTTACTGCGTTTTGGGTCTTAAAAACGAATTCATTTGCGTTGTAGCGTTAAAGAAAAAATTCTGCGGAAAGCTGTGGGTTGCTTCTCTACGGATGAAGCTGAAGACTTGGTGAAAATTAAAGCATTTTTTAAAAAAAGAGGAGAAGTATCTGTTTCCCAACAGAGGACTTAATTGTATTTTTCACAACCAACTTCACACTTAAGCCGCATAATCATATGTATTTTGACAGCTGACATTTTGTAAAAAAATTTGATTGATTCTGCATAGTAGTTTTTGGTTGATACTCTTTTAAATAAGGAAAGTGAAAAACAGCATTTTCGGCATATTTTACTTTTTTACTATAGAAAGGATAAAAATGTTGTTCAAGCAAGAAAAAAATTATCCGCTGTGTATGGAGAAGATGTGTTAAGTGAGGTTTTATCTCAAAGCTCGACATATGGGTTCCTCATCTTCTTACGGAAAAAAATTGTGCCTTTGCATTGACGTTTGTGATTTGCTTCTCAAACGCTAAGAAGATGATCCATTTTTGAAGCGTATCATCACCCGAGAAATGGGTTGTCTACAATAATGTCAAGCGCAAAAGATCCTGGAATAGAAAAAATGAACCGGATCAAAGAACTTCGAAAGCCAATATTCACCAAAAAAGGTTATGCTATCTGTTTGGTGGGATGTCAAAAGAATCGTTCATTTTGAGCTTCTATCGAGCAACACAACGATCAATTCTGAAGTGTACTGTCATCAGTTGGACAAATTGAATGATTCACTTAAAGAAAAAATGCCAGAATAGGTCAATAGGAAAGGTATCGTGTTCCAACAGGATAATGCGAAACAACATACAAGTTGGACCACTCGGCAAAAGCTTTTAGAGCTTGGATGAGATATACTGCCTTACCCACCATACTCTCCAGACCTAGAACCTTCCGATTATCATTTGTTCCGGTTTCTACAAAATATTAATTCACTATAAGAAAATTGTCTTTCATTTTTATTAAAAAAAAAAGAAATTACTTCCCAGACAACCCAATATTTTAGAGTCCAATGCTCTTCCATCAGGATTTTCCGAGAGGTGGGTTATAGTGGTTAAAATCTAACATATTCTAGGGTTTAGTACCTCCACAGTATTTTTACAATCTTTGATCACACCCAACGGTTAAAAAAAATAGATCTTCGGTTAATTGGCAAAAAGTTCGTTATATGATAAAATAAAGATACTAAACATATGGTATCTCGAAAGAAGGCATTTCGGAATGCTCGCTACGAGACTTTTTTTTAGGACTCCATCCTTTTAAGGTAATTTTTAATGACTTTTTTAAACATTTCGAACTATAATTTGGCTATTATTTGATGGATGTTAGTTTTTATATGCTCTGAAGTTTGAGGATAAACTGCGTAAAAATGATCTTTCGCTTAGTCACACAAGAAAAAGTCCAACGGCATCAAATTGCCATTACTAAACCTCAAAATTATGCGTCCTGGGAACTTTTCCCGCAATAACATTACTATATCTCAAAATTATGCGTCCTGAACTTGAAGATTATAATTTAATCTTATAATTACCTACCAAAATAGGCGGCAAAAAATGTAAAAAGCGTTAAAAATTCACACCAGATTTTTTGCGCATACAATGGCTTCTGCATAGTCACTTGTAGGTTTTCAGAGTTATTTTGCTATACCATGTACGGCATTTTAGCTACATCAGCCTCACCACTGATGAAAAATTCTCCTCTTTAAGCTCGAAGCGTGACTACGGCAGAATCTTCAATTTTGTAGAAAGTAATTAAACAATCCATAATTGAAAATAGTAATCCTTTAATTAAATAAATAACACTTTAAATAATTAATATCTTTGACAGCTGTCAAATAACGAAGCTCTACTATCCGAACTATAAAATGTAGAGAAACACTTTAAAAGCATTTATCTAACGTAAATGTAGCTTTTTCGATGTAACTAATTTTTTTCACATTTAAGATGAAAATTAATATATTTAAAAAATACTTGTTCATTTTTAATTTTTAATTTAAAGTTTTATTTTATTTCCACCAATGAGGTCACATACTTTTGGCCGGCAGTGTACATATACATGTGCATACTTATAAATGTGTACATTGGAATACTGTCAGAATACCATCCAGAACCGAGATTTGATATCAAATAAAATACATAAATGTTCGGAAAATATCACCTGCTAACCAAAAAGATTTATTTATTAATAATTCATAAGTTTATTACAAGCAAGCATTATTTGAGAAAATTCTATCTACAAAATTTACTACGTTTTCTTTGGGAAATTATGAGTTTCCTCATACGAAAGTTAACAATATACACGTATGCTCGATTTGTTGTTATTAAATTTCTTCTCTTTTCTTGAATTGTTCGTAATTTGATACTTTTTAATATATTGTACAATATTTTCGTATTACATCTGAAAATATATATAAATGTCTCAAGTACATTAGGGCTTATTGTTAACATATGTATTTTTTTATTCAAATAATAATAAGATCATACCCTTAAGTGGGATAGCATTTCATATTTTGTTACTGAGCGTTGGGAAAAATTACATAAGGTATTTTTAAAAAGATTTATTTCACTCATCCTCCTTATTAATCAAAATTATTATAAATTTTCTTTGTATACACAGTGTGTTTGAAAAATAACCGAATTGATATTTAAATCATACAACATGCAGCGCCATCTATTGGCTTCTTTTATTGAAATGGCTGTAACTTTCACATCTGTCATCCGATTTACATGAACTTAGGTGCGTTTGAAAGAGGATGAATGTATCTTTTTAATGCTGCAAAAGAAGGCGCTGCATGTTGTATGATTTAAATATAAAGTTCGGTTATTTTTGGGATATACCGTGTACATTAAATAAATTCTTCGAAGGATCCTGCTCTCGGATGCTGACAACCCAATTTCCGCAGAATGCATGAGTGTCTTGTAGTTTCGATGTTATTATTAGAATTTTCGAGCGAAACAATTTAGACGAACTAAAATACCAGGTGTATAAGCTTAAATCAGCTGTTTGGTCATAGATGGCGTGAGTGAGCGTATTAAGCTACCATGGGCACACCATACTTTTTTTTATGAGTTTGACATCTGTCAACATTAATCAGTGCACATTGTCAGCAATTTCGTACAACAACATACATTTTCGTTTGGTATGAACCTCTGCTTTTCTGCTTCAATTGAAGAAATCGGCTACCGAATCGCATGGTAATGCTTATGGACAAGAAGATTGGTTTCGTCGGTTCAAAAACGGCAATTTTGATTTGTGGGACAAGAAGCGTGAAAATGTTAGGAAGGTTGAGAACCATCAATTGTAGGCTCTTTTCAACGAAGACGATACCCATTCGCAAAAAATGATCGCGGAGCAATTGGGTGTTACTCAAACAAAATGCGAAATCATGCTCGATTCTTACGAAGACGTTCGAAAATGGCTGATGAGTGGTTTGCCTCGAAAGCGAAGGAATTTTTTTTTGGCGTGGTATCCACAAATTGCCCGAGAGATGGAAAAAATGTGTAGCTAGCGAGGGCAAGTACTTTGAATAAATTTGTTTTTGCTTTCTATGAAAAAAACATGTGTTTTTTTGACTAAAAAACAGCGGATTTAAGGTAGAATCTCTTGTCTGTCAGGAAACTTCCAAATTTTATCCCCCAAAAATTTGTATGTTTTCCATGCAATATCAGATCCTTTTTCCACGTGGTCTAAAATTAATTTTTTTTATTTCTTTCCTCATCCTTGCAGAACTTAACACTTCGGATTCTCACTAACGAATTATGTAGTTTCATAGCCTATACATATTAATAATCCCCGAATATTTTTTATTATTATTTTATAACGATACTAAACTTTGATTGTTTTGTGGCCAATATTGCTATCAATTTTTTTTTATACATAATTCCAATAGTAAATCACAACACTTATGTTATTTTGTGATCAATTGCCACAACATAACTTGGTGTTAGGATTATCCAAGACAGTATTTAGGTCATAGTCATAAAGTGTCAAGACCATTTCTACTAATCCCTGTTTACCTTTTCCCATGTTAATTCTAATATACAATGTTCAAACGATCTTCTTTCGAATGTACATATTATGAAGCTTTGAAAAGAATTTTTGGAAATAAACCTGGAAGCATAAAAATTGTCCCCTCGGGAGATTCGACATAAAACAATTTGGATGAAAACAATTGGCAACAGACACTGAGAGAGTATTGCCAGGTATTTTTTTTTTTAACATGAAAATTTATTTCTTAAAATTTTTGAACATGTTTTTATTTTTAAAGGAAAATTTTCTTTAATTGATTATTATTCACTTTTTGGGAAATAAAAAATTTGATATTAGAAATTAAAGTACCGACAGTTTCGATGTTTTGTTTTGTCTCTAAATTGATAAATTATCTGTTAGAAATCGACATTAGATTTTCTTAGCTTTTAAGTACAAGTACGTATTTATGAATTTGCAATAATATAGCGGGTATATTTTCTCTTAAAACAAGTTATACCCGTCTTATGGATAAGAAAAAGCGCACGTGTTCAGTTTTATTTTTCAATTTCGGAAACATTTTTTATTTATTTTCTTTTTCATATCATGTGTAGATATAAAAGCTAATTAAGAAGTTTAACTAAAAATGAAATCTATCTTTATTATGTTTTAATACAGATTCAAACTATTGTAGTTAGTTAATAAACAACCTTGGCATTCTTGGTCACAAAACTTCGTTGTCAATATATGCACACCACCTTGCACTATCATATTTCAAACGCAGTACTTCGGATTTCTCTTCCTACTGCAAATTAAAAAGAAAATTTATATTTGCATTCATTGAAAATTATATTCTTATACTAATAAAATGCAGAAACATGGTAAAAAGAAATTATTTTAAAACTGGGCTTGGTCTCAGTCATAATAATGTTGAGTAAAATAGTACATACATTTGCATAAGCATTTCTTTGTATTTAAAAGTTTTTAAGATAGTTTTTTTTTTAAATAATAAAATAATAAAGAGTTATTATTGATAAAAAAAAAAAAGCTCGTTCGTATCAATGTTCAAAGATTGATTTTATATTAAAAGATACCATTTAAAAATTGATCTAATGGGGGGTTATTCGATTCGGAAAGTAGAGTTATATAAAATGCATTGAGAATTAAGATTTTCATCATTTAAATAACTTTTAGTAGGGCTCGAACTTTTTAAGGTAATTTTACATAACTTTTCCATACATATCAGGCTATACTTCGACCATTTATTAACAATGTTGTTGATTTCTAAATGCTCCATAGTTTGAGGATTGTCTGCGTAAATATATTCTTTCACGTAGCATTACAAGAAAAAGTTCAATAGCATCAAATAGTGAGATACTCAAGGGCAATTTGTATCACCAAATCTTGCGCAATAAAGCAAAAAATTTGTCATGTTGTGTGGCTTGTGGTGCCGTTTTCTGAAAGTTACATATGGTCAAGATACAAATCTTCAAGTTCACGATGAAATAGAATTGACAGGTCAATAATATCATTTTCAAATAACACCATCAGACCAAAATGAACACCAGACAATCACTTTTCATGGATGCACAGTCACTTGTGGGTTTTCGGAGCCCCATATGCCGAAATTTTACTTATTGACGTATCCAGCATGTGAGAAATGAGCCTCATCGCTGAAGAATATTTCTCCAAAACGTGGCTATGTTTATACAATATTGGCTAGACCGTCTATAATGAAAATTGACAACCCTTAAACTGAACTTTGGATAATATAGAATTTTCCAATAAGAGTGATATGATTTCTAAGTGACGTTTCGGCCTTTTGTAATATGTCATGATCTGTCTTTTCTTTGTATTGTATTAAGTAATGTTTACAATTTCATCATGGAGAGATATTTGCAAGAACAACGTTTACAAATTATTCAATTTTATTATCAAAATAATCCTTCTCCAATTGCAACTTTTCGTGCGCTTTTGCCATTTTATGGTCGTAATAATCGTCCAACTGTGCTCGCTATTCGTGGAATTGTTAAAAATTTCGAGCGTACATTTTCTTTACGTAATGTTCAAGTGGCAATAAGACAAAGAACCACTCGAAGTAATAAAAATATTGCAACTTTTCGTGCGCTTACTTTCATCTGAGTGGTGCGGTAAATGAACAAAACTGTCGATTCTGGTGAGAAGAAAATCCACAAATTATTCATGAACATTCACCTAAATTGACAGTTTGTTGTGGTTTTTGGTCTGGTGGAATCATCGGTCCGTACTTCTTTCGAAATGAAGCTGGTAATACCGTTACTGTCAATTGAGAGCGGTATAGATCGATGATAACCAACTTTTTATGGCCGAAATTGGAAGAAGTTGATCTTGACAATATCTGGTTCCAACAAAACGGGGCAACGTGCCACACAACCGAATTATTGCGAGAAAAGTTTGGATATTCGATTATTTCAAGAAATTGTGACATTGAATGGCCTTTAAGAAGTTGTGATTTAACACCATTAGACTATTTCTTGTGGGGTTATTTGAAGTCATTGGTCTTTAGCAATAAATCAGACTCTCTTCAAGCTTTAGAAGTCAATATTGAACGTGCTATTCAAGACATACGACTTGATTTAGTGGAAAAAGTGCTCGAAAATTGGGTTCATCGAATTCGTTCCTTCAAAAGAAGTCGTGGACGCCATTTGAATGACGTTTTATTCAGAACTTAATTGTATCGATTGTACTTCATATTAAATAAAAAACATTTGAATTTCCTTAACAATTAGTGTGGTTTTTTTTGAAAAGAAATCATACCACTCTTTTTGGAAAACCCTATATATATTTTTGACAGCTGTCAAATGACAGCACTGCACTTTTCAACTTAGATTATAGAAGAACTGAGTAGGACTCTACACAAATTTTTGGCCAAATTTTGTTTGCAATACATTCGTAGAATGCACACACATGGAAAATAACAGAAACGGCGTAATTCGCCGATCGTTCAAAATCAGATCGTGGATTTTGTGAATAATTTCAGGAGTAGACACCTCAACTGGGCATCCTGAACGATGTTCATCTTTTGTGGATGAACGGCCACGTTTAAATTCATTCACCCAATTGTAAACCGTCGCAAACACAGGTGCAGATGTGCCATGAACTGCATCCAACTCGGCTTTGATTTCTTTCGGGCTTAAGCCTTTCAAATGGAGATGTTTGATGACAGTCCTAAACTCGCTTTTTTCCATTGTTATGCACAAATAAATGTCGTTAACTTTAATTGACGATAGAAATTGACCTACGCTATGGATCGAGCTGAAATTTTGACAGATTTCCTGTCGATAATGCTACTTACAAAAAAAAATATTTAACGCCACTACGAGCGCAATTTCTCAGATTTTCTAAGGACATATTTAACGACCCTCGTAAATAACTTAAAAAACATAAAAACTACAAATTTCACTTACACTTTCCGATAAGTGCCAAAATAACAACTTGAAAAACAACAAAAGTATGCAAGCATTTCGGTATGCTACCACCACTTTCATGGAGAATGGCGTTTTTTAAAACTCTCCGAAAGCCTACAAAATCGAGACTCTCGATATTTAATTGATATTTACGAAATAAATAATAAACCTTAAATACAATAATTCCATTTAATATCGAAAGATTGTACAAAAAATAAAGATTGCCTGTCACGTCGTTATGTTTAAATAGTATTTTTGTTTCCAATAAGTGAATTAAAATTAATATAAATTACCATATACTTTTTCAATTCAATATATTTCTATTACGAAAACTAGATGTCAGTGGGTGTTATGTCTATATAAAAAAATCTACACAAAAGTATGCAAGCAGTATCATATTTTGCCGCCCTTGCATTAATTCAGATATGAAATTGAGTACACATATCGAAAATCTTTCTAAGGACCTTAGATTAAGTAATACTTGGATAGACCCGTACTTCTTTCTGCTGAATCCAACTAACGAATGACAAGATTCATGGTCATGGCGCTGTATTATGACTCTTAGACCTTATATATTTTATTTCAGATATAAAGTAAAAAAAGGATATCCTGCGATTCGTATTAAATCCGTACATTAAATAGGAATAAGAAAAGGAATATTTAAGATTATTAGTTTCCTTTAAATAAAATATTTTATACTCAAGAGTCTAGACAATATAATAATCTGAAACTTCGTTTAAAAACAATTCCATGTGCAAGGCAGTCCTTCAAAAAAAAAAAAATTATTTGTTCTTTTAGTTTATATTATATGCCTCTGGCTAGATAAATATTTTATTATGAAAGTTACGAAAACTAGATGTCAGTGGGTGTCATGTCTACATAAAAAAATCTACACAAAAATATGCAAGTGTTACGATTTCTCACCGCTTCTGCAATAATTATGCCAGAAAGTTACCTATACATATACGAAAATCTGATGTAGGGGCCTATCCAAATATTCTTTAATCTAAGCTTTTCAAACCACAAAATGGATAACCCTTTATTAATCTTTGGTAATCTAAGTAACAAAAGAATACAAAGACACAAATCATACTTGAAATCAACCAACAAGGCATGCAGACTTCAGAACTAATTAAATTTCTTATCACATAATAGAACTATTGAAGACAATTGCTAAGAATTGAATACATGAAAATGAACGGACACATCGTTAATAATGGGAAGATTATTCACCTTTCGATAGAAAATATAGTTAAGTAGTATGCACTTGTGGTGCAATGAAATATCTTGTCTGTAAAGATAGCTTTTGTCATGTCTTTGACTATTCAAGAATAACTTTATGTGCATTGTATGCAATCTAAGTAGGAAAGTACTATACAGAAAAACGTACAGATCTGTAGATTTTTTTAAATATTTTACTATCTTTAAAGGGGGTACATATGGCAGGACTAGTAGAACTAATGTTTACACACACACACATTTGTATCCATTTTGATAGTATTTAAGTGCGAGATGAAATTCTTTTTCCACACAATTGTATTGTCAAGAACACCTTACAAGGGCACAAACCAGAAAACTTGAATAAAACTTATATTTTTCCGCTTCTTATAAGAATCTTTTTCTTCTTTTTTTCACTTAAGTGTTCTAAACTTTCTAACAGTTTGCTAATAGTTTTACTCAATCTCTCACCCTCCAACACCAAAAACAATAGAAAAAGTTATATTTTAGCTGTTTCAACGGATAAAAAAGTTCTATTAAATGTTTGAAAAGAATCTTGTACGTGTTTAACAACAAACTGGTATATCCAATCTTTTATATTATATAATTTTAAAGGGAAAAAACTGTGTATAAATTGTATTTGCTTATTTTAAATTATAGATTTTTGCGAATATTTTTTAAAAATTATTTCAAAGCATAATCTTTGTTGTATTAAAAGTGCTAAATAATAGAATTTTTATTCTACTCCATAATCTGTGTTTCTGCAATCTGCTGTAATATGAAATATATTATCTGAAATGTGAAAAGATCAACTAAAAAAAATATATACTTTTTCTTATTTAGGATAAAATCCGTATAGTGTTGATTGTTCAGAATTTTAATTTAACAATCAATATTATCGAACGGCCTAGCATACAATTCCGGAATATTATGACTGTTGGTATGTCTATCGTTATAGTGAAGCAGAAAACATCAAAAAATCAATACCAAACTTCCTTGATTCATTATCCAAGAGGATACAAGAGAGTATATTCTGTTTCGTATGCTTTTTTTATACAATAATTCAATTGAAGTCGATTTTTTTTTAGTAACAGAAAACTAAACTTTTAAAAATAGGCAAAAACTTTTTTAATCATAAATTTTTACTTGTTCAAAATTTTTCCTCTCTATAAATGTAAGAAAGGTCTTCAAAAAAAAGTTTTAGTTTTAACATACGAGTATATATAGCTTGTCCCACAACCTATTGACGTAAGAATTAATTTTAATAGCAAGCGCAGGTTTATAATTAAAAAATGAAATTTTATTATTAGTCCATAAAGTATACAGTATAGGGTTTTTTTTTCTATGCCCATTTTTTATAAATGTTGCTGAATTTCGTTGGTACAAGCACTCAATTTTCTCCTTTAAGGCGTGGGTGGTCGTGGGCTTGTTATGGGTGATTGTGGGCGCTTGTTGGCATAAAACGTCCAACTGCGTTAAATCTTAAGATCTGTGCAGCTTATTTTGATCACCAAAACGGGAAATTACACGACCAGGAAAAGACTAAAGCAGTGAATATAATTGTTTCTTGGGCTGTATGGCATGTGGCACCGTCTTGTTGAAACCACATGTCGTTCACATCTATATCTTAGAATTCTAATCAGCAAAAAAGGGATATTACTCGACCAGGAAATGACTCATGCAGTAATTGAATTATTTCTTGGGCTGTATGCCATGTGGCACCGTCTTGTTGAAACCACATGTCGTTCACATCCATATCTTGGAATTCTGATCACCAAAAACGGCAAATTATTCGACCAGTAAATGACTCATGCAGTTATTGAATTGTTTCTTGGGCTTTATGGCATGTGGCACCGTCTTGTTGAAACCACATGTCGTCCACGCCATATTTTGCAATTTAGGTATAAAAAACTGGATTACCATAAGGTGATATATATAAAAGGTATTACAAGAGGGGTAGTGAGATTAATTTTTTTTTTTATAAATCAATATTTTTCCCTTTAAAATAGTCCGCTTGGGCATCTATACATAGGTGGAGGTATTCTTTCCACTCTTCGAAGTAGTCGTGGAAGGCTTCAACTTTTTTTTCGATGTTATCGACAGTACCAATAAGACGTCCTTTTATGTATTTTTTTTTTTTTTGGGGCATAGAAAAAAGTCACACGGACTTTTAATAATTATTTATTTGACAGGTTTTCATTTTTCTACATTTTTGTACAATTTTTTTTTTTTTAACACATACATGCGTTTTTTTTTTTAAATGTTTAGTCATGAGAACACAGTCGCTCCTATGGAGCACATAGCGGCACCAGAAAACTCCGTTAACTCTCCTCCGTCTGCCTCTGCCCTGGGTTCCTGCCTGAGGTACGGTCTTGAGGTACGGTCCGGATGCTTCCGTGAACTCTCTTTCATCTGCTTCTGCCTTTGGGTTTTTGCCTGCGGTACGGTCTTGGGTTTTTGCCTGAGGTACGGTTTTTGCCCTGAGTACGATGAAAGCCAAATGAGTTCTTGCCTGAGGTACGGTCCGATTGATTCTTCTTGTGCTGTTTCTTGATAAGGTGGTTTTTATAGCTTGCGGCTTATCAGACCAGCGAAGCAACCTCCAGTGACGTTGGGGGACCATACGGACTACATATTATAAGGCTTGTAGTCAGGCCTTTCACCCCGGCACCAATGCCGAGATGGCGGCAGCGGGAATCGAACCCGCCACCTACCGAGTGTGAGTCGGTCACCTGATGGCGGCAGCGGGAATCGAACCCGCCACCTACCGAGTGTGAGTCCGGTCACCACACGGACTTTGACCAGGTGAAAAATTAATTTTTCCAAAAAAACTACACGTTTATGGAGATGACCGTGAAACAGGTGCCGTTGTCATGGTGGTACATCCAGGTGTCTGTAATTCCCAAAAGAATCCTTTTTTTGAGGCTTTCAAGTATTCACTTAGTCAGCTTCACTGTTTTTCGACGGTCACAAGAGTTCTTAAACGTTTCACATTTTCATCAGTTTTCGACATTGGAGGTCTCACTGAGCAATATTCGTTTTCCAGTAGTTCTCGGCCTTCCAAATGTGGTTTATTCCACCGAAAAATTTGTGCTGTTGATAATGAATATTTTCCATATGCTCTTTATAAATTTTCGTAAGTAAAACCCGACAATTCACCAAGAATAACAAAAAATCTGATGGATCGTCATTTTTCGTAACGCACTACAAAAACATAGTCTCACTTAATACGCTCTATATGGTCGCATAGTTGTCGGACGGAATCACCAGAATTCCCATTTCTGACAAAAACTCGCTTATGTTTTTCAGAGCTTTCCATGGATTCACTTATTCCGCTTTATGGGGTCGTATAATTACAAGACGAGGATAAAAATCTTGCTGTACGCTTAGAAGGAACTAAAATACAATATATGTGGAGGAAAAATCCTCAGTGTAACCAGATCGCTCTCAGTAATGTCAATTACTTTTTTACCATTCGTCTTATGTTTTGAGCAAAAAAATCGTATATAATTCCAGTGCGGGGCAATCTAAACCATGTAGAAGTAGATACAGTCCATTTTCAAAATTTTTGTAGAACAAATAAAACTGATGTCATTGGATTACAAATAATTTTTTTTCGTTTTATAATATTACCTACAAAGTGACTTAAAATTTTCTAGAAGGTGGGTTAAAAATTTTCAAGCTAGGTTTTCAAATGCCAATACTTCAAATTTCATCCTTTTACTATTTTAATTATTAGAATAAAATATGTTATATTTTACAAACTTCATATTAAATGAAGTTTTCTTATATAGGGTTTTCCAAAAAGAGTGATATGATTTCTTTTCAAGAAAAAAAACACACTAATTGTTAAGGAAATTCAATGTCAAGTACAATCGATACAATTAAGTTCTGAATAAAACGTCATTCAAATGGCCTCCACGACTTCTTTTGCAGGAACGAATTCGATGAACCCAATTTTCGAGCACTTTTTCTACTAAATCAAGTCGTATGTCATGAATAGCACGTTCAATATTGACTTCTAAAGCTTGAAGAGAGTCTGATTTATTGCTAAAGACCAATGACTTCAAATAACCCCACAAGAAATAGTCTAATGGTGTTAAATCACAACTTCTTAAAGGCCATTCAATGTCATAATTTCTTGAAATAATCGAATCTCCAAACTTTTCTCGCATTAATTCGGTTGTTGCACGTGCTGTGTGGCACGTAGCCCCGTCTTGTTGGAACCAGATATTGTCAAGATCAACTTCTTCCAATTTCGGCCATAAAAAGTTGGTTATCATGGATCTATACCGCTCTCCATTGACAGTAACGGTGTTACCAGCTTCATTTCGAAAGAAGTACGGACCGACGATTCCACCAGACCTAAAACCACACCAAACTGTCAATTTAGGTGAATGTAATGGGTGTTCGTGAATAATTTGTGGATTTTCTTCGCACCAGAATCGACAGTTTTGTTTATTTACCGCACCACTCAAATGAAAGTGAGCCTCATCGGAGAAGATGATTTTCTTAAAAAAATCGTTATCGTTTTTAAGTTGTTCCAAGACAAAATCAGCAAATTCACGACGTTTACGTTGGTCCAATGGCTTCAGTTCTTGAGTGACAACAATTTTATACGGATGCATGATCCTTTTTTCAAAAAAGGATGCCAAATCCTTTTTCAAAATCCGCCAGGTTATGGTTTGAGACAGTCCCAATTCTTGAGAACGTCTTGGAATCGACAAATTGCGGTCTTCACTTCAGCAACACTTGCCTGAACGGCAGCAATATTTGCATTACATCGAGTGGTTCTTTGTCTTATTGCCACTTGAACATTACGTAAAGAAAATGTACGCTCGAAATTCCACGAATAGCGAGCACAGTTGGACGATTATTACGACCATAAAATGGCAAAAGCGCACGAAAAGTTGCAATTGGAGAACGATTATTTTGATAATAAAATTGAATAATTTGTAAACGTTGTTCTTGCATATATCTCTCTATGATGAAATTGTAAACATTACTGAATACAATGAAAAAAAAAAGACAGATCATGACATATTACAAATGGCCGAAACGTCATTTAGAAATCATATCACTCTTATTGGAAAACCCTATAGTTTAGTAGATGATAGTTTAGATAATGGTAGAGCCTGTAACACCCTCTATATTCTAGAAAAATTCATAATTTATTTATAAGTGAAATAAGATACATTAATTTACGCATTAAAATTACCCCAAGCAGGGGATCTTAATAATTCTATACACCCTCTTAAAAATGAACGAACATTTCTTACAATAAAATAAATTTCAAGTAAATTCGAAAATAAAAATATCAATAAATAACTAAATATAACTATGGACACAAAAATAGAGATCTCGGGGATAAACAATTTAAAAAAAAAGAAAATATATTAAAAGGAAATAATCTATAAAAATTGTTGTTATTTTTTCCCCAATTAGTGCAACTATCTATTATCTGTGTACAAATATAGATAGTGTAATAATAATGAGGTCACAGAAAACCAACAATTTAATCCTATTAATGAATAGCCCTGGGGTGCGTAATTATAACTTGTAGCCACAATGCTTTAAGGATAATGACATTTTACACAATTAATATTGATGCACTACTGTTAACAGTATCAATAAGTTAATTATTATAAGAAATCATATATCAATAAAAACAAAATAATTAAAATTACTAAAATCTTATTAAATTGTTTATTATATTTTCGAATTATTTAAAATTTGGGTTAATTCAATTTTATTGTGAATAAATTAGAAATTTCCTAATGATTTACGTAAACTAAAAGCTAAACCGTTCACTATATAAATAAATTATTAATTATTGTTAATTGGATTTGTGAATGATGATATTACTTATTTGCATATATGATTTTTGGCACCAAAATGAACATTTTAGATCGTATTCATGAATGTAAATGCATTTAATTGCAGCACATATGCTGTGTCTTCATTATGAGTAGTTTTTCTCTACAATTAAATCGAATGATAGACAAAATATAGAAATAATGTTTGAACATATTTCGGAAAAGTTTTTGATTAGATTTTATATAAAAAAGTATTTTTTTTATCCAATAGAAATTTTTTGAAATCCAGAAAAAAATACAAAATCTTTGATTTAATATTAAGTATAATATTAATGAAATTTTTTCTTTTTATATAATTTTTTTTAATAAATTGCGAATATTTCAGTCTAGTTCCATAAGAAAAATTCCATCTGCGTCATATCCGACAATTTTGGTGTACATTTTATATCACCAAATCTTACAATTACATCTGCTGGGAACTTATCGTTTAATAAAACCAAAAATTGTCGTGTTATACGGCTTGAGGCACCGATACATATCCTTCAGTATAAAATCTTCAAGTTCGGGCTAAAAATGACCATAGCGCTCAGAATATATCATACGACCATAGCGCTCAGAATTGGCGGTAACGGTTTCTCATTCTTCATTTTCAAGAAAATTCGTCCTATGATATGCTCAGACCAAAATCCTCACCAGATAGTGGCTTTTTCACAGTCACTTTTGGGTTTCCAGATCCCTATCTATATACGACAATTTTGCTTATTGACGTATTCACCAAGCGAGAAAAGAGTTTCATCGCAAAAGAAAATTTGTTCGAAAAATCAGTACTCAAATTATTACAACTTTTGTTTTAACGCATTATTTGGCGATTAAACAATCTATAATGGCAAATTATCCAAGTGAAATTTGACCTCCTTATTTGAATTAAATGTTTTACCGTCTAAAAAATTTTGTAGAGACCGAAACAAATGATAATCGGAAGGTTCTAGGTCTGGAGAGTATGGTGGATGTGGCAGTATATATTCCATGCAAGCTGTAGAAGCTTTTACCGAGTGGTCAAACTTGTATGTGGTTTTGCATTATCCTTTTTTCTTTAAGTGTCCAACAGATGACAGTACACTCCAGAATTGATCGTTGTGTTGCTCGGTAGAAGCTCAAAATAAACGATTCCTTTTAAATCCTACCAAACAGATAGTATAACCTTTTTTGATGAATATTGGCGTTCGCAGTGCTTTGAGCCGGTTCTTCTTTTCTACTCCAGGATCTTTTGCACTTAACATTGTTGTAGACAACCCATTTCTCATCCCCAGTGATGACAAGCTTCAAAATTGGATCATTTTCTTGGCGTTTGAGAAGCAAATCACAAACGTCAATGAGACCGCACAAATTTTTTTTCCGTAAGAAGATGAGGAACCCATATGTCGAGCTTTGAGATAAAACCTAGCCAGTCCAAATGATCATGAATGGCCGAATTCGATAAATTTAATCTCTCAGCGATCTGTCGAGTTGTTATTCGCCGCTTTGCATCAATTAATGCCTTTATTGTGTCTTCATCAGCTTCAACTGGCCTTCCAGATCTTTGAGATCAAAATTGCCGGACCGAAATTTTGCAAAAAAATTTTGGCACTGGGGCTCACTTAACACATCTTCTCCATATACATCGGATAATTTTTTTCTTGCCTGAACTGCATTTTTATCTTTTCTATAACAAGAAAGTAAAGAATGCCGAAAATGCTGCCATATTTATATGGCAGCATTTCCGACATATTCAACCAAAAAAAGGGTATCAACCAAAAACTATTGTGCAGAATCAATGGAATTTTTTCACAAAATGTCAGCTGTCAAAACACATACGATTATGCGACTTAAGTATGAAGTTGGTTGTGAAAAAACACAATTAAGTCCTCTGTTGAGAAACAACGAAATTACTTTCTTGACAACCCAATATTATTGTGGAATTTTCTATATGATTATAAAGGATCAACACTTTTTATGGTTCGGAAAGTAGATCCCTCTCTTTTGACAGCTGCCAAAAATATATGTCATCGAAAGTGGCACTTTTTATATTATAAATCGCTTTATCACCAAAGAATGTGTAAAAATTGTTAAAAACTTTCTACAAAAGTGATGGTTCTCTACACCGTTACTATGTTTTCAGAGACCTATATCTAAGCAGAATTGTTATATATGAGGCTCTGAAAACTCCGCAAGTGATTATTGTATCCGCTAAATAGTGAATGTCTAGTGTGCGCTTTTGCCCAGTGTTTCTTTGAAAATAATATAGGTCATTTTGAGCGCTATAACCGTACGATAAGCTATTGTTTTTGATCTGATCTTCAATATTTTAATCTGTACGACATGGCACCAACAAGCCAAAAAATATGACAAATTTCTAATTGATTCCATGGCAAGTTCCGAGTATGCGTAGTTTCGAAAATTCATTATGTAAATTAATCTCCAAGATCGTGCGATTTGACGCTGTTTTAATTTTTTTTTTGAGACTCTGCGAAAGACTGTGTTTACATAAAAAGTCTTCAAACTTTAATGCAATTAAAAACTAACATCATTCAAGTCTTGGCTCAAATAACATCCCGAAAAACAGTCGAGTTTTGCTAGAAATCTTGTGGTAGCAATTTTAAGATTCTAGCAATATAATCAAATAAAATTTTTTTATTGAAATCTGAATTTTAAGTGTGTTTTTTATTATTGTAGAATGAGAAAATAAAGAACCACTCATTGTTATTGATACAATCAACCATCACTACCACCTACTAATTTACTGAATATTATGGCAAGTCTTACCAGTTCTAATTGACATTGAGTGAATAAGTGCACATGCAAAGAATTCCAATTAAAATCGATGACCTTTTGTACATTTGCAGCAATTTCTCTCTAATTGTTTGACTCAATTTGAAGTCCATCGCACCATTATGAATACAAAAATATTTTGTGTATGAAACACATCTTAACTCTAGCAAGCATAGACCGCCGCCAACCATCCATGTATGGTTGGTACACGAAAAGAAATTGATTCTTACTCCAATCCAATCCAATTCATATTGTATGAGTAACTAACTATATACCCATTGACGATGTACACGTTTTTCTGATTGTTTATAAGCAAAAGTAAAGTAAAATGGTCATTTTTTTTTTAAATTAGAAAACCAAATTGAAATAAATATGAAAATGAAAACACGAAAATTGTAATTTCAGGCCACCTCCAAAGCTCATACGGCGTGTGGAACCACCCACGGTTCCGGGTGGTTTAATATCAACAAACTCAGCCGCTTCGAAAAATCGTGGGGAAATAACTGCACCAACAACGGCAGCAACAACAACATCAGCGACAACAGTTGGTGGTGGTGGGTCCTCTTCGTCAACACCATTATCGGGTGGAGGCGTATCAACGGGAACATCTAACGATAGTCCATCAAACTCTTTGGAACGATTGCTTAAACCATCCGAAGTGCTCCGACAGAAGTCCTCCGAGTGTCTAGATGCAAAGGCGTTCGCTGCAAATCGGAAGACGGCACCTGAAGTTTGCAAGTCGGGCAAGAGTATTGAACTCGGCGACGAGTTTGGACGGAAAATTGGAAAATCGGAGAGTTTGGAGAAAGCACGCCGACCATCCGAACAGGCTAAGTTCAATCAAAGCCCGACTGGCAGTTTGGGGAAAACAACAGCGACGACTGCCACAACTTTGGGGGCATCACCAACTAGCAGTCTAGCTAAGTTCAGCAAAGCAAGACACGGCACAGACAGTCCGACTGGTAGTTTAGGAAAAACCAGTGGCAAAGCAAACGAGAGTGTCGGCTCGAAAGAGTCTCTGGCATCGCAAGGAAACATTTCGGAAATAGTAAGTAATCGTCTTGTTTGTATTCGATACTGGCTTGGCTAGCAACGCCTGTGCCGACGACAACCAACCCCTTTTGGTCTTGTCGAATTACGAGCAATAAAATTTTTTTCTTTTAAATAGTCAAATAATATTGTATATTCCATTTCGATTGCGTATTATTAACATTATATTTTGCATATATTATGGCAGATAAAAAGTTATGAGTCAATATCATCGCTCAGTTCGGATAGTATGAAAGCCAGTCAAATCCTTGAGGGTGAACCTTACTACGATACAGTACCAATGGACAATGGTGACGGTGAGTACGTGTACATAAAACCGGGTGGAACTGGTTCGACATCAAGTCGCGACGATCTTTCAACGGCTGGTAGCACTTTGCCAATGCCACCAAATCCTAAAAACTATATGACCAGCCAGACTAGTGTAGTAGAACCTGAATCTCCGGGACGAAGCTCAAACTATGTTAATATTGATTATTTCCTACAGTAAGTAAAAAAATATTTTCTTTTTACTATTATCAAAAATTATTTGTGAAAAAACTATAAGAATTACTGAACAAAAATACTCGACATTTCTTCTAATATGTGTGTAGTTTCATTTAATCTGAATAGACCATCAAAATGATAAGGGAGAATATTTTTCCTTCTAATTTTATGATAATAATTGTGGAATTTTTATATTTCGCCTTACAGTCAAAATAACGAGACACGTTCCAGTTCGATCGATAGTGATGGAGAAATGGACACTCCACCTATAATGAGATCGATTTCAAACGATGAACAAACACACCCACTCACACCAGGAGCACTTCGTAAGGTAATTAATTCCATCATTAGTTTTCGTACGCATACAAATAATAATTCAAATAGAATATTTCTATACGACGAGGGGTTGTTTGTATAGGGGATGTTCGCAATAAATTCTATTTGGAATTTTTATATTTCATCCTTTTTGTATAATAATCGAAATTCTTTTCTCTGTTGAAAAATGATTACCTGATAACGAAGGTATTGTAAGGACTAATTCATTTTTAGGCGAAATATATTATTAGACCAATAAATATTGATAATTGGTTTTTTTTTTACAAAAAAGTTACAAGTGAAAATTTTCGTTTCATTAAAAAAAAATTCCTTTTTTTTTTTAATACTCGTGCGCAATAGTGTTAAAAAATAATACAAAATATATTTAAAAGTGTTTTGATTAATTTTAACAAGTGATTTTTATTATTGTTGTACTAAAAAACAATATTTTGTGAAAAAATTTCAAATATTTGTAATTATTAAAAAATCTTCAAATCACTTTAAATAACAATTGTGTTAATTGCAAAAAAAAAAATACTTGAAGTTTAAAATTAGAAGAAAAAAATTAATAATTAATTTTCTATTAAAGAAATATCTTGAAAAATTAAGTTAAAAATTCTTAATTTAAAAAAAATTTCAAATTTAATAAAATATTTAATTTAAAAGTGAAATTTTATTATCAGCAAAAAATTTATATCAAATCATCGCACATAACATAGATATTATGTATTGTAAGTAAAACGTATGCAATAATTTATGAGAAAACAAATATTTTTCCCCTTACCTTATGTAAATGCATAAAAATATAATAAATTAGAGAGTGTTTATTTTACATTATAAAATTTCCCTATTTACAAATTACTCAATTAATGAATTCATAAATATTTCCTACATTAAAATTACATTTACACTACTCGTATTAGTTTCTTTAATGAATTTTTAATTATTATATATGAATTTTTTTTTGTTGAAGTAATTATTTCAGGTGAAAATATATATAATATAATAAATACTTTTACTACTAGACCATTAAATGTTTATTTCTAGTGTTTGTTTTTTTTATAATTTTTAAATCATAACTTATTCATTATGATATTATTACTGACTTTTTTCTTATTCACAATTAATTCAAAAGTGAACGAAATAAATTTTATTGCTTAGTAAGAAATTAATTAAAATATATTTAAAAAAAAAAAGTGCATAATTTCGAAATCGACACGATTTTTTCCCCCCTCGTTTTAAGTACACATAAACCACTATTTTGATAGGAAACTATAATTTTTACGGAACTACATATGCTCATGTGTGACTAGGAAAAGAGTCTATGGTCAACCAAAAAACAGGATGTATTGTAGTTGAATAACAAGTCCAAGTCAACAATAACAGGAAGAAGAGGGTGGTTAGTTTATTGGTGTTGTATGGAAACATAAAATTGGGTGCAGGAATGGTTTGGAATTTTTTCTTTATAGTGAATATTTGTAAAAAGTAAACAAAATTCTACAGGATATATGCTGTTATTCACCTGCTCTTTTCTGTATAAGGAGAGCATTGAACTGTGACAGTATCGATATTTCCATTTCTGACTATGGACTAAAGATTTATTGAACCAGAAAAGAGAAAATTCTATTTAAAAAACAGGGTTTTTGTCAATTTGTGCTGGGGAAAGTAAGATTATAAAAAAAAAGAACACATTTGAAAATTTAGATTTCGATGAAATTCTTATTTTGTTATATTGGCAATATGAATAAATTATAATATCACTCAAATGGTATATCGTGAAACTTCTTATAGGACTCGATACTTGTGAGGTAATTCTGGTTGGATTTTTTGAACATTTTTTACTATAGTTTGGTCATTTTTTTGGCGGACATATCCTTCAGTATAAAATTAGCAAGTTCGAACTAAAAAATGACCATAGCGCTCAGAATATATCATACGACCATAGCGCTCAGAATTGGCGGTAACGGTTTCTCATTCTTTATTTTCAAGAAAATACGTCCCATGACATGTTCAGATCAAAATCCTCACCAGATAGTGGCTTTTCCACAGTCACTTGAGGATTTCCAGAGCCCTATCTATATAGTATACAACAATTTTGCTTATTGACGTATTCACCAAGCGAGAAATGAGTTTCATCGCAAAAGAAAATTTGTTCGAAAAATCAGTATTGGTGATTAAACAATCTATAATATAATCCATAATGGCAAATTTTAGGTTAAATAAACCATATCTTGAATAACATACGAGGTCTTTTCAAAAAGTATCGAGAATTTTCGCGGGTTACGTATATTCAATTTTGGATTTTTTTTGTGGTGTGATGTTGGTACTAATGTCTCTCACTTATGTCGACAAGTTCGGCCATTTTGAATGTTCAGTTAATTTTTTACAGCTGCTTTACTTGCACGTGTTTTGGCTCGTCTTCGATTTTTGCCCGTTTTCGACCAAAAACAGCATCGCATTAACATTGCTAAGGAGCTGTTGGACTCTGTCCAGAGAGTAATAACTGGTGACGGATCATGGATTTATGGTTATGACATGGAAACCAAAGCTCAATCATCCCAATGGAAGCTGACGCACGAGCCAAGACCGAAAAAAGGGTGCACAGTTCGGTCGAATGTGAAGGTTTTGCTTACATTTTTCATCGATTGCAGGGGCGTGGTACTTCATAAGTTCTTGCCACAGGGTAGAACGGTCAATAAGGAATATTACCTGCCAGTTATGCGTAAGTTGCGCGAAGCAATCCGCCAGAAACGCCCGGATTTGTGGAAGAACAAAAATTGGCTTTTGTACCATGATAACGTCCCTGTTCACGCATCGTTGCTTGTGCGCAAATTTTTGGCAAAAAACAACACACTCAGTCACCGTATTCGCAAGATCTGCCCCCCTGTGACTTTTTCTTGTTCCCGAAACAGATTCTCTGATCCATTTTTTGGAATTGGTAAAAATCGAAGACGAGCCAAAAAACGTGCAAGCTAAGCAGCTGTCAAAAGTTAACTGAACATTCAAAATGGCCGAACTTGTCGGCATAAGTGAGAGACATAAGTACCAACATAACGCCACGAAAAATCGAATACACGTAACCCGCGGAAATTTCAAAATTCGCGATATTTTTTGAACAGACCTCGTATATACGAGTATTTGGAACTTGTTAATTGTTAGTGTTATAATTTCCGAACCATTAAATGGGTTACGCATAGCGGCGATCAATCGAACAATGTGCATATTTATCTGAAGCAGTTTTGGTATAGATATAACCCCCACTGACATCTAGTTTTCATAGTGGAAATTTTCTGAACTCCAAAAGTGTTCGATTAATTGCTCGATTTAGCTAATAACGGGTCAAACTCGAACAAAAATTATACAAAGTCTTAATATTGTCATGCATTTGACCCATTATTTAGGTTTTTGTGTAGACATGAACCCCAGTGACATAATCCAATATATTATGTTTTTCCATTCCGTTTTCCGATATATTTAAATATTCACAGTATTTTTCGCGATTTTATGCGATCGTCAATTGTATATTTGTTATCATTTCAAGTAACATTACTACTAAAATGTGAATTCTAAGTGCCACGATACTAACATTCATTTGGCGACTATTTAAACCCGTGACACGTGATGTTTTTAAACGGTAACCCATCTAAGTACTAACCGCACCCAGTCCTGCTTTGCTTCGGTGATTGGAGGTCGTCGTCAATTTTCAATGGCAATATTATGGTTAACTTACATAAATTCCGACCTAAGCATATTAAATTATAACTTGTCGGCATAAGTGAGAGACATGAGTACCAACATAACGCCACAAAAAAAATCGAAAATCGAATATACGTAACCAGCGGAAATTCAAAACTTGCGATACTTTTTGAGCAGACCTCGTATTTTAGAAATAAATGAACAGAATTTTTGTGTAGGGGTCTATCCAATACGTCTACAATCTTAAGGAATTTCTCGTTTGTGGCTCCCCTACCGTTAAATAGTGTGAAGCGTTGGTTATTCGTTTAGTTGCTTTCCCAATAATTAAATAAATTTTTCTTTATTTAATAAGATTTTTCTTAAACAGAAAATAATAACAATAATAATTATTTCTTAGATATCAAATAGCTCAAGAGGGACCAAAATTCGATCAATTTTAAATAGTATTATTCAAAGTGAATCATTATACGTAGAATGTTTGAATAAAATGATGCAGGTAAGTTTTACCATAAGAAATTAATAATAAATAATAAATAATAACAGATTTTTTGGTTTTTCTTTCTTTCTATGTGTGGTGTCATTAATTTCTGATACTTCTAATTTTACTATCTCTGGATTGTAAAAATGAATTTTTTTGTAGTATAAAAAAGCAATCCATGCAACATTGGGCACATCCCAACCTGTGATAAAGGAAGAGGAGGAGCGTACAATGTTCTTCAAAATAGACGAACTACATGCTGCGCACACAGAATTCCTAACAGATCTTAAGAATAAAGTCAATCAAGACAATGGTGATATATTAGTAGGAGATGCCTTTAAACGCCTTGCAAATATTATTGATTTATATAGTTCGTTTTTGCATAATTATGGGCAAGCAATTGACACTGTTAAAAAATGCAGTGCGAATAATCAAAAGTTCAAAAATATCGTATCGACAATAATTCTTAATTTACAAAATGAACAATCATTAACGTTGGAAGATTTATTGCATAAGCCAGTTGCCCGTGTTCAAATTAATGCGTTAGTCTTTAATGATTTATTAAACGAGACACCATTAACACATCCGGATTATCAGCCTCTACGGCAAGCGCAAAAAACTATTCATGTCTTCCTGAAACAGTTCAACGTTGTCAATCAGAGGCTCTCCACAGAATCGAATAAGAATTTACGTCGAATGGTGAAAAATTCATTTATTGTAGAATTGGTGGACGGACATCGTAAATTGAGACATCTTTTCTTATTCAACGATGCTATCGCATGTGCCAAACATAAACCTTCCGGACGGGGTCGATTCGAATTCGATGTTAAATGGTTCATTCCACTTAAAGATATTGTAGTATTTCCAGAAGATACAAATTCCGACTGGAAAGAGTCTAGTCCTGCTAATATACTGCAGCTAAAATCACAGGCGTGCACTGTTCGTGATCAAATCCTTATGGAGGAAAAAGATGACAAAAAAGTTAAGGCGAATGGTGTACGAATGGGAGAAAAGCATAGACGTAAGCTAGCCGATCTCGAGGGGCAATTGGTGCTGGCTTCTCCGAATCTTGTATTCCGTATTGGTAACAAGTCTCTTAACAAAATGATGACATTCTTTTTGAGTTCGGAATTCGAGCGTACGCAATGGATCGAATCAATTTTGACATTACAGGTAAATCAAGAAATGGAAAATAAAATTATTTTTTTTTTAAAAAAAACCGCTCTTATTTTTAGCAATCGTGCAATATTCCTGGAGCATCTGCAATTACCGCTTTGGATGTACAAGCATTTGTATATGCTATGCAACCAGATATAAAAACCGAAATGGGCTCATATTTAATGCGGAACCGTCAAGATGAGAGTCTATTGGTTGGAGATTTGCATTTAAATGTGCAGGGTTTAAGCGGATTAGATCATCCAGCTGACATGTACATTTGCATTGAAGTGGATTCGTACGGTCATTACTTTAGAAGAGCCAAAACAAAAATGGTCTGTTGCAGTACTAGTCCATTATGGAATGAGAGTTTCGTATTGGAATTAGAAGGCAGTCAAAATGTCAGAATCCTAGTGTATGAGTCTCAGGATCGTCCGGTCTTAAGGGCTAAATATATTTTGAAGGTACAGCAAGTGCGGCTTCTTTTTAATTTTGCCCAGCATTTGTATCAATTCTTTAATATTTAAACATTATAGTTAAGCCGATCATGGTTACAAGAAGCGCCTACAAATAAAGCCATAAAAATGACAGACACTATTATTTTAAATACAACAATACGATTCGTTCCGGGTGAAGTAACTCTAAGACGTGTACCGACATCGAAACCGGGTGCACTGTTTGGAGCAAAAATGCAACAAGTTTTAAAGTATAATTCATCATTACAGATTTGATTTTTGTATTCATTAAAAAAATATATTCCATTTCTAATTTTAGACGTGAAAAACGTGACATTCCATTTATAATAAGCGCATGTATTCGTGAAGTTGAACGACGTGGAATGGCTGAAGTTGGAATATATCGTGTCAGTGGTTCAGCATCAGATTTAGCTAAATTAAAGAAATCCTTTGAAACAAGTATATAAAATTTAATATTTTATTATTTGGAACTATTGTATTTCAATTTATCTTCTATTTGAATAGATAATTATGAAGCTGAACAATTATTAAAAGAAGTTGATATACATTCTGTAACGGGAATTCTTAAATCGTACTTAAGAGAATTACCGGAAGCCCTATTCACAGATCTATATTATCCAAGATTCGCTGAAACATTCAATCAATTTAGTAATATTAATGAAAATGCAAGAATAGCAGCATTACAGGAAATATTCGAAGAGCTTCCACCACAAAATAAATTCTCCATTCATCATATTCTTGACCATTTAATTAGGTAAACAACAATAATACATCTATTGGGGTTTTCCAAAAAGAGTGATATGATTTCTTTTCAACAAAAAAAAAGAGCACACTTGAAATTCAATGTCAAGTACAATCGATACAATTAAGTTCTGAATAAAACGTCTTCACAACTTCTTTTGCAGGAACGAATTCGATGAACCCAATTTTCGAGCACTTTTTCCACTAAATCAAGTCGTATGTCATGAATAGCACGTTCAATATTGACTTCTCAAGCTGGAGGAGAGTCTGGTTTATTGCTAAAGACCAATGACTTCAAATAACCCTACAAGAAATAGTCTAATGGTGTTAAATCACAACTTCTTGGAGGCCATTCAATGTCACAATTTCGTGAAATAATCGAATCTCCAAACTTTTCTCGCAATAATTCGGTTGTTGCACGTAGCCCCGTCTTGTTGGAACCAGATATTGTCAAAATCCACTTCTTCCAATTTCGGCCATAAAAAATTGGCTGTCATCTATACGGTTCTCCATTGACAGTAACGGTGTTACCAGCTTCATTTCGAAAGAAGTACCACACCAAACTGTCAATTTAGGTGAATGTAATGGGTGTTCATGAATAATTTGTGGATTTTCTTCGCACTACAATCGACAGTTTTGTTTATTTACTGCACCACTCAGATGAAAGTGACCTCATCTCTCCATGATGAAATCGTAAACATTACTGAATACAATGAAAAAAGAAGAAAAAATGACAGATCATGACATATAAGGTGTAGTGAAAAGTAATCCATTATTTTGCCAATAGATGGCTTTAGGTGTCTGTATCTCCCGTTGTAAAAGTACGATCTAGATTTCGTACTAAAAAAGCTTCTGATACACTTTCGTGATTACTTGACTCAGTATTTTTTTTAGTACGCGTCAAAGATGGACACCAACAAAGAGAAAATACGCCATATTTTACAGTTTTTTTTTCGATAAAGGCGAAAACGCAAGCCAGGCAGCTGAAAATGTGAATAGTGTTTATGGTCCTGATACTGTAACAGCCAATTACGCGCAATTTTGGTTTCGTCGATTCCGTTCCGGTAATTTTGATGTCAAAGATGCACCACGCTCTGGAAGGGCAATTGTCGAAAATGTCGATAAAATAATGGAAATCGTCAAGTCCGACCGTCACGTAAGCACTGTTTCGATTGGCCAGGAGCTAAACATTGCACAAAAAACCGTTTGGTTTTAACCACTTAAATAAGGCTGGATACAAAAAGAAGCTCGATGTATGGGTGCCACACGGGTTATCGCAAAAAAACCTCATGGACCGAATTTCCATCTGCGAATCGCTGTTGAATCGCAACAATATCGATCCATTTCTGAAGCGGATGGTTACTGGTGATGAAAAGTGGGTCACTTACGACAACGGTCGTGGTCAAATCGCGGTCACCCGAAGGTTTTGCTGTGTGTTTGGTCGGACTGGCAGGGAATTATCTACTATGAGCTGCTCCCCTACCGTCGAACTCTTAATTCGGACCTATAACAATTGGACCGTCTGAAAGAAGCAATCGCCCAGAAGCGGCCAGCTTTGGCCAATAGGAGAGGAATTGTATTCCATCAGGACAACGCCCGGCCGCATACATCGATAGTGACTCGCCAGAATTTCCGGGACCTTGGTTGGGATGTTCTGATACATCCACCTTATAGTCCGGACCTGGCACCAAGTGATTACAACCTCTTCCTGTCTATGACGAATGATTTTGCAGGTGAAAAATTCGCCTCAAGAGAAGATTGTGAAAATCGACTGTCCCAGTTTTTTGCCAATAGGGACGAGGGTTTCAATGAGAGAGGCATTATGAAATTACCTCCAAAATGGCAACAAGTTATCGAACAAAACGGTGCATATTTGACCTAAATCGTATCATTCTATCTATGCTAAATAAAACCTTCAATTTAATGCAAAAATAATGGATTTCTTTTTACTACACCTTATATTATAAATGGCCGAAACGTCACTTAGAAATCATATTACTCTTTTTGGAAAACCCTTTTATTATCATCTATAGTATATATAATTAAAAATATATATTGGATTTTTTTTGGTTTTAGAGTTCATCAACAAGAAGTCGAAAATAAAATGTCTTTACACAATTTAGCAATGGTATTTGGACCGACACTATTAAGACCAGGTCAAACAAATACAAAACAAAAAGATCTATTAGCATCAAGTACGGTCGATGTAATGGCCCAAGCTGGAATATTATACTGCTTCCTTCACGCTAGACTTAAGAGAGATTAATTTTAAGATTTTCAATTAAAACACACAAAAAAAACAACAACCGGAAAAACTTTATTTCTATTTTATGTAAATTTTACTTTATTACGTATTAAAAAAAAAAAAAAATTTTTTTTTTAGGTTTTTCTTTTTAACTTTGTTATTATTTGTTTAGTTTATAAATCGAATATATATAGATATTTTTATTTATTTATGCATGATGATGCCCTATATTATATACAATATATATTTTTATTTATACATAATGTATTAAATTTTGATAGAATTAAATGGAGAGAAAAATAAATAAAATGTAAATAAATTAATTTCGCCTGTATTGTAAAAGAAAAGAAAAAATAGAGGTGTGTGGATGCTGCTGCTAGATGATTATTTTTTTTGTTTTTAGTATGAAATCAATAATTTTAATATAAATTTAATTAAAAATATACAATTTCTTTCTTATTTTTTTTTCAATTAAATATAATATAAAGCATGTGAATTTTGATTTTTTGTTTTTTTAAATTTATCATAGTTTATAAATTATTATTATTTTTGATTATGTAATGAAGAATTCTTTGTTTGTTTTTTTTTTTAATTGCAATAATTTTATCTTATGTATTTAAATTAAAAATTGTATTATTATAATCATTCCTATAATAATATTATTTCTATATAAAAGTATTTTTTTTTTATTCTTAATCATCAACTGAACTAATTCTGTTCTGTTATCAATGGTAATACATGATTTTATATATTTTTTTTAAAAGTAAATTTAAAGTGGTCTATTTCGAAGAGAATTTTTAATTATAGGAAATCTTATACTCAAATCTTAATTTTACCTTTTAACCTTTGTTTTTTTAACTCGGCATATATATAATGTTGGTTTTTTCTTTCTTACTTACATACTTATTATCTAAGGTCATTGAAGATTTTTCGTATTTCTAAAATATTTATATCAAAATTTTATTGATAATTTTTGTTTGTATACATAATAAGTGTACAAAGTGGGATAAATTAATTTATTATTGTGCCAATATAAATTGTAAAATTTTCATTAAATTGACTATAAATCATAAACTTTGCAATTGGAAGTTTTTTTTTTTTTTTGGTTTAATAATATTGGTAATTGTACTTTTGTTTCTTTGCAATAAAATTATTAACAGATAATAAATAAATAATATTTTATGGTACAAAAATAAAAGTGTTAATAACAATAATAATGATATGGGAATAATGATAACATCAGTGCACTTCTAATTCTGCCTCTTAATAATAATGAATTATGCTTAATCATCATTTAATATTATTTATTTTTCTTGATTAATATTAATTAATAAAAAAATAATAATAGCCTAAAAAGTGTGTAGTATTTGTTTGTTTTTTTTTTTTTTTTTTTAAATAACAAGAAAAAATATTTACGCTAAAAAACTTTCTTATATATTATCAAGAAGAGGGCATTTAATAAAAAAATATTATTACACAGAATATTAGGTAAAACACAGTGCATTTCTCTTCAAAGAATAATTATTTATAACGAAAAGAAATAATTCAGAGTTAAAATACGTACTAAAAAAAATAAAAAAAAATACCCCGAATTGATCGGTGGAAAAATAAATTGCTATAATTTTCTTCTTTCCTTAATGAAACTATTATATCTAGTCAATAGAATGAATTAATTTTATTAAATGCTATATAAGAATTTTAGTATATAAATTGTATTTTATGCATTATTTGTTTGCTTGAATTTTTTTTTTTTTTTTTTTACAAAAGAACCGAACAAACTCAGAAATTTATTGATAAAAATTACAATATTAATAATATTTATAATTACGTATAAATTTTTTATTCAGCCAGGTATTTGGGTTATAAAATGAGTAGCTAGTATGTGAATAAGAAAAATAAATTAAACCATAATAAACATTTTTAATAATTCTTAAGAGAATTTTTATTTAAAAATATTTATTACAATAAAAAGTATAAATATTATAATAGAAAAAAATAAAATTAAAAATGATAAAGCAGAAGTCGTAAATTAAAAAGAAAAGTAACAAGAAGAAAAGCTTACAAAAATGCTTTTGAATAAAAGAGAAATTTGAATGTTTTGCTCAATATACTAAAAGCAACATTTTTGAAATTTTTTCTTTATATAACGAGTACTACTGATAAATGAGTATCGGATAGTAAACGATTTTATTTTATGATTACAAAGCGTTTTCTATTTAATATATTAAACATAATATTAAATACAAAAGAGAAATGGTTAAAATTATTGTAGTAACTAGTAATAAGAAAAGGTAATAATGATAATTATATCGAATATCAGATGAAAACTGAACAATTTTTATTTCAATAATTCTCCTCTCTTAATAACCTCAGAAACAAATTATATGCATAGAAATCTAAAATTTATAATTTAAAAAAAACATACTGAAATTAAAAAATAACGTACAAATACTATGAAAAAATCCTATAACTTCAAAACTAAAAAAAAAAAAAAAAAATACGAAATGTTATATTAAGTAAAATTGATACTGCAACATATATAAAAATAAATATTTTCATGAGATTTATAATAAATAATCGCTCGCGTACGTATTGCGGAAATAATAAAAGTTTGGCGAAATTTTATACTTTTGCACCACTATTAGTAATAACCGAAATTTCATTAAAAACAAAACTGTAACAAATATATACACAAATTACATATATTTTCGAAGTGGAATAACTATCGATTTGTTTAGGAATAAAGATAATATAAGAAACTAAATATTTAAAATTATGTAAGCTATTTAAAAATAAATAAAGAAATTTCAAATATATTTTCTTTTATTATGAATTTTATCATTAACATTGTAGAATAAAAACAAAATCATTAGCTTCGGAAAAAAACACAATCAAGTGGAATATTTAAATATGTTTAAAAAAGAATTTGATCTTAAAAGAAATATTCTTTATAATTTCTACTATCAATAAAACTACAGTCCACTAAACTAAGCAACAAAGGTAAATCGACCTCACCACAGGATTGCTTATCAAACCTAAAGCTTTCATTCCTAACAGAAACCTTTCGTTAAATAATAAAAAAAACAACACTTCTTTAAATTTCACTATTTTTCCGATGAGTAAACGGAAAGAATATAACCCACTTCCACTTATGTGTGCACATTAAACATTAAAACAAAATTTTGTTAGTTTTAAAAAATTTTTATTTTTTCCGCATTGTAGCGGAAAATTTTCATAGATGTCAAACATTTAAAAGTTGATCCCCTCTTAACCTTGTTTTTGCGCTAATTCCCTAGCCCTAGCTCTTTCTAATTTTGCAATACGAGCTGCACTCTTAGAACCAAGAAGACCGCCGCCCCAGTGTCGTCGAATATCATCATGACGATCATTGTAGTTGACTTTTACGACTTCGATGATCTTAGCAAGGTTATTTCTATCATTGCCATCAACTGCTGTCAAAGCAACACAAGTGCATGTTTTGCGACGGACAAGAAGTCCTAGTCGTGCCTTTCCTTTTATAATACAATATGGAACACCCATTTTGCGACAAAGGGCAGGTAAGAAAATAACCAACTGAAAAAGAAGAAAAATTTGTTTTTATTTACTACATTCAAAAAAGATTTTCTTTAAAAAACTAGCAATATTAAATTATTTTGGGGGAACATGTCTTTAAATCCAAAAAAAATTAATATAAATGCTCAGAGTCAATTTTCGACATTATTGATTGGAATTATTTAATTTCAAAGAAAATAAATATTCTGATTTTCAGTTGAAGAAATTCTAACATCAATGCAAAATTATTAATTATTAAAACCAATTGTATGGTTCCAAAGGTACTTACTTCGATTGGATCGACATCATGGGAGATAACGACCAGCTGTGCTTTCTTCTGTTCCACCAATTTAGTGACGGTATTAGTACCTGATTTTATCGAAATTGGCTTCTTCTTTGGAGTAACCTCCTTGCCTTTAGCTTTGGCTTCGGCGATTTTCTTTAGCCGTTGCTTCTTGGCTAGCGATGATTCAGGTCGGTACTTTTCTAACAACTTGAATAACTTAACAGCTGTTTGTTTATCAACAGTTTGAGTAAATTGATTGATTGGTGGTGGCACTTTCAATCTTTTCTGCAATACTGCCTTCTGCCGCTGAATACGAATATACTTCGGCCATTTCACAAACCGTGATAAATCACGTTTGGGTTGGATATTTTGACCTAAAAATTTATAATAGATTTATTTGCAATTATACGAAACAGTTCTATTTATCTTCTATATAAAAAAAATCCACTAATTACCAATGCCGAAATTTTTTGGCCGCTTCTCAAACAGAGGATTGACAATTTTCTTAATGACCAGTTTTTTTACAGCCAAAGGTGCTGGTGCTACCTTTTTATATACTGGCTTCTTCTTCAGCCTCGGCTAAAACATAAAAATATCCAGTTATTATGATACTTTAAATTAACCGGACAATATGATATTGTCCACCCGATCATAACATTTTGGGCCACTGATATGACACAAATTATAAACACTTGATTATTTATATATGTTACACTGATATGTAAGGAAATTTTATTTCACATCGACATTAAAGAACATGTACCTTCTTAACAACCATTTTAGATTAGTTTTATTAGAACGATGTCACGGAATCCAGCAGATTTCTCACAGCAAATAAAATGCTGCTATTTTGTTCTACTGTCAAAATTGTAAAGGATGGACGAAAGCGGAAATAGAAGTATTGTAAGATGTTTTTAGATTTTATTTAGCGATGTTACTGCCGCCTATTGGAAATTTGACAACTAAAATTGAAAGACGTTTCGTTCAATAAGAATTAACTAAAACCTTTTTTTTTTAATTTTTGCCAATATTTTATAAATTTACTTTTACATATTTGTTATATTAGCGCTTTATCATCGAAAAATGAATATTTGCTATTTAATAAGCAGCCACGCTCTAATTATCATCTATGCACCATCCCAACTTCAGGTGAACCATTATCATAGATTCGTTGAATAATTTTAATCCATTTAAATAAAGAAAATTATCAATTTTGAATTTAAAGCAATTTTTGATGATAAAAAAACTGAAAAAAAATCACCTATTTTAAAAATCAGCCATTATTGACCATGTAATTATATATATTCCGATAAATAAACACACTAACTAGAATGAACTTGATTTTTTTTTGAATAAAAAAAAAATGCCAAAAATTGATTAAATAAAATATTTTTTTTTTTTTTTTTTTGAATTTTTTCACAATACAATCGTTTTTATTATTTTATATTAAAATAAACATAATATCACATAGAAATTACCTTCATTTTCTTATTTATTATATAAAATTTTTAAAAAATTTTAGATTGCGAAGTTATTAAAGAATACGTTATTTCGAATTATTTTCTAACAAATTGTTCGTCTATTACAGGATTATCTTTTAGCTGGACATTTGTTGATGTTAATAATATTTCAGCAAATTGAGGAACTCGCCTTATATCAAAGTCCTGATCAACTCGTATGGTAAGCTTTCCTCTTTCCGTTTCATCCGATAAATATAAATCATCGGGCTTGTGATACGTTGCATGGGCATTGTATGCTACTTTTGTTTTGAAAATAGCCTCACATGTCGCACAGGTAATCACCACTCCATTCTCTGGCATTCGATTTCGTTCCTCTTCTGAATGATGTTTTTGTAAATGTTTCTATTAATTATACGAATATATTTATATTAGAGAACAAACAATATTAAAAATCTACAAATAATATCAACAGTTCAAAAGTGTTTACCTTCAAATTATATTTCATAATATATTCTACTCCGCATAGATAGCAATAATACACTTGAAAAAATTCTGCAGAATTGTTCTTTTTAAATTTTTTCGATGGTGGAGGTAAAAAAATTGGTTGTAACAAACTTTTCTCGAATTTGTGAACACAATCTTCATGAAACGCTAATGCTTCTTGAGTAGCAAATTTTACACTACAGTACCTGCAAGGCAAATGATTTTGATCAGAAATATCTCTTTTTACGGATAGTTCATTTTTATTCAGTAATTTCGTATTGCTCGATAGTTTTCCACAGTCCGTAGTAGTTAGGTGATTTTCCATCGCATATTTAATAGGAAAAAGTTTTCCACAAAATTCGCAGAAATAATTTTTGCCAATGTGACGATGTTTACGGAATTTATGTTGAATTGCCCTCGATATGCTTGTAAGAATTTCAGGACAATATTCACATTGAATAAGATTGAGTGTCACCTCATCTTTTCGGGGATACTTCAAAAGTGTAGTCTGTTCTATTGGCCGACCACGAATGTCAATATGGTTAGTGGCATGACTTCTAATATACAAATATATAAGAAACATATTAAAATAACAAAATTATTACTAAAAGTATTAAAATTACTTAAAATGATCGGTTAGTACGGATTGTGACGTAAATTGCTTCTGGCATAATACACAATTAAAGTTTTGCGAAGCGGTATCGGTATTAACAATTGAATTAGGTATTATATTTCCATCCACATCCTTCAATTTTGCGCGTTTAACGAATTTCAATCTTCGTAGTTTAGGCATATTATTAAACCGACTTCCTATATAAATAAACAATGATTAGAATAAGAAAAACTATGCTCTAAAATGATTAGAATATAAATAAGCTTGATATCAGTTTTTAATTTAATTCAAAAATAATTTATAAATGCTTTAGTTACCAAAAATTTGTCTTTACGCAATAAATCAACACCAGCCCATGAAACCTAAGAAATCTGTAATCTAAGAAATCAACAAACTTTAGCGTAATTACTGGAAGTTGCATTAAAAGACATATTTTTGACATACACAGTGAAGGCAAATAAAAGAGTACAATGAATGTATAACTATTTCAGCAAATGTGTTATTTTGCAATTTCACTTTTATTTGAAATTTTTAATTTTATTAATTGATTATTTTATTTAATCAATATAAATGTAAAAGATTTATGTATATAAAAATGTATATTTTATAAAAAATTTTAAACATGATCAAAATCTTAAAGTAATGAAATGAAATAATTTTCTCATATCTGGCAATTCTATTTTTACTCCATTTTGAATCAAAGTGTTTAATGTCAATTGCTTAACTGGTAGGCTGTTTCTTATTCGGTCATATATTGCAATTTTTGTCAATTGTTTTTCTAAATTTATTGTAGTTTAAAATGTATTATAATTTAAAAAGTGATCGATTTTGAAAAATTACACAATTGATTTTACGTTTGGCAGTATGTGGTATACCAAAAATAAACTGATATTGCACATTTGTGCAAATAGAAATCTACAAGTGGTTCTTTGATGTCGATATATGAATGTCGATGTGTTTGTTTTTGTTTATTTTGATGGTTAATTTTTGTCCTCTATTATATTTACTGCTGCTTAGCAGATTTTTGATTGGGTTTAATTGATATAAATTGAATGTGTTAAGTGAAGTGAGGTGATTCAAATCGTAAAAGAATGACAACGACGGTGCACGCAGTAGTCGTTTGGGAATTTGAGTCGCGGGGTGGCAAGTGGCTACCTTATAGTCCTCCAGTTTCTCAGCATTTGGAGCGAGCTCATGCTAAAAAGCTGACCCGGGTTCTCCTTAGCGATGCGGACCCGGAATTGAATCAATTTTATGTGAATGTACGCACAATGACCCAAAGTTCCGAAGATGCTGAATTGCCAATTATTAATGTTCGTCGGATGTTCTACAAGTTGAATTCTCCAGCGGGAAAGGGCACAAAGTGGGAATGGGTAGGTGCTACTGGTAGTGATTGGCATCCATATAATATGACGATACAATGTATCATCGAAGAAGCATGGGCCAAGGTAATTATATTCTAAAAGCATAAAATAAAATAATATAGAATATCGATACATTTTTTTTTATTGTTTTTATCAGGGTGAACAAACGCTTGATTTGGGCAAAACCGATATTGGTCTTCCATACACAATAAATTTTTGTAATTTGACACAAGTTCGACAGCCAAACGGACCAGTACGCGGTATAAGGAGAACACAACAAGCACCTTATCCATTAGTCAAACTGACACCACTGCAAGCTCAGCAATTGAATGGTGAATATAAGAATAAACAGAAATCTTATTTATTTATTTAATTTTGTATACAAACAAGCTGACTACTTATCTATTAAGGCGTTGGTCATTATCATTATGCACTATCATTTTTTTTTTATATAACAAAGATTGTATTGGGAATTTCTTTTGTTCGCCAATAATTTTTTTTATATTCATTGCACTTACAAACCATTAATAAGTTTATGACAAAATCCTATTTTTGAATTTATGTAAAAAAAAAATTATTAGAGAAAATTACTACAAATGACTAGAGGTTATTTGATTCCTTGAAATTATTAATATTAGTAAAAAAAGTATACAAAATTTTGAGTACAGAATTCATGAATAAAAAGATAAAAAAATTGAAATTTCTATAAAATCATTTTATTTTTGCGTGCGCAGGAACGCTGGAACGTCGACAATTCGCGCCGAAAATACCACCGAAACCGACAGTTAAGCATAAAATCGCTCTGTCTAGTTTACCAGCGCCGCCAGTTTTAAGTTCTTCCATATCGTGTATCAATAATAATACGAATAGTAATAACAACAGTATCAATAGTAATAATAACAATAGTAATAACAATCAGAAAAAACTTTTAAAGCCAGTGAAATTAAAACAAAATGCTTGCGATACCACTGCGCCATCAACATCGGCAACGACTAATCTGGCTCGGCAAATCCTCAATAATTTGAATATTTTTAGTACAAAATCATCAACAGGAACATCTCACACAGCAGTGCCAATAGTACAACATAATATGCATACAAATGCTTTCGCTATGGCAATGAATAGTCAACATCGTAACTCTGAAAATTCTCGACACCAACGTCTTGGTTCGCATAGGTCGCGTTCTCGAACTCGAATATCGGATACAGACAGCAGTAGTTTGAAGTCTGTACGTAGGCCAAGTGTCGATACAGTCTCAACATACTTGAGTCATGAAAGCAAGGAAAGTTTGAGAAGTCGAAATTTCGCAGCATCTGTAAATGATTTATTAGATTGTTCGATAGGAAGCGATGAAGTATTTACACAGGCACACTGCTCATCAAATATACCGCCACCACCACCACCACTTCCAACACAGCAAGTTTCCGGTTCAATTGTAGGTGTTGATGAAGCCAGTGAAACTATAAGTCGATTCGTCAAAGTTGTTGATCCTCCGCAATGGCCCAGTGCACAACCTTGTCCAATTTGCTTGGAAGAACTTAGACCCAGCACTCAAAACCCAACAATTTCACTTAGCCGGTGCCAACATTACATGCATTTACAGTGCCTTAATAATATGATTTTGGAGCAAAAAAAGGAACCACAAAACGTATATAATTTATATGAATAACATTTTATTTTTCTTTTATTTATAACTTTATATTATTTTCTTTTCTTCCAAAAGTGTTTCTATATTGAGTGCCCGGTGTGTGGAATTGTCTATGGTGAAAAAATTGGTAATCAACCTCCGGGTACAATGTCATGGGTAATCATTCCAAAAAGTCTTCCCGGTCATGAAGGACAAAATACAATTAAAATTGTTTACAAGTAATTATCTATGAAAATCATGAAATTGAAACAGATATTTTTATGTTTCTTTAATTTATTCAGCATTGTGTCTGGTATACAAGGAGAGGAGCATCCGCATCCCGGAAGAGCTTATTTCGCTGTTGGATTTCCCAGAACTTGTTATCTTCCAGATTGCCCACTCGGCCACAAAGTTTTACGATATCTTAAAATCGCATTTGATCGACGATTATTATTTACGATCGGTAGATCAGCTACAACTGGTCGCGAAGACGTGATAATCTGGAACACCGTTGATCATAATACCCAATTTAATATGTTTCCGGATCCAACATATTTACAAAGGTGTTTGAAACAGCTTGTCCATTTGGGTGTAACAGACTGATTATCGATTAGAATACAATTGATATGATTAACTAAATTTTTTAAGCCAGGATGTGCCAAACGTGTGAAATGATAATTCTTAATTGTGTGTGAATTAATAGTACTCATATCATTTTCAAATTAAGAAGAAAATATTTTATTTGGGATAATTTGCATAATTTAATGTCATGATCCAGAAGAAAAATGCCATATTTCTTATGTTTAACATAAGAAATGAAAAATATATAAAATTACAATAGATTTTTTAGACGTGACTTATGTCAATGCATTATTTACTTTAAGATCATTTATTTTAAAATTTTATCAAAAGTTAACATTTTTAAAATATTTTTTTCTAAAAATACTCGAACAGAGATTTCTTTTATATATTGTTAATCACACAAACTATTAAAAATAGTTGAAAATAAGTTTTCGTACATATTTGACTGAGAGCGATAAAACCTAATATTTTCTTTTATTGAGGTTTTATCATATTTTAAGTAATATCGCTTCATAGGCCATTATTATTTAGTTGAGTTATTAGTATAAATGCAATCTGTATAAGCGTAGATCATTTTTATACATAAAATTCAACTTTCTGTATAAAAAATATTAGATCTATTTGCTTTTTTTTTTATATAAATGTGCATTTTAATTATTTTGTTAAGTTAATGTGAGCGTGTCAGTATGAATGTTCTTATGAAAGTTGATTGAGTTTTATTAATAGAAAATTAAGCGATTCGTAATTGCCATTTTGTAAATAAATTATTATATAATTATTTTAAGTTGGAATTATTGCAATATAGGCAGTTTTGTTTGTGTTTGTTTTTTTTCTCTTTAAAAACAAAATATTAAAAATGGATAAAAAGTAGATTGAAAATTATTTATAAAAATATGTAAGCGAGCATAGGAAAGTAATAACAATGAGATAGTTTTTGAAGTTTTATTATATACATACATAAAATCTCTTCCAATTTATATTTTAAATATTCTCTACTAGAATAACAAGCTTTAAAAGTGTCAGTAATTATTTTTTTTCTATACACATGTATTACCCTTTTTTTATTTAATAAGTATAATATATATTTAATCTGTTTCTATTGCATTGAGAAAGTTTTTTATTTCGATTGCATAAAAATTATTCGTCGTTCTTAAATGCTTAGCATAGTTTAGATGCGTGTTCATGACATTACGATTAAAGTCTTAAGTTTCGGGTGATTTCTGCAATGGGGAATATTTTATTAAACGTTTTAATATACCATTTAAAAAAAAAGCGAACAATAGATTTGTTTTCAGTATTTCATTAATTATTTAAAAAAAAACTACCTATCGTGATAACCTTTGTTCAATATAATTAAATCCATATTCCAGTATAGTTCCAGACCATATTTAATAAAAACTTTTTTATTTAAATTTAAACTGTAATTTTTATGCTTTAAGAAAATTTCCGATAATTTTCATAATATACCTGCAGATATTTTTCGAAATTTTAATTATTCATCAATAAATTTAATCATTCCTATTCTTCCATGACAAGTTTTTTTTTAATGACAATTTTATATTTAAATATTTATAAGAGATTCTTTCTATAGGATAGAGTTTTTAATTTAAATTTATACATTTTTTAAAATAAAAGACATTTTATATATTTTTTTGTACTTCAATTTCACCATATATATTTTTATTATTATTATTTTTATATGTTTCTATTTATGAGATTTTAATCTTTTTTTAGATATATTTTTTTTTTTAGTTTAAAGACTAAGAAGATATTCTTCCTAATTGTGATTTTCTATATAAAAAAAAATGATTTTCATAAATATTGATTTTAGTATTATGGAATAGAGATATTTATATAATATAAATATGAATAAAGTATATTTTGTTATGAATATAAAAATAAATAATAAATAAAAAAATAATTAAAAAAAATCATTTATAAATTATATATTTAAAATTATAATAAATAAATTTGTAGAAAGAAAAAAAATCGCAATAAATGCTATATTTTATATATACTAATGCAAAATAAACATATTATTATGAGATGAAAATATGGCTTTTATTTAAGAGGTCTGTTCAAAAAGAATCGCAGGTTACGTATATTCGATTTTTTGTGGCGTTATGTTGGTACTCATGTCTCTCACTTATGCCAACAAGTTCAGCTGCTTTGTTTGCACGTGTTTTGGCTCGTCTTCGATTTTTGCCCATTTTCGACCAAAAACAGCATCGCATTAACATTGCTAAGGAGCTGTTGGACTCTGTCTGCGACGACCCAAATTTGCTCCAGAGGGTCGTAACTGGGACGACTCATGGGTTTATGGTTATGACGTGGAAACCAAAGCTCAATCATCCCAATGGAAGCTGCCGCACGAGTCAAGACCGAAAAAAGCGCGCCAAGTTCTGTCGAATTTGAAGGTTTTGCTTACAGTTTTCTTCGTTTGCAGGGGCGTGATGCATCATGAGTTCTTGCCACAGGGTAGAACGGTCAATAAGGAATATTACCTGCAAGTTATGCGCAAGTTGCGTGAAGCAATCCGCCAGAAACGCCCGGATTTGTGGAAGAACAAAAATTGGCTTTTGCACAATTATAACGCCCTTGCTCACGCATCGTTGCTTATGCGAGAATTTTTGGCCAAAAACAACACACTAATAATGCCGCAGTGACCGAAATTCCCCAGATCTGGCCCCCTGTTTCCCAAAACAGATTCTTTGATCCATTTTTGAAATGGGCAAAAATCGAAGACGAGCCAAAACACGTGCAAACAAAGCAGCTGTTAATAATTAACTGAACATTCAAAATAGCCGGCATAAGTGGGAAACATGAGTACCAACATAACGCCACAGAAAATCGAAAATTGAATATACATAACCCGCGGAAATTCAAAATTCGCAATACTTTTTGAACAGACCTCGTATTTAATCGGAATCATTGATAAAATAATCCTGCGACTAATTGAAAAATATAAACCGAATCTTTGATTTACAATATCGATTAGCATTTCATTATCAAGGCTGACATCAAGAATACGTTTAGAATTTCGTATTGTATAAATATATAAAATAAGGGATTGTTCAATTTTACTCTATTATATCCTAATAGCTTTGAAAGGACATACATTTGACATATTCATGCTTAAAATAGAGTTAAAGAAAACAATTAAAAAATAGGACACTATCAAGCATGAAGTTTGATATTTTTTATTATTACTCTATTTAGTACTAAACCACTAATAGTGTTCTACTCATTTTGAACCTTTACTTGAATATGGTATAATACCTTGACAAGTATTGAAAAGAATCTTTTATTTCGGAATATGGTAGTATAAAATCAATAGTGTTATAAAAAATTTATAACTATTCATGTACTTTTCTTAAATAAATAATCGTTTTTAATCGATTCTTTTTAAACTCTTTTAGAGTTTTCTTTTTGTAATTCAAATCAATTCGAATTAATTGAATCTTAATCAATTCATTGACAGATGATTAAGAATTCCGAGATTTTATTATTCATTGTGTACTCATTTTATTATGAAAAAGAATAAAAAAATGTAAGGTATAATACCAAGAAAAAAAGTGAAAAGAAAATCTGGACAAATTAAAATGAAAATAAGCAAGTTCTGATGTTTTGTCCGTTTTTGGGTAATCAGCTCATGGACTATGCTAAATAAATGGTATTAAAAACGCGGCAGCTTTTTTCCATAGTCTTCGTTTAATTCAATCGATTACTACAAAGTACGATTATACTAGTCAATAAAATAAATACTGTTTCAAAACATTGTACTTTTGAGTGAAATGTTTTTTTTTGTTGTTTAATTTTTAGTGTCGGTCTGAAAAAAATATATCTGTAATCGTATATACCTTTGCATGGTTTTGTGTAAAAATGTACATTTTATCGTAGAATTTTTCATTTAAGTTGTATTAAAATCTATGTTTTATAAAATTTACACATTTAAATACACAGAAAAATGTAATATGTAAAGGATTATCCATTTTGTGCTTCGGAAAGTACAATCCTGCCATTTGACAGCTGTCAAACAAATATGTCATCCAAGTTAACGGTTGCTTATTTCATTATTTGCCATTTTATTTTATGGACTGTTTAAAATAAAATGGCAAACAATAAAAAAAGATGTTAAAATTGTAAAAATTTACTACATATGTAGAACCAAAATTTTCTTCAGCCATGAAAAATGATACTCATTTGTCGCTCGGTGGATACGTCAGTAAGTAAAATTATCATATATGGGGCTCTGAAAACCCACAAGTGACTGTGGAAAAGCTATTGTCTCTGCGAAAAGTGACTGTCTCGTGTACATTTTCTTCTGCAGGTGTCATTTGCCTGCATTTCTTTGGAAATGAAGAAGGAGAGATGCTTACCGTGAATTCGGAGCCCTATGCCCCTACCTTGAATTCTGAGCCCTATGATAACTGACTTTTTATGGCCTGAACTTTATAATTGTAGCCTAGATCATAGGTACTCGAAGTTTCAAAAAGATGATGCCACATGCCTTATAACATGATATATTTTAACTTTATTGAACAAACAAATTCCGGACTTATAATTTTGAGATTTGCTAATGTCAAATTGACCTGAAAGATCATGCAATTTGACACCGTTGGAATTTTTCCATTTAATAGCATTTAAAAATCAATATTCTAGAAGTAATGGCAAAATTAGAACCTGAACTTAATATTTTTAATCTGGGCTATATGTGGTTATGACAAGACGATGCCACAAATTACATAGCTTTATGTGAGAAAAATTGCTAGGACACATAATTTTTTTGAGATTTAGTGGTATCAATTACCTCTAAGATCATTCGATTTTACGCTATTCGACTTTTTCTAAAAGATCGTATCTACGCAGAAAATCCTTAAATTTACAAGCTTTTTAAAACTAATACCCATCAAGTAATGGGCAAATTACAGATCGAAATATGCGAAACACTCATCAAAAATTACCTCATAATCGAGTTCTGTAAAAAGTTTTTTTGATGAGTATTTCGAAATATGCGAAATCATGCATAATGGCAAAGTCTATGCAATATAATAAAATAGAAATTTTATTAAAATGCAAGTTTAAAGTGAATTTTATTTAACTTAACTTTCTAAATGACAAATTGGATTAAAAATAATTCATTTGTTTAAAAATATGATAAACAATTACATTGAAAACAAATATTTATCATGAAATTTTTATATTGACTATATTGTTGCTGTGAAGGATATAAGACCCATTATCAGGAGAAAGGGATCTTACTGTATAGCTATTAAAGTACAAGTGGACTGTAAAAGTCTCCATAAGCTAATGATGGTTGTCACAAAATTTCACTAAAACATAGTTTAGAATCACATAATTTGGAAAGCATCTTAACAAGATAATCTTAACTATGTGTATGCTAGTTTACCTTTATTTAAATGCATATTTAAGTAACAGCAATTACAGAATATTCGATTCTATGAAAATAATGTTCGTATAATGCACTATGACCATACTATATATAAACCGCTGCATAATATGCTCTTGTATGCATTCTAAGTGTCTGTACGTGATCGATATCTGTTTGGAGTGCTATCAAGGTAGGCAATTGTATGTGCATTGGGATTCGGTATATGCCCATAGACGTCGGACTGATATGACTAAGGTAAGGTATGGTATCAAGGTGCCTTCAAGTATTCTACTACAACTGGCCTATCCATCAGTCTATATGATTCAAGAGCTGTTTCACATTTCAGTTCAGTTCACTTATCGTGGTCGGTTGGATAATAACACAATTACCATCTTTACAAAAGTTCGGAAAATTAAAAAAAAGATTTCACATAAACTTCAATTAAACAATTTTTGTGTTTTAAATAAATCAATATTTAAAAATGTACTAAAATAAATTATATATATTAAAATATATATTTATTATAAAAAAAAAATACTTTTTTAAATAGTGTTTATTTATGAAATTTTAAGGGTAATAAAAAATGGTGCTTTAATGAATAAACATTTGTTATATAGTATGAGAATTGATAACGGTGAGAAAATTCCGTGTATTCTGAACAGTGTTTCAAATGCAGTAGAAATTGAATGAAACATGATTAGAATGAATTAATTTCTTTTCTTTTTCTTATAAATGAATACTTATGAATCAAATAGAAATACAAGTAACAAAATTAAATTTTTCCATAATTTTATATACCAATAAATAAAATTGTAGTTCGATTGAATTGCCTTTCAGTTGTGGTTATTTTTGTGGCTATTCTACTACTCCTACAATACTTCTACATAAAAAAAATACGTGTAATTAAAATATTAATAACTACTATTACTATTCATAAATATCATATAGTAATGCACAGTAGAAGTACATATTTTGGGGTTTCTCGAAAATATTTATTAAGTCGTTTTAAGAAGAAAGATTAGGTTGTTTGCAATTGTATAATGTTGATTTTATTTCAGCTGCTTTAAAACCAGTCGTTGTGTTTATTTAAATTTTTGTACAAACAATTTCAATGTTACATTTTAATCAAACAAATATAGTAGAATTATTATTCGTATTAATTGGGTAAAAAAAAAAAAGAAATGACATTTTTTCGCAATTTGCTTTCAATAAAAATATTCATCACATTTCTCCTATCTTTAATAAACATGCAAAAATATGTAAATTATCAGTATGTACTTCATTCTTTCGTTAATCTGAAAACAAAATTCCAAAGCTTCTGTATGTATTCGAATATGATTAATCACAAAATGAATATTTACCCTAAAACTTGACAATAATTTGTCTTGTTTCAAAATAAATATCTTTATAATTTTATTTACTCGTACATATTTTTAAAATATTTTTTTTTTTTAAAAGAAAATTCTTCAATTTTATAAGAGAACGAGGACTGAAAGCTTATTTAGAATAATTTTCCAAAGAAAATACATTTTTTTCAGTGAAAATACCATTTTATTGAAATTTCTTTTCGATTTACTCATTCAAACTTGTTTTAGTTGAATTGTTCTGTTCAATTGCGTTCAACAATTTATGCCTGTTGTTGTTGACGTTCAACTATGAGTTTCTATTCACAATTTTAATTTTGTTCTTATTCAATGTTTTGATTTTTGTATTATTTAATATTTTGACTTTTTAATATCAAACTACCAATTATTATATATTTAAATATATGTTGTGATAAATTACATAAAAAAAATGAAATTAAGTAAAAAATTTTTTTTTATTAATAAAAAAAGTTTATTAGCCGCAGGCACGTTTTAAAAAAGTATTCCCATAAATATCACCTGAAATTAATTAAATAAAATATAAAAAAAATGATGGAAGAGGAAATTTTATATGCTTGTGAATATTTTACGTACTTCTACTACAGAATTTTCTTTAATTTTTTCCTACTTTTAAAATAGTTTTTTTTTACGAAGATTTTAATTCATTTCAATTACTGATAATTACTGATTGATTTCCAATCAATATTATTTTCACTTGCTCATATTTATTATCAAGTACACGTACTCGTATACTCAAAATTTTATATTAATTATCAACGAAATTGTTGATGTAAAAATTATTAAAATTATTGCTTCTAATTATTAATGTGGTCTTATTTTTTTTAAAGTTTTACTCAATCAAATTAAAAAAATTCATACTGCAAATGAAAAATTGACGATAATTTAAAAAAAGTAATTTTGACTATTTGGACAAAAAAAGAAGGTGAAAGTTGAATTAAATTATTTTAATATAAAGTAAAACTGAACAAATTCTAAAAAATTTATATTTTTATTGTTATAGAAAAAACAATTTTGTTTGAAGTTTTTTTTTTAGTTTTTATGTAGCTAAGACGTTCAACATCCTTTAAGGTAAGGTTTTTTTTTGCTATCTTTGATATTTTATATTTTTTTATACAATTTACGATTTCAAAAGAAAAATTTTATAAAGCACACTAAAAATTTAGATTGAAAATCTTGCAGGATTCGAACTTTTTGAGATAATTTTTGGTAGTTTTTTCGCACATTTCGAGTTGTAAATCGGTTATTACTTGACGGATGCAAGTTTTAAAATGCTTCAAAGTTTAAGAATTATCTATGCAAATAAGATCTTTCGCATAGTGCCATAAGAAAAAGTCCAACGGTGTCAAATCGAATGATCTTGTAGTCAAATTGATATTAACAAATTTACCTGCAATAAAGCCAAAGTTTTTCGTGTAATGTATGAAACCACATATGGTTCCCCATTTAAATCTTCAAGTTTAGGCTACAAAAAAAATTGGTTATCATACTCAAAATTGACGGTAAAGATTTCTACTGATTTATTTTCAAAGAAAGAAGTACATTTTGGTCATTATTTTAGACTAAAATGCACTTTAGACTGTTACTATACGCCTCGTATATGGTAATTTTAGCTATTACCGTATCCACTGAGTAAAAACCGAACCTCATGGCTGAAGAAAATTTCGGTTCTACATTTAAAAAAATTTCTTCGAAAAATTAGCATCAAAAGCCTCTTGTTCCAGCACATAATCGGCGTTTCTTCTGAAAACACTAAACAAATATTATCTTAGAAAAAATATATACCATATATATTTGACAGCTATTAAATTACGGGTCTGTACCTTTTTAAACCATGAAATGGATAACCTGTTGCAACAATATTAAATTTATTGTATTTTTCCGTCGATTTTTATTTAATTTTATTCCTATCACAATTTGTATTTTTATTTGAATGTGTTAAATTTTCGGATTATATTACAAACAATAATAAAAATTTGCAAAAACTATTATACAAAAAATACAGATAAACTATGAAAATTTTTTATAAAAATAAAATTTTAAAATTAGTCGTGAGTAAAAAATGAACCCAATTTTCTTTTATTTATAATAACAATAATCTAAGATGCTATCATTATTATTTAGATTAATATATTTACGTAGGATTAGAAATCGAATAAATACAAATTTTAAATAGAAATCATATTTTCTCTTCTTATAATTTTTATATTTTTTTTTATAAAAAAAAAACAACGAATAAATTATGGTTAATATGGGTATCGTCTGCCCAGTTAATTGAAAAAAAGTGTAATTCATCACACAACCTGACGACTGCACTTCCATTTAAGTAAGTTAAAGACTTTCATTTATTTTACATTTTGGTATATTCAGCATTCTGTACTTATATGGAAAACAAGTTGCCTTTAATTGAATGTAAAAGGAGAATACTGTCGAAGATGAAATTTTATTTTCACATGAATTTTTTCTATCAATGCCTTAAAATAAAATCATCTTAAAATGTTAGATATTTGTACAATTCAGTTGTACATATAATATTGTATGTTACAATAAGTATTTAAAAATACTTACTATCTTACTATCTTAAAGATACAAGTGAGTGTCTCGAAACAGTTCAAGATAACATCGACAATCAATGTTGCTTTAATGAACTTTGAAAAGACATAACACTGAAGGCTTGTGAACATTTGAAACCACCATATAAACCACAAAATGAAGGCTTGACTTAGATTTTACAAGATCTATTTTAAAGTTTTGTAGTACAATTGCTCTTAACTGATCTTATTAATTTATGAGCAAACAATCATTAGAATTTCAGCTGTACTTGAATAGCTGTAGCAATGGATGTAGTAAATAATTTATGAATATTTCATATACGAAGTGTAGCAAAAAATTAATGGGACTGATTTTTTAAAATTATAATAATTTATTTTATTTTTATAAATAGAATAACCTTCAGCTCTTTGGTTACACTTCTTTAGATGTTATCGATAGTACTAAGATGAAGTCCTGTCAGTATTTCGGGGAAATAAGTAAAGTCATATCAGAACAATATGTTGGGAGGGGGGGGGGGGGTGTGTTTGGAAAACTAAATTAGTCCATTTTTTCAGACAAAAAGTTTGTTGATCATTCATCATCAACGGAAGCGTTGTTTCAATATTCCGCACCATTGCTGAAGACCTTTAACTGGAATCGGCTCCAGCTCCCCTCAGTTACACCACTTTGGATGGTATCGACAGTAACAATATAACGTTCCCTTAGGTGATTTTTGATCTTGGCTAATAAAACAAAGTCACATCAGCTTAGATTAGGTGAATAAGTGCGGACTAAAGAACCACAGGAATCCTTTTTTTTCTCGATAAAAACTCGCTTATGGAAATGGTAGAGGGATGTTGGCATGGTGAAGCATCCGAATATCTGCAAACTCCAATTCGACTCGGAGAACCGTCTTTATGAGCCTTTTAAAGGCTCTGTTCAACATCTCTAATATTAATCGGTAGTTTGACTCACAAGAGTTAAAAGCTTTCGATGTTGAAAGCCTTTCTTAGAGAAGATCCGTCTTACGCTGCTTCTGGCACCCCCTAAAATGCTTTTTTTTCGTGTTAAGCTTGATGAATCGACACGACGAGTCAAACTCGTCGCGTCGATTCGTCAATCTTAACACGAAATCTGATGGCACATAGTTACTGCACATTTCGCTGTTCCCTTATTCGTAACGCATTACAAGAACATCTGTTGTTCCCTTATCATGCTCCATAGGGTCTCATAGTTAGCGGACGAGGCTAAAACTTATACTGCATGTCTAGCAATGACTAACAGAAAGTCCTAAGATTGCCAAATCGATCTCAGTGATTAAAATTTCTATATGTAAGGCTCTCATTACCTACAAGTGACTCTAAAAAAGTTATTGTATCTGTTAAAATTTCGTATGTGCAATGATGATCTGAAGATGTTATTGGGTTGTTCGGAAAGTAATTTCGTTTTGTTCTTATAAAAATGAAAGCCGATTTTCTTATAGTGAATTATCTTTCTGGTAGAAGCCGATTTTCTTATAGTGAATTATCTTTCTGGTGATTCCAAGCTCATAAAATGTTTGTTCTTTGCTGGCAAAAAACTAAACCAAGTGATTTTTGACCTCCTCATTTGAATTAAACGTTTTATTGTCTAAAAAATTTTGTAGAGACCGGAACAAATGATAATCGGAAGGTTCTAGGTCTAGAGAGCATGGTGGGTATGGCAGTATAACCTATCCAAGCTCTAAAAGATTTTGCCGAGTGGTCAAACTTGTATGTGGTTTCGCATTATCCTGTTGGAATACTATACCTTTCCTATTGATCAATTCTGGCATTTTTTCTTTAAGTGAATCATTCAATTTGTCCAACTGATGACCATACACTTCAGAATTGATCGTTATGTTGCTCGGTAGAAGCTCGAAATAAACGATTACTTTGAAAGCCCACCAAACAGATAGCATAATCTTTTTTGATGAATATTGGCTTTGGAAGTACTTTGGGCCGATTTATCTTTTCTACTCCAGGATCTTTTGCGCTTAACATTATTGTAGATAACCCATTTCTCGTCACCAGTGATGATACGCTTTAAAAATGGATCATTTTCTTGGCGTTTGAGAAGCAGTTCACAAACGTCAATCTGACAGCATAATTTTGTTTCCGTAAGAAGATAAGGAACCCATATGTTGAGCTTTGAGATTAAACCTAACCATTTCCAATGATCATGAAAAGTCAAATTCAATCAATTTAATTTCTCAGCGATATCACGAGTTGTTATTCGCCGGTTTGCATCAATTAATGCCTTTATTGTGGCCTTCCAGAATAACGAAATTACTTTCCGAACAACCAAATAAAGGGTTTTCGAATAAGAGTGATTATAATTTCTTTAAAAAAAAATACACTAATTGTTAAGGAAATTCAAATGTTTTTTATTTAATGTAAAGTACAATTGATACAATTAAGTTCTGAATAAAACGTCATTCAAATGGCCTCCACGACTTCTTTGGCAGGAACGAATTCGATGAACCCAATTTTTGAGCACTTTTTCCACTAAATCAAGTCGTATGTCATGAATAGCACGTTCAATATTGACTCCTAAAGCTTGAAGAGAGTCTGTTTTATTGCTAAAGACCAATAACTTCAAATAATTCCATTAGAAATAGTCTAATGGTGTTAAATCACAACTTCTTGGAGGCCATTCAATGTCACAATTTCTTGAAATAATCGAATCTCCAAACTTTTCTCGCAATAATTTGGTTGTTGCACGTGCTGTGTGGTACGTAGCCCCGTCTTGTTGGAAACAGATGTAGTCAAGATCAACTTCTTCCAATTTCGGCCATAAAAAGTTGGTTATCATCGATCTATACCACTCTCCATTGACAGTAACGGTGTTACCAGCTTCATTTCGAAAGAAGTACCACACCAAACTAGATGATTCCACCAGACCAAAAACCACACCAAACTGTCAATTTAGGTGAATGTAATGGGTGTTCATGAATAATTTGTGGATTTTCTTCGCACCAGAATCGACAGTTTTGTTTATTTACCGCACCACTCAGATAAAAGTGAGCGCACGAAAAGTTGCAATTGGAAAACGATTATTTTCATAATAAAATTGAATAATTTGTAAACGTTGTTCTTGCGTATAAATCTCCATGATAAAATTATAAACATTACTAAATACAATGGAAAAAAAACGACAAATCATGACATATTATAAATGGCCGAAACGTCACTTAGAAATCATATCACTCTTATTGGAGAACCCTGTATTAGCCCGTATTTCTTTGGAAATGAAAAACGGATCTCTTTTTACCGGCAATTCTGACTACTATGGTCGTATGACAATCGAACTTAGAGATTCAATAATCTGGACCATACGTGTATGTGTATGTGATTTTGACAATATAGTGCCACAAGCCACACAAAACGACATATTTTTGCTTTATTGTGCGAAAAGTTCCCATTAAGCGTAGATTTGTGCAAAAAAAAGGCCTCAAAAATTAACTCAAAAGGATCAATTCTTACAAGCAATCTTTTGAATTATGTTTTATTTTATACATATTGGAAGAGTTAAAATAATATAATAAAATAATTTTTTTTTTAAATCTGGATATAAAATGTGTTTTATTTAAGTGGATTAAAATTTGTCTAAACTGGTTTATGTTTTCAAAGTCAAAACTAGATGTGATTTAATATAAGAGCTTTACAAAATTTATCAAAAAAGGAAACCAAATAACATATTAAAGTCGACAATTTTTATTTTTCCTTTTGAAAAAGAAATCAATTTCTATTAAAATAATTATTAATTTCTCTTAAATTTTTTCATAAATATTTAATGAATTCTTTTCATTTTAATATATTGGGTTGGTGCAAAAGTTATGACGGTTTTTTATGATCCAAGGTAAAAAATTTTTTTCTTCAGAAATGATGAATAGTATCTTCTTTTAAATGATTGCATTATATAAAGGGTCATAATTGACACCAATCCACGTCTTACCACCAAAGAGATCGCGTCGATGATGGGAGTCAACCATACAACCGTATTAAGGCATTTGAAGCGTATGGGGATGGTTTCGCGGTACGACGTTTGGACACCTCATCAATTGTCGGCTGCCAATTTATTGGATCGTGTTTCAACGTGCGTTGCTTTGAGTGCGAGACAAAAACATGAACCTTTTTTGCTTCGTTTGGTAACGGGAGATGAGAAATGGGTCGTGTACAACAACGTGACAAGAAAAAGACATTAGACTATACCTGGACAAGCCCCATTAACAACTTCGAAAGCCGAAATCCATCAAAAAAAAGTTATGCTTTGTGTTTGGTCGGATTGCAAGGGTATTGTGTATTTTGAACTCTTGGAACGCAATCAGACAATTACAGCAGAACGATATTGTCAGCAATTATCCAAATTAAACATCGCCCTTCAAATGGATAGACCAGAATTGGTAAACAGAAAAGGGGTAGTGTTTCATCACGACAACGCGCGACCACATGTTGCTATGATGACCCAACACAAGCTAAATGAGTTGAATTGGGATGTTATCAAGCATCCACCGTATTCTCCAGATCTTGCTCCTTCCGATTTTCATTTATTCCGATCACTGCAAAACTTTTTAAATGATAAAACATTTCATACAATAGAGCAGGTAAAAACATCCCTTCCCAAGTAACGCACTCGGAACCCACTCAATAAGTGCCGTCAATGAGTTCCGTTTTTGTTACGTCTGACGGCTCTTAGTTCATGAAAGCAAACAAATTTTTTTGAGTTCCGGCTTTTAGCGACAAAGAACGAACAGTTTCTTAACCCATCTTGAACAAATTCGTAATTAGATAACGGAACATAGTGCCGAATAGCTTAATTTTCGTAACTTGCGTTACTTGGGTTTCTATTTTGCATCAAAATCTAAGGAATTTTACACTAATGGTATTAATAAGTTGATAGAAAGATGGGAGGAGGTTATAAGAACGGATGGAAATTTAATAATTGATTAAATAAATAATACAAATTAAAAAAAAATGTTTAATTGTATATGTAAAAAAAAGTCATTACTTTTGCACCAATAGAAACTCGACTAGGAAAAAACCGTCCAATTTAGAATAAATCAAATAATTTTTATTACGAGGCTATGTGGGGCCGTCCAATTAAGAATAAATCAAATTGTGGGGCTATTTAAAAGTAAAGGGTTATCTAGGATAAGAAAGAAAAACTTGAATAACATTTAACTTTTATACGATTAAATAGTAATGTTTTTTTTTTTTGAAAATTTGCATATATTTAAAAAATGGAAAAATTATTTTTACAAATATAATTAATAGAGTTCTGAAAAGGTGCTCTTTGAAAAAGAGAATATTAAAAATTGTTTCTTTAATAATAATAATTACTAGTCATCAATTTATAATAGATTAAGTGTATTTATAATAGTAAAGTACTGATTTCTTAGAGCATTTTGATGTATATTTTTTTAAATGAAACTAACTAATTTCCATATTAAACAAAATTACTGCATATTATCGACATTTAAGATTTTCACTTTATGCAAGTAAATCATACTGCGATAATTACTGTTGCTTTGATTTTCTACTCTAATTAAAATACGAATATAGTTAATAGAATAGAAATAACCGATAATAAGGCTTAGAGTTTTTGGTCGGCATGTTTCCTTTATGGTCGGTAAGTATGGGGGTTCTAAGCTACGTTTCTTACCGGTTCGTTGATATCAGATGTTCAGCTAAGACTTATGGTATCTCTTGTCTGTAATTAAGTTAAATGAATCCAAGTGGGAAATTGCTGCAAAGAATGTACCGCAAAATAATAATACGACTATAATAAATGCATAAATAAATCTCAACATTATGCCATATAAACACAAATGAAAGTAGCAGTTTAATGCATTTCCGCTGCCATATGTACATGCATACTTATATGGACATGTGTGTTGGTGTTTAATCAGCAAATCGCGAAAAAATGTGCTAAAATAATAATATAAAAAATTTATTATTTTTATTATGCAATTTTTTTTGTTCTGTGTTCTTTTCTGTTTACGCCCGGTTGTTTTTTGTATATAAATAAAATCACATACGATATATATGCACTTATTATATTGGACGTATTCGTATGTCTCCATATATACACGCACACATACATATTTAGTGAGATTTTGTTGCTTTTATTTCCGGCAATTTAAATTTTGATGATGAGGTAAGCGTTAAATTGTTATTTGTTAGTGAGAGTAACAGAGTTCTGAAACGGATCAGTTCTATGCAGTTGGAGGTCACTAAAGCAAATTTTTTAAATATTTTTTATTCGAACCACACTCGTTAACCGTTAGTAGTGGGTTGAAAATCATACAAATTCAGTATAAGTGCTATCAATAAAAAAAAATGTAATAAATTTCATGTTAAATAAGACTTTCTTAGATTGAGAAATTCATATTTCATATTCATATTGGGTTCTTGAAATGGGGAATAATATTTCACCAACAGACCATATTCAACTCGAAATGTTGTTTTGCCATTAATTTGTTCAAAAATAGTGCGTAATATTTTCGAACAAGATCTAATGCCTAAGAATGTTACTTGCAATGAATTCGGATTAATTACTTTAACAATTTGCTAATTTTTTTTGTTGACATGTATTTGTCCATAAATTCGAATACTTTGATCTACATTTTTTTCTTCAGGATTAATCATTTTTGTTTATATTTAAACATACTTTTATAATATTTCATTTGTCATTTAAAATGTAATATATAAAAATAAAAATTTGTCAATAATAAATTATTTTCGTAAAGTGGAACACTTTATTAATTATTTCATTATTTATCATGTCATATTTCAATATTATTATTTTGTTAATAGCTTCTATTTATCTTATTAGTATATATATTATATAAAAAAAAAATTTAAAAGGAGAATTATATACAGAACCGTACAAAAGGGTATCCGTACCATTTTAGGGTAGTGGATTCGTTCGAAGATATTTTCTTGAAAAACAAATTTAACTTTACAATAATTTTCCGTTAGCAAAACTTTGGTAGTTACAATATGGCATGAGTAGAAAAATATAATTCCATTATCGTTGATAATGTATTAAGATCATTTTACCAATTATTAATACAGAAGTATAAAAAAAGTTCTTGTCTTAAATACCTTATTTGATTTTAGAGTTTCTTATAGAATGTTTTTTGTACTCGTAGCATATTTAATAAGAAAAAAAAATTATAAGAAAATGATATTTTTTTAATTCTAAAGATATAAAAATAAATATATATGCAATAAGGTAGATAGTGTACTCCCAATCATTGAAACATCATCCATCATCTTCAGTGATAGCCCTGAAGTCCAGGAAGCCATTTGTAGCCCATCGAGTGATTCTGCTGCCAATACTGTTCGACATAACCTGCTTAAAAACAGGGATGTTGAATTGCGTTGTATTTCTGGCCATGTAGGAGGAGACTTTCCGTGGCCCGTTGTTCATAGCAGTTCCTAACTTGCCGCACCTGCTAACTAACCATATTGAAAATAACGCGTTTGGTCATTCTTAAATATACGAATTGGACAAGCAGCGAAAAGTTTATTTCGAAATATTGGTCCTATCATTTTAATCAGCAGGGTTTCCAATATTTTGGGCATTAGGGCTACCTTCCCCCCTTCCCCATAAATAGGATAGGATATTCCACTGTTTTCCTACCTGCCCATCCTGTGATATTCAATTCATTATCAGTCATTTTTTAACCCAAAATTTCTTCTCTTATAAGACACCCTCCATTCCTCAATACCCTTTTTAAGTCCTTTTTTTCAATTTTTTAATCCAGCTAACCAAGGACCGGTGCTAGATGTCTTCCAACCCGCACAGTTATAAATCAACGAATGGCCACGTGGTGTTTCATTCTGAACTCTGGCTAATGTCCTAGGGGACCTCACGTATGTACACCTTTCGCTGTTTTCTGTAATTGCTTGTTTTTTTGCGTCTTATTTAAATTTAAACCTTTATAGGACCACTTTTGGCATCCATTACGCATTGTAAACGTTTTCCCATAAAATCTACTAAATTTAAAATTATTTTCAGTGCTATTATTTGGATGATTTTCTCTTGCAATTCAAATTTATTGCTGTTAATATGTTTTCTTATTCTTCTCTTCAACTCTTTCCGTAAATATTCTATGACATTCTGGTCGGGTGATTGGAAGAATGTATGGACCTGCTTTGCTACATTATAAGGCAATGTTATAGTAAACTTAGCTTTGGTTTTGTGGCAATTTCGTATAGATTTTCCTTCCGGTTTGCTGCAATTGGCAATAATACCGTTGCAAAATTCCGCAATTCAACCAACGCTTCGTCCGGTGGTATTAATAATGAAAGATGTGAAGAGCACCATCGTTGTTATCACTTTAGGGGCTACTAATCATGCGAGATTTTTGGGAAATGGCCAGGGAGGAAGAGCCGTAACAACTAAGCTCTCTAACACAACAGGCGTCAGTCCACGCCACTTCCTTTTTGTTATCATCACTGATTCCTTATTGTGCGTTCCTCAGATTTTTAAAAAATTTTCCAATTTTTTTTGAATTAAATCAATTGTTTTTGTTTCCAAATTTTATCTCCTCTAAATTTTCGCACCTTCCACACCATTATTTATTCCTTTTCCACCCAATCTTAAAATAAATTTTTTGGATTTTTCCTTTTCTTAAATTAATTCTTTTTTATAACCCACTCCCTTCTCCCCTAGAAAATTACCCATCTTATGGAGTCTCCAAGTAAAATTTTTATGTTTTTTGGTATGATTTTTTTGTTTTTGATGTTTTTTTAGCATTATTTTTTGTTGCTATATGGGCGTCAGGGCATCTTTACTGCCAACTTGCTCTCGAACTTCAGGTTCATCTACCTTTCGCCCAATTTCAACACCATAGAAGTAACCGACGCGTGTTTTGGGTTATTATCTTGTTGAAGAAATATAAATGCCCAACGTAAGTTCAATTTAATTCCACTTTCATATAGATTATCCTTTAAAACATTTAAATATATCATTTTGTTTATTGTGATTGTAATGAACTTTAAATTTGCTACACTATTTACTACCCTATTTTCAGCGGTAAAAGGCACTTGCTTTCAAGACTCCTCGGGCTTATTTAAGTGAAAAATCCAGTTTTCGTATAAATTAGTCATTCCTTCAAATGTTTTGCACTGATTTACTAAAAATCATAATATTTAAGTCCTTACCAAACTCATTTTTTTTTGTGGCACTTAAATTTGGTTTGTCGCGAATATACGCCACAGCTTGCCATTTTATGCGCACATGAATGTTTATTTCCGATAGATCCTTGTATTTTCCTGATTTTTATAATATATTGTACCAATGGTAGTCAGGATTTCTATACCTACCGTTCACTTTTGTATCTTTGTTGGTAGAAAAATTTACTCATTCTCCACCGGTTCCGCAGTAGCTTAATTTAGCGCAACTGCAAAATACTTGTAATTTTTGTGTGGAGGTTTAGTAAAAATTTTTACTTATACTTTGCTTATGTTTATAATACAATGAAAATTTAATTTGATAGTGCATTTAGACGAACTTCTACCACCTACCATGAAAGCTTGAAGTGCCCACTAGTGAACTGGTGAATAATTTTTTTTTGTGTCATTTAATTATTACACTCCCGGTTTTCATTAGTATTTTTTTTTGTTCGCACCCATTTTAAATATTTACCAGTAACTTTTCAAATTAATGTTACCTTATTGATAGCAAAATTTCAACTAATTCTAATCGTAATCAAATAAAACTGAACTTACCGAAATGAGCATGTCAAAACAATAATAAAACTTGTAAGTGTTCGTAGACTTTTTTGTTAAAATATTTGTAATGAACTTTTAATTTTTTATTTTTTGTAAAACGATGAATTAAATTTAGAACATTTTTTTTTGATATATAATTATTTAAGTATATGTGGAAAAGAACTGTTAAATTTTGTTAAAATATTCGAATAAATACGAAAATGATTAACAAAGTTTTTATCAATTTATGTGTACGGGGACTATTTGGTATTACCGTATATATGCATTCGTATCTAAAATAAGTAAATTTAAATTCGCATGTTATTTATATTCTCATCTTAAATTATTATTCAAATCATAATATTGATAGTTGCTAATTCAGACTATTACATTTGATCACCATACCAAATATAAGAGTGATGATCCCATTATTTTACGTAATCTAAAAATTTTGGTTGGGCATTATTTTGGAAATTTATTACTAACAGAATATTTATGGAAAAATCATTTTCTATAAATCCAATTATAGAAAATTTAATCATACATAAAATGACTACCAATTTAGATAATTTTATATAATTTTATATGATTAAAATTGCCCCAAAGCGCAATAATAATAATGCAATAATTACGATTATGCTTTGAAAAACTTTTGTAAGATATAACGTATTCCTATATAAATATTTGTATTAAATATGAAATAGTTAATTTAATAAAAGGTTGGATGAAAAAATATTAATATTTTTAATATTTTAATGGGATTTTTTTGCTAACTATAAAATAAAAATTAATGGTAACCTAAAGGGTAATTATGGAAATTAAAAAAGTATATGGTTTTTTTTTGACTACCTAATGTTATTATTATTTACTTTATAATATTATATCATAGATTAAGTTAAAAATGAATACTATTAAAATAATAGATTAAAAATCAAATAAATGCTTTGTAAAGCAAGTCGAAATATAAATGTTTTGAGTGATCTCAAAAGTTTTCCAAAAAGTTCTACCGCATATTATTTCGAATTTGATATTTTACGATTTATGCATAATTTTACTATTAATTGGGTGTATAAATTAAAAATGCGGGATTGACAACAGATGGCATAACTTTTACACATGGTTTGTGTTAATTGAACGAAATAGTGTAAACAACAAAGTTTTTTTTTGCTTCAAAAATGTCGAATTTCGTACCAAAAAAGTCCCATTTGCGGGAAGTGTTGATTGACTTCTTCAATTTGAAAAAAAAGTGCAGCTGAAGCACATCGATTGCTCACCGAAGCTTATCCTGAATATGTACCATCGATTTCAACGTGCGAGAGATGGTTTGTGCGGTTCAGAAGTGGTGATTTTGACACGGAAGACAAAGAACGACCAGGTCAGCCAAAAAAGTTTGAAGATGAAGATTTGGAGACATTACTCGACGAAGACTGTTGTCGACCTCAAGAAGAAATTGCAAAATCATTGGAAGTCACTCAAGCAGCCATTTCAAAATGTTTGAAAGCAGCAGGATTCATCCAAAAGCAAGGAAATTGGGTCCCATATGAATTGAAGCCGAGAGACGTTGAAAGGCGATTTTGCATGTCCGAAATGCTGCTTGAACGGCAGAAAACAAGTCGTTTTTGAATCGAATCATTACTGGCGACGAAAAATGGATTCATTACGACAACCCAAAACGCAAAAAATCGTATGTAAAGCCCGGCCAACCAGCCAAATCAACGCCAAAGCCAAATATCCATGGCGCCAAGGTAATGCTCTGTATTTGGTGGGATCAGAAGGGTGTGATCTATTATAAGCTATTGAAATCGGGCCAGACGATCACAGGCGACCTCGATCACAGGCGGAATATGCGACCAGACACGAAGCCATAATTTTCCAGCATGACAACGCTCGGCCTCATGTTGCAAGACCGGTTAAAAATTATTTGGCTGGGAAGTTTTGCGTCACCCGCCTTATAGCCCAGACCTTGCCCCGTCCGACTACCATTTGTTTAGATCCATGCAAAACGCCCTCACCGGAATACGCTTCACTTCAGAACAGGGCATCAAAAATTGGCTCAATTCATTCTTGGCCTCAAAACCGGAGCAGTTTTTTTGGCGCGGAATCCATATGTTGCCAGAAAAATGGGAAAAAGTAGTGGCTTCCGATGGACAATACTTTGAATAAAATATATGTTATTGTAACAATTTTTCAAAATAAACACTCAGTTTGCCAAAAATTCCGCATTTTTAAGTTATACACCCAATACAATAGTAACTTTTACTTATAATTAATCGGCCTACTCAAAAAGAAGTTAATAATAATTAAGAAATCGTAAATTTGTTAATTACTTAATTTTCGAACCAAAAATTCAACGTAACACAGTAGAACAATTAAAAGTTGTTTATTGTTTTGGAAAATATACTACATAATAAAAAGTAGTCTTTGTCAAATATTTTAACTAGAAATTCTTTGAATTATTCTAGTATAATGCTAGGAATTTATTACAGGAAAACTATAAAAAAAATTCACTTTTAATTGTATTTTATTTTTGCCATCAAAGAAATTTTATTTTTGCCATTTTGGTTTATTTAAATTTTTGTTGTTGACAATAATCAAAAATATTCTTCGTAAAAATAATAAAATATTGAACAGGCTAAATGTTTTCTAAAGCCTTTATTCATTTTTGTACCTGGCGGCGATAAATCGAACAACGTGTATATATACAATATGTGTAGACTATTTTATCTACATATGACTTGTACTGTCATCTACTTTTCATTATTTGAAATTTTCTAAATCCCAACAAAATTTATTAATTACATATTTAAATTAACATTTTGGAAAAAGAAATTATTTATTTATTATCTAAAATATGTTTGCACAAGCAAGTATATTTAAACATTTTTATAAATCGTTTTTTCGTTAATTAAATTAAAATTATGTAAATTAATGAAGTATATTTTTAGAAACAAAAATCTGTAATTTTGTATGTGTGTCCGTTCTTGCGGATGTATTTTGTGAAAAAAGTATTCATCATGGGTTGGTAAAACTTGGACCATTTTGATCTTGTATGGAAACATTTTTAAATTTTTGGTTTCAAAATATTCTAAAGCAATTTATGGTAATGGTTGGTTGACGAGAGAGACGACGCTTAGAGGCAGATGTATCCTCGAGGACAAATATTGCACTTTTAAGCTCTTCTCGAAAGATTGCCAACAGATCTAGAATCATGCTATTACTTGTAGATACTATGATATTAAAATGTTGCCGATAATACCTGATCTTTCACTAGAATAAAAAAAAACTCATTGAGTTCCAATAGTTACTGGACATCATTTTAATATCCAAGGGATGTTCTAAAGTCTACAAGAAAAAGAATAATTTATGAATTTTCGAACAAATTTATGTTTTTCAATAGCCATCCTGTATAAACTAAAATACCAATAGAAATTTAGTATGACCTTATTATTATACACCTTAACTGTAGAGTATTTTTGTAAATACTACAAAAAGTATTTATTTTCGTTTAAATTTAATAAAGTTAATTTCCTATTAAAATAATGGAAATAAAGAATTTTCGAATAAGAGTGATATGATCTCTTTTTAAAAAGAAACACACTAGTTCTTAAGGAAATTCAAATGTTTTTTATTTAATATGAAGTACAATCGATACAATTAAGTTTTGAATAAAACGTCATTCAAATGGCCTCCACGACTTCTTTTGCAGGAACGAATTTGATGAACCCAATTTTCGAGCATTTTTTCCACTAAATCAAGTCGTATGTCATGAATAGCACGTTCAATATTGACTTCTAAGGCTTGAAGAGAGTCTGATTTATTGCTAAAGACCAATGACTTCAAATAACCCCACAAGAAATAGTCTAATGTTGTTAAATCACAACTTCTTGGAGGCCATTTAATGTTACAATTTCTTGAAATAATCGAATCTCCAAACTTTTCTCGCAATAATTCGGTTGTTGCACGTGCTGTGTGGCACGTAGCCCCGTCTTGTTGGAACCAGATGTTGTCAAGATCAACTACTTCCAATTTCGGCCATAAAAAGTTGGTTATCATCGATCTATGCCGCTCTCCATTTACAGTAACGGTGTTACCAGCTTCATTTCGAAAGAAGTACAGACCGGTGATTCCGCCAGACCAAAAACCACACAAAACTGTCAATTTAGGTGAATGTAATGGGTGTTCATAAATAATTTGTGGATTTTCTTCGCACCAGAATCGACAGTTTTGTTTATTTACCGCACCACTCAGATGAAATTGAGCCTCATCGGAGAAGATGATTTTCTTTAAAAAATCGTTATCGTTTTCAAGTAGTTCCAAGACAAAATCAGCAAATTCACGACGTTTACGGTGGTCCAATAGCTTCAGTTCTTTAGTGATAACAATTTTGTATGGATGCAAGCCCAAATCCTTTCTCAGAATCCGCCACGTTGTGGTTTCAGACAGTCCCAATTCTTGAGAACGTCTTGGAATCGACAAATTGCGGTCTTCAGCAACACTTGCCTGAACGGCAGCAATATTTTCATTACTTCGAGCTGTTCTTTGTCTTATTGGTACTTAAACATTATGTAAAGAAAATGTACGCTCGAAATTTTTAACAATTCGACGAATAGCGAGCACAGTTGGACGATTATTTCGACCATAAAATGGCAAAAGCGCACGAAAAGTTGCAATTGGATAACGATTATTTTGATAATAAAATTGAATAATTTGTAAATGTGGTTCTTGCATATATCTCTCCATGATAGAATTATAAACATTACTGAATACAATGGAAAAAAAAGACAGATCATGACATATTACAAATGGCCGAAACGTCACTTAAAAATCATATCACTCTTATTGGAAAACCCTATATTAATACATAAAAATTTATAATTACCTACATACTGCAGGAATTTTTATTTTTCCAATAGTTTATTAAAATAAACAATCACAATATTATTATTAACAAAGTATATATTTAAAACAAGGACAGTCCTCTGTTTCATGAATAGGAAGGAAATCAGTTTAACCATTAGTCGTATATGTAATTTCAAACAATTATATCGAATGTCTGTTATCAGTTAATGCCTAAATGTCACGTAAATTACTAGAACAAAAGACTTCTTTTAGTAGAAAAAAATTTAAAATAATATATACCATCTTAAAGCAGGTAAAAATAGATTATGAAGAAAGGTACTTAAAATTCTGTGTTAGTGGTCAAGAATAAAATGAAGACAAACTAAATAAACGTGACTTGTAGATGCGTTAAGGGATAATGTGTGTCACGATTCCTAGTCATTTTAAAAAAAAAATAGGATAAAGGCCTATTCAAAGGTTAATATCTATAAAAATAGATATATTTTTTTTATATATTTTGTCAACAAATATTTTTCTTCTACATTATTTTCCAATATAATACTGGTTTATTACCAGATATAAAAATCCATTCTTATTCGTTGATTTTGAGCAATTTTTTCTACCAATATTTTCTTTGACTGATCTTCTAATTATGATAATTTAGATTTAAATATTTATAAAAGTATTAAAATAATTTTCAAAATAATAATAATAAATTATATAACAGTTGGAACAGTATTTTTTTCAGCGATGAGGTTCATTTTATATCATGCTTGGTAGATACGTTAATTAGGAAAATTATTGTGAAATCCATTTCATCTGAAAAAAATGACAAAAAGTATGAGGTTTTAACAAAAAAAGGCCCCACAAGCCACACAACGCGAAAAATGTTGGCTTTATTGCGCGGAAAGTTCCCAGGACTTGTAATTTTTAGATTTGGTAATGTTAGTTGAACTTCTTCTTATGGGGCTACGTAAAAAATATCGTATATATATAAACAATTCAAAACTATCAGGTGTATAAGCTGAAATCCGCTGTTTGGTCATAGATGGCGTGAGTGCGCGTATTAAGCTACCATGGGCATGCCATACTTTTTTTTATGAGTTTGACATCTGTCAACATTAATCAGTGTACATTGTCTGCAATTTCGTACAACAACATACATTTTTCCTTTGGTAATCATGTCTAGTTTGGTGCCAGAAAAAGAGCATATGCGGGAAGCTCTGCTTTTCTGCTTCAATTTGAAGAAATTGGCTGCCGAATCGCATCGAATGCTTATGGAGGCCTATGGTGACAGTGCTTCGGAAACAACGTACTGAGATTGGTTTTGTCGGTTCAAAGACGGCAATAATGACTTGTGGGACAAGAAGTGTGCAAATCGGCCTAGGAAAGTTGAGGACCATCAATTGCAGGCTCTTTTAGGCGAAGACGATACCCAATCGCAAAAAATGCTCGCGGAGCAATTGGATGTTACTCAACCAACCATTTACATGTGGCTGCGTGCCATGGTGAAGATTGAAAAGATCGGAAAATGGGTGCCGCATGAATTGATTGATAGGAAGATGACAGTCGTTCCTGCATCGGATTGTGACAGGCGATGAAAAGTGGATATATTTCGAGAATCCTAAACGCACGAAATTGTGGGTTGATCCCGGCCAACCATCAACATCTTCCCCAAGACCAAATCGCTTCGGACGGAAGACGATGATGTGCGTTTGGTGGGATCAACCCACGATTTCGTCAATGCTTAATGCTACCACCAACAACTAATCAAATTGTACCATGCTCTGCGTGAAAAAGGACGGATTATCAACAAAAACATGACAAGCTGATTTTCCTCCACAACAACGCACCATCGCACACGTCAAAAATGGTCCGAAACTACTTGGAGACATTCAACTGGGAGGTGCTACCCCACCTCGCTTATTCAACAGACATGGCTCCTTCCGACTACCACCTGTTTTCGTTGATGGGCCACGCGCTCGCTGAGCAGCACTTCGATTCTTACGAAGACGTCCGAAAATGGCTTGATGAGTGGTTTTCCTCGAAAGAGAAGGCATTTTTTTGGCGTGATATCCACAAATTGCCCGAGAAATAGGAAAAATGTGTAGCTAGCGAGGGCAAGTACTTTGAATTAATTTGTTTTTGCTTTCTATGAAAAAACCACGTAATTTTTTTAACCAAAAAAACAGCGGATTTAAGCTTATTTTTATTTAACCTCCAAATAATGAAGTCCTGAGAGAAAGATTTATGATAGATATTTAGACGATTTTATAATTTACACATAATGGAAAGGTTTAGGCAATAAAATTATATAAAAATTTTATCAAAATCTGAATTTAAGGTATTTGGAATTGAAATTTACTTTCCAAAACATAAATTGAAAAATTGTTTATTCTAAAATATTTCCGGCATTTTCAATTCACCTTATGCCTATATATATTGATAATTGCTGTAATTAATTTTTTATATAATCTGGCTATTATAAAATCATAAATTAAGTATTTTAACCAATTTGTCCCTTACTACTCACAGAGAAGTAAATGAATATTCTCAACCTACACATACACATACATTGTAGATTGAACCATAAAATACGTCGTAGATGATTTATAATTTGTAGCATGTGAAAAATAATAAAATTATTTCTGTTAAAAAATAAAAATCAATTTAATAATAATAAAATAAAACTACAAATCTCTAATATTTGATTACCTGAAAATATTAAAATCCAGTAGGTGAAAAATTTAGAATTTATTCGTTTTGAATAAAAGTGAGATGTTCCAATTATGGAAATCGTGCAATAAAATATATATTTTTCTGGATGCTTCTAATAAAAAACAAAATCCAAAAAAAAAAAATGATCTAAAAAATAAATAAAGCTTTTATTTGGAAATATTTCTAATATAAATGTGCTCAATCTTAAATATATCTAAAAATGTATTTATTTATGCGTACTTTAAAATTACGTTGTTCTAACGTTGGCGGCATCGTATATTATAGGTTACGTTTAGTCATTATGACCATATTCGCGAAAAATATCGATAGTCCACATCACACTATGGATAAAAAAAAATCGCCCATTTGACCGGAGAGTTTGTGTTTTTTGATTTTGTTAAACCTACATTGATTATTCATATATGATAATTTCTCTGCGCACTAATAAACTTAAAAAAATAACTATAAATAATAACGTATGGTATAAGAATATTGTATTGTAGATACATTTAAATTATGTGACATGAATTTATTTTGATTAATATTTTCTATTTACCATCTAAAGATGTAATGTTATTTTTAAAATAATATATCGCTATAGTTTTATTAATACTTTTTAAGGAATATACACGTACTAAATAAAAATTACGATATTTCCGATTCCTCTTAATTACTAAAGTTATTAGAGGTTTTTCCTCCAATTAGATTTCTAATTACTTGGATATTTCTTAAGTTTATAGAAGTTGTCGTAATACTTTTTATAGGGTAACAATATATGAACTACTTGTCTTCAAATTGTTTATACTCATTACTGTGACCAGAATACTTTCGAGTATGATTCGTTGAACGTAATTGTTGTCAGCGAGTCTCAAACATTTCGATTAGCGTGGGTGTTCTTGACAGTAGATTTGTATGGGCAATAGAGGTTCAATGTTATGGAATGAAATTGCATTGCAATTGATTGGTCAAGTTTAAATACCATTTACAACGTTCTACATTTAGTCATGCAGTAAGACATCCAAAGTCGAGATAATTTCCGTTAGTGTAACAAAGTGACGGAGATTATTGTATGAATGACTTAGTATCTATTGTTTCCATTATAGATAGTATCTTTCTATTAATTTCAGTTCCCACGTGGTGCATTTATAAGTTCTACCTCAGAGAATTAGCAAATAGTATTTTTTTTTTTAAATTTTAAAGAAAAAATTAATGTGTTCAGATAATTATTCAAAGAAAATACCATAAATAATGAGATACTTTCAATAAACAAATTACCGGAATACCTATTTTGTAAATTTGCAATTCTAAGTTTGGTATTTTATAATATAAATCAGTTATTACTCAACAATGCGTTCAATTTGTAAATAATTTTAACAAAAGTAGTAATTCCGCTCTAGCAAAAAAGTTATCTGAGGAAACTAACTATCTAATGAACATTTTGGTATACTCTGTTGCCGTCAATTCAGAGGCACTACGGCCATGAGATAACCAATTTTTTTTGGTTTCAACTTAAAAATTTTCATCTGTGCGATATGCGGAGAATAGATGTATCTCTCTCCAACTTAGAGATTATTCAGAAAAAAAGGACGAATTTCTTTTTGATTAGGAGGTGGATAAAACTAGATTTTGAACGATTAAGAGGAAATTATAAAGATAGGGTGATTTTGTTTGGCCGCCATTTTGGTTTGGGTGACATTTGTATGTTGGCATTTGACAGTCATAGGGAGTGGTCGATAACAATTTATTATGAAGCATCTGAAGCCACAACAAAGTATTGAAATTATTAAAATATTTTATTTTAATAATGGTTCAATTGTGAATACGTGGAGAAAAGTACGTGACTTTTTTGGTGTTAATCATATTCCGAGCAAGTCAACCATTCAGCTTGTAATGAATAATTCTGAAAATATGCATATGTTGGGAGACAAAACGAAGACTAAGGGATAGTTAAGCCAACGTGCAGCTGAAAATATTAATGCAGCAATACAGAGTGTTGCTGTATACCTGGGTACCTCTTATCGACACAGTGTACAAGAATTGGAAATATCTCCATCATGTTTGTGAAAAATAATCAAAAATTCTATTGACACAACAGCTGCAGGCAAATGACCATGAAAGGCGACGAGACTGTAGTGCTCAAGTTTTTACACCATTTTTGGCAAAAAATCTTTATGAGCGACGAATCACACTTCGACTTGCTTGGCTTTATTAATAAACAGAACAGCCGCTATTGGGGTACTGAAAACCCTCAACTAATTCACCAAAGACCACTATACCCTCGTAGAGTAACTTTATGGTGCGGCATTTGAGCCGGCAGCATCATTGGGCCATATTTCTGGTCCAAGTGAAACTAGATGGTGGTTTTTGACAGAGAATAGATATATCTCTCTCCAACTTAGAGATTATTCAGAAAAGAAAGGACGAATTTCTTTTTAATTAGGAGGTGGATAAAACTAGATTTTGAACGATTAAGAGGAAATTATAAAGATAGGGTGATTTTGTTTGGCCGCCATTTTGGTTCAGATAACATTTGTATGTTGGCATATGAGAGTCGCAGGGAGTGGTCGTATTTGAAATTATTAAACCATTTTATTTAAATAATTTTTCAATTGTGAAAAAGTTTTTTTTTTGTGTTAAACATATGCCGAGCAAGTCAACCATTCAGCGTATAATGAATACGAGTAGTTTTGAAAATATGTATACACTTGGAGATAAAGCGAAGACTGAGCGACAATTAAGTCAACGTACACCTGAAAAGAATTATGCAGTTAGGCGGAGTGTTGCTGAATGTCCTCGTACCTCTCATAGACGCCTTGCACAGGAATTGGGAATATCTCCATCACGTTTGTTCAAAACTCTAAAAAAAATTGCTATTTTATCCATATAAAATTCAATTTATACAACAGCTGCAGAGACTATGAACGGCGGCGAGACTGGAGTGCTCAAGTTTTACAGCTCTGTATAGACGACCACCATTTTTGGTAAAATATCATTATGAGCGACGGTGACCGTTATCGGAACATATTGGAAATTTTTTTTTACCCGAATTGGATCAATTAGGCCTACAGAACATGTGGTTCCAACAATACGGTGCCACATGACACACATCTTGTGCTACGATGCAAATTTTGAGAGACATTTTCCCCGGCCGAATAATGTCAAAAAGTGGTGATATTGGCTGGCCCCCACGATCCCCTGATTTGAACCCTTCCGATTTTTTCATATAGGGATACTTAAAGTAAAAAGTGTACACTAACAAGCCAACCATAACCTCGGTGCTTTAGGAGATCATTCGAAACGAAATCATTAAAATAACATGAAAAGTTTGCGAAAATATTATGAAAAATGTGCTTAAAAGAGCTCGCCTTTGCGCCATTGCCAAAGGCAGGCATTTGGCCGACATCATGTTAAAGACCATGTAATCAATCAATAAAATATAAATTATAAAATTGTATTTTTTTTAAAAGTTATTTAAAAAAAAAAACTTCGACCTAGAACTCTGTATAAGATATGTTTTCACCAGTTTTAATAAGGATAGAGTCCACCGGAGAAGTTCCGTGTTCTCAAATGGCTCGTCGAATACAGCAATTAACCGCTGCATCTACTTGCCTTTGCCTTGCTACTAGCATTCTGATGTCCAGTAGGGCATAAGGTAATCTGATTACCTCACTTTGAAATATAATAAAATAATACAAAAGCACAAATTGGATAGTCCTAAGTTAAAAAAAAAATTCTCTAAAAAAAATATGCAAATTTTCTTTCCACTTCTATAAAGTTTGTAGTAACTTTTATTTTAATAATATAAAATTTCTTTTTAAAAAAAAGGTTAAAATATAAATACGCTATACGTAGAGTAGTATTGAGTATAAATATATTTTTTTTAAATTTATTATTTTCTTTTGTAGACGATGCATTTTAACTTTTATATGAATATCAATGATGTGTATTTTGAAAACATGTCTTACAAGTTTGTGAATCATTTGTCAAATTTTATGAAAATTAACATCTGAAAAACTAACTGGCAACCATTCAAAGCTTACATAAGCTTTCATTCATAAAATCACCTTGACTGAACTAATTCGTCGTAAATATTATACCAAAGCGGATTGCATTGAAATATTTCCATAGAGCTACTTGCATATTTGTCATCATGTAAGTAAACAATGCAAGTGAAAATTGGAGATAACTTAAATGATTTTTATGTAAATAGGAAAATCAAAAATTGAGCTATTCGAATGTAATAAATTCTCATCTTTTAACATTTTACAAAATCAACACTATCCTGTAATTTAGTAGAAGGTTTGGATGGCCTGAATATGATTTAGAATCGATAATAAAACCATTTGGTATATGACCCGAATTTAAAGCCTGACACATTATATATCGGCCAGCGTTCACGTTGATACATCATTGAATAAATTTATAAACAATAAGAAAAAACTCACTAAATACATCGATTGTATGTCTGCATACAAGGGAAAAAGGAGAAAAAATCCAATCGATGACAGTAGTGAGTTAATAGGAATTGCATTAAAAAATAATTATAAAAAAAATATATAAAACTTAGCATGTGTATAAAGTGGCGTCATACTTTTTAGGTTTACGATTGAATTTTAGTCGATACCACATACAGTATACCATATTGCGGTTGGTGGTAAGACCTTCGAAAAATTCTTCGATTTGATTCGACACAACTTAAATTCGAACATTAATCTCAATGTGTACACATTTGTACTCTTATTTTATGATTATTTTTTATTCCATTTACATTGCAACTGACATTATGTGTATATTCTTAACATTAAAATGATTGTTTTTTTTTTTGTAAAGTTTCAGTAATGTCTCGAACATATATACTAAGTAGATACAAATATGAAATTGTCAAGTTAAATGTTCATTTACTTAATGACAAAGTGCAAGGAATAATCATGAGATGACGTTGTAAAGCCCCAGTTAACCATTTTTGGGATATATGGTATTATAGTACCATAAATGGAAGCCCGTTTGCCTGGAAAATTATATAAATTGTAATTGACAGCATTTAAAATAAAATAAACGATTGAACAAAAATGTTAAGAAGTGAAAAACTGAATAAGAATTATTGCAAAACAATATTGAGGGGATTTGAAGCGAAGAAGAAAAACAACTACTCACCAAAACAAGATATAATTTAAGTAAATTCGACAAGAATTGTACATATCCAATTTGATGCAATAAGACATCCAGAAATATTCAGTTTCATACAGTTAGTTTATTAAGGAGTTATTATGGGGTTATTTGCGCAGTAATACCAGTATATACATTATATTGTACACTGTAGGTCAAAAGTAAGCAACTGACTAACATAGATTGATGACTACATATTCTCTAGAAATCTTTTCCTTAAAAAAGAAGTCTCTATTTCCATTCATATACTTTCTTCTCCCATAATCGGCTAAGGACAATTACTAAGTTATCATTTCTTTTTAGAGCAAGCAGTTTTTTACTATGCCTAAACGTTATCCTGTATGGATTTATACTTGACCCTTTTTTTCTAAAAATATTTGCCAAAAGTTGAATTTATTAAGTTATAATATATTTAATTAAAAATTTTAAAAACATTGAACAAATTTTTGAATTTCGCGTTGATGTTCCCGTTTGAGCGGCTGAACATTTTCGTAACGTTTTGTAGAGCGGCTCAACATGAAATTTCGAACAGTTGCGTTCATAACATTATGATAAGGTCGGAAGTGATCAGAGTTAACCACGATCGGATACACTTAAATTATAAAAATTGTTTAATACTACCTTGATCAAAAATTTATTCAGAATATTAAAAATACAAGTTTATTCATCTAAATCTATATTGTCCCCTTCAAAGTAATCCCCATCGACTTTACCACACTTGTGCCAGCGCTTGATCCAATCCTCGAAACATTTTTTATATTCGGTTTTCGGTGCTTCCTGCGATTTTTCCATTACTTCCTCTCGGCTGTTGAAACGCATTCCCCCTAATGGTTTTTTAACTCGATTGAACAGAAAGAAGTCACAGGGAGCCAAATCAGGTGAATTTGGTGGTGGTTGGATGGTATTTGTTGAATTTTTCGTCAAAAAATTCCGAATAATGATGGCACTGTGCGACGGTGCATTACCATGGTGCAAAATCCACGAGTTTTCTGCCCACAATTCAGGTCTCTTTGGGCGAATTGCTTTACGCAAACGTCTCATAAACGTCTCATGTAATCCATTAAAACCGTGAGCATTGCCTTCTTTTTTGACTGAAAACGACGTGGTTTTTTTGGTCTCGGCTCATTTGGTAAACGCCATTCACTTGCCTGATGTCTGGATTGCATGTTGTACTCATAAGCCCACGTCTCGTCTCCAGTAATGATCCTTTTGATGAATGTGGGATCGGATTCAGCCTCGCAAATCATGTCTTTTGCGACGTCAACACTGTCTCTTTTTTGCATGAAATTGAGGTCTTTTGGCACCAACTTTGCTGCTACACGACGGAAACCCAAATCATTTACCAAAATGTCTTGGACGAAAACGCTATCTCTCTGATGGTTAATTTGCGGTTATTGACCAACATTTCTTTTACTTTATCAATGTTTTCATCGGTTTTCGATGTCGATGGTCTGCCACTGCGTTCATCATCTTCGATTGACTCACTACCACTTTTGAACCACTCGTGCCACTGGTAAACGACCGTTTTCTTTAGAGAATCGTTGCCGAAACACTTTTCCAACATTTACAACGTTTGCGCATCATTAAATCCGATTTTTTTTAAACAAGTTCCTTGTTGCAAATTTAAATCCATTTCTAAAATTGTAAAAAAATCGCCAACACGCACAGAAATAGATGTACTCTTGGCTACGTAACTTTTGCAAATGTCAAGCTATGCCGCTAAGATTTAGAGGGAATATCAACAACAGATGTACCAAAAACAGAACTCAAATCGGATCAATGTGAGCGCCACACCAAGGTGATATGCACGAATATCAAAAGGAATAGGATAGTTACGAGGGTCGTTCAATAAGTCCTTAGAAAATCCGAGAAATTGCGCTCGTAGTGTCGGTAAAGATTTTATGTACTTTTTTTGTAAGTAGCATTATTGATAGGAAAGCTGTCAAAATTTCAGCTCGATCCATAGCGTAGGTCAATTTCTATCGTCGATTAAAATTAACGACATTTATTTGTGCATAACAATGGAAAAAAGCGAGTTTAGGGCTGTCATCAAACATCTCCATTTGAAAGGCTTAAGCCCGAAAGAAATCAAAGCCGAGTTGGATGCAGTTCATGGCACATCTGCACCTGTGTTTGCGACGGTTTACAATTGGGTGAATGAATTTAAACGTGGCCGTTCATCCACAAAAGATGAACATCGTTCAGGATGCCCAGTTGAGGTGTCTACTCCTGAAATCATCGACAAAATCCACGATCTGATTTTGAACCATCGGCGAATTAAAGTGCGCGAATTAGTTGAGGCCACGGGCATATCACAAGGTACGGTCGCTTCAATTTTGAATGAAAAATTGTCTGTGAAAAAAAATTTCGGCAAGATGGGTGCCGCGTTTGCTCTCAGAGGAGAATAAGCGCAATCGTGTAGTGGACTCTGAGGCTATGTTGGCACTCTTTCAACGCAATCCTGCCGAATTCCTTCGTCGATATGTCACTGTGGACGAAACCTGGATACACTACTACACTCCAGAAACAAAGAGACAGTCATCACAGTGTTTTTCAAGGGTGAACGGGCTCCGAAGAAGGCAAAAACTGTGTCATCGGCCGGCAAGGTGATGGCCACGGTCTTTTGGGATTCACAGGGCATCATTTTTATCGACTACTTGGAAAAAGAAAAAACAATAACAGGAGCGTATTACGCGTCGTTATTGCAACGGTTGAGCGAGGAAATCAAAGAGAAACGCCCTCATCTGAAGAAGAAAAAAATCCACTTGCATCAGGACAATGCGCGTGTGCGCACCTGCGCTGTTTCCATGGCCAAAATTGTGGAATTGATAATGGAATTGTTGCAGCATCCCGCTTATTCACCAGATTTGGTTCCGAGTGACTATTTTCTTTTCCCCAATCTGAAGAAATGGCTTGGTGGACGACGGGTCACTTCCAACGAGGACGTCATTGCTCAAACGGATGAGTATTTTGCAGAACTTCCGAAATCCTATTTTTTGGACGGGATAGAAATTTTGGAAAAACGGTTGGAAAAGTGTATAGATCTAAAAGGAGATTATGTTGAAAAATAAAATTTTTTTTTTTTAAAAACAGTTTTTTTCCATCTTTTTCTAAGGACTTATTGAACGACTCTCGTAGCCTTTAAATTGGTCCAAATTTAATGTAAACCGTGCCTAACCAGTGTTTCGAACGAAGAGACGACTAAGAGCTACTGGTCTATTTGGCACATGGCGATAAAAAAATAAATACTTCACCCTCAAATAAAAAAGGATTGGATTGGGGTTCATTCAATTAAAACTGGACTACTAAGAACTTTAAAAACTCATTCCTGACGTTTCAGATCTTTGGGTATAAAAAAAGCATCCAATTCAAAGGTTTGAAGTTGCTTTTCCAGAGATGGATTAGAAGATTTGCTGAGAATTAAAAGAATTTTAAAAAAGAATCAGTACCTTTTTAAAAAAGAAGCAGTATATTTTTGAGAGTAAATGAACAGTGCGTTATGAAATTATGTAAAGATTTTCTATGAAATAAAAAAAAACAAGAGGGCATTTTGAAAAATATGAAATGGTTAGTTATTACAATCACCAGATCTTAAGCCCATAAAAGTTTTATGATCTGAGCTAGACATACAAGGAAGACTTGTGAAAGATCTTTTCGCAGTTCAGGAATATTATTTAAAAGGATACGATAAAAAAAGTGGACCGCAGTATTCATAAATTGTGGTGTATACTTTTAGACTGCAATGTACATAAATTGTGTTGTTTTATACTATAAGACATTGGCTTAATATAATATTGAAAAGATCTGCACAACAACTTTGTTGCTTGCTTTTGCTAATTTTAAACCACAGAAAAAAACCCATCGTAAATCTTTTTTAATTCCGATTCCAGATGCAAAATTAATCATTTCTAATTGGGATTTTCTGAATTTAGAACAAGTTTTGTCTTTTAACTTATTTAATATGTGATTAAAAAATATTCTGTACAAATGACATAATGCACAAGCAGACCTACTCAAAAATAAGTATTTCGAAATTTTCACTGCAAAAACGAAAACAACAAAAAAACTTTAATTAAGTTCGTAATAAATTCATTCTAGTTGAATTAATTTTGTGCAGTTAATTATTGCTCAGATGTTCATGTTGATTATTATTTTTATGCATAAATTAATAATTTAAATCTTATATTTAGAAAATTCTTCAAAAATTTAAAAGGAAATTGTATGAAATATTATAATTTTGATAGTGCACTCACTACTTCTATGTAATTGAATATTTAAACTATTTACTATTCTTAAAAACTATTATAAATAAAGGATTCATTTTTCTATGAAGAAAAAAAAATTAACTCACTGTGTTTATATACATTAAAAAATTCTACAATAGTTTTTGGGCAAGTTAATTTACTTAAGAAAATAAATAAATTAATATTTAGAATATTTCTATGAGATTAATTTTTCATTTAAGCAAATAGATAAAGTCTTTTGAGGTTAAATATAAGAAAGGCGGCTTACATATTTTTTTCTCTAGACTATTTTTTTTATTATTATATTTGCAAGAGAATACTATCCTTATTATATTAATTCTTTTCTTATATATTTTCTATAGTTTAGGGGAGGTAAGGGTAAGGAGTAGTTAGGATGTATCTTATAGTTTTATTGCTAATAAGAATTAAACATCAAACCGACTCTTTAGTTTGAGTAAATATATCCAATAAATACCCAATAGAATTGTTAAAAAGAAAGTGTCTTTTAGTAATTGAAAGATGGTTCAATGAAAAATAAAACTAATAATAAAAATGTTTTTTTTCTCAATATTTATAGTTGAATAGTAAATATTCCATTAAGTTGTATTATACTTTACAAACGTTTCGCAATGCCCATTAAGCCGATCGTATCTTATACAAATCTTACCATTGGATAAATATATTTTGCCAGCTTACCAGATTTTCATATTTGAAAATAGGAAAAAATTGTAAGAGACTCTCTGTGGTTAAGAGTTATCGCTTTGAAAAGCATATGAAAACGTTTCACTTCCATTACGTTGTCCAGACAATCTAGCATTGATGGATAATATGCGCCAGGTATTGATTAACCTTTCTTCAAGCAGTCTGTGAAGGCCATGCTATGGGGGCCATAACATACCAGCTTGTGCACATGATTTCGCCTGCTTTCGAGCCTTTTGGCCTGAAGATATCCACTTTACTATCTGTCGTACAATGGTACATCCACCTTTTCTCAACGATTATGAATCAGCGGAGAAATTTGATGGGATTATGATTAAAAAGTTCCAAGCAATGTTTCAAAATTGTCACACGATTTTGTTTTTGATCGGTAATGAGCAAACGCGGCACCCATCATGCAGAAATCTTTTTCATTTCTAAATGCTCATGTAAAAAGTGCCAAATACGCTCATCTGAGATGCCTATGCTGTCAACTATCTCGCGTTTTTTTCATTCTTTGATCTTACCTAACATTATTATTCAATTTTTTTGTAATATCTGGAGTCGTCGCCATATTTGGATGCTCTGAATAAGCAGCATCGCTTGTGCTCTGATGCCCACAACGGAATTCTTAAAACCATTTACTAATCATCTCAAATGATGGCGAAGAGTCCTTATAATATTTTTCAAGTTTTATTTATGATTCAGATATTATTTGGAAAAACATAATTTTCATGTTGGTAGTGATGATACCTACCAGATTTTTCGTTAACTTATCAATATTCCATGGTGTGGATTAAAAAGTTCCAAGCAATGTTTCAAAATTGGCACACGATTTTGTTTTTGATCGGTAATGAGCAAACGCGGCACCCATCATGCAAAAATCTTTTTTATTTCTAAATGCTCATGCAAAAAGTGCCAAATACGCTCATCTGAGATGCCTATGCTGTCAATTGTCTCGCGTTTTTTTCATTCTTTGATCTTACCTAACATCATTAACCACTTTTTCTGTAATATCTGGAGTCGTCGCCATATTTGGATGCTCTGAATAAGCAGCATCGCTTGTGCTCTGATGCCCACAACGGAATTCATTAAACCATTTACTAATCATCTCAAATGATGGCGAAGAGTCCTTATAATATTTTTCAAGTTTCATTTATGATTCAGATATTATTTGGAAAAACATAATTTTCATGTTGGTAGTAATGATACCTACCAGATTTTTTGTTAACTTATCAATATTCCATGGTATGGATTAAAAAGTTCCAAGCACTGTTTCAAAATTGGCACACGATTTTGTTTTTGATCGGTAATGAGCAAACGCGGCACCCATCATGCAGAAATCTTTTTCATTTCTAAATGCTCATGTAAAAAGTGCCAAATACGCTCATCTGAGATGCCTATGCTGTCAACTATCTCGCGTTTTTTTCATTCTTTGATCTTACCTAACATTATTATTCAATTTTTTTGTAATATCTGGAGTCGTCGCCATATTTGGATGCTCTGAATAAGCAGCATCGCTTGTGCTCTGATGCCCACAACGGAATTCATTAAACCATTTACTAATCATCTCAAATGATGGCGAAGAGTCCTTATAATATTTTTCAAGTTTCATTTATGATTCAGATATTATTTGGAAAAACATAATTTTCATGTTGGTAGTAATGATACCTACCAGATTTTTTGTTAACTTATCAATATTCCATGGTATGGATTAAAAAGTTCCAAGCACTGTTTCAAAATTGGCACACGATTTTGTTTTTGATCGGTAATGAGCAAACGCGGCACCCATCATACAGAAATCTTTTTCATTTTTAAATGCTCATGCAAAAAGTTCCAAATGCGTTCATCTGAAATGCCTATGATGTCAACTATCTCGCGTTTTTTTATTCTTTGATCTTACCTAACATTATTATCCACTTTTTCTGTAATATCTGGAGTCGTCGCCATATTTGGATGCTCTGAATAAGCAGCATCGCTTGTGCTCTGATGCCCACAATGGAATTCATTAAACCATTTACTAATCATCGCAAATGATGGCGAAGAGTCCTTATAATATTTTTCAAGTTTCATTTATGATTCAGATATTATTTGGAAAAACATAATTTTCATGTTGGTAGTAATGATACCTACCAGATTTTTTGTTAACTTATCAATACTCCATGGTGTGGATTAAAAAGTTCCAAGCAATGTTTCAAAATTGTCACACGATTTTGTTTTTGATCGGTAATGAGCAAACGCGGCACCCATCATACAGAAATCTTTTTCATTTCTAAATGCTCATGCAAAAAGTTCCAAATACGCTCATCTGAGATGCCTATGATGTCAACTATCTCGCGTTTTTTTATTCTTTGATCTTACCTAACATCATTAACCACTTTTTCTGTAATATCTGGAGTCGTCGCCATATTTGGATGCTCTGAATAAGCAGCATCGCTTGTGCTCTGATGCCCACAACGGAATTCATTAAACCATTTACTAATCATCTCAAATGATGGCGAAGAGTCCTTATAATATTTTTCAAGTTTTATTTATGATTCATATATTATTTGGAAAAACATAATTTTCATGTTGGTAGTAATGATACCTACCAGATTTTTTGTTAACTTATCAATATTCCGTGGTATGGGTTAAAAAGTTCCAAGCAATGTTTCAAAATTGTCACACGATTTTGTTTTTGATCGGTAATGAGCAAACGCAGCACCCATCATGCAGAAATCTTTTTCATTTCTAAATGCTCATGCAAAAAGTTCCAAATGCGTTCATCTGAAATGCCTATGATGTCAACTATCTCGCGTTTTTTTCATTCTTTGATCTTACCTAACATTATTATTCAATTTTTCTGTAATATCTGGAGTCGTCGCCATATTTGGATGCTCTGAATAAGCAGCATCGCTTGTGCTCTGATGCCCACAACGGAATTCATTAAACCATTTACTAATCATCTCAAATGATGGCGAAGAGTCCTTATAATATTTTTCAAGTTTCATTTATGAATTCAGATATTATTTGGAAAAACATAATTTTCATGTTGGTAGTGATGATACCTACCAGATTTTTCGTTAACTTATCAATATTCTATGGTATGCGTATAATTATAGATTATTTATTGTTAGATGACGAAATAAATATTTAAGAAAATTTAAATTTAAGTACTTTTTAATAAAGTTACCTATTTTTCTTTTCAATATTATAATTTTATATACGGCGAGCGTAATTATTTAATAAATATATTTTTATATCATAATTAACAAACATAATTGATGGTGAGAATTTTTCAATTTATATCCGTCCTGTAAAAATTCATTTAATATTCTCATCTTAAATTTTCCTAATATCTTCAGTCTAGACATAGATTTCCTCTGTAAAAAAAAATATAAATTTAAAGGAGAAAAGTTTATAAACTAATTTAGATAAATATTCCAGTCAAACATAATTTATCTATTTCTTTATAAAATATACTTCTATTAGTACGAAAGGTTAAAAAAATTATTTTACTATGCCTTTAATATTATAAACAAATTGGATAAATTTTTTTTAAGTGGATGTAAATAGTAAACTGGTATATCAGTTAATTTTGTTGATAAAAATTTTTCAAATTCACTATTAATTTCCAAGTCTAAAAATATATTTGAATTTCTATCATATTTTCAAATAAGTATATTCGTGTACACTAATTCTCACCTACGAGAAATTGAAGGTAATATTCAGAATTTTTTTTTGCTTTTTGCCTGAAAATTACCTAAAAAAAAAATGTACAATAGTAATTTTTTGTAAATAAAAGCACATATTTTGTGTTATGATTATTTTTAAAAATATTTTCACATATGACATAACGAAATTTTAGCGTGTACTGTCAAGCGCAAAAATGTTCAAATTGTAAACAATTGCTGAAGCGAAAAATGTAAACATAGCTCTCTAGGCCATCGGATCAGATAAAAATGGCTTTTTTTGCTTGTCAAACTTATTTGCGGTATTGTTTATAAAAAAAAATACATTTCAATTTACTACAATGTATAGTAATTTGAGTGAAATAAATTTTCTAATGAGAAGAGTAGTAAAAATTTTGCAAAATAATGGCTAATGAGAAATTTTAAGGAAGTAGGAAATGATTTAATTATTAAGTATCATTTAGTATTGAGATAAATATGTCTGCCAGTATAGCTAATGAGCTATAATTAAACAAAAAAAAATGACCAAAGCTCATTTGTAATTGAATAGCGCAGGGTGTTCTAGGGGAAAGTATACAATTTTTTGCGATTTCATTGTTTTGTTGGCTGTTTGCAATATAGCACCGTCATGTTAAAAGCATTCCATTCAGGCATTAAAAATATTCGATTATGTGCAGGTATCTTTTTCCAGTAACAGTTACAGATACTCCATTTCCATCTTAATAAAAGACATTCCTGACGGTTTTTTTTTGAGAATGAAAATGGAATAACTGTTAGAGCACCCCACGATCACGTTTTCAGGGTGGAAAGGTAAGTCATGCATAAGTTGTAGATTTTCACTTGCACATAATCAACTTTTTTGTTTACTAACATAATCATTCGAATGAAAATTTGCTTTGTCATTTATTAAAATTAAATCATAAAAATCAGGGTTACTATTAAAAAAGCTATTTTAATAAACAAAAATTAGGTGAGTTATTAACGACCGTTTCATAGTAAATTTGATACTTCTGAACTTCACGAATGTTAAATATAAACTGTCAAAGGTTTATCCAATTCAGGGTTCGGAGAGTAAAATATAAGTTTGCCATTATACAAAATAGATAATATTATTAAACTAGGATTTATACAAAAAAAATATTTTGGGCAAATATTTAAAAATTTTAAGTTTAAAGATAAATAATTCAATGTTGATAATAAGCGGATTACCTTATTTGCTCTTTTGAAAATAAAGCTAAATAACAAATAATTTAAGTTCGGATTTACATAAAATATTTATAACATAATATTACTTAAACCTAGTCATTACGTAAAAAATACAAAAGTATTTAAATGACTGTCATATACCTTTTTGCAGGATTCGATCGTTTTGAGGTAATTGTTGACTTTTTCAGATATTTTGGGCTGCAACTGCAATTATGAAAAAAAATTTCATAATGTGTAATTGGCATAATGTGTCTTATCGAAAAAACAGTTGCTTAAATAATTATCTTCAAGTTCAAAGTAAAAGTAAGCGTTCAGAATTGACGGTGACAGTCTCTCCTTCTTCATTTTTAGAGAAATGAAATCAAATAACACCGTTTGTTTGAAATGTAGATACACAGGCTTATTTATAGTTTTTTTGTGTGGGTTTTCGGAGCCTCCGTCTGAGCCTCATCACTGGAGAAAATTTGTTAAAATCAGCATCTAAAGTCCGCTTTATAGCTTTTTAAAAGGCGTACATTCAGCATAATTTCAAAATGGCAAACTTCAGTCTAAGAAAATATTATTTTTCATGACATTCATGTTTAATACTCTAGCTATCAAATGAGCGGGCTGTACTTTTAAAATCCTGAAATGGGTAATTCGGTATTTTCCTATATGTACACGTAATTTTATGTCATCATATTTACACCTAGCGTTAATAAATCGAGCAAGGTTCATATTTTTTTCCAATATTTTGATATTTTTAGAATTGTATTTTTTTTTGTTATTTATTTTGTAAACACAAATCTAAATAAGTAAAGCGTTTTTTCTGTAGACATCCGGAGAGTTTGAAAACGCCATTCTCCATAAAGTGGTAGCATATCGAACAACCAGCATATTTAAGCTTTGCTTACATATTTAATTATGACAGATGTCGAGCAGCAACTGAATTTCTAGTTTTTTTTTTTTTAAATTTAATATCTTTTTAAAATACTATTTTTTTTTAAACTACGAGCAATTAAAAGCCGTAGAAAATATAATATAAATATAATACATATTAATACTGTTCACTTTCAAACAAATATTAATAAATCGCATTATAAACTAAAAATAAAACGCATTTGTCTTTCCCGCAAGCCACCAAATAAATCGACGTCAATTTTTAGCCATCTTTCCTTTCCACTGAAGTAATAGTATATATGGTAAAGTCAGTAAAAGTGACTGAGTTTACCATATATAAACGGTATATGGTTTGTGTATAGGGAAGTGCAGACACCAGGTTTGGTGTATAGGGAAACCACTAAAATAATCGTGGTATCGATACCAGATGTGTATGTTCCTAGCATAAAATGATGAAGTATTTTGTCAGAAATAAAAAGTTTTTGCGAATGTATTTTGCTTATAAGTTGATAGAATTAATTTATGTAGAGGCTCTTCCAGTAGTTCTATAATCTAAGATCAGAATTGAACATTTTTAAATAGCGACCTGAACAATATAAGTTGTATATCTTTTTTTAGAACACCCTAATTTAAAATGAACTAATAACAAAATTTTTTTTTACTCTTTTAAGCCTAATTTCACTATAATAAGTTAATTAATTTGAAAAGCATAAAATACCAATCATATAACTAAATGCTTATTTCATGAATTAAATTTGTAGTTTTAATAGATAATATCTAAGTAAGATGTTTATCGATAATATTTTTTTAAGTCTTCTGGTAGTGAGATAAACTACCAAATAAGTAAAAAATTTGTAATTAGTTCATTTTTAGAATTTTTAATCAAATAATTTACAAATGAATATAAATCCACTTAAATAAAACGATATAAAATAAAATGAACAAATTATCAATAAATTATTCAATTCACGTATTCGAAGAACCGATCACTTTACAATTAATTGTTCGAATATGGTAAGTTGTTCATTGCAAAAACAAAAAAAAAATCAGTAAAAATTATAAGAAATCGATTTAAGGTATGATTAAAAAATTATGTATGTCGATAACATTAAAAAGATTGAAGCAAAAGCTGCATTTTTTCGTATTTGGAAATATGTTACAATATATGAAATGCAGTTTAAAGAATTATTTAAGATGATTCAGATCGATATCGAAAAAGATTTTTGTAATTACAATAAAATTTTGGGCGTATTATATAAAATTTCTGTGAAATCCTTTCAATCCAAAATGTATTCAATCCATAGCATGGACGTTGGACTATGGTCTGTTTTTATTTGTTGTATTAAATTTACTTGTAAATTCATCTCACCCTTTATGGCCCCAAGAAGGTCTACCTTATTTACGTAATATTATCCATTTTGTTCATACTTTATTGGAAAATGATTTCTTTAAATATAAAGAATTAAAAAAGTTAATGCATAAAACATCTTTTTTTTAATAATTTTTTTTAAAAACATTTTAGAAATTGCAAATAATTTTATTTTCTGTGACATATCCTATAACAATAAATTTTGTTTTCCTTTATGTAAATCGAATAAATTTTGAAATTATTATTAAAAATGGGAATAATAAATATTAAAAATTTATTTTTTATATATGATAGTTACAAATTTAATTAGAGTATTAATAAATATAATGTTGTTTTTTTTTTTTAAAAAAAAGCTCATAAATAAATATCAAATATTCACAATAAATTTATATGATAAATAGTCAAAAGTTATATTGTTTTCATATGAATTCATTTGGAATTTTTGGAAAAAGTTGAAAGCTTCATAAAAGAATAAAAACTTTTTTCTTTTTAGGTTTTTTTTTTCCTATAAAAAAAAGTTGTTTTATCCAAATATGTAAATATCAGTTCCCACTTACATTCACTGGGTTATAAACACCAAATTTGGTATGTTCTGTTGGTTGTCCACTAATATTTTAAAATTCCATTATGGATTGCTTACCACCTGTGCAAATTCAGGAATAGCAAATTGTGATAGTTTATTTCAACGAATGATTATAAATTAAAATAAATCTCTCTCTAAAATATAAATTATATGAAGGTACGAGTATCTTTTAATTTAAAAAATATTGTATATCTTTTAATAAGAAGTTTTGTACATTATAATAGAGAGAATAATATCAAATATATCAATGCGTTTTCTCTACCAATATGGAAACAGAATCAATTGTTCAATTTTGGCGTGGTTGTTTTCAATGGATATGTTAAAATCTTTTCAAAAATTTTATCTTTTATTATTTTATTTCGATAATTTTATAATGGTAAGCAGTATTACCATACATATCCATATATGGTAAAGAAGAATTTAATTAGGATATTTTGATTTGTTATGACTAGATATGTACCAAATAAATATATAAAAAAATAATAAATCTTTCATTTATTTTCATTTTTAAGGTGTTGCCGGAATGGCTTCAGAAATCTGCTCTGATCTTACCACCATCAGCGATGAAGATCTCCTCAGGCGTATGGTAAGATATTTTTATAATTCATTATCAAATTGTAAAAAAAAATACAGGTAGTCGTCAATTATCAGTGCTATTGACCTATTAAACAACAATACATAGAATCCATTTAAATGTTATGTTTTTAATACTAACATCAATTACAGATTTGTATTAATTCATTTATCTTAAATCACAATAAAAAAGAAAGTTACTTGGAATTCGTTATTATTTTCACTATGATAAAAATGAATTGCTGAATGATTTTATTCGGTCAAATTTATACATTGTATAGTGTGTACACATATGAGTATAAATGAGGTTTTCTTTTCAGAAGAAATATTCATTTTGATTTATTATTTAAAAATGCAAATAAATTTTCTCGCAAAACTCCTACTCACCATATGTTCATAAAAAAATGGACGTAAATATGTTCATATTCATACATATACTAACGTATGAAATTTTTTTTATTTTGCTATATATATATATATATTCGTTATTTGTTTATATATGGGCAAGATTCATTTATTTATAGATTTCGAGTTTTTAAAGTATGAATTTTATGTCGTATGTCAGCTCTTCTATAGTTAATAAAAAAAATTAATATATCTAATTTAACGGATAATAAATTATGAGTTTATTAAGAATATTTAGATTCTTTGGTTCATTTTGAATAAAAAAATTGTATAAGTATTAATCAGGCGGGGTTGGAGTGAATTGCATCCCCTATTGAGCTAAAGTTTATTTTCAAAACTACGGTGATGGATATAGGCTATACCAGTTATATGTCCTTACCTTTTAAACTATTAATTGTAAGCAAATAAATCTAATGTCATTGAATTATGTATAATTTTTTCCAATCTTATGATGGGGTATCTATTTTGGGGTTTGAAAAATATAGTTCTGTCATTTGACAGCTGTCAAACATAAGTGTCATATAAGATAAAAATTATTTAGTTCAAGGTTTATCGTTTTATGTAATGGATAGTAAATTAACATGTTATATGTTAAATTTGTAAAAACTTTTACATAAATGAAGATTCTGCCGTAGTAACTTTTCGCACTTTAGGAGGAGATTTTTTTTAGACTGTGAATACACCAATGAGCAAAATTACAATAAGAGTGATATGATTTCTAAGTAACGTTTCGGCTATTTGTAATATGTTATGATCTGTCATTTTTTTTTATTGTATTCAGTAATGTTTACAATTTTATCATGGAGAGATATACGCAAGAACAACGTTTACAAATTATTCAATTTTATTATCAAAATAATAGTTTTCCAATTGCAACTTTTCGTGCGCTTTTTGAGGCTCACTTTCATCTGAGGGTGCGGTAAATAAACAAAACTGTCAATTCTGGTGCGAAGAAAATCCACAAATTATTCATGAACACCCATTACATTCACCTAAATTGACAGTTTGGTGTGGTTTTTGGTCTGGTGGAATCATCGGTCTGTACTTCTTTCGAAATGAGTGCTCGAAAATTGGGTTCATCGAATTCGTTCCTGCAAAAGAAGTCGTGGAGGCCATTTGACTGACGTTTTATTCAGAACTTAATTGTATCGATTATATTTTACATTAAATAAAAAACATTTGAATTTCCTTAACAATTAGTGTGTTTTTTAAAAAAAGAAATCATATCACTCTTTTTCGGAAACCCTTTATATATAGTGATCTAAATACCTACGAGTGTTTGTGAATAAGTCATTGTATTATCGAAAAGTGACTGTCTGGTTTGTGCCATTTTGGTCGAAAGATGTCATTGGCTTTGAGGAAGAGACCACAAACGTCAATTTTTTGTTTGGCCCGACCTTTAAAATTTCAATCTAAACCATGTGTGACTTTAAAAAAATGCTACCAGAAGCCACATAGTACAATAAATATTGGCTTTATTGTGCGAACATTTTTTCCAGGGCGGGTAGTTTGAGCTCCAAGATCTTGCGATTTGACGCCGTTGGATTTTTATTCCAAGACTACACATAAGGTTATAATTGCGCGGACAATTTTTTTAACTTAAGAGCATTTAAAAATCAACATCCCTCAAATAATAACCGAACTTTAGCACAACAAAAGTGCGAAAAAGTCAGCAAAAATTACCTCAAAAGGATCGAGTCCTGCCAGAAGTCACGTGGCCGTTATATAATTATTGTTATATTTAATCCATAATAGCAAAGTTTAAATAATATATTATTAAATAACCAAAATCAGAATTGTAAATATATTTAATCGAGCTTTATTTCCAAAAGCGCAAATTGGATAAGCCATTATTATCAGCATCAGATTATTTATCTTTAAAATTAAAATTATTTTTCAGAAGTTTTTTTGTACAAATTCAACAAATGAAATTTTCTCAAATGAGGGTTAGAAGAGTAAAGAAATTATGAATTATATTAAATTATAACAACAAAGAATCATCGCTTAAAAAATAATCACTCGAAAAACATAACATTCTGATTGCATTGATGGTATTAACAATTTAAATTTAATTTAAATAATTCTATCATAAATAAGAAATATTCTCCTCATTAAATCTTATATTGAAATTAGTTTATACGTAGTATTTTTTTTATTAATTGAGTTCTAAAAGAGTAGGAAAAAAACAAATGACGGAAATGTTTCTTTTAATTACTTATGCAGATTTCAACTTGACTTAAGATTCTCATATTCAATATGACATCAATTTCATGACATCAGACAACTTTGGAATTCAACATGCACATAAATATACGCAGTTTCTAATATGTTGTATATTTTATTACTTTTTAATGAATAAAATGCCATGTTTTTTTTTATATAAAAATAATTTTAATTAAATGAAATATTGTGCATACAAACATAGTATGTGCATTTAATGGTTTCAAGTTTTAAATTATATTTTTATATAGATCCAATTTATATTTTAGATAAAAATCTTAAAATTTTCTTGAGTAACATTTATAGTGGAATGTTAAATGTTAAGGATTATTTTACGAGACGTATTTGTAAAGTAATGAGACTAGCGTTACGGAGACACCTTAAGATGTGCAGTAAAAAAAGTATAGAACAACAAAATTTGGTGCAATGATGAGCCACCAAAATTTTGTGTTAAGCTTGAAAAATCCTCGATTTTAACATACAAAGAATTGCAACGAGTCTATGGGGATAATTCCTTAGCAAGAACCCATATTTTTCGCTAGCATAAAGCATTTTTATAAGGCCAAGAAACACTGAAAGACGAACCTTGCTCTGGGAGGCTTCAACACCGAAAACTAATAAAAATGTTAAGGTCAGCCTGTTGATTAATATTGAAGTTGATGAATAGTTCTTGAAAGGCTCAGAAAAGTCGTTACTTCGCCATGGCAACGCCCTTTATCATATGACCATATCCATCAAAACAAGTTTTTGTCAAAAAAAATGATTCCTGTGGGTTCGCAGCTCCTTCTTCACCGAATCGAACTTTTGCTTATTACCCAAGATTAACAAGCACTTTCTTGGCATTGCCGATACATCCACAGGAGTGTACCCGATGCCTTCCAGCACTGCTACGAAGAGTAAAAACAATGCCTCCGCCAATGCATTGCTGCCCAAGCAAACTATATATACTATATTGTCAATAAGCAAAGTGATCCCACATGGGGCTCTGAAAACCCACAAGCTAAGGAGAAGCTATTGTAGCGACAAGACGTGATTGTGTGTTGTATATTTCGGTCTGAAGGTGTCATTGGTCCTTATTTCTTTTAAAATCTGAGCGCTATAGTGGTATATGATAATCTGAACTGTTGGCTTGAACTTACAGAATATATATGGTTTCAACAAAAGGAGGCCTCAAGCCACACAACAAGACAACATTTTGACTTTATTGTGCGAAATATTTGCAGGACACGTAATTTTGAGATTTGATGATATCAATTGAGTTTTGAAAATATGTATATACTGGGAGATAAAGCAAAGACTGGGCGATAATTTAGTCAACGTACACCTGAAAAACATGATGCAGTAATACAGAGGGTTGCTGTATATCTGGGTACCTCTTATCGACACAGTGCATAAGAATTGGAAATATCTTCATCATGTTTGTTAAAAATTCTCAAAAAAGACTTGCTTTTTTACCCGTATGAAATTCAATTGGTATAAAAGCTGCAGTCATTTGCCCATCAAATTGTACAGCTCGGTATAGAAGACCACCATTTTTGGCAAAATATCATTATGAGCGACGAAGTACACTTCGACTTGACTGGCTTTATTAATAAAGAGAATAGCAGCTACTGGGACACTGAAAACCCTCAACTGATACAGCAAAGCCCACTACACCCTCTTAGAGTAACTGTATGGTGCGGCATTTTGAGTATGCTGTAAGCAATGCTATAACAGTTACTGGTGACCGCTATTGGGACATTTTGGAAAACTTTCTTCTTCCCAAATTTAATCAATTAGGCCTACAGAACATGTGGTTCCAACAAAACGGTGCCACATCACACACAACTTGTGCTATGATGCAAATTTTGAGAGACATTTTCTCCGGCTGATTAATGTCAAAAAGTGATGATATCGACTGGCCCCACGATCCCCTGATTCGAACCCTCCCGATTTCTTCGTAGATGGGTACTTGAAGAAAAAGGTATACACTAACAAACCAACTACAACCTCGATGTTTAAGAACAACTAATGTTTAAGAAATTGCTAATATAACACCAGAAGTCTCCGAAAATGTTATGAAAAATATGCGGTCTTTGCGCCGCGGCCAGAAGTGGGCATATGACCCACATCATATTTCATATATAATGCTAAAAACCATGTATTTAATCATTAAAGTATAAATTATAAAATTTTATTTAATTTAAAAGTTATTATATTAAAAAAAATTCGACCTGGAACATAAAAAGCATTTAATTACGTAGATAATTTCAAACTTTAGAGCAATTTAAAATCTAACATCCGTCAACAGTCCGAGATATGCAAAACTGTCATTAGAAAATACCTCAAAAGGATCAGGTCCTATAAAAAGTCTTGTGGTGGTCATTTAAATAAATTATTATTTTACCCATAATAGAGAGATTTAAAAAATATAAAAAAATAAAATTTTTAACAAAAACTGAATTTTTAATGTCGTTTTGTATAACTTTACTTTTTAAAGGATAAATAGGACAGTATTTTAATTTGAAGGGGATAAAATTGATGTATAAAAATAAAATAATTTTTTTAATTCGATTAGTTTCATTACTTGTCTGTTACATATCGAAGAAGAAAAAATCTTTAACATATTTTTTCAGTTGATTAAGTCGAAGTTTTAATTATTTTTTTTTTAATTGACCATCTTGAGTAACATTAAATAAAAAATCCAATCATAAAATACCATCTTTTACATAGTTAATTAGTGTTTGTCATAATACAGCAGCATTATTAATTATAATAAATAAAATATATAATTGTCAATAAAACCAAAAATTATAATTAGATTATAAAAAAAAAGTATTAAAAGTAATAAAAATTTTAATAAAATTATGAAGCAATTAATAAAAAAAAACGTTTTTGGTAAAAAACAAAAAAAAAACTGGAAATATGTATAATATTAAAATTTTGTAAATAACTACAAATTAATAGTTGTGTTTTTTTTTTTAAAAGATTTCTATCGTTTTAGCAATAGTATACTAATAAGTAAAATTCTGGTATAATAATTTATATAATTTTTTTGGAAAAAAAATTTGGTAAACAACTTTAAATGTCAAAATTAGCAGTTATCCGGTGACTGCAATAAAATCAACTTTATAGAAAAGCATCTTAAAACAGAAAAGAAAACTTAACTTTGTATGTACATATCTTCTGAGAGCTTGGAAAAGACCTTGAATATGAAGAAGCTTTACTCGTGTGCTCTCCAGCCAGCTGTTAGCAATTTCGCTGAATTTGTTTAGACAAAAAAAAAGAAGATTTAATTTTTTGCCCTCAGGCATTGTACAGATAAAGAAAATAGGGAAATAATATGTTCTCACTGTATGAATATAAAAGTTAAATTTACTAATTTCTAATTGGTTGAATATAATATAAATCTGTCCACGTATAATTATCAAATCACGCAAAAAGCCCGTCAACAGAGCGCAACTGTTCTGGTGCGTCTTTTTTTTGTCCGTGCATTAAGGTCAAATCACTTGACCGACATCACATTGACTTTGACTTAATTTATCAAATGGTAAATTAAAAAATTCTTCGAAAAAACTATAGTGTGCAGTGGTTTCCATATAGCCTTCAATCGAATTAAAAAAAATTGCTCTAACAAAATATCGTCATGGTTGGGTTTGTCGAAATATGAATAGTTATTCGTGAGTGGGTGGCGGCAAGTGTTCATAGTTACTTGAAGCTTTTGACTATTTAAAATAAAAAAATTACTATACGAAATGCAATACTCCATATTACAAATGATATGAATAATATTAATAAAAAGTTAGTAAATAATCGATGATTTGTTCGAAATTTACAAGAAACCATTATCAATGGTTAGTCAATGCGGTTTGTAGTTTTGAGGAGAAGTCTCATCTCAGAAGTGACGATTACATTTTTATTGGGTGACATTTACACAAATCTACCGGTTTCCATTTGAGCAGATAATGTGGGTTGATTTTTTTTTTGCATATTATTAATCAAATTATTCAGCATCTGTTCGAAAAAGGTAAGATGCTTTGCAGTAAAAAGTACAAAATTAGTCACTCAGACTAGTACATATATGAGGCGGTTGTGTTTAGTGCTAACCGGTGTCGTTAATGACCCCTTATTCACCTGCAATGCGTAGGCAATTGGCATGATCGATCGTAAAATACCACGAATAGTGCTTTTTCTATGGACGTGTAGAAATGTATTTGTTATAATAGAAAAGCCCAAAATATCAAACTGTGAATTGTCAGCTTCCCCACCTACATTCAAGTGAATTTGAAGTCAGATTTATTAAATTGGAATATGATTTTCAAATTTGGACAGATCCCCGGTACCATATCTTATATGCCCGCCTATTTTTTTTTATTATATTATAATTCTTTACTAAATGCACTTAAAAGAAAAGTATATGGTTGGTTATAGATACGTACCTAAATATATTAGAATAATGCCATTGAGAATACGATTACGTATCGTATGTTTAACCAGTTGAATATTGACCACTGTTTGTTTGCTTGCGTTCATTGCTCTCGAATATGTGTACTTTTGGCATGAGTCATCACCCTTTAAATTATCTTTGTTACTTTCGATTCAAAAATTTACGAAAAGGTGATCGGATCGAATGGAAAGAAGCACTAGGCAATGTTTTTGTGTGTATTTGTTGTTCTTATTGTAAAACAGTTTCGAACGTCGTGACTTGACCACCGAGTCACTTTACCTTGTCCAGTACAAAGGAATGTCCTTTTCAACAATGTTGCGATATGCCGTGCTCGATCCCAAGTCAAGTGCGGTGAGTTTTCAAGAAGACTTCGATAAGTATCGGTAAAGAGAGCTCAAGACCTAGGAATAAATCGATCACGGCATTAGGTTGAGATCACTATCTGCAGACGGGAAACTACAGGTTTACCATCTTTTTCTGGTGTACTAGATAGTGTTGAGACGTTGCGTGAATTAGCTGGTCACAATTTTAGACAAAACTCATTTAGTTCTTTTTTTTCTGTATTGAAACACTTGTAAACGGAGTCTTCATTATTGAAAAAATATTAGTAGATAAGTGACGTGTTTTAGCGACATTCGGAACGTCTGCATCTTGTACGAAACGGTTCTGAGTTCAAATTCAGCTAGTAGCATTGCCGGTGTTCCCTTTTATTTGTCGCCAAATTGCCTATTATAAATGTTTAAAAATGAATAAGGTACTCGCACTCAAACAATTCTAACAGGTAAATTAACTTTCTTTGCTTTTATCCAATAACTGGTCACTTATAAAAGTGTAAAAAAAGAATACCATAAAAATGTAATTCAAATATGTTTAAAATCCATATGCCCTTTTTGAATACCAGAATTTACGAATTTTATATACAAATGCGCTACTGAAGTAAAAATGTCATAATTAGGATTAGTCATCTAAAAAATAAAACTAAAAATTATTTTAGAGCTAGAACAAAAAGATATAGATAAATGTGTGCTAAATTATTTGTCCAAAAACAGAGAGTCGTCTTGAAATTAATATTACATAAGAAATCGAATTATTTCAAGCAGATGGTATTTTTATTTATGTATTCGTTTTTTAGGAAAGTAGAAATTTCATTTTTTGAGTTTCTTTATTTGAATGATTTTATTGAGTTCTTGGATATGACACCGGTATCCCGATAAAAGATATTGTTTATAAATACAGGATTTACCAATTCAAAGGTTTTTTTTTCTAAAGTTTGACACAAAACACATAACAGTTCGGCTGAAAAGTTTATAAGATAACACAGTAAAAATATTTTTTTTTTGCAAAATTCATTTTTATTATTCAACATAGTTGCCTTCGAGTGCGATACAGCGATTATAGCGATCTTCCAACTTTTCGATACCATTTTTATAGTACTCTTTCGGTTTTGCCTCAAAATAGGCCTCAGTTTCGGCAATCACTTCATCATCGGTCTTAAATTTCTTGCCAGCGAGCATTCTCTTGAGGTCTGCAAACAGGAAAAAGTTGCTGGAGGCCAGATCTGGAGAATACGGTGGATGGGGAAGCAATTCGTAGCCCAATTCATTGAGTTTGACCATCGTTTTCATCGACTTGTGACACGGTGCATTGTCTTGGTGAAACAACACTTTTTTCTTCTTCAAATGAGGCCGTTTCTTAGCGATTTCTTTCTTCAAACGATCCAATAACGCTATATAATAGTCGCTGTTGATCGTCTGTCCCTTCTGGACATAGTCAATGAATATTATATCATGCGCATACCAAAATACGGACGCCATCACCTTGCCAGCCGACTGTTGCGTCTTTCCACGCTTTGGATTCGGTTCGTCGCTCGCTCTCCACTCTGCCGACTGCCGATTGGACTCTGGAGTGTAGTGACGGAGCCATGTTTCATCCATAGTCACATATCGACGCAAAAATTCGGGTTTATTGCGCTTGAACAGCTCCAAACACTGCTCAGAATCATCAAAACGTTGTTGTTTTTGGTCCACAGTGAGCTCACACGGCACCCACTTTGCACACAGGTTTCGCATGCCCAAATATTCATGCACGATATGTCCAACACGCTCTTTCGATATCTTCAGAGTCTCAGCTATCTCGCTCAACTTCACTTTACGGTCATTTAAAATTATTTTGTGGATTTTTTTGATGTTTTCTGCCGTAACCACCTCTTTTGGGCGTCCACTGCGTTCTACATCAACTGTGCTCGTACGACCAGTTCGAAATTGACGAAACCAATATTTCACAGTTGAAATAGCTGGAGCAGAGTCCGGATAACGTTTGTCAAACCATGCTTTGGTTTCCACTGTATTTTTTTTCATCTAAAAGCAATGCTTTATCAATACACGAAATTCGTCTTTATCCATTTTTTTTTCAATAACAAAAGTTGCTTCACTCAAAATGCTATATCTCACGAACCAATCGACCGATTGCTGTCAAATTTTGACAGGAATCATTTGAACGATGATGCTTTGTGATAATTAAGTAGATTTTTGCAAGAGGCGCCATCTAAACGTCAACCTTATAAACTTTTCAGCCAAACTATTATTTTGTATGAAAATTTCGCCATTATTTATTGAAATATGTTTTAAAGACTTTACCATTTATGAATAAAAAACAATATTGGCCAAATATCCACTACGATTAGATTTACAGACGTCCATTGAATATGGTTCGATTGTTTCTTGGGCAGTGTGGATCTTAGTGCCGTCATGTTGAAACCAAAAATTGTCGACATTCATATCATTGAAAATACGTCATACAAAATTGATTAATATGTCTCTCTACCACACTTCATTAACAATAACTGTAGCACCAGCTTTATTTTCGAAAAAATACGGACCAATGATACCATAAATCGAACTATGTTAGTATACATAACACGTGACGAATGTAATGGTTGAAAACGATTTTTTATTAAAAACCAGCACCATCTTTAATAATCCAATCAGCAAAATTTCGAAGTTAAAAATAAATTTTAAGTGAAAACCGATAAAACTGGACCTTCTGCAACACTTTCACTCACCGAAGCAATATTTTTAGCTGAACGGTCTGTACGTGCTCGTATTGTTTTGTACCGACCAAATAGACTCAAATTTATTAACCAAACGCTTGAGTGCAGGCTCAGATGGACAATCTTTACGACCAAAAAGATCGCGAATTTTCCAAAATGTGTCTTTCACAGATGTACTATTTTCATAATAGATTTGAATTATTTAAATACAATATTCGACCAAAATTGAAGATATTATAGCCAATGGTAAATCTTTAACTGTGAATATGTCAAAAAACTGCATGACAAAATTGTCAACATAGCTAATTTCAACCCCATTAAAAAAATGTGCTAATTTGTAGACTCGTTTTAACTATCATAAACAAAAAATGTCATGGAAAAAAGTGGGTTACAACTCTTAAAAACGATCAGAAATCGGTAAGATCAGTTGAAAAAAAACTTCAAATAATGGACAAATATAAATTAGATAAATTTAACGACAGACACTAAAATTAGCCAAAAATTAGTGGCACAAATGCCTTAACCAAAAAAATATAATGGCCTATGTAAACATGAAGAAGCCTAGAATGTCGGAAAATATATAGAAATGAAAGGCTGTGATTTACTTTAGAATATAGGAGCAAGTTCTTAGAATTTTTTGAGGAATATTTTATGGACTGACTGATAAGTCTTCATTTTTAATATATGGGTCCTATGGTAGAAAATTCTTATATTCTTTACCAAAAAAAAAAGTAGAAGCAAAAATGTATTAGTACCTGTTCGAAACTACGAGGTTCGTTCAATAAGTCCTTAGAAAATCAAAGAAATTGCGCTCGTAGTGTCGGTAAAGATTTTTTTTTTGTAAGTAGCATTATCGACAGGAAATTTCAGCTCGATCCATAGCGTAGGTCAATTTCTATCGTCGATTAAAGTTAACGACATTTATTTGTGCATAACAATGGAAAAAAGCGAGTTTAGGGCTGTAATCGAACATCTCCATTTGAAAGGCTTGAGCCCGAAAGAAATCAAAGCCGAGGTGGATGCAGTTCATGGCACATCTGCACCTGTGTTTGCGACGGTTTACAATTGGGTGAATGAATTTAAACGTGGCCGTTCATCCACAAAAGATGAACATCGTTCAGGACGCCCAGTTGAGGTTTCTACTCCTGAAATCATCGACAAAATCCACGATCTGATTTTGAACGATCGGCGAATTAAAGTGCGCGAATAAGTTGAGGCCACGGGCATATCACAAGGTACAGGCGCTTCAATTTTGCATGAAAAATTGTCTGTGAAAAAAATTTCGGCAAGATGGGTGCCGCGTTTGCTCTCAGAGGAGAATAAGCGCAATCGTGTTGTGGACTCTGAGGGTATGTTGGCACTCTTTCATCGCAATCCTGCCGAAGTCGTTCGTTGATATGTCACTGTGGATGAAACCTGGATACACTACTACACTTCAGAAACGAAGAGACAGTCATCACAGTGGATTTTCAAGGGTGAACGGGCTCCGAAGAAGGCAAAAACTGTGCCATCGGCCGGCAAGGTGATGGCCACGGTCTTTTGGGATTCGCAGGGCATCATTTTTATAGACTACTTGGAAAAAGGAAAAAACAATAACAGGAGCGTATTACGCGTCGTTATTGCAATGGTTGAGCGAGGAAATCAAAGAGAAACGCCTCCATCTGAAGAAGAAAAAAATCCTCTTGCATCAGGACAATACGTGTGTGCACACCTGCGCTGTTTCCATGGCCAAAATTGTGGAATTGAGAATGGAATTGTTGCAGCATCCCGCTTATTCACCAGATTTGGCCCCGAGTGACTATTTTCTTTTCCCCAATCTGAAGAAATGGCTTAGCGGACGACGGTTCACTTCCAACGAGGACGTCATTGCTCAAACGGATGAGTATTTTGCAGAACTTCCGAAATCCTATTTTTGGACGGGATAAAAATTTTGGAAAAACGGTTGGAAAAGTGTATAGAGCTAAAAGGAGATTATGTTGAAAAATAAAAATTTTTTTATTTTAAAAAACAGTTTTTTTCCATCTTTTTCTAAGGACTTATTGAATGACCCTCGTATTAAGGCGGAAAAATAATAATTTTTGGTTGTGTATTATATGAAGGTATTGGTCCTAGAATTAGGCTACATGAAATAATGAATTAAAGTTGCCACCAACATAAGAATAACCGTTTTTTAAAGTAAACATAAATAAGTACATATATTTAAGCTTATGGACGTTTACATTAGAAACATATTCATTTAAAAGCTTTATTTAAAAATGCTCGAAAAATGTTTTTTCTAATTTTTTTCTTTGGAAGCATCCAGAAAAATATATATTTTATTGTACCATTTCCATAATGGAATATCTCACTTTTATCGAAACCAAAAAAATTCTGAAATTTTCACCTACTAGATTTTAATATTTTTAGGTAATAAAATTTTGATACCAGTTGGTAGAGATTTGTAGTTTTTATTTTAATTTTATGAAATTAATTTTTCTTTTCTAACGGAAGTATATTTATTATTTTTCACATGCTACATATTTTAAATCATCGAAAACGTGTTTTATTGTCGAACGTAGGTTGAAAATTTCCATCTTGTCTCCATAAGTAAGGGACAAATTGATTAAATACCATATTTAATGTATAAATTTGTCAAATACTATATATTGGCATAAGGTAAATAAAAATAATAATCCTTCATAGTAAAATTTTAACTATTTCTTAATTTTTATACTTATTCCAATGAAAGTAATAATTTTACCTTATCTGAAAAATATTGAAAATATTTTAAAAATAAAGAAATATCCAATTTGTGTTTCGGAAAGTAAAGTTCACTTATTTAGATTTTTCATAATTTAGATTTTCATAATTGTTTTATAAATTGTATTGCCTAAACCTTATGATTATGCATAAATAATAACATTCTTTAAATATTTATCATAAGGCTTCCTTCTTTCAGGACTCGATTATGTTGAGGTAATTTTTGATGACTTTTCACAGATTTTGGATGGTAATTCGTCCATTACTTTTCGGATGATGATTTTTAAATGCTCTTAAATTTCTGTAAATTTTGGAAATCAATTGTCATTATGCTCAAAAATTCCGCATTCTGGAAAATTCAAGATTGTTCATGTATGTAGCTGGTGGCACCATCTTTTTAAAATCTCATATATGCCAGATAAAAGTCTCTAAATTCAAGCCAAAAAAATTAATTATAATTGATCGTAACGGTTTCACCTTCTTTATTTTTTAAGAAATATGGGCCAATGACACTTTCAGACTAAAATTTACACCAGACAATCTCTGTTCGTAGTTACAATGGCTAGTTCAGTAGAATTTGTAGGTTTTCAGAGCCCCATATATGGTAATTTTATCTTTTGACATATCCACAGTGAAAGATATAAGCTTAATAGCTGAAAAAAATTTACCGCGAAACGTGGCTACGGCAGAATTATCACTAATGTAAAATTTTTTTACAAATTTCAGTAAAATGTTTTAACAATTTGTTCGTACTATTTATTAATTTATTTACAATAAAAAATGGCGAACTTTACACTAAATGAATTTTATCTTAAACTACTTATTTACTTTCTGAATTATAAAATGGATAATTCTTTATTAAATACATTTGAAAAAAATCATTTCTTTATCGCAAATAGAGGCTTTAGAGGTGATTTTATTTAAAAACTAAAATAAAAATTAATCTAATAACTTGTTTCCAAATCCATATTACATATAATATTCACTTAATAATATCGCTTCGTAAAAGCCTTCAATGAACATTAATAAGCATTTGCGTCGCATTACTGGTAACACGCTGAAAAAAATCGTACTACTTTCAAAGACTATGCAAATAAAAGAAATTTGTTTTTAATGCTAACTAAACTAAATGCTACTTGCTCCAATGTTATTAAATAAGATCTGCAATTATTTTAAGTGATATTATTGTAGTTAATAATTTTCTTTGAATAATAAATTAATAAATTATACTTTTCGATTGATTTTTTAAATTATTACTAACCAAGAATGATAATACGTGCACATATGTACAAATAATTATTAACTAAAAAATTGAATATTATTTTTTAAAAATTTAGAAAGTAAAAAATATTATACATAAATTATAGATTTACAAAAACACAAATAAACAAAAACAAAATCCTTTCTTTAAAATATTAATAATTATGTTATGACCGTTTTTTACATATACAATTAAACATTTTTTTTTTTAGATTTGTATTATTTATTTAATCAATTATATAATTTCCATCCGTTCTTATAACCTTCTCTCATCTTTCTATCAACATATTAATACCATTAGTGTAAAATTCCGTGGATTTTGATGCGAAAAATGTAGTAAGGGATGTTTTTACCTGCTCTATTGTATCAAATTTTTTATCATTTAAAATTTTTTGCAGTGATCGGAATAAATGAAAATCGGAAGGAGCAAGATCTGGAGAATACGGTGGATGCTTGATAACATCCCAATTCAACTCATTTAGCTTGTGTTGGGTCATCATAGCCACATGTGGTCGCGCGTTGTCGTGATGAAACACTACCCCTTTTCTGTTTAGCAATTCTGGTCTATCCTTTTGAAGGGCGATGTTCAATTTGGATAATTGCTGACAATATCGTTCTGCTGTAATTGTCTGATTGCGTTCCAAGAGTTCAAAATACACAATACCCTTACAATCCCACCAAACACAAAGTATAACTTTTTTTGATGGATTTCGGCTTTCGATGTTGTTAATGGGGCTTGTCCAGGTATAGCCCAATGTCTCTTTCTTATCACGTTGTTGTACACGACCCATTTCTCATCCCCCTTTACCAAATGATGCAAAAAAGGTTCATGTTTTTGTCTCGCACTCAAAGCAACGCACGTTGAAATACGATCCAATAAATTGGCAGTCGACAATTGATGAGGTATCCAAACGTCGTACCACGAAACCATCCCCATACGCTTCAAATGTCTTAATACAGTTGTTTGGTTGACTCCCATCATCGACGCGATCTCCCTGGTGGTTAGACGTGGATTGGTGTCAATTATGACTTTTAACTTGTCGTCATCAGACTTCAATGGCCGCCCGGTACGTGGTTTATCAATTAGTGAAAAATCCCCAGATCGGAATTTTGTAAACCATCTTCGTAGCTGTCGAACTTTGATGACATCTGCTCCATACACTTCGCAAATGTTTTTGGTTGCCACACTCGCGGTATTTTTTTTATGGAATTCATAAAGTAAACAATGACGTAAATGCACTTTATCGACCCACATTTTGAAAAAATACAAGGGCTCTTCACTGTGCTCTGGCCAGGCCAAAACTGAATAGAAAGTAGAGGGAAAGCATCCTTTATACAATGGAATCATTTAAAAGAAGATACTATTCATCATTTCTGAAGAAAAAATTTTTCTACCTAGGATCATAAAAAACGGTCATAACTTTTGCATACTTATTTTTTAATGTGTTTTCTTCTCTTCAACTATTTATTATTAGAATTTATATATTTATTTAAGAATAGAAAAATATTATACACACAATATATTTAATTTAAAATAGAAAAAAATATTAAATAGAATTATTCCAACAACAAAAAAATGTATGTAAAATTAATGTTAAGTTTATATAATACCAAATAATTTATGTTAAAGAAGAAATAATAATTTAAACAAATAAAGAATAATATATATTGTATATCATACTCCTTTTATAAAGAACTTAAGAACGAAATGAATACTATCATTCCGAATGAATACTACCACGAAGCCATCCAAAACAATCAACATGACGAAAAAAAATACGGAGTTGCCCATAAGTCTACCTCCTAAATTCTTTACCCCTTCCGAAGTTAATTCCACAATACAATACCTATTCAATAAAAAAAACGCAAATTATGATCTGATAACTTCGGAAATACTTAAACAAATATTCAAAAAAAACCTCGTCGTAGTAACCTATATTTGTAATTGTATTCTTCGCACATTATTTTTTCCTTCACTTTGGAAGTTTTCCATCATCAAAATGATCCCAACACCTAACAAATCTAAAAACCTTCCTATCCCATAAGCCTTCTTCCCATTTGATCTAAAATCCTTGAAAAACTAATCCTAAAACGTTTTTATACTATAAAAGCTGCATCGAGTCTTGTCTTCTGGTTATTTCCACATCCTAAATTCCTATCTCTTAGACCGATATTTTCAGGTAGAAATTCTATATTCCCGGTGTCCCTCCAATACTTTATAACATTAATATTCTAAATTAAGAGATAGGAATATCATGAATATTAATGTTATAAAGTATTGGAGCTAGGTAGCATCCTAGCTCCAATACTTTATAACATTAATATTCATGATATTCCTTGCAACAATAATATCCCAACTGCAACATACGAGGTCTGTTCAAAAAGTATCGCGAATTTTGTGTTTTTGCAAAAATTATTTATTTGTTTATGAATTTCTATTTTGTCAACTTCAAAGTAATCCACACCAGATATTATACACTTATGCCAACGTTTTTTTCAATCCTCGAAGCACTTCAAAAAATCATTTTTTGTGATCTTGTTCAGCTCCTCCTTCGATACCGTCTTTATCTCCTCAATCGTAGCGTAGTGGCGTCTTTTCATGGGGCTCTTCAGTTTCGAGAACAAGAAAAAGTCACATGGGGTTATATCTGGAGAATACGGTTATTGCGGCACGATGAGTGAGCAGGGACGTTATCATGGTGCAAAAGCCAATTTTTGTTCTTCCATAAATCCGGGCGTTTCTGGAGGATTGCTTCGTGCAACTTGCGCATAACTTGCAGGTAATATTCCTTATTGACCGTTCTACCCTGTGGCAAGAACTCATAATGCAGCACGCCCCCGCAATCGAAGAAAACTGTAATCAAAACCTTCACATTCGACCAAACTTGGCGCGCATCTTCTCGGCCCTCTGAGAACATTTTGTACCACCGATAAATGTTACTTCGGTCCAAGGTAGCTTCACCATATTCCACAGTCTTTTTCACACGAAATTTGATACAGATTCTTTAATCCATTTTTTGGAATGGGCAAAAATCGAAGACGAGCCAAAACACGTGCAAGCAAAGCAGCTGTCAAAAATTAACTGAACATTCAAAATGGTCGAACTTGTCGGTATAAGTGAGAGACATAAGTACCATCATAACGCCACAAAAAAATTGAAAATCGAATATACGTAACCCACGGAAATTCAAAATTCGTGATACTTTTTGAATAGACCTCGTATACTGACGATACAGCCATCCTTATATATAAGATGTTTCCACTTCCACCACTATCCTTTCAGAACCATACCTACTCCTTAGAAGCCTAGTTTAATAGGTGGAGAGTAAGTATGAATGAGCAAAAATGTGCTCATGTTACTTTTTAACTCTGCCAAAACCAGGCTCATGATATAATCCTAAATGGCACTAATGTTCAACAAAAAACAAATGAGCGTTACCTAGGTCTTATAATAGACAACCGGTTAACCTGGAACCCTCGCTTGAATGCAAAAAAAAATGAACTTAACGGACGATACAAACAATTACTACGAATCCTAGACAGTAGGTCAATACTGACATTAAAAAGAAAGTTATTACTTTAGAATAGGATACTGAAACCGATATGGACATATGGAATCGAATTTTAGTATTTGGCCAAGCATTCCAATTCCCGTGGAATCCAATCCTGGTCCTACTATCCTAATTCTTTAAGAAGAGAACTGTTCACTCCCATCCTTTCATTATATATCCATCAACGTTTGAAACGGCAATGGTCCTGTGATTTTTTAAATCTATAAGATAAATAATCCCGTTCTTGAGGAGATATCGATGGGTGTTTTTCCCTCCATGTCTTCATTTTTTTAATTCTATTGTACTTAGTAAAAATTATATGTGTTTTTGTTTAAAATCTGCTTATTACAAATTATACATAGTTATAGATAACATGTAAATTTTAAAAAAAAACTTATTATCCTCACATGTAAACAAATAATCTCTTCTTGAAACGAGCAACATGGCTGCGGTAGAATCACCACTTTTGTAAAAAGTTTTTACAATTTTAATACAATATTACGTAGTATATTAATTTATAATATATAAAATGGCAAACTTTAATCTAAACATATATTTTATCTTTGATAATATTTATTTTATTGTCTGCAAAATAATAAGACTACACTTTCCAAATTATAATATGGATAATCCTGTACATAAACTTTTTATATATTCAAATTGTAGATTTTCTTAAAATTTTCGTAATTGAATTTAGTAAATGCTAAATAAAAGAAGCTAAATAAAAAAATTGAAATAAGCAAAAAGGAAATTCATGTTAATTAGTACAATTTCACTTTTACTTGAAATTCTTTGTCAATGTATGCATAAGATTATGTAAAAAAAAAATGTGTATCCCAAAAGTGCCCCAAAAACGAGAAGAGGAAGAAAATCGCTGCGAGGATTTACCTTTCTAGATCAAGGTGTCAAAATTTCAATAGTATCGAAATATATAAAGTAAATAAAAGATGCTTTGAAGAATAATCGATTTGCTAAATATTCACCCACACATACATGCATATTTAGTTAGTTGAAAATAGCGAGCCGAGCATCGAAGAAGAAGTGTGGTGTCTTTGTGATGAGAATCGTTCAAGTATAATTCAAGTTGACTGGATCTTTTGGTTGTTGTTTTTGTAATTTGAGAATAACTCTGTAGGCTAGCAGCTAGCACCCTATACGTGGACATTGATCATTCTCAGATGGATGGATGTGTGTAGGCTGATATATTTATGACTTTAGGCTATGCGGGTTAGTTTATTTTATTTTTTTGCATGGTTTTTTCTGTTCGACTTTATTTGCGTTTTTACATTTAAGTCAAGTTGAAGTTTTTAAGTGGCCAACAATACAAGCAACGAACGAAACATTGAGAAGTAAAATGCAAAATTTAGCAGAGGAGTCTCTATGGCGTTGCTGGTTATGTGTGCCTATACAAGTACCCCACTATTATGGATCTCTTTTTCAGCTATGACATCATATTTCTATTTGTGAAATTGCATCACCGGCAATTTAGTGAAATACAGTTTAATTTGATCTAAGACTTTTTTTCATAACATATCTTCGAAGTAGTTTTTTTTTAACAACATTTCTCTTATACTGATGCAAATATTATGTTTTGGTATTGTATAAAAATTAAAATTTCACTAAGAGTATTTTCTTTATTTATATTTATATATGGTTGGATATGTTTGTCAATAATCGAAGATAAAAAATATAATTTCAAATTATATTGTTAAAGAGTAATTCATCATTTAGCTTCAATATTGTCGATTGTTTTTGTATACGACCAAAAAACGCATAATTTAGATGACAGCCGGTTCTTCTAGTTAGTCATAAAATATAACACCAAAGATATACAACGATCATAATAGATAGATAGATAAATAGATATACATAAGTTGGTTCCTAAGTGAATATTGAAAAATATTTTGCTTACTTTTGGCAAATGGTCTGAATGTTTGGAGTCTTCCACTACTTGGTGTTGCTTGGCCATTCTTTTATGTGTTCCTTGGACAAATACACTCGGATATACTGCATATAGAAGATGTTTTTTTTAAATATTATTATATGTAGGTAGGTAGGCTGAGATAGATTCATGAAGCACGGATGAACTTGAAAACAAGAAATCAACATGATAGTCTAATTGGAGGAGGCGGTTGAATGCGTTGCGTTAACCCATAAAACATGTAGCCGCACACCGGCGACAGACGGGAAAACAGTCGACAACGACAGCAGAGAATGGCGTAACTACCTTGCATTTATGGAGTTGGGCACTTTCCTGGCGTACAAAGCAATTTTTCTATTTTATTTTCATTTTGCGAACTACCACCATCTGAGGCTTTGTCCGAAGCTTTTGGGTCTCAGAAATTCAGTCAGAATTTGGTGGCCGACAAATAAACTCGACTCATCTCGTCATCGGTTAACGAGAAAAACTGTGAACGCGATTTGTTAGTTAGTTACTTCTTAGTTAATCTTCTTTTTAAAAGAAGTAAAAGTTAAAAAAAAAAATAACAAAAAACAAACAAAATACGATACACACATCCAATAACGAAATATTTATTCATAATAAACTTGTTTTTTGCCGATTTTATATAGTGTATAGAAAAAGGAGTTTAATTCAAGGTATTATTTGCGTGCTCTCTAGATCTTAATTTTTATGTGTATCAATATTTTAATTGCTTATTTTTAGTGAGTAAAATGTTGTTGTTTTTATTTTAATAAAAAGAAATATGCTTGTTTTCTAGTGAAGAAGAAAATATTTTTTACAAATAGTTAATAATAATATATGATTTGAAAAAAAAGGCAAAAAAAATTAATAAAAAAAGTGTTAATTTTGAAAAAAATTTAAAATTTTTATTAAATATCTAAAAAATTGGGAATATACATATATATGTAGTTCTTAAGTGTTTTGTTAAAAATTTAAGTAATCGAAAAATTTTCATTTTATTTAAATTTTGTGTTCTTTTGAGTTTGTACAATTTTTTTTTTATCTCACAAAGGAAAATTAATATGATTTTCAAAATTATAATGTACAATATATTTTGCTAACAGATAATTTTTTATAAGAACATCCATCTTATCTATTAAATAACACCAACGGATTATCATCAACTTTATTTAATAAATATTTTTAATAAATATCCATTAAAGAAATAAGGTAATGATTATTTTCGAATTAATTTATTGAATATGCGAAGGCTTTTTGGATTATTACATAAACTATGTAATGAATTATTGAGGTATTTTGTGAATTGGTTAATAATATAAATCAACAGTTTTTTTTTAAAAAAAAAACTAGGGAAAATTTGAATTGTAAATTAAATTGATTATTGAAAAATATTGCAAAATATCACTTACAATGATTAAAGCAGTAAAATAAATAGTTTTATAAGTTGAGAATAAAGTAATCATATTAATAAATCCTCTATTTTCATATAAATTCTAAATAAATTAAATTTAACTAATAAATACTATATTATTAAAATTTCATTTTTAACAATATATGAAAAGGTTTTATTCTAAAAAATAATAGGAATTAGAATTGGTTTTATCAAAATTTGAAAGAAATTTTTAGTTCTAAAATTAAATTCATAATTTCTTACTGATATTATATAAAAAATTCTGGTATATATCATATTTTATAATAGTTAAAATAAGAAATTTTTGTTGAATTTAAAAAAAAAATCTGATTTTTACTTTAGGATTTTTGAACGAAATTTAAGACAAAAAATTAATATTTATAAACATATACTATTGAAAAGTGATTTTTTTAAAAATAATTATTTTTATAAACGAATTAATTGAAGAAAAATAAATCAGAACTTTTATAAGAATTGTTTTCTCATAAATAAAATATTTACAAAATAAAATTCAAATTTTCTTATGAAAGAGGAAATTTAAATTATTAATATAGTAATAGAATTATTAAAAATTACATATGTAAGTATATATATATATAGTTTTTAATTGTTATAAATTGATTATTTTATAATTTTTTTTAGAACTTGTTAACCTAGTTATATGCGAACTAGTTTATATAAGGTGTTATTTAAATAAATCGATACTTAAAAAAGCTGGTTCCAAATTTTTAATTCGCTTAATATTTTCAACTTATCCCAATATTTATTAATATTATTCAACAACAAAAAAACTGACCTATTGCGAATTAAAAATCTAGAACCAGTTATTCTAGAATTATACTGTCAAAATGATTTAATCAATTATATTAATTAAGTGAAAGCATAGAAGAGTTGTACGTTATATTAATTAAGTGAAAGCATAGAAAATTTTTTTTTAGTAGCCTAAGAATAATTTATATTTGGGATGAAAATACGAAAACATAATTTTATTGTTATTCTCCGATAAATAAAAATATCTATTCTTATTTATAATTTATAATTTGTGAATTATAACAAATAATATCAATAAAAACTCTTCTTATACTTCAATATAAGAAAAATCTGTTTGCTGATTGATAGAATAATAAATGTTAATTTATATGAAAAATTCTAGTCTATGTTAAAAATAATTAACAAAAAATATTTTTAACAAAAGCACATATATTGTATATAAAAATGATCCTCAACATTTTATTTGTTATTACTTATTTTAAGTCACTGGAAGTTAATTATATAAAAAAAGGGAAATTTACTCATATTTATGTGTTTCTTTTTAATTTGACATTAAAAAAAAATAATGTCTAAATTTATGTGTTTCTTTTAAATTTTTTATTAAGATTAGCATTGCTTAAATGATCATTATTTTCCTGTTCATAAATATAGGCTTTTTCTATAGTATTTTCCATGACTGTACGCATTTAGAAGGTGAAACCTTGCATACAGTCATGAAAAATACTGTGGAAAGATTATAAAAAATACGCAAGATTTCTACTTCGTGATTTTTTTACGTAAACTTATTCATTCAAGTAGACGCACAAAATGAAATCTGTGGCCTTCAAATCAGTTCAATGCGAGAGCCTAACAAATTCAGGATTTTTAAAAATTCTTTGTTCACCAAAAATTTCGTGCAGGAAGTTGATCGTCGCCCTAGCGGTGAGCGCAATACCTCCATACTGTTAGAACCAGACCTTCTGATTATCTTTGGCCGCTGGGCGTAAACATTTTTCAACCATTATCCTATTAAAGGTCTTGTTGATTATATAGTATATGATTTTTTTTTAATGCTTTTCAAGCATTCTCCGATATCTCTTTTAGCCATAGTGCTGCACCTGACAGTGTATTTTTGTGGATGAAGTTGATCCTGATATAATTTCCTGAGATTCTCAGTACCCATTTTAATAAAAATAATCAATATTACTCATTATTAAGTTATTCAAATAGTTGTTGTTATATCTGCCTAGGCATTGAAATCGAATGGCATACTGCCAGGTACTAAAGAGTATCTTGGGATACTAAAGCTTAGAGCATTTGGATCTTGTATCGACAATTTTTAAATTCAGTTTCAGAATATTCTGAAGCGGTATTGCAGCGATGCCAAGTTAAACAGAGCAAAGAAGTGTAAAGGCAGATAGATCCTCAAGGTCAGTACGTGTATTGCGTCTAGGACCTCTTTCCGGAATATCGCCAACTGTTTCAGTTCTTTCAAATCGGTCGATTAGGTTGCGAATCATGTTATCGCTAAAACATACTCTGATCATAAAATGTTGCTGAGTTTGAATATTTAATCTTTTACCAGACTAGAAAAACTCAGTGAGTTTCACTCGATGCTCTATAACCTATATCCAAGGGATGCTCTTCCTGTCGAAGGGATGATCCATAACCTATAAAATTAGAAGATCAAAAAATTTGAAAATGAGCAAATTTAAAACCTTTCAGTTTAGTTTTTCTATTTAATAGTTATAATTTGTGTTGAAAATCAAAAATATTATGTCCTAATTGACTTACAAATATGTACATGAAATGATCATTTGCTAAAATGCTTATATTGTTAATGTATTTTTCAGAATATATATTGAAATATTATATAAGCTATAGGCAAAATTTATATTGTATTATTTAAGAATATTTTAAAGAAACATATTAAAAAAATGAAAAATTTACAATATGAAATAAAATTATAAAAATTATCAAATAAATCGTAATTATAAGTTTAGGGATATACACGTAAATTAAGTATTTTTAAGATTTTTGTAAATTTCATTAAGAAAATTGTATATAATATAATTTTGTTATAATTTTTAATCAGACTCTTGTGCTATATTGCTAAAACTAATCTGAAAAAAAATGCTGACATAAGAAAATAGATTTTTTTTACATAAATAACATAGAAAAAAAATTATCGATCAAATATAAAATCTATTTGCAATAGTATTTTTGGGTCATCAATAGTTGTGACTGTGAACAAAGTGTTGATTATGAAAATCAAAATTTATATAAAAATAAGATTGAATATTATTTCCACTTAAAAACAATAAAGATAAACCAATAATCACAATCGGCCTTTGATCAATTTAATTTTAATATGCCAAGATAGTTGGTTTTTGTTATAGCAATTATTTAGTTTTTATTAATAATAATTATGCAAATTCTTACTTTCATTAATAATGATTATTCGAAATTGTATTAAAAATGTTTGCATTTCGATTTTATTTGATATAAAATTTTTCAATTTAGCATAGCTGTTGGATAATATAAATATAATTATGGAAATATAAAATTTGTTTTTTTTTTCATAGTGGCAGCAAACCGAAGACTACGGTCTTAAAAGGGAGATTCGGGCTCATATGTATAGATTGCGTGAGACCAGATTACGTAATTTTTATACAACCGGAGACATGGAATCAGCTGGCTTTGGAATAACTAAAACACCACTGACTACCAGTCATGGTGATTCTCTTGCTGATCAGAGCTTTCAAAGTTTTAAAACGAAAGAAATACGCGATTCTGAGAGTCCGACTCATGAACTGAAGTTTATAAAATCGGGAATTGTTGTACCAGATACTTCTGGATGGAATGTAATTAAATCATCTGAGGTAACACCAGATGGTAAAACTCGACAAAGCCATAGTTTGGCAACAACTGAAGGTATAATATATTTTTTTTTTAAATGTGAAGATAGATTTGTAACAATTTGAACATTTTTTTAAGGTGTACAACAAATATCCGGTGGCACAGCTGAATATGCTGGACTGAATGAACACTTGAAGAAAATAAGCCATGAAGGTGATGATCGCAATTTTGTAAAAAGCGCTGGTGAAAGCTCTCAAATTCACCTCCAGGAAAATATTATCGTTGGTGACGATAAATCTGGTCGTAGAGAAACCAAGAGTAGTAGTTCCGTTACTTCATCTTCGAATGTTGTAACTTCTCGACATATGTCTACGGGTCCAGGAGCACCAGATGATGATCAGAATATCATACGTAGAGTCATCAACTTGACTGATTCTCCTCAAATTCAAAGAGTTTCAAATTTGAACCAGAATGTAGAACAGCTCGTTGATAGGCGACAAGCTGTTTCTGAAGACCAAATTCGCAAAAAGGAGTTCCAGCAACATTATTGTGATAAAACCCATCAGCAAACGCATAACCAACGATATATTCCAGATCCCGCTTCTAACCAGGAACAATATATCCCTAATAAAAATTATAGCGTCGATACACCATCACAAAGAAGTCCAATTGTTCGTAATCTTCAAGAACAAAATGAGCTAATAGCTGCCACTCCTGGAAAATTACTTTCTAGAACTATTGAATATCCAGATCCTAATACAAAAGTTATAACAGAAACAAAGTCACTTCCAGACGGCTCCACAGTAACTACGAAAAAATATGAAACGAAGTCAGCCAGCTCGAAAACTTTCAAGAGCTCATCAAATCAAGAAAGTTTCTCATCTTCTCGAACAGTCGTCGAAGATCGAGGTCAACAGAGTCGCATTGAATATCTTCCAGATAATACAAATAAAAATCGTAATAATGTTCCAGATCGAAGATTTCCAAATAATACTACTGATCAGAGATATCCTAATCAGATGGATAATGGACGAAATACTGATGTCATTAATAGACCGGCTACAAATCAGACAGCCAAACAAGTTGTCCAGAAATACTCAGATAACTTAAAAGATCAAGTTGAAACAATTGTAGTTGAAAATATTAACAAAACTGTTAAAAAGGATTTAAGTCAAAAAATTCGTGATGAAAAATATGCAGACTATTTTGAAACTGATAAAGGATGCATAATGATTGATAAAAGTAAGCCTATACCAGAAAGGTATATAGATCAGTCACAGGCAGCACCCAACCAATTTGGTAGAACTCCTGAACGACTAGTATCTGAAAAATATATTTGTCCTGATAATATAAAACCTAAGGAAATTGGCGAGCCCTTTTATCAGCCAGGAAATCAATCTCCAGAAAGTTATGATCGTCCAGCAGCAGGTAAGCCTTCATATACTAAGCCAACGCGACCAAACGAGGATTTTAGCACCCATGGATATCCATCCGTTAAAGAATCAAGACCCTCAGATTTGCATCCGGGCACAAAAGAATCCAAAAATTCAACTAGTACATCATTGTACACTGATAAAACCACTACTGTTCGCACAGAAGAAACGACACATATTCGCGAATATCCCGCTGCTGGAAAGCCATCATACAGCAGACCTCAGCAACAACCTGACACAAAATCGCCTACTCAGCAATCATTACCTACTAAACAATCATATAATGAACCTCAAACTAAAATTATAACAACAACTGAGAAAATCACATATGATTATGGATATCCTGCTGCAGGAAAGCCTTCATACGCTGGGGTTGTTCCATCACAAAATGATAGAGCTAATAACAAGCCATCACGTCAGATACCAGATGAAAATAATAAAAATCAAATGAAACCGGAAAATACACCTTCTAATTATCCATCTGAAAACCTTAACTATCCATACTATGATTCACCAAAAAATCGTACACCAAGTACACAGTATGATAATTATCCTTCAGACAATTTCCAAAAACCTCAAGAATTTACTCCACAAAGGCATCCAGCGATGACACCTCAAAGTCCACGCCGTGATTCTCCAGCAAGAACTATTGTTCAGCAGCCAAAACAACAACAAAACAATGATTATCCTGACAATAAAGAACATCCTAAGTCCACAATAACAACACGAATTGAAAAGAATGTGTATGACTATGAATATCCACGTGATCCTAGTAAATCACCTCATAATAAACCCGATTCACAAACAATGCGTTATCCTACTGATCGAAATCAAGTAGTTGATAATTCTGCTGAGCCTCAAGATCAATTGCGTCCTCAACTCTATCCAACTAAGCTTCCTCAGGGTCCGCACCCCGATAATAATAATACACAACCAAGGAAAAATGATTATCCTCAAAAGGAACATTATCCAAAATCTACTGACCACACAGTTACAACCACGGTTGAAAAAACTGTCTATGAAATTGAATATCCTCAAGCTGCCGGTAAACCTTCATACAGGAAACCAGATTTATATAAATCTGAGCCTGAAAAACAACAACCGACTCGTTATCCCATTGATGAAATACCTAAAAATCGAACTGATGATTCTGTCGAGTTTCAAGACAAACCACATGGTCCACAAAGATATCCAACAGTTTGTGACCCACAAGGATATCCAGCAGTGAAAGATCGAACTCCTTTTATTGAAACACCAGCCAAACAAGAACTAAAAACACCCGAAAATTATAGAGATCGAACCATTCCCGCTGTAAACCAGAATGAACCATCACTTACTCCATCAAATAAAATACCGTCCAGAAATGATTTCAATCAAAAGACACCTCAACAAAAGCATCCAGATCGGACTTCTAAACCCCAACATCCTTTTAGGCCAAATGAAAGAGAGTACCATCCAACAGCTACTTACGAATATCCTACAGAACAAAAGCCGTCATCTCAGAGACCCAAAGGTCAAGACGATAGGCTATTACGAGAGGGAATACAGCCATCTGTTCCAAAACCAAAAGATACAGCTCCGAAAATGAAAGAACCAAAAGTTGAAAAGCCACAACGTGTTGAAATCAGCACAAAACGTATATCAGTAGAAGTGAATGCTTCTCATGATGTATTTGTACGATCTCTAAGATGCGATTCGCCTAGTGATCGAGGTAGTGTTAAATCATTAAAAACAAGTCATGGATCCTTACCACGTTCTCCAGATAAAAAATCAAGAAGAAGCCCTTCATATGATAGCGCTGCCTCAACTGAACCCAGAAATCGATTTGATTATAAAAAGCCTGCATCACATAGACTTTTAGATGAGCCAAAATCCCGCACTAAATCACCTGAAAAAAATAAAAGTACTCGCAGACCATCAAATGAAACCATTGATTTGACAACATCAGATGATGATCATGTTCGAAGACCTGAAATTAGTGGCAGGTCACCTAATAAAATTTCGCAACTTTCTCCAGTCCGAAAGCAGCCGAGTACCGATCGTAAAGGTAAGTTGTTCATGTTCAGATTAAATATTTGAATAAATTGCGCTTAACATAACTGCATGAAATTCTGCACGGCCTCATGAGAATATTTTTAAGTTGCATCCCTGACAAAAGAATATACTGTAAATACATAATTATTGACTATTGAAAAATTCAATTCACAAAATACAGAAAACCTTCAACATATGAAACAACCTGAACGAAACGATAAAGCATCAAATTTTAAACAAGTGAATAAAAAAAGAATTCCTGGTGCTTCTGTTTTGCGTAAAGCTGATAACGAAACAAAATCCCAGATAAAAAAGGTTGATAATATTCAGAGACACAGTAAAATAATACAAGAAAAATTTACTGTACCGAATGATGGAACACCAAAAAAACTAATACCTAAGCCAAAGCAGATGATTGCTTCTCCCAAATCAGATAAATTTGTGCAGAGAGATAAGATTCTGAAAAATCAAGATAACAAAAGTACAGAATCTCCAAAAATTTTATCCCAACCCAACTCGAAACAAAAACTAAATAAAAGTCCTACTCCCATAACTAAATTGAAAATTATAGATACTAATAAATTGGGTGATTTGGGACTAAAAAGAAATCAGAAGCTTCCATCTAATATAAAACCTAAAAAAAATGATTATCAAAAAGGATTTCCTTTACAAGACAATCAAAATAATTCTCATGATTCCGAAGGTAGACGTTAGCGACAAAAATTATATGAAAAAATTATTTTTAAAACTAATATTTATATTTCTAAATATATTTCAGTTAATAAATCTCCCTACTCATCACCTGACCGATACAGTGATAACAAAGATGAGAGTATTCCGAATAGAGATATTGATCAAAATGATTTCAATGAAAGAGATGACAGAAAACAACCAAAATCTCATCCACCTTTTCGTCGCAGTGAGACGTACGATGAAAAATGTCGACAGTTTTTGGGTTTAACAGATGTCCACAAATCGACACCAATACAAAAAGCTACCGACTTTATCAACCAAGAAATAACTGTAGAAGAAAAAACAAAACCAAGAAAAAAAGTAGAACCACAGAGAAGTGATACCACTCCCCTGAAACAAATAACCACAAAATCTCAACCAATTTTGTCACAAAAAAATACACCAAAAGAAAATACAAAAAGTATTCCAGAGCAGACAAAACCACAACGTCGACCAAATGATGTTGAAGAACTACCCGAGATACCAAATTATATAGACAACGATCAGTATCCGAGAGGAAAGCATCCTGATGATACGTTATCTCCTAGAGGACTATCAACAAATATATCGCCAGCAAAGAAAATAGATAAAAACTTTCCGAAGACGAGCGTAAGTACAACTAGAAGTACATTGAAAGATGATACCAATAAGCAACCAAAGGATAAGAAATTCCCCCTAAAAGATTCTCCTGATCAAAAATATCCGCGTAATAGACCAGATGATGTTGGACGACGACCGCAGTCTTCAACTAGATTTGGCGATGATCAATATCCAAGAGGAAAGCGTCCTGGAGATACCATATCTCCAAGGGATCTATTACGAGATCAATCTCCAACAAAGACAACTGACCGTTATTCAATAACAGAGAAGGATACTCGAAATTATTCTACTACAAATGTCACCAAAATTAGAAGTACATTTATAGATGATACCCGTAAGCAACCGAAGGATAAGAAAACTCCTCTAAAAGATTCTCCTGATCAAAAATATCCAACTAAGACCCCATCGAAAGATGATACACGTAAGCAACCGAAGGATAAGAAATCTCCTCTAAAAGATTCTCCTGATCAAAAATATCCACGTCATCGACCAGGTGATGATGGACGACGACCGGAGTCTCCAACTGAATTTGATGATGATCAATATCCAAGAGGAAAGCGCCCTGGTGACACATCATCTCCAAGGGGTCCATCACGAGATCAATCTCCAACAAAGAAAACTGATCGTTATCCAATAACAGAAAGGGATACTCGGGATTATTCTACTACGAGTGTGACTGCAACTAGAAGTACATTGATAGATGACACCCGTAAGCAACCGAAGGATAAGAAATCTCCCCAAAAAGATTCTCCTGATCAAAAATATCCAAGTCATCGACCAGATGATGATGGACGACGACCGGAGTCTCCAACTGAATTTGATGATGATCAATATCCAATCGGAAAGCGTCCTGGTGACACATCATCTCCAAGGGGTCCATCACGAGATCAATCTCCAACAAAGAAAACTGATCGTTATCCAATAACAGAAAGGGATACTCGGGATTATTCTACTACGAGTGTGACTGCAACTAGAAGTACATTGATAGATGACACCCGTAAGCAACCGAAGGATAAGAAATCTCCCCAAAAAAATTCTCCTGATCAAAAATATCCAAGTCATCGACCAGATGATGATGGACGACGACCGGAGTCTCCAACTGAATTTGATGATGATCAATATCCAAGCGGAAAGCGTCCTGGTGACACATCATCTCCAAGGGGTCCATCACAAGATCAATCTCCAACAAAGAAAACTGATCGTTATCCAATAACAGAAAAGGATACTCGGGATTATTCTACTACGAGTATGACTACAACTAGAAGTACATTGATAGATGATACCCGTAAGCAACCGAAGGATAAGAAATCTCCTCTAAAAGATTCTCCTGATCAAAAATATCCAAGTCATCGACCAGATGATGATGGACGACGACCGGAGTCTCCAACTGAATTTGATGATGATCAATATCCAATCGGAAAGCGTCCTGGTGATACATCATCTCCAAGAGGTCCATCACGAGATCAATCTCCAACAAAGAAAACTGATCGTTATCCAATAACAGAAAAGGATACTCGGGATTATTCTACTACGAGTGTGACTGCAACTAGAAGTACATTGATAGATGAAACCAGTAAGCAACCGAAGGATAAGAAATCTCCTCTAAAAGATTCTCCTGATCAAAAATATCCAAGTCTTCGACCAGATGATGATGGACAACGACCGGAGTCTCCAACTGAATTTGATGATGATCAATATCCAAGAGGGAAGCGTCCTGGTGACACATCATCTCCAAGGGGTCCATCACGAGATCAATCTCCAACAAAGAAAACTGATCGTTATCCAATAACAGAAAAGGATACTCGAGATTATTCTACTACGAGTGTGACTACAACTAGAAGTACATTGATAGATGAAACCCGTAAGCAACCGAAGGATAAGAAATCTCCTCTAAAAGATTCTCCTGATCAAAAATATCCAACTAAGACCCCATCGAAAGATGATACCCGTAAGCAACCGAAGGATAAGAAATCTCCTGTAAAAGATTCTCCTGATCAAAAATATCCAAGTCATCGACCAGGTGATGATGGACGACGACCGGAGTATCCAACTGAATTTGATGATAATCAATATCCAAGTGGAAAGCGCCCTGGTGACACATCTTCTCCAAGGGGACCATCACGAGATCAATCTCCAACAAAGAAAACTGATCGTTATCCAATAACAGAAAAGGATACTCGGGATTATTCTACTACGAGTGTGACTGCAACTAGAAGTACATTGATAGATGAAACCCGTAAGCAACCGAAGGATAAGAAATCTCCTCTAAAAGATTCTCCTGATCAAAAATATCCAAATCTTCGACCAGATGATGATGGACAACGACCAGAGTCTCCAACTGAATTTGATGATGATCAATATCCAAGAGGGAAGCGTCCTGGTGACACATCATCTCCAAGGGGTCCATCACGAGATCAATCTCCAACAAAGAAAACTGATCGTTATCCAATAACAGAAAAGGATACTCGAGATTATTCTACTACGAGTGTGACTACAACTAGAAGTACATTGATAGATGAAACCCGGAAGCAACCGAAGGATAAGAAATCTCCTCTAAAAGATTCTCCTGATCAAAAATATCCAACTAAGACCCCATCGAAAGATGATACCCGTAAGCAACCGAAGGATAAGAAATCTCCTCTAAAAGATTCTCCTGATCAAAAATATCCAAGTCATCGACCAGGTGATGATGGACGACGACCGGAGTATCCAACTGAATTTGATGATAATCAATATCCAAGTGGAAAGCGCCCTGGTGACACATCTTCTCCAAGGGGACTATCACGAGATCAATCTCCAACAAAGAAAACTGATCGTTATCCAATAACAGAAAAGGATACTCGAGACTATTCTACTACGAGTGTGACTACAACTAGAAGTACATTGATAGATGAAACCCGTAAGCAACCGAAGGATAAAAAATCTCCTCTAAAAGATTCTACTGATCAAAAATATCCAACTAAGACCCCATCGAAAGATGATATCCGTAAGCAACCGAAGGATAAGAAATCTCCTCTAAAAGATTCTCCTGATCAAAAATATCCAAGTCATCGACCAGATGATGATGGACGACGACCGGAGTCTCCAACTGAATTTGATGATGATCAATATCCAAGTGGAAAGCGTCCTGGTGACACATCATCTCCAAGGGGACCATCACGAGATCAATCTCCAACAAAGAAAACTGATCGTTATCCAATAAGAGAAAGGGATACTCGAGACTATTCTACTACGGGTGTGACTACAACTAAAAGTACATTGATAGATGAAACCCGTAAGCAACCGAAGGATAAGAAATCTCCTCTAAAAGATTCTCCTGATCAAAAATATCCAAGTCATCGACCAGGTGATGATGGACGACGACCGGAGTCTCCAACTGAATTTGATGATGATCAATATCCAAGAGGAAAGCGTCCTGGTGACACATCATCCCCAAGGAGTCCATCACGAGATCAGTCTCCAACAAAGAAAACTGATCGTTATCCAATAACAGAAAGGGATACTCGAGACTATTCTACTACGAGTGTGACTACAACTAGAAGTACATTGATAGATGAAACCCGTAAGCAACCGAAGGATAAGAAATCTCCTCTAAATGATTTTCCTGATCAAAAATATCCAAGTCATCGACCAGGTGATGATGGACGACGACCGGAGTCTCCAACTGAATTTGATGATGATCAATATCCAAGAGGAAAGCGTCCTGGTGACACATCATCCCCAAGGAGTCCATCACGAGATCAGTCTCCAACAAAAAAAACTGATCGTTATCCAATAACAGAAAGGGATACTCGAGACTATTCTACTACGAGTGTGACTACAACTAGAAGTACATTGATAGATGAAACCCGTAAGCAACCGAAGGATAAGAAATCTCCTCTAAAAGATTCTCCTGATCAAAAATATCCAAGTCATCGACCAGATGATGATGGACAACGACCGGAGTCTCCAACTGAATTTGATGATGATCAATATCCAAGAGGAAAGCGTCCTGGTGACACATCATCCCCAAGGAGTCCATCACGAGATCAGTCTCCAACAAAGAAAACTGATCGTTATCCAATAACAGGAAGGGATACTCGAGATTATTCTACTACGAGTGTCACAACAACTAGAAGTACATTGATAGATGATACCCGTAAACAACCGAAGGATAAAAAATCTCCTCTAAAAGATTCTCCTGATCAAAAATATCCAAGTCATCGACCGGATGATGATGGACAAAGACCGGAGTCTCCAACTGAATTTAGCTTTGATAAATATCCTAGAGGAATGCGTCCTGGTGATACATCATCTCCAAGGGGTCCATCACGAGATCAGTCTCCAACAAACAAAACTGATCGTTATCCAATAATAGAAAGGGATACTCGAGATTATTCTACTACGAGTGTGACTGCAACTAGAAGTACATTGATAGATGAAACCCGGAAGCAACCGAAGGATAAGAAATCTCCTCTAAAAGATTCTCCTGATCAAAAATATCCAAGTCAGCCACCAGATGATGATGGACAACGACCGGAGTCTCCAACTGAATTTGATGATGATCAATATCCAAGAGGAAAGCGTCCTGGGGACACAACATCTCCAAGGGGTCCATCACGAGATCAATCTCCAACAAAGAAAACTGATCGTTATCCAATAACAGAAAAGGATACTCGAGATTATTCTACTACGAGTGTGACTACAACTAGAAGTACATTGATAGATGAAACCCGTAAGCAACCGAGGGATAAGAAATCTCCTCTAAAAGATTCTCCTGATCAAAAGTATCCAAGTCTTCGACCAGATGATAATGGACAACGACCGGAGTCTCCAACTGAATTTGATGATGATCAATATCCAAGAGGGATGCGTCCCGGTGACACATCATCTCCAAGGGGTCCATCACGAGATCAATCTCCAACAAAGAAAACTGATCGTTATCCAATAACAGAAAAGGATACTCGAGATTATTCCACTACGAGTGTGACTACAACTAGAAGTACATTGATAGATGAAACCCGTAAGCAACCGAAGGATAAGAAATCTCCTCTAAAAGATTCTCCTGATCAAAAATATCCAAGTCATCGACCAGATGATGATGGACAACGACCGGAGTCTCCAACTGAATTTGATGATGATCAATATCCAAGAGGGAAGCGTCCTGGTGACACATCATCTCCAAGGGGTCCATCACGAGATCAATCTCCAACAAAGAAAACTGATCGTTATCCAATAACAGAAAAGGATACTCGAGATTATTCTACTACGAGTGTGACTACAACTAGAAGTACATTGATAGATGAAACCCGTAAGCAACCGAGGGATAAGAAATCTCCTCTAAAAGATTCTCCTGATCAAAAGTATCCAAGTCTTCGACCAGATGATAATGGACAACGACCGGAGTCTCCAACTGAATTTGATGATGATCAATATCCAAGAGGGAAGCGTCCCGGTGACACATCATCTCCAAGGGGTCCATCACGAGATCAATCTCCAACAAAGAAAACTGATCGTTATCCAATAACAGAAAAGGATACTCGAGATTATTCCACTACGAGTGTGACTACAACTAGAAGTACATTGATAGATGAAACCCGTAAGCAACCGAAGGATAAGAAATCTCCTCTAAAAGATTCTCCTGATCAAAAATATCCAAGTCATCGACCAGATGATGATGGACAACGACCGGAGTCTCCAACTGAATTTGATGATGATCAATATCCAAGAGGGAAGCGTCCTGGTGACACATCATCTCCAAGGGGTCCATCACGAGATCAATCTCCAACAAAGAAAACTGATCGTTATCCAATAACAGAAAAGGATACTCGAGATTATTCTACTACGAGTGTGACTACAACTAGAAGTACATTGATAGATGAAACCCGTAAGCAACCGAAGGATAAGAAATCTCCTCTAAAAGATTCTCCTGATCAAAAATATCCAAGTCATCGACCAGATGATGATGGACGACGACCGGAGTCTCCAACTGAATTTGATGATGATCAATATCCAAGCGGAAAGCGTCCTAGGGACACATCTTCTCCAAGGGGTCCATCACGAGATCAGTCTCCAACAAAGAAAACTGATCGTTATCCAATAATAGAAAGGGATACTCGAGATTATTCTACTACGAGTGTGACTACAACTAGAAGTACATTGATAGATGAAACCCGTAAGCAACCGAAGGATAAGAAATCTCCTCTAAAAGATTCTCCTGATCAAAAATATCCAAGTCTTCGACCAGATGATGATGGACAACGACCAGAGTCTCCAACTGAATTTGATGATGATCAATATCCAAGAGGAAAGCGTCCTGGTGACACATCATCTCCAAGGGGTCCATCACGAGATCAATCTCCAACAAAGAAAACTGATCGTTATCCCATAACAGAAAAGGATACTCGAGATTATTCTACTACGAGTGTGACTACAACTAGAAGTACATTGATAGATGAAACCCGTAAGCAACCTAAGGATAAGAAATCTCCTCTAAAAGATTCTCCTAATCAAAAATATCCAAGTCATCGACCAGATGATGATAGACAACGACCGGAGTCTCCAACTGAATTTGATGATGATCAATATCCAAGAGGAAAGCGTCCTGGTGACACATCATCTCCAAGGGGTCCATCACGAGATCAATCTCCAACAAAGAAAACTGATCGTTATCCCATAACAGAAAAGGATACTCGAGATTATTCTACTACGAGTGTGACTACAACTAGAAGTACATTGATAGATGATACCCGTAAGCAACCGAAGGATAAGAAATCTCCTCTAAAAGATTCTCCTGATCAAAAATATCCAAGTCATCGACCGGATGATGATGGACAACGACCGGAGTCTCCAACTGAATTTGATGATGATCAATATCAAAGAAGAAAGCGTCCTGGTGACACATCATCTCCAAGGGGTCCATCACGAGATCAATCTCCAACAAAGAAAACTGACCGTTATCCAATAACAGAAAAGGATACTCGAGATTATTCTACTACGAGTGTGACTTCAACTAGAAGTACATTGATAGGTGAAACCCGTAAGCAACCGAAGGATAAGAAATCTCCCCTAAGAGATTCTCCTGATCAAAAATATCCAAGTCATCGACCAGGTGATGATGGACGACGACCGGGGTCTCCAACTGAATTTGATGATGATCAATATCCAAGAGGAAAGCGTCCTAGGGACACATCTTCTCCAATGGGTCCATCACGAGATCAGTCTCCAACAAAGAAAAGTGATCGTTATCCAATAACAGAAAGGGATACTCGAGATTATTCTACTACGAGTGTGACTGCAACTAGAAGTACATTGATAGATGAAACCCGTAAGCAACCAAAGGATAAGAAATCTCCTCTAAAAGATTCTCCTGATCAAAAATATCCAAGTCTTCGACCAGATGATGATGGACAACGACCGGAGTCTCCAACTGAATTTGATGATGATCAATATCCAAGAGGGAAGCGTCCTAGGGACACATCTTCTCCAAGGGGTCCATCACGAGATCAGTCTCCAACAAAGAAAACTGATCGTTATCCAATAATAGAAAGGGATACTCAAGATTATTCTACTACGAGTGTGACTGCAACTAGAAGTACATTGATAGATGAAACCCGTAAGCAACCGAAGGATAAAAAATCTCCTCTAAAAGATTCTCCTGATCAAAAATATCCGCGTCGCCAACCAGATGATAATGGCCAACGACCGGAGTCTCCAACTGAATTTGATGATGATCAATATCCAAGAGGAAAGCGTCCTGGTGACACATCTTCTCCAAGGGGTCCATCACGAGATCAATCTCCAACAAAGAAAACTGATCGTTATCCAATAACAGAAAAGGATACTCGAGATTATTCTACTACGAGTGTGACTACAACTAGAAGTACATTGATAGATGAAACCCGGAAGCAACCAAAGGATAAGAAATCTCCTCTAAAAGATTCTCCTGTTCAAAAATATCCAAGTCATCGACCAGGTGATGATGGAAAACGACCGGAGTCTCCAACTGAATTTGATGATGATCAATATCCAAGAGGAAAGCGTCCTGGTGACACATCATCTCCAAGGGGTCCATCACGAGATCAATCTCCAACAAAGAAAACTGATCGTTATCCAATAACAGAAAAGGATACTCGAGGTTATTCTACTACGAGTGTCACTACGACTAGAAGTACATTAATAGATGATACCCGTAAGCAACCGAAGGATAAGAAATCTTCTCTAAAAGATTCTCCTGATCAAAAATATCCGCGTCGCCGACCAGGTAATGATGGACAACGACCGGAGTCTCCAACTGAATTTGATGATGATCAATATCCAAAAGGAAAGCGTCCTGGTGACACATCATCTCCAAGGGGTCCATCACGAGATCAATCTCCAACAAAGAAAACTGATCGTTATCCAATAACAGAAAAGGATACTCGAGGTTATTCTACTACGAGTGTCACTACGACTAGAAGTACATTAATAGATGATACCCGTAAGCAACCGAAGGATAAAAAATCTCCTCTAAAAGATTCTCCTGATCAAAAATATCCGCGTCGCCGACCAGATGATGATAGACAACGACCGGAGTCTCCAACTGAATTTGATGATGATCAATATCCAAGAGGAAAGCGTCCTGGTGACACATCATCTCCAAGGGGTCCATCACGAGATCAATCTCCAACAAAAAAAACTGATCGTTATCCAATAACAGAAAAGGATACTCGAGATTATTCTACTACGAGTGTGACTACAACTAGAAGTACATTGATAGATGAAACCCGTAAGCAACCGAAGGATAAGAAATCTCCTCTCAATGATTCTCCTGATCAAAAATATCCAAGTCATCGACCAGGTGATGATGGACGACGACCGCAGTCTCCAACTGAATTTGATGATGATCAATATCCAAGAGGAAAGCGTCCTGGTGACACATCTTCTCCAAGGGGTCCATCACGAGATCAATCTCCAACAAAGAAATCTGATCGTTATCCAATAACAGAAAGGGATACTCGAGATTATTCTACTACGAGTGTCACTACAACTAGAAATACATTGATAGATGAAACCCGTAAGCAACCAAAGGATAAGAAAATTCCTCTAAAAGATTCTCCTGATCAAAAATATCCGCGTCGCCGACCAGATGATGATGGAAAACGACCGGAGTCTCCAACTGAATTTGATGATAATCAATATCCAAGAGGAAAGCGTCCTGGTGACACATCATCTTCAAGGGGGCCATCACGAGATCAATCTCCAACAAAGAAAACTGATCGTTATCCAATAACAGAAAAGGATACCCGAGGTTATTCTACTACGAGTGTCACAACGACTAGAAGTACATTAATAGATGATACCCGTAAGCAACCGAAGGATAAAAAATCTCCTCTCAATGATTCTCCTGATCAAAAATATCGAAGTCATCGACCAGGTGATGATGGACGACGACCGGAGTCTCCAACTGAATCTGATGATGATCAATATCCAAGAGGAAAGCGTCCTGGTGACACATCTTCTCCAAGGGGTCCATCGCGAGATCAATCTCCAACAAAGAAAACTGATCGTTATCCAATAACAGGAAGGGATACTCGAGATTATTCTACTACGAGTGTCACTACAACTAGAAGTACATTGATAGATGAAACCCGTAAGCAACCAAAGGATAAGAAAATTCCTCTAATAGATTCTCCTGATCAAAAATATCCGCGTCGCCGACCAGATGATGGTGGACAACGACCGGAGTCTCCAACCGAATTTGATGATGATCAATATCCAAGAGGGAAGCGTCCTGGTGACACATCATCTGCAAAGGGTCCATCACGAGATCAATCTCCAACAAAGAAAACTGATCGTTATCCAATAACAGAAAAGGATACCCGAGGTTATTCTACTATGAGTGTCACTACGACTAGAAGTACTTTAATAGATGATACCCGGAAGCAACCCAAGGAAAAGAAAACTCCAACTAAAGATACAACTGGTCCTCAAAATAGGCCAAAAGAGAATAAAGAGCACCCATTAAATCCAAGTCATATAACAACCGCAAAAATACACTTGTCACCAACTGTTCCTAGAAAACATAGTAGTCAAGATTTAAAATCACCGATTAGAGGTTGGATGACAACTAATAGATCTACAACGCTCACAACAGTTGTAAAGGACGAAGTTTCGAGATTGTCTAAATCTACCGTGACGAAAGCTTCTGTTAAGCCGTTAAAAGAAAAATTGCCGAATGATAATAATAGAAAAATGAAACCATCTGAAATTTTGCAAAGTAGAATATCTGAGTATAAAGAACCAGAAGATCAATTTGAAGTAGTGAGCGATGATGAGTATGCAGAAACTGTAATTGAGATTTCAAAACGAGCTTTAACGAAGCCGTTACCAAGTAAAAAAAATCCAGTTACAGAAAGAAAAGATTCTGCCCCAGTCTACAGGACAACAGGAAGTGACAGAGATTTAAAAGTGGAAAAAATGACGAGATCAACTAGTGATAATCTTATAAAAACTACCGTTACCAGAAAAAGTAAACCCGATATTTTTATTGAACCGAGTTCAAGGAAAAGTTCCATAGATAAAACTCATAAAATTGATCGGCGCCCAAATAAATGCATGACTACTAAAACAATAAATTTAACAACCAATAATCTAATACATAGCGAAGACATGGAAAATGTCATTATAGATATTCAACAAGCAAAAAGTTCAAGAGAACCAACGCCTAATAAAATAGTGCCAACACCAGTCCATTTCACCGAAGAAACCGGAACTCCACGTTATCCAGATACAGTTAGCGAACCGGACGAGGAACAAAAACGGAAGCCTAAAGTAAAACACATTCCAATTTTTGAAGAAGACAGAAATCAGTTTGTGGGATGCGAAATCACTGAAGTTGAAGATGTCTACTCTTCAGAAGAAGGATCTGATGTACCGAGTCATGTTCCAAAAGAAAAGTATTCGCCAGATAAACGACCTAAATATATAGATGAAACCGACGAATGTCTACTTAGTGTACATGAAAAGGTCAACAAATTCACTACAACAGCTGAGGAGGTAACAAGAACAAAGCCCTCTGCACCATTTCAACCAGAATATAAAGAGCCAAATTTCTCTGAACCAGACGATTGTTTATTAAGTGTTAATGCAAAAGTCAGTAAATTCCTTATAACCGCGGAGCAGAATGCTAGTACAGTTAAACCGAATGAAGTAAAAAAAATAGTGCGCCCAAAATTGGATGAAATTGATGAACATCTCAGAACAGATGAATGTATCCTTAGTGTATCAGAAAAAGTTAATAAATTTATTTCTTCTGCTGATAAACTTTCAGAACCATTTCCACAAAAGTCGCCTGGTCTTGTAGCAAATATAGAGCGGCAAGTTCTTCTTAAAGATAGTGACGATGAATTAGAACCAACGCAAAGAAAACCTGAAAAAACTAAATTTGAAACAAATTCTCCAATTACAGAGCGTTATGTCCCACATAAAATTAAATCTGATACTAAAACGCCAATACCGTCATCACCAATATTACTTCGTAGCACTGAAACTGTTCGGAAAGCAAAATCCATCTTTGAGAACCGTGAGGAATCGACTACCAAACAAAAAGACATACTGTCACGTCCTTCAATTTGGGAAGGCAGAAAAATGCAAGAACCACATCGAGATGATTATGAAGTTCCTAAATCTCCAGAGCCTATGAGTAGCGATGATAATCCACAGGTAGTGCGATTAGGTCGTCCAACAACTGAACAAGTATCTCCACTTCGGAAAACTCCGAAAGTGTCAACACCCTCAGATTCAGTATCTTCCAAAAAAGATTTATACGAAAAGCGGATATCTACCATAAATCGAACTGGTAAAAGAGATAATGTGGTTGAGTCTAGGACCACCAAAACTGTTATTTCTAAAAGACCCACTGACCAAGACACAAATATACATCCAGAAATTCGGCCATACAATAAGCCTAACAAAAATTCACCAGATGTTGATGTTAATCAGAGAGGGATTAGAATAAAAACGAAACCGGAAGAAATTAAATCGCCTACAGCTCAACCGTTTAAGAAGCTTGATAAATTTCACCCACATCGTGGAAGTGAATCTTCTCTTCCTAGAGGTATTTATCATATACAAACTTAAGAACAAATAACTTTATATAACTTGTACGTTTATAATTATAGATTACGATCCCAGAAGGAGTGCAACTCCCGAATCTGTCCACTCGTCAAGACCATCTTATATGGAGCATACGGTAAGTTCATTAGAACATCGTCGCGGCTCCACCGAAGTTGTTAGAACATATACATCGACTTCACCAGATCGAAAGTTGTACTCACCAATTGAACCGTCAGATGGAAATCCTCGATCGAGTGTTAAATTTGGTGTTGAATTGAAACGAACTGATTCTAGCGATGGTTCTGTTAGACGGAAGAGCAGTACAAGTGAAATTCCGCATGTTGAAGAAATTTTCGATTTGGATCTATTAGAACGAATGTTAGAAACTGTTGTTGGGTACGAGCAACGACGACGTATCCGATCCCAAATACGTGTCGTTAAAAAAATGTCAGATACCGAAATTACTAGAATAACTGCAAAGAAAACTACAGAAAAATATCCAACTAGGAAGCCCAATGACTTGGGTCAACCTCGAAAAAATGATATCAGCCCTGCTAGAAAAACGACCACAAGTGTCAAGGGTCCAAATAACTTAACTGAAAATGTACGAACTTCGTCATCAACGCGACTGATAGAAAAGGAATCACGTCACGTAATTAGTCATGAAGACTATGCCGAAATGATTGAACCAATCAAAATTAAAACAACCACCACAGTAACTGAAATTCGTAAAGTTAATGATAGGCCTACAAGCAGTAAACCTGATACATCTAAAGAAAGAGGGCCAAAGGACGATAAACCAATTTGGGCAACAAAGAATATTTTAAAGAAACCATCGGAAAATAATAAGCCTACAAAAGCAAGTACAGTAAAACGTACAACAACAACAACAAAGACTACTACACCGAAACAGCAGAAGCCATCCCCAAATGAGGACTGTATTACTTCGAGTTATGGAATAGGTCCAACTGATGAGAATGGATTGCCACTTTTCGGGATTAGGGCGCTGAAAAAGAAACCCCAACCACCCAGTGAAACAACAAAAAGTAAGTATTTATATTTATTGTAATTTTAATATAATATTTTTTTCTTTATTTTTAATATTATAAATTTTTTAGCGTCCGGAACAGTTATAACAGAGAAATACTATTCAGAAAATGGTTCTGATCCTGTTGGTGAACGTAAAGTAACTACTTACACCAATGTTCCAGATGATATTGACGATATGGAATTAGTGACATACGATTCAGATGAAATAACGGAGAAAATTATGTCAAGTGATGGGGTTACGATGATAACGAAAACAAGAAAGATTGGCACTCGCAAGGATGTTGATGTAAGTCGTAAAGATCAGGCTTACTAAATTTTTTATTTATATACTAATATAAATCTATTATACTTTATAGATTAAGAAAAGTACTGAGCTAATTTTTTATATAATAAGTAAAATTGCTAAAATAGGAAATTTTTGGAAACGAAAAGAGAAAATTTAATAATTAATGAAATTTATTTGTGCGATTGATTTTTTTCCTTCGATTTGTATATATTCCAAGGATTGCTAGGATGAGTATTTATGAGTGTATGTGTGCATGTGTATGTTGGGTGACCATACATACGAAAAGATTAAAAAATTTCAAATGTCCGATATAAAGAAATTGTGTACATAATATTGTCAATAAAAATTAAAAATAATTTATTCTTTTTTTTAAATATGAAAAAAGTTAAATATTCTTGTAGATATTTAAATAATGATTTTTTTTTGTTTTTGAATAAAATTTTTGAATATAGTTAACAGAAATACCAAGTACTATAGAGAGTACAATTATTAAGGATGGGAAAATAGTTCGGCGAGGATCAGTGAAGGAGATGAGCGAAAAATTCATTCGAAAAGAATCCTCGTCGTCTGTAACAGAGAAGGCAAGTAGCAGGACATATCCTAAGGCTGGATTAATTTTGCGTACACATGATCGTCGGTCAGGATCGGTCGACTATGATGATGTTGAGCCGGAATATGATGTTGATATGTGCTCCTCACTTCATACACAAACAATGAACGAAAGCGGCAGTGAATCGGAGCTAAATTCTAGAGAGGTGCGGACCACAAGATCATTTTTGAATAGTGCGGGAACGAAAGTATCGGGTGTTCATGATGTGATTGAACGCATGAAAAGTGCTGATTATGGTATGAGATTAATATAGAAATTGTATCTATAAAATTATTAATTGCATATTTTTTCTTTCAAATATATTATTTATAGTTATTGAAGATGGAGATACAGTAGAGGACCATGAAGCTAGATCGTTGCTGAATAAATTTCTTGGTGCTTCAGTTCTAATGACTGGAATAGAATCAGTGGTGCCTAAGGAAGTGACTACTACAACTATTGTCAGCTCCCCAAATCGATCAAAACAAGAGGTTAGTAATATTTTTCCATGTGATTCATTTATTTTGCATTGATCAGTATATTATTGTATTGTATTGTATAATACATGTAAATAAAACAAGCTATTTTTACAAAATTCCAATTAAAATTCCTGGCAAATCTTCGCAGACAATAAAAAAAACTGCCATACATTTATGGGACCTTGTAATGATTAGTGATATCATTATGTAGTTAATATAATTTCTTTCATTTTAAATGCATAAACTCAACTTTTATAGATAGTAATAAACATGACGTATTTTTGTTTTTAATTTGGTATAATTTTTTAAGGCTAATTATAGGAGTTTTTCCTTTCAGATATTATTAAAATACGAATACTATTGTGTGGGGTAAATATTTCTATTTATCGAATAAATTCAGTTCAATTCAGTTCAGTCCACTTTAGTTCAGTTCATTTCCATTTATTTTATACGATTTGTCTTGGGTTTGGAATTTTATATTTTTAAAAATAGACTCTTATCGTAGGAAAGAAATTCAAGGGCAACTATAGATTAAGTTAAATGCTAAAGCTGAATCGGTACTTTTTATAGGTCGCGTAGCATTTTTCAACTCATCCATGTTCTCTATTTTTAAAATATTTACAATACATCGTCACCGGAAATTGGGCGCTTGTTCAAATATTCATGAAAAAAATTGTTTATTGAGGTCTCCATTTTAACACCATTAAGTTTTTATTTATTTTTACTAAATTTTATTTTTTTTTAAATAAAACTTTTAGTTACTAATTTTATAAATTATAATTTATAATTAATAATAGTAAATAAAGAGTTTATTGATGATCTTTCAATTGGAATAATATCAGAGTAAGGGCATATATTTTATAATGTAAATTTTGTTATAAGTTATGATAAATATCAATTGTTCCCATTAGATATTTAATAAAAATAAAAATATGTTGAACACTTGTTACTAACACATAAATATAAAAATTGATATATTTTTTACATTTATTATAGAAATGGTTTTTTTGTTAGTTTTTATTTTTGATATTTCAACTATAAGTGTTTAAGATCTTATTTCCATATCACAAAGCTACAATAGTATCGAATTTACTTGCATAATATTTCTTATTATAAATTTTAAATTTTTTACAATTAATTAAAAATAAATAAATTAGGTTTTACGAAATTTTAAGTAATTTAAAGCTAATATTACTGTAAAAAGGTATCGTTTATTTATTTTAATAAACTACAAGAAACTGATTTTTACACATCAATATTATCTGCTTTAAAATAGTTCCCATGAGTGGCTTTACAACGGTGGAGGCGCTGATATTATTTTTCATAATAGTACTGGAAAACATAACCTGAAATTGCCTCCAGCTCCTCGGTTACATTTTCTTTAGATAATATGCACAGTACCTCCGCCCCCGCGGTGGTATATTAGGTATAGATCAACTTTGCATCCCAATGATGGCAAATGGGTAACAAAGGGCAAAATTAGATATCCGACAGTGGATATACTGTGCTTGGCGTGATGTGATATACCAGATGCAATTCATACGATTCCCCCAATGGGGGCATGGTGAATGGTACAAAAAGCCTAATAGTGCTTTAGAGGTGCGGACCCTGAAATTCTAGTAGGCGTTCCTAAGGGAATTCGAAAACAAGATCGCTTCAAATTCAGAGTAATCTGTTTTAAAAGCTAACCACCAAGAATGGGCCCTGACTATTGGCGTATGCTTCGAGGTGGCTGTGGGTTGTAAATGTCATCCAGCCAGCTGGGGCGCAGTCTGAGGTACAGACGTGGAAAAGTTTTGCACGCCTTAAGTACCATCGATTTTTCTATTTTAATCCACGTATATGCTTAGCTTAACCATGAGGGTGGGTGGATTGAAAGAAGAAAGTCAAAAAAATGTACCTATCTCTATGATCACAGTGTGCTTATGGGGGAACGGTATGACCAATAGGCTTAGGGCCAGGTAGAGCGTATGTACACGTACAGAATATCCACAGTACCAATATGATCTTTCAAGTGTTTTTTTTTATCGTTGGGAACAAAAAAAAGTCGCGCGGTTTGACCTCACAAAATACTTTACTCATTCCAAATTCATCAGTTTTTTATGTTGAAGGGCTTCCTGAGCGAGGTTTATCTTTCACCACTTCTTGGCCTTCCAAAAATGCTTTGCCTCACCGAAAAACTTGAGCTCTTGATATTCTCCATTGGCTTCCGAAGTCAAACATCATTGCTCCAAATTATGTTGTTCAATTTTTCGCAACGCACTGTGAAAACACAGCTTCACTTATCACATTCTAGAGAGTTACGTAGTTACCAAAAGAGCTTGAAATTTCTAGGAGAGACTAATGTACATTTAAAGGTATAAAAAAGTCACACGGACTTAGATCATATGAATAGGGGGATTATAACTTCCCTTATCACGACATATAGGGTTTCGATGTTACAGTTCCAGTCTGAAACTTATCAGACTAATAGAAAGTGCACTGTCTATCTTGATCCTTTTTTATAACAATATAATTACTTGTTATCCACAGCTTGTACTCCTACACTCATAACTTTTTTAGTTATTAAAAGTAGGTGCACGTAAAAAGGTTATTCGAATTTATGAATATGGATTTAAGACGTAAATTCTTTATTCGAATTTATGAATATGGATTTAAGACGTAAATACCCTATTTATATATAATTATTTTTCTTAACTAAATACTACATTCCATAATAAAACAAATGCGACTTAAATATTTTCTGATCATAGACACGTTTTTTACATCTACATTAGAATACACGTAGGACACGTGTTATTTTACGTACTTTTCATCCAACTTTCTTTGAATTATTTGACAGAAATTAATATATCAACTGTTATAAGTTTAATGGTGAAAAGAAAATTTATTGTATAAAATTCTTAAAGAATATTTAAAGGTTTTGAAACTTTTCCTGTTTACTAAGTATTTGTAGAATGTATATGTGTATGTATGTAGTTTTTATTTCTATCTTGTATTAAATTGAAAATGAAAAGGAAAATCCTAACAATAATACTAAAATATACTAAAAATAGAATTGTACAAATATTTCTATTTTAAAAATGAATTCGGATTGTTTATTTTTATTTATACGTTTTGGTTGAATTTCCAAAATAATGAGTGGCGAAATAATGTAGCCCCAGACTAGTAGAAATATAAAAATGGATTTAGTTAAAAGGCAAGGGAAATCTTGTAAATTGAAAATATTTGAAGCGAGTGGAAAACCACGACTACAAAATAAAAATGAGATCGCGACAAAGAAAGAAAATTCTCTTTGATGGGTAAGTTGGATGCGCTTGCGCGATTTTTTCATGCCGTCTTTGCGGACTGTATGGACGGCTGAGTTTTCTTTTGCGAGTGTTCAAAAGTTTTATCATAAAGACGCTTTATCTCCGATTCTTGTTGAAAAAATACAATAGTAAAAAGAAAAGCTAAAAGAGAAATGAATTTTTAATTAAATCTTCTTTTTTAATCTCTTCGTCTTTCGAACCAAAACGTGAACGTTTTCTTTCTCAGAAAATTTTAGCTCTTATCGGATTTTTTCTGACTCTGGGGTTTATACAGAAAGTTTTGACGCAGGCGCATTTCACTTGAAAAATTTTCACAGTCTTAATTTTAGTATAGCGTTGGCCATGGCCAAATATACTGAATTTTCAATTACGGCAATCGTTCATCGCCTTTAGATCCACAGAATAGGAAGAATCGTTCAAAGAATCCCATAGTTTGTCGTTTCAGTATTTAGTTTCGATTTTTTGGGGTAAGCTGTAAGAGCCTCTCCCAAAAATTTTTGAAAATTAAATTAAATTTATTTTAATAAAATAAAAATATTTAAAAAAAAAATTATTATAATAATAATAAAAATAATGATAATAAGTAATAATATCTTTTTAAATTTTTTTTGGTGAAAAATTAAAATGTTATTTTTTAATTTAAATATAAATATATAATCTATAAATATATTTAAATAAATTAAAAAAAAAAAAGTTCACATAAAAATATATAATTAAAAAATTTTTTTTTTTAAAAAAAATTTAGTTCAATAATCGAATTGTTGCAAAATAAAAATTTGCTATAAAATAATTAATTATTTGAAATAAATGAAATGTATCTTTGTGAAAAGAGAGAGAAATATCTTTTCGAGTTGATTAGATCTTAGTGTGCCGTGTGAATATATATGTATATATATTTTTTTGTCTTATGTTGGAGTGCATAATTATTTGAAAATTATATTTGAAATTTTCTATGAAATGTGCAAATATTAGATAAATATTCTTTAGTCTGGTATCTATCAAATTCGATCGTCTCAATTCGATAGTTATCTCTGCCACAGGAAAATCTATATAAATCAAGAGGAAAATCCAACTTTGGTATTATACAAGTTTCAATTTCACATCTTCAACAGTTTCTATATAAAATTATAAAAATAGAATCAATTTACTTCATCTTTCGCACCACTTAAATAAATATATAACCAAGTAGAACGTGTGTTCGTTTATAGAACAGTTTTCTTTTTAAAATTATATATAAAGAACTGGAAATTTTTAATTTGTGGAAAGTCCTAAAAAAAAGAGACTGAGCAAAAGGAAAATTTGTAAAAAGTGATTTGTTACTCTACAAAAATATTGACCGATGCTTTTTGGGTAAGTGCTTAATTGTGCATTAATCCATTTCGAATAGTTAATAAATAATATTTTCAATATGAACGCAATATTAATTTTCGAATGAACCAATTTTTTATTTTTAATTGCTGAAAGCTTTTGAAATCTGCTCTTTTACCAGAAACAAACAAATATCAATCAATATACTACTCACTCGTTAATTGTTAATCGAAAGTTTTTGAATTGATGCTTTTCGAATCGATATCAAATATATTTTTTGTTCGGAACAATATTCATATTAATTACATTTTGATTTTATTTTTGTATTAAAACTCATTATAAAAAAAGAATAACATTATAACTATCATTTATTGTATTCACATAATGGAAGTAGTTAAAAATTAATAAACATTAAATAGAAAATTGGCAATATTTTTTTTTTTTATATTGTTTAAGTGTTTTAAAAATTATCTGCTCATAAATTATGAATACAAAAATAGTGGGAGAGAAATTCAAAATTTTATTAATATCAAGACAAAATTTAAGATAAAAATAAGTCGTCAATGTCGATGGGGGTCATTTTTCACACATTTTTATGAACATACTTGTATTAATTCTTTTGTCAAGTGAGATTAAACGTAATTTTTTAATTTATTTTTCCTAAATATTGATTATTACCATAATAACTATTACATTAAATATTGATTATTACCATAATAACTATTTGAAATTACATTACTTTCAAAAGTAAAAATACTTGATTGTGGTAGTTTTTTGCATGCTAACATCAACAATAGCTAAAATAAATCCAAAATTTCAACCAAACATCTAATTTAAGAAAATCTAACGATGAGGTAATCTGGTTGCATCTACAATAATATATTGTTAAATTTAAATCTGAATAAAAATAAATTAAAATAATAACAACAAAAGGTAAATTCGGTACCGAAAATATCCTTGAGAAGAAAAAACTAGAATAAATAAATTCGATCTGACAGAAAACAAAATAAATCTGGTTTACGTAAATTAATATGGAAGAAGGACAAATATATTTACTTATTTAAATTATCTTAAATATTTTTATTTAAAAACTTATCGTATCAAAAATTCAATGTGTCCTCTTACTAATTTATTTTTTAAAAAAATATATATATATAATTATTGATAGCAAATATTCTCATAAAATCAAAAAATGTTTTAATCGTTTTTAACTACTTCCTAAAATATTATCCATTATTACTATTGATTAATATGTTAATATTAAAAAAAAACTATTTAATAATAATATTAGGGATTATCCTTTTTGTACTTCGGAAAGTAAAGTAAATTTTAATTTTATAAATTTTTTTAAATATTACCAATGTGATATTATTTGCCACGCTGCAAAGAGACTTCTTGCAGGAATCGATCCTTTTGAGGTAATTTATAATGGCTATTAATTGACGGATGTTAATTTTCAAATGATATAAAATCTAAGGATTGTTTACGTAAATACGATTTTTTGCGTAGCTCTACAAGAAAAAGTTGTACGGCGTCAAATTGCACAATCTTGGATGCTAATTGACATAACCTAATATTGCAAGCATGTGTTTTGGGACCTTTTTGCGTCACGAAGCCAAAATTTGCCGTATTTTGTAGCGTTTGGCGCCGTTTTATTGAAACAACATATGGTCCAAATCGAAATTTTCAAATTAAGGACAAAAAAAGTCAGTTAACTTTTGGCAGATATAATAGCTTTTTCATAGTTACTTGTGTGTTTCCAATAGCTTCGCCACATTTACTTGTAGGTTTTTTGAAAAAATTACCATCTAAAGTCTGTTGTTTCAGAACCAAATCAATGCATTTTTTGGGAATTATACGATACTAAATATAGAAATATATTTTTAAAAACTGTCAAATGACATGACCTCATTCTTTTAACATTACAAAATGGATAACCCATTATTATATTGTTATTTTATAAAAGCTACTCACACAATTATTAAAAATATTAATGTCTTCTTAATATAGATAACATATATAACTTTGTTTATTGTTGCTTTTAATATAATTAATGTTCATTATTATTTCAATTTATCTATTTAATTAATATAATTCTGCCTTTTACTAGAAATGTTAATTCTGTTTTATGTATTCTGTTAGTAGTTCTAAAAATTGCCATAAAAGGGAGCAATAATGATAAAACTAAGACAAACAAAATCATTCCAGAGTCTTATTTGTGTCTATTTACTGACTACAGCCTAATCAGTTAATAATTAATTTAATTCATTTAAAACTTTTTTTAAAAAAAATTAAAGAATTCTACGATATTATTTATGAATTTCAAATTAATGAGGCCTATAAAACTTATAATTCTAGAACTATTTTGGATTAGTATTAAGTTTTTGGCCTCATTTAAATGTCATCTATATCAAAATTAATTTGAAACATATCGAATAATAGGCCTCAATAGTTTGAAAAGTTCCCTGATCAAAACAATTTTTGAATAAAATCATTTCCAGATCATTAACTCATACAAGGATCATCCCACATCAGATTTTAATCCTGTGGTCAGTGGAGTCTAAATTTATACACAAAGAACATTATCATGGATATATGTGTACTCATTTTCATTACATTTGGCTTAGCAATCGCCATAATGAACAAAGTAAGAAACATTTTTTAAATGCTGACACTGTGAAAACTTAACTACAATAATATGAATGATCATATTTGATGATTTGTTTAATTCTCTCGCTAAAGATTACAAAAACTATGGTTTATCTTTCATTCAGTCTAGAATGAGTTTGATTGGGTAAAAATTTATATTTTCACTTTCATCCATTTTTGTTTTGAAATAAGTCTTCTCTAATTATTTACCGAAGTAAATATAATGGTTTACTTCGGCAAATAATTAGAGAAGACTTACTTAATTATTAGAATTATCTATTTTATTATTAGATGCTTTTTAATAGAGTTGATCAATTATTAATTGCTTGGAGAGTTTTTAAATCTGTCATCGTTTTAGAGTACAAGTACAAATAGGGTTTATAATTAAGGCTGTTTAATCTTTAAAATTGCATAAATTAAGTTAGATATAACCTATGGCGGATATCTTAAGTGCATTCGATACGATTGTTATTTCAAAATAACAGCTTTCAAATAGCATCTACGGCTTCGTTTGCAGGATGGCATTCGAAAGGTTCAACTTTGGATGACTCTCACGCATCAATGGGGCTGAATCTCACCGATAGTTTGAATATTGTTGTTCTCCAGCTCGGAAAGTATTGTCGGTTTATTGGCATATACCATTGATTTAACAAAGTCCCATAGAAAAAAGTTTATGTGGATTGAATCGCACGATCTTGGCTGCCAGCTGACATTAGCATGTGTAAATTTCGTCTGAAACAAGTGCCTTGTTCCAACTGCTGTGTAGGAAGTCCAAAAAAATCTATTATAAACGCACGGAACCTTTCGCCATTGACAGTTACTGTCGCGTCAGCCTCATTTCGAAAGCAGTATGACCCGATGATGCCTTTCTCTACCAAAATCCATACTAGATAAGTACTTGTTTCTGGATGCAAATGAAGCTGACATTATCACGTATAAATTTCGTCCGCGACAAGTGCCTTGTTCCAACTGCTGTATAGGAAGTCCAAAAAAATCTATTATAAACGTACGAAACCTCTCGCCATTGACAGTTACCGCCGCGCCGCGTTAGCCTCATTTCGAAATGACTTTCTCGACCAAAATCCATACTAGATAATTACATTTTTCTGGATGCAAATGAAGCTCCTGGAACTATTGTAGTTGCTTTCCGCTCCAGATTTGTCAATTTTGCTTGTTTACATAGGCATTAAGCCAAAAATGAATTTCGTTGCTGAAGATTTCACTATCTCGACCAGATGTTGATTCGTGTTGTTCCCCATGATAAAATGGATAACACAAACATGTAAGGCGTTTTCCTTTGGACCAATTTTGCTACTACGCGGTAGTTGTAGCTGTCATCATCTACTCTACCTCGAACAAAGGAGCACATTGAACTAGAAGTTACGCATACAATTTACGTTAGGTGGATTCTAGTTGCAAAAGTGAAAATAGATAGTTTTGCGGGTTCGTTGGTTATGTTGAAGAGTCATATTTTTGTCAGTATTGTTTATGTGTGAATAAACTCAGTTTTTATTGTTTATGTGTGAGTAAACTCAGTATTGTTGATGACTATTTTGAGGTTATGTTTCTACTAGTGTTTAGAATTTGGCTTTCCATCTACTAGCAGCTACCGACTAGTAGCAAAATTGGCCCAAAGGAAAACGCCTATTATCACTTTAGCAACTAGAATCCACCTAGGGTAAATTGTATGCGTAACTCCCAGTTCGATGTGCTCGTTTGTTCGAGGTAGAGTAGATGATGACAGCTAGAACTACCGACTAGTAACACAATTGGTCCAAAGGAAAACGCCTATAGTTTTTGAGCAATGCTGCCACTTAACCAAACACTGATATGTACACATATGGCAGTACAAAATTAGAAACTAGATCTACTACGGCCATAAAATCGTTTGTCGTTGTCGTCGACATTGTGTTCGACCCTTACGAATAAGATTAAGCATACTTATTGATAAGGCCCTTACATAAATTGTAGAATTCCTGTTTATTATTATTATTTTATACACATAATTTGCATTAAAAGATTATGGTTTAGATACTGTTATAAATTTATAAATCGGTTTTGAGCAAAATTATTATTCAGATATTTTTTTAAAATCTAATAAAATTTCAATTATTAATTTTACCAAAAAATTATTTAAATATAAAATCTAATAAAATTTCAATTATTAATTTTACCAAAAAATTATTTAAATATTTATTTTTTATTAAATTAAAAAACGTTGTTCAAATTGTTTTTTTTGTCGGAATTTTTTTTTTTACATTGGATGATAGCTTCTACGATTCTAGGTATTTGGTCGATCTTTGAAATACTGCTTTAGCCCTGCAAAATGAGTATCTTACAAAACTTCTATAGGATTGAGATCGGGTGAAGTTTTTGTGGTCATGTCATATTCTCATAAATGGCTTCTAATATTTTTGTTTTATAGAATCTATATATAATTTCGAACTAATTAAAAAATCGTTATGCAGGATTTTTTTTTTAAATTCCATCTATCCACACCAAGTCACCTTGATTGGTATCGCATCTTCTGATAGCATTTTTTCTACAGCACGTAAATTCTTATTTTAGCCCTAGAAATTTGAAAGTTTTATTCATACGTCCGGAATGAATTTTAAAAATCCCTAGTAGTCCAGTTTTGATAGGATAATGCCCAATCCAAAAATCTCCAGTAGTCTGGTTACCTTACTGCCACGTGCCCAAATAGACTACCAGCTCTCAATTATCAGTTCCCCGTTCTTGTAGATACTGATTTAGAATAGTAAGCCTGTAAATTTCTAATTCCTTTTACTAGCTGTACAAATTATGTGATCCTTGCTAAAATTAGTAATTTCAACCTTCTAGACAATGGTAAGGTTTGACTACATTCAGTCACATTATAACATTCTATGAGCTCAACTTTCCGAAATTTTTTGATAGGCTGCATTAAAGCACTCCGATTTCCGTTCGTTTAATAAGATAATCATTTAAAAAAAAGTTGTAATTATAAATCTATACAGGATTATGTTTACGAATGGTGGTAACATTTTATAAAAATTTAATATTTATTTTTACCTCCCACGAAGACGAGGCGGGAAATTAGTAATCGTACTTGGCGTATTATAGTGAAAAAGATATATGAATAGAAATTAGCACTTCTTTTTTTAATATTTCAGGAAATTATAAAATATTTATCATATTATTTTTTCAAATTTATCAATATTGTACATTGAAACAAAAAATAATATAATGTTTTCGATCTATTAAGTATTGAAACAAAAAATTACTAGAGAAAATGTTACAGAAAATCCATCTTGTTCAACTCTACAAAGTAACCTAAATATTTATGAATATTTTTTATTTATTTGAAACATTAAAATAAACAAGAACTTTCACTGTAATGAAAAATTATCTCATCACATTTTATCAATTATTAGCTATTAATTAATGTTAAGCGCGTATAATTTGTTGTTGAATATTTATAAATATTTACACTATACATATTGTATTTAGGTGAAAAATTAGTTTTTTTTTGATTAATTTAGTCTAGAAAAAAAAACTGTATGCTTTGTAATTCATCTCATTAAAGTAAGCTTGAAAGAATATGTTTTATACATGCTTTTAATAGGAATAGATTATTTAAAAGAGTACCGGTAAACTATTCAAAGTTAATGATCGGGAAATAGAGTGAAACTGATTTGCGATTTTCACGATTTTTCACTTTCGTTATTTTTATGTCTTTGAATAAAAAATTGGGGCACGTGTGTTATTTATTATGTACATATATTATGTATTCTTATTTTTAACACAAAATATTATTGAGCTACTTAAAAAAAAAACAATTTCAGGGATGATAATCCAGAACGTGTACTGATTATGATGTGGATTGTAAGGAAATTTAACATTATCAAGTAAATTTTATAATAATTTATGGTTCCAACTTTTTTATACATTTGCCTGGTGTAATTCGGACATTACTTGATGAATGTTAATTTTTAAATATTCTAAAGATTAAGGATTTTCCGTCCAAATATGTTCTTTTACGAACTCCTATTAGAACAATTTCAACAGCGTCAAATGGCACGATCTTTGATGCCAATTGACATTGGTGTAATTAATCCAAAATTTTATTTGCGTATGTGTGTAGCTTGTAGTACCATTTTGTTGAAACCACATATAGGCCAGATTTAAATCTTCAAGTTTAGGACAAAATAAATCGGTTATCGTACAGTCACAGTCTATCGTTCTTTATTTTCAAAGAAATGCGGACCAACTATACATTTAGATCAAAGCATACACTTGACAGTTACTCTTTGTAGATAAAATGACATCCCCAAAGTTACTTTTGAATTTTCAGAGCCCCATATACGGTGTTATTGACATATCCACCGAGCAAGAAATAAACCTCATTGTTGAAAAAAAAATGAAAAATTTCATTATTGAAAATAAATTGCCAAATATTAAACAAAACAAATATTTATCTAAATGACACATATTTTTAACAGCTGTTAAATGACAAGGCTATACTTTTAAAATTATAAAATGGATAAATACATACATATAAATACAAGTACAGCGAAATTCTGAAAAGAAATATTATTTATTTATAAAAATTCTTATTGAAATTAAATATACTCGTATGATACCATAACAATTCACATTATGTATATATATGTCATTTCCTCTAAGTAATTCTATTTTTAAAATAATAATTTTCAAACTATTACGAAATATTGTAATTTTAAGAATTCATTCGAAAAAAAACTTCTAAGCATATATTTTTTTTTTGTATAAAAATAATTAATTTAAATTATTCTACAAAATCTTATTTATTTTTAATTCTCAATCATCTATTTATAAAATGGGAAAATTTTCCCCAAATGAATTTTCTATAAGGCAGACAAATTGGAAAAGCGTTTAAAATATTGACTGCCAAAAAAAAAATCTATAATCCATTAAGTCGACAACTGAGTGATTCTATCTATATACAGGAAGAAAGTTATGGGAGTTGTTTAATTTAAAAATAGTGAGCTTATTGACGAAGTATAATTAATTTTTTTTTGTATATTTAACTTAATGAGAATATACATATTCAAATAAAATCAGTTTATAAATGCAAAAGAGAATTTAAATAATTAAAGAAAATTAATGTGAAAATAGATACAAGTTTGTACAAATAAGATAATCTATAAATAATATTTTACAACTATTATTTTCTGCAATTATTCCATTTATAGACTATTCATTTATTATATGTATTTTAAAGAAAGAAAATTTAACTGGAGTAATCAAATATGATTGGTTCCATTATCTCTAGCCGTTGGTTGTTTCTCTTTACATAGTAGTGATATTCGGTGAAATTTTTATTTAATAAAATCGTGCGTAATTTCAATATCATTTAATTAAATTGATTTATAATATTCATATCAAATTTATTAAATTATTTCCCAATTATAATGCTAACACTAACATTACTACGGATATATATAAATTTTTAAGTGATATTTATAATAAACAATATTCATCTTAATTTTTTTATATAAAAAAAAAGTGAAAGAGAAAATATCTTTAGTGCATACAATTTTTAAATCTATTGGAACAAAATTATCATATATTTCATTTCTCTTTATTTCACTTTGCATTAAGAAGATTTAAAAATTATTAAGCTTGGAAAAATTTTACTAGCAAACGATTTTGCTGCTCACAATTAAACGTATATCATGTGATGGGGAGTAGAAATAATATTATAAGTTTGATTTAACTTTTTATCAAATATTTATAAATTTAAAAAAGAGGCGGTTTAGTTTTAAATTAAATTTAAATGATACAAACATATTTATATAAATATTTTATATCTTTCAAAATAGGTTAATTTTTTTCATTTGTTTTCTTTTTGTATACTACGAGTATTAATATAAGAAAATTTTTTTGGCAGGAATTCTTATAGATTTTAAAATTTGTTAAATTAATAAGCTGACCAAAAAAATTTTGTTTTATTTAAGAAGCATATTTTTGAAGAAACTTCCTTTAAATAAATAAAAATTAATTAAAAATATTTCGGAGGTTTCTATTTGATTATGTATATTCTTTGATTTAAAGATAAAAACACTTTCTTAGGTAATAAATATTTTGGTTAACTGGCAATTAACTTCAACCTTATAAATGTTCTTAGCTGCAGTTTCGTTTAGTTTGTAAAATTAAAAGGCTATCAATTTAGTGATTTGGAAATTATAACTAGATCATATAATAGCTGTTAAATAAATATCTAACTCAAGATATTATTTATTACAATAATATTTTGCCATTTTACATTATGAATTGGTTAACTACCGCTGTGAAATAAATATCTAACTCAAGATATTATTTATTAATATTTTGCCATTTTATATTATGGATTGGTTAATTTTAGAGAAGGTTATTTTCTTCAGCGATAAAGCTCACTTTTTGCTTTGTGGATAAGTCAATTGGTAAAAGGGCCATAGATGGGGCTCTGGAAATCTTTAAGGGATTGTCTGTATCTACGAAAAGTAACTGTCTGTTGTGAATTTTGTTCTGAAAGTGTAATTAGTCGATATTTATTTGAAAATGAAGAAGAAGAGACCATTGCAGTTAATTCTGAGCGCTATGGTCGTATGATAACTGTATTTTTTTGGACTAAACTTGAAGATTTCAATCTGGGGTTATATTTTTTTTTACAAGACAGCGTTACAAGCTATAAAAGATAACCAATTTTGGGTTTACTGTGGGAAAAATTCTCAGGACGCGTAATTTCGAGATTTGATAATGTTGATTGGGTCGGCAAGATCGTGCGATTTGACGCCGTTGAACTTTTTATCGTAGATCTACATAAAAGATCGTATTTATATTAAACTTTGAACCATTTCAAAACCAACATTTGTCAAGTGATGATTGCGGTATAACCCGAAATGTGCGAAATAGTCATCAAAAATGACCTAAAAAATTGCAAATTCTGAAATAAGTCACGTGACTATTATTTGAATAATGTTTTATTTCAAAGCTAATGGCTAAGTTTGAGCAATATAAATATCTATGCAAAATTTAACTATACTTTTCCAAAGCATAAATTGGAAAGTCAATTTTTTCTATTCACTCTGTTGAATAATATATATTCCGCATGAATGGCAATTAACTTAAACCCTATAAATGTTGCTAGTTGTGATATCAGTTAACTTGCCAATTTATTACACTCATCGAACTGACACTATTCGTTAAACGTTATTTTTTCACAAATTTTGAAATTTGAACAATAATGTTAATTAATAATATAAATAATACTTATATTTACATAAAATATTAAATGTATAAAAGAATTTATGTCTATTTATACCAACTCTGTTACTAATTTCCTATTATCCGATTTTCAACAATATATGTGTACTTGGAAATCTGTCTATTATCTGTGATATTATATCTAATTTATTTATATTTTTAATTACAAAAATATATTTCACTTTTCAACATACATGAAATTATAAATTCCATCACTTTACTATATACACGAAAATATTTATTTCCAATATTTATTAATCAACTAAGCAATAATTATATAATACTAAGTTAATTTACGTATATTTCCATTCCTATACTGTGATCTTCAAATACTTACATTATAATTCTATTTTAAATTTGCACAAACTGCATTTATTTATAAGGTGATGTGTATAGCAAAAGAATCATTCGAATTTTCTAATTCAGTGAAAGAAAATCACACCCAAGAAGACAGAAATATATCTTTACTTACATAGAACCAACCCGGAAGTATATACTGATTCCCAAAAATATGCACCTAAATATTTCGGTATACTTTTTTTATTTATTTTCATATTGAGGGCTTGCACACACTAAATAAAAAAATATTAAAATAACTTACTTGATTTTCAAACACCTCTATTCTAGTCTTATTTAACGCTTTCAACTTAGATAAAATAAAATGTGTATTTTTTTTTAAAACCGTGTATATATTGCAAATAAATTTCAATAATTGCTACAAACAAGATATTTCTTTTAATGAAAATCATCTTAAAATCTCTATAGAAAAATATTATTAAAGAAATTTTCCATTTGATGAAAGAAATATTCGCATTAAATATGAGGCAATTTTCGTTTGAAAATATATTTTTTATAGCAAATAGATCTGGAGATAGTAGCAATTACGTAAAATATACATACAAATTTTCATTTGGAGGATATTAAATTCTATTTGCTGAAAATTTTGATTATGTTCAATAGGATGGATATATGTCAGAAATTGTGATTTTCCAATTTTCCCATTAAAAGGAGGAGGATGGTTTTTATGCGGCGCCAGAAGCAGAGGAATCAATAAGAGCGCATGTGTTAACTTTGTGCCAATTCCGTTTCAAGTTTGTGCCTTTGACTAAAACATGAATCGAAACGGACCTATTTTGGTCACGAATAAATAAGATGCGTACAATTCCGCTCTGAAAATTTTTTACAAAAATATTTAAGAGAATATTTTATGACAGCGTGGTTGGCGTTAGTAGTATTACGATTAATATAAACTTGCGCTTTTCAAGTTGAATATTTCGTTTAGCTAATATTGCGATTAATATTTTTCTTAAAGACTAAGTTTAATAATCAAAGAGAAATCTCTTTCAGTCAAACCATTCTCTTAAATGAGAGAAAATAATTGTAAATGTGAGGGAGCTTTTCCGTTTATTTTAATACATTTTGATGGAAGCGCGCGACTCACTTAATTCGTCGAAATCGTCGGGTGTTTGTCTGATAATATTTTTGTTGAAAGACTCTTCTTTGTGATCGGAAAATTATCCAGACGGCTTTGTGAAAATTGGAAAAATCAAAATAAAATTGTCACCTTGAAAGGAGAACATTTTTTCCTACAATAATTCTTTGTTCTTCGAAATCTTATTAAGACCACACAATATCTTTGTTTATTCTTGACTAGACAAAATTGTTGACACTATTATAAATATTGCGAAAATGGCAAATGTAAATTTATTTCATAGGAATTTTCCTTGTGTCCAATATACTGATAACATTTCAATGAAATGAAATGATCGTAAATAATTTTATTTAAACTAAAATTTTATCCTATTTGTTTTTTTTTTTCGTTATATAAAAGATTATTTTAAAAATAGTCAATATATTTTGAAATAAAAGAAATTATTTCTATTTTCATTTTGGTATACTTCTAAAAAGTTTTGACAAAAATTGTAAATTATTATATTTGACCGAAATATATATTTACATATTTTTAAAAAATAAACCTAATTTTCTGCAAATAAATCTATTTATACCAAATTGAACGTAATTTATTTAATAGTATTTATTTGGATCTCTTTCAAGCATTATACAATTTGTGTTTTAAAAAGTAAAGTTATTTTGATTGCATTATATTGCTTTTACCTTGCCATTAAGCATGAATGATCATAACAAGAGTTCTTGCAGTATTCGATCCTTTTAAAGTAATTTTTGATAACTTTTGGGAAAATATTGGGCTGTAATTCAGTCATTACTTAAAAGATGTTGACTTTAAAAAACATCACAAAGATGTTTGAAAATTGTCCGCATAAATATGATCTTTTGCGCAGTCCTACAAGCTAAAGTCCAACGGTGTCAAATTTATATCATCAAATCTCGTTGATTTGGCACCATCTTGTTCCAATAACATATAGTCAAGGTTAAAATCATCAAGTTCAGTGCAAAAAAATTGGTTATTATAAGAATATAGCGCACAGAATTGACGGTAACTTTTTCTTCTTCGATATTGTCAAAGAAATATAGGCCAATGATACCTTTAGCCTAAAATGCATAACTGAGAGTCACTTTTTGCAAATGCAATGGCTTCTTCATAATCATTTATAGGTCGTTAGAGCCCCAAATAAGGCAATTTTTTTGTTGATTTATTCTCCGAGTAGGAAAAGAGCCTCATGGCTGCAAAAATTTTGTTTAAAAAATTAGTAATAATATAAAATGGTAAACTTTAATCTTAGCTAGTTTTTAAATATCTAGTGCATATGGAAAATCAGCAATAATATTAATGTCGATAATGCAGTGCGTCTCCTTTATTGACCTGCAGTCGTATGTAGACTTCCATCATCGGTCTCGACTATAACGGAAAAGATTTAATAATAAATAATTGTTTTTGATGTTGTATCTGCAACAATTATAAAAATAACAAATCCTTTTAAATATTACTGAAAAACCATTTGAAATTTTTTCACTTGATCATGAAATATTACTATAATATTTAATAGGTATGATATTAAAGAATTTTTTTATTTTTAAATAAATAAATGAAATTTTTCCGGATACAAAGGCTCCTCCACAGTCACATGCATCTATTCAATGTCTTCTCCACAGTCACTTGGTAAATAACAGGGCTGTACTTTGCAAACTACAAAATGAATAACTCAAAATAAAAATTATTCATGTCATCTCTGAATTTGTTTTACTTAAATGTGAAACTTATAATATTAAAGGTGTATCAATATGAATAGATAATATTTACATATTTTTTTCTAAAAAAAATATAATAAAACTAATCGACAGTGGAATAATAATAAATATTTTCATTTATTTCACTCTCGATTAGTTTAATTAATATTTTTTTTTGTTTGGGAAATTAAAAATACATTCAATTGATAGGGTGATCCTTTAAACGGATTGCTCACCCTATGAACTATTTTAGTATTTAAGTAGCTAATTTTATTATACAGTATTTTTTAGTTTGTTTTAGAAGAAGAAAAAAATTCATTGGCAGTTTGTCAATAAAAAAATAAGTTCGATTTTGTACTTTGTATTACGAGTACCACTAATTGAGTAACAACATAAATATTTCATAGAAATACATCTATCTATCTATCTATTACTATAAACTATTATAAGTTGAATATCTTTTTAAATACAAATGAAAAATTCACAAATTAAATCAATTAAAACTTAATTTTCTCGATATTTTATTGTAAAGAGTTGATTCATTCATTCTGTCTATCTATCTACTCGTATCTATTTATCTATTTATTTATCGTTATGTATCATTGATATTGAAGCCGTACGTGTAAATCAAGATTTATCTGAATTATATAATATATACAGAAATAGATTCATATCTTATCGTGAGAAGAAAACTAACTATATAAATGCATAATTTGAATGTTAAATCAGATGTGTCATACCACTCTCTATATTAGGAAATTCGCACTCGCAAATTAATTTTGTTGTGTCGATCTTGGCAAAGAATAGTAAACATGTACGATTAAATGCAAAATATTATAATTAAATAGAAAATTTGTAAGCAAGTAAAAGTTTTTTTGTTTGTTTTTTTAGAATTTTTATAGGTTTTATTATACAAGCATTTCCATATTTGTACATTGATTATATGTACTTTAAAAAGTATAATATACTCTTTTTTTTAAATAATTTGCTTCAGATAAATTGGTAAAAGTCAAATGGTCAATATGGTTTTAAATCTAAAAAAATAAAACCAATCGAAATATACGAGGGTCGTTCTATAAGTCCTTAGAAAAAGATGGAAAAAACTGTTTTTTAAAAAAAAATTTTTTTATTTTTCAACATAATCTCCTCTTAGCTCTATACACTTTTCCAACCGTTTTTCCAAAATTTTTATCCCGTCCAAAAAATAGGATTTCGGAAGTTCTGCAAAATACTCATCCGTTTGAGCAATGACGTCCTCGTTGGAAGTGAACCGTCGTCCGCCAAGCCATTTCTTCAGATTGGAGAAAAGAAAATAGTCACTCGGGGCCAAATCTGGTGAATAAGCGGGATGCTGGAACAATTCCATTCTCAATTCCACAATTTTGGCCATGGAAACCGCGCAGGTGTGCACATGCGCATTGTCCTGATGCAAGAGGATTTTTTCTTCTTCAGATGGGGGCGTTTCTCTTTGATTTCCTCGCTCAACCGTTGCAATAACGACGCGTAATACGCTCCTGTTATTTTTTTTCCTTTTTCCAAGTAGTCGATAAAAATAATGCCCTGCGAATCCCAAAAGACCGTGGCCATCACCTTGCCGGCCGATGGCACAGTTTTTGCCTTCTTCGGAGCCCGTTCACCCTTGAAAATCCACTGTGATGGCTGTCTCTTCGTTTCTGGAGTGTAGACGTGTATCCAGGTTTCGTCCACAGTGACATATCGACGAAGGAATTCGGCAGGATTGCGATGAAAGAGTGCCAACATAGCCTCAGAGTCCACTGCACAATTGCGCGTATTCTCCTCTGAGAGCAAACGCGGCACCCATCTTGCCGAAATTTTTTTCACAGACAATTTTTCATGCAAAATTAAAGTGACTGTACCTTGTGATATGCCCGTGGCCTCAACTAATTCGCGCACTTTAATTCGCCGATCGTTCAAAATCAGATCGTGGATTTTGTCGATGATTTCAGGAGTAGACACCTCAACTGTGCGTCCTGAACGATGTTCATCTTTTGTGGATGAACGGCCACGTTTAAATTCATTCACCCAATTGTAAACCGTCGCAAACACAGGTGCAGATGTGCCATGAACTGCATCCAACTCGGCTTTGATTTCTTTCGGGCTTAAGCCTTTCAAATGGAGATGTTTGATGACAGCACTAAACTCGCTTTTTTCCATTGTTATGCACAAATAAATGTCGTTAACTTTAATCGACGATATAAATTGAGCTACGCTATAAATCGAGCTGAAATTTTGAAAAAAAATCTACCGACACTACGAGCGCAATTTCTCGGATTTTCTAAGGACTTATTGAACGACACTCGTAAGTTCGTCTACTAGACTCATATCAGTCAATAACCAGGCGATCAAGTTCGAAGTCTCGAAGTCAGGATAAATTCAGACTTGATAATATTTATGAAATTTTCTACTTACCCCAAAATTGGCCACTTGAATAACAGTGCAAAATTGATATATGATTTTGTTAATATTTTTAGAAAAGAATATGATTTTCTTAAATTGTTTCCAATGTGAATGTCTGATCAATGTAAAAACGAGGAACATATTTATACTTTGAATTTGGTGAAAGTAAAAATATAAACTTATGATTTTTTTTTACTGAAAAAAATTTCAAAACTACATAAATAAACGATTAGAAAATACGAAATTAATTGATTTTGCATATAATTATGTGTGTGTCGATTTGGATGAAATTTTTCGGTGAAGGTCGGAAGTGCTAGAAATCACTTCTTTCATTTTTTATGTTAAACATTAATTCATATAGCCGGAAATTTTCGATACTATCAACGTAAACAAACATTTTTTCTTAAATACTAAATATAACGTAAATAAACATTGAAATCTTAGAAAAATATAATTTAGCAAAGTGATTTACAATCTGCAGTAAATAATCGCTATGTAAAATAGATCGTATAGTCTATAAATAATTATAGTCCATTTGAAATATAAATACTTTTTTGGTTCATATTTATGTTAATTTCTTTTAATGTATTTTTCTATAAAAATTTAATTTGATTTTTATTATATTTTTGATTTTTTTTTATTATAGGTAACAACAACACGAGTTACGAAAACGATTAAATCAGGTGGAGACTCTTCATCACCAGTTACATGTGAAACTTGTGATATTGAGGAGATTTCGGACGAAGAATTATTAAAACAATTGGTAATTTAATCTAATTCTTCTTTTTATAACTTTTTTTTAAATTTTTTTAAAGGAAAACTTAAATATAGTAATAGTAAAAGACTTTAATTACTCGAAGTATATTTAGTTAATTATTTTTTTGTTGACCATAAATATTTCTTTATTCTAATTAAATTTTTTTTTTGCATATCTAAAGGGTTATAAATTTATTATACCTTGAAAAGTAAAATTAAAGCAAATACACTTTAAATTCAGATTTTAGTTAAAATAAGCAATATTTTATAAAAGCAAAATAAGCAATATTATCTAATAATATTATTTAAATGGCTGTTACAAGACTTCTTGTAGGACTCAATCTTTTTGAGATTTATTTCGCACATTTCAGGCTATAATTCGACCATTAATTGACGGCTGGTGATTTTTAAATGTTCTAAAATTTAAATATTGTCTGTGTTAAAATTATATTTTGTATGGTTTTATAAACAAAGATATTTTGAATGGTTTTACAAAAAAAATATATCAAATCGCACGATCTTGAGGGCCTATTGACATCACCAAATCTCGAATTTACGTGTTCTGGAAAGTTTTTGCTTAATAAATTCAAAATTTTTTATATTGTGTTGATTGTGGTACCATCTTATAAAAATTACATTTGGTCTAGATTAAAATAGTTTAGATAAAGCTAAAAAATAGTCAGTTCTCATACAGCCATAGTGCTTGGAATTGACTGGAACGGTCTCTCCTTCTTATGGACCAAAGACACCTTCAGACCAAAATGTACTTCAGATAGTCAATTTTTTCGACTTATCTAAAGAGCCTCTTCACTGAAAAAAATTTTGTTCAAAAACTCGCATAACGTAACTACCCAGAATCACCACTTGGATAGCTTTCTGAATTTAAAAAAAAAAATGTATAGCTTTCTGTTTTTTTTTTAAAGAATATCACCAAAATACAAAAATATTTTTGGCACTGAAATTTTACCAGGTGTTGGAATTAATTCGTAGCGTTTTACAAAAGATGGCGTTAGCCAACTATCCGTAGTCACACATACAAAAGTAAATATTCTCCCAGAAGCTACTGACATAACGCAACTTTTCCACTATATGACATTTTGTTATAGTGTCAGTAGCACTTGTTGCGCAGTGTCAAACAGGTCGAAGTTTGTGCCTGAAAAATCGTTTTTGCGGGGAGTGTTACTCCATTACTTCAACATGAAGAAAAGTGCCGCGGAAAGTCATCGTATTTTAGTGAATGTCTACGGCAAACATGCTCTTGCTGAGCAAACTTGCAGAAAGTGGTTTTCGCGGTTTAAAAATGGAAATTTTGATTTGGAAGACATGGAACGTCCCGGACAGCCAAAAAAGTTCGAAGATGAAGATTTGGTGACGTTGCTAGGAGTCGACTTTTCGACGGTCAAACACTCCGGGAGTTGTCCACATCGCTTGGAGTCGACTTTTCGATGGTCGGAAAACACCTGAAAGCCATAGGAATGGTACAAAAACAGGGACCGTGGGTTCCACATGAGTTGAAACCAACGGACGTTGAACGGCGTTTAGTCACCTATGAGATTCTTCTCCAATGGCAGGCAAGGAAGGGATTTCTGCATCGAATCGTCACTGGTGACGAGAAGTGGGTACTCTACGACAATCCCAAACGCAGAAAATCGTAGGGCTTGCCCGCTCATGAATCGACATCGTCCCCCAGGTCGAATATTCATGGAAAGAAGATCTTACTGTGTATTTGGTGGGATCAGCTGGGTGTTATTTATTGTGAAAAACACAATTGATGCGTTTGAACTGAGCATTACAAGAAAAGCGTCCGCAATATAAAGATCGACACGACAAAGTAATTTTGCTCCACGACAATGCAAGACCCCATGTTGCGAAAGTCGTGAAAACTTATTTAAATACGCTGAAATGGGAAGTTCTGCCTCACCTGCCATATTCACCAGACATTGCCCCATCTGATTATCATTTGTTTCGATCCATGGCGCATGGCTTGTCAGAGCAGCACTTCGATAACTACGAAATGACCAAAAATTGGATCGATTCTTTCATCGAATCTAAAGAAGAAGAATTTTTTCGACGCGGTATCCGAGCATTACGAGAAAGATGGCAAAAAGTAGTGGATAACGAAGGACAATACTTTGAATAACGCTTCTGTAATGATACTGTCATAATAAACCATGAAACTTTGCAAAAAACGCTACGAATTAATTACAACACCTGGATACTTAAAAACAAACTTATTTTTTTATGATTATTCATTCAAAAGTCAATATTAATTTTTATTGAAAAAAAAAACAATTAGACTTATTATTATTGTTATCATTAATATATAATTAAATTTCTAAAATTCAGCTTGAGCAATCAACTAATTACGAAGAAAGAAGAAAAATTCGAGCCCGTCTACGTCAAATAATGGCTGAACGTGAAGGTATGTTATCTAATATAATAAATACAGTTGTTCAAAAAAATATAATATATTAAAAATAAAACAAAACAAAAATAATACAAAAATTTCATTTTTGACGAAACAATTTTTTCTTAGGTTTATTTAAATATTTGATTTATTATTTTTTCTCTTTTTTTTTTCTTTTACACACATTAACTCAATTAAACAGAACATAATAATACATACAATAAAAATAACAACAACAAAATATGTAAACATAAGAAGAAGAAAAATTCATACAGAACAGAATATTAAATAGTTTTTTTTTACTTAGGACATGAAAGTGGTGAAAATAAACACTATTGTCAATATTGAAAATTTTATACAATATTACTACCGGTGATAGTTACTAATGGTAATAATGGTGATGGTGGCAAAAGTAGTAACGATAATAATATCAAACTCCAAAAGCTTATAATATTCCAAAGCTTTTTATAAATTTATTCAAAATAAATTAATAAAAATTAAAATTTGTTCGAGAAAAAAACTAATTAAACCTGAACTGAAAATACAAAGGCAAGAATTTACTATATTTTTAAAATATTTTATACAGTTCAAGTTTATTTTAATGTTATTCCTTTTTTATTCATGTTATTCTTGTATTATTCCTTATTGAAACAAAAAATTATTAAATTACTTCTGAGTATTCCTTGTTAAAAAAAAAATTATAGCCAACAAAAAACAACTTTTTAACCGTCGACAAATAATTTTAGTGTCTTTTAATTATTAAAAAGTCCGTGTTCATATTTAATTTTGAATATAAATCTACAAATATCTGTTGATGATTTTATCATTTTATTTGTAAAAAAAAGTTCTAGCTTTTATTGTTAAATTGCTTAATTTTTTAAATGTAATTTATTTGTAAATGTATATTTTTATGTCACTACAAACAAGCATGCTAATGTAAATGTAATTTTTTTTTATATTTCTTGTATATATCATCTATTAATCAGATATGATAAATATCTAAAAATGTTACGAAAATTTTAATCCTTTCAAATAAAATATATAACTTCGGAAAAGTTAGTTACATTTTTCTAAAAGAAAAAAAAAGACACTAAAACTATTTAAAAAGAAAAGTTTAAAATTGATTGAGCCACGTCTATCGTCTGTGTCACCACTTGTTCATATCCCTATTAATTGGCTTTAAGTTTATGTTGTTTTTAACATAAAATCGAATTCTTCTAAATTAATTCTCTTTCGATTTTGTTATATAAATAAATATATATATATGTATATATTTTTAATATTAAAATTTTGTTTTTATCTTTAATAACATTGTTATTTTGTTTTATATATTTATATATTTTATTACTCTTTTTTTTTTCTTCATTATGATATATTCTATAATTTATAATATATGCAAAAAAGTTAAAATATAATTTTTTTGTTTATTTCATTTAAAATATATATGGTTTTGCCTAAAAAAACAAAACAATATAATAAACAAATTGTTTAATTTATCAACAACAAATATTTATAACGTACTTTGGCATCGTTGATAAAATAAATAAAATAAATGAAAAATTGAACAAACAAACAAACAAAAAATCAGCAAAAACAGCTGAACAACTTAAGAAAGAAACATCCTCAAAGGATAAAACAGAAGAAAATGTTGTTAAAAAAGTAGTAGTGGTTGAAAAAACAACTACTACTGCTGATAAAGGAAAAGGTGGAGTAATAGAAGCGAGTGATGAGGAGGAGGAAATTATCGAAGAAGTAGAAGAGACAGACGAAAGTGCAGCTGATAGCAAAGCAAATGTCGATAGTAATGATGATGACGATGGAGGCGACGATGAAGATGAATACGAAGAAGTAGAAGTTATTGAAGAAATTGTAGAAGAAAGTGACGATAGTGAGGATGACACTGATAAGGATAATAGCAGTAAGAAAGTTGTCAAAACAGAGAAGATAGTCACTACAAAAGTGATCAAAGGAAATATAACCGATGGCGATAATGCCGCCACTACTAAAAATATTGTAGAGTCAAAAAAGGAAGTCATCGAATCCAAGCAACCATTGGCAAAAGTAACCACTGCTGAAAAGGATTCTGTTGTTAAGGGAACAGAATCTGGGGAGGAGGGTGAGTTATTGATATTGCCTTTGCTGCAAGGCTTATTGCACAAAAATATGCCACAAAATAATAATAAAATTATGAATCACACCACCGTCCACAATATAAGTAGCACTGCTAATAATAAAAATAGCAAATCAAACAGTGATAATTCGAATATAAAGTTTAGTAATAATAATAATAGTAATAATAGTGGTAATTATAATAATAATAATAATAATAAAAATAATAATAATAGTAAAAATAATGATAAAATAAATTTAGTAAGTAATAATAGCGGTACTGTGAAAAATAATAAAATATCGTCGACAAATCAAAGTTCACTTATGGCTACAAATTCAAATAATACCGGCTCGATTACACATCATGTTGAGGATTCTGGTACAGAAAGTGGTGAGGATTTGAAATTGATTGCTGCCGGACTAAGAGAATCAATACATATGCGTGCTGATGATGATCGTTCTGATAAAAGTTTGGTTGACGATGTTACAGCGGCGTTAAATCGTTTAGAATCATCGTTACGTGAAGGGAATGATCTTAAATTGGACACAAATAAACGCAATGCCCTTCTAACATTGATTGGACGTTTGCAAACTGGTCTAATTTCACCAGAAAAGATTACAGAACCGTCCACGTCTTCTGATTACATTCCAAATGATGAAACGGAAACAAATGAATCCGAAGCTCGTCGGGTTTCACGTTCAAGTCAAAGGTTTGCAAAAAGGCGAAGTCGTGCCAATCGCCATACAGTTGGTGTCAGCCGTGAAGAATTGGCTGATGCGCGCCGATATATTGAAGAAATGGTTATGATTGAATGTATGTCAAATTGCGCAACACCAGAGAGTAATGCTGGTGTAGCATCGACGGAAGTTCCTGCACCAGCACCAATTGAAAAATCACCATCAGCTATAATTGCTCCTACCACTGAGACTCGGGAAAGCTCAACATTATTTAGACCCAATCAATTTATTCCTAACCATTTAAAGGATAATAAACTGATTACAAATTCTGATCATAACAAGACGAAAAATGCTGGGGATGTAGCCACACCTTTAAAAACAACCGTTCAAATGCGTGATAAAAAGCCAAAATACCAAATGATGCGGCAATCACTCAGTTTAGAGCAGAAGGAAAATCAAGAAAATATGGCAGCAAAACGTCCATTATCCGAATCGTATTCTTTCGATTTCGGACATCAATCAATGAGCGCAATTTTAAATAATGAAATAAATCATCCTAATTTAGAACAAAATATTGAAAAAACTAATCAATTAGGAGGTATTTTAGCAAAAGACCATTCTGCATATAAAGTTAAAGATGCTATAGAAAAACAAGAGCAAACAATGCAACAGAAAAACTTATACAATAATAGTCAGCATACAACTAAACCAGTATGGAGTTCTATTTTTAGTGGGGCACAGTCAAGCAATTATTTTGTGGAAGCACCAATATCTGAAATGGATAACACTAAACAAAATAAATTCAATAATAAAAAATTAATGATGAAAAGGGCTAATACTATTGATATCCCAAAACCAATGAAATACATCAATGACATGGACTCAGACTCTGAAACTGAAGATCATCGGACGATAGGCTTACGGGGAACAGTTCAAGTTAATCTTAAGAAAAAACCAAAACAAGTTGTTCCCGCATTTCAGCCGAAAACCGAAAACGATCATAAATTTTTAGCTTTCATTCAGAAACAGAATCCAACTAATGTGCAATTAGCATGGAATAGTCCATCAAAAAATATTCATTCGACAGCCAGTAACTGGACTAACAAGTTTGGTAATATTAAAAATACATTTGAAACTGGAGCGATATCAACAAGTGGTAAGCCCCCAATGCCCACTTCATCAGCGCGGAATTTTTGGAAGAAAACTGAGACAAATACATTGGTTAGTACAATACAACCAAATGTAAAAGTTCCTAGTTCTCCAAGGATGATGCACCGACATATGCATGCACCGCTGCACGATGCCGCTTATTGTAGTAGCGATGATGGTGAAGTTGTTAGAGGGTCATTAAAAATAAAAGAAGCACCGCGAATACAGTCTGAAAGTCCGAAAATTATTATTCCTAAGCCAATCCCAGTTAACCAATTCTCTCATGCCCCGATGTCTGCCTTTAAACCAATTTCACCAAATAAGATAGAGTCAGAACACTCAAAAAGGAATATGTATTTTGAAAGTCCACGACAAGAGACAAGTGGCTATTATTCGGAGCCAACATATAGCAATCGTGCGCAGTTTTCACCATCAAGAAATATACAATACTCTAATCAGAATGAAGTTAGGAAATCTCCCATCTGTGCAGCACCATGGGCAGCAAGACCAAATTCTGGACAACGTACTGTTAATTTAGCGGCTTTAAAGTTTGAAAGCAAATCACCACAAAACGTACCATCAACCTATGTGAATGACAACAGATATGTAAAAAGATCACCTTTACCAAGTACACATACATATCAATATCCTACAGATTTGAATTCACCTGGACTCGTACAGTCATCACGGCAAATCGATCGGCAATCGATTGGAACAGGATTGAAGCAAAATGAATTTCCAAATTTGCCATATGTTTGTACCGATTTTACTCAACCAACTAGTGTATCGACATATGGACCGGAAAAATCCCTTCAACGTCAAGACTCACTAACAAATCCACAGGCAGAACCATTGGTTCTTACGAGTGCAGTACCTATTATTAGTCCCGAATGTAAATTCAAACAGGAACCATTGAAGATTTTCGACTATCCCAGTTCGGGATCTATCAGTCCTAATTATGTTCTGAGTGATTTAACTGACGACGAATACGGATTTCATGGAATTACTGAGCATAAAGCTGAGTCGAAAGTTATGCGTGGCCCAGTCGGTCAGCAGGCTGTTACTATCAGTCACAAAACCAATCGCATTGGTGATGATGAGTATAGAGGTAAGAATTCGCAAGCAGCAAAAAATCTGCTTAACGTAATGAAAGATCTAAATACTAAGACATCTGTATCGCCTGAAAAACGACCAGTGGATAGTAAAAAACCGAAAAAAACCGTCATTTCAACAGATGGCTCAAACTATAAAATGGTTTCTGCGGCTTCAAATTCTCTTGATTCGAATCGACCGATTGGTCCAAGCTATGGAAATATTATTCAAAATCCGAGTACTGCTAATCAATATGGAGTTGATGGAAATGTTTATCCATCAAATACAAAATTGTATGCTACAGAAAAGCAACAGACTGAAATACGACAAAAACAACCTGATTCTTACCCAACAGAGCAAAAACCAACGAAAATACATATGCCAGAGTATATCGGTCAGCAAAAACCGGTGAACTATGAAAGTGCCACACAAAAATATGCTAATGTTCAGCCGAAGTTGCAATCACCTACAAGTTATGGCAACCAACAAAAGCATATTGATTACAGTGTGGAGCGATCATCGCAAATAGGTTATCCACAACAAGGACGACCACAAAATTCTTATCTGGAACCAAAACAGGTTAAACCACAAAAGCTGTCTAGCCCGCAAAAAATTCTTGAAAATTCCCATAAGAATTATGCGAATACACAACAAAATTTTACGAATGTGCAACAAAACTTTGCGAATGTGCAACAAAACTTTGCAAATGTGCAACAAAACTCTGTGATTGCACAACAAAGTTATCCAAATACACACCAAGCCGTGAGTGCACAACAAATTTATTCGAATACACAGCAGAATTATGCAAATACCCAACAACAATATGTAAAGCAACAACAAAATTATTCTAACGCATCTCAGAGTTCTATAAATGCGAACGGTGATAATTATCAACAAAATAGAGACTTTGTTGTTTCAAGTAAACAAAGTACGACGATTAAAGAAAGAAGTCGTGAAACAAATACGAAAACAGAGTCGCTGAAAATCTCAATACCCTTACAAGAAAGTAATGGACAAATTGACGATGATATAAGTGCCCAGCCAAAGAAGCAACCCGATGCTGCAGCACCGAAAACCGACAAAATCCCAATATTGAAGAAGTTCGGTCCAGCACAGCCACACTTGTACCATCCGAATTCATATCAGTATCCGTTAACAAAAACGCAGCAATCTAAACCAACGACGAGACCACAAACACAACCTTCTGCTTTTAGGAAATATTCTGAACCAGAAATAAAAATACCTTCAGCATTTGTGCAATCACAAAACCAACCGAAAAAGATCATCAAACCGCAAATAGTAGAAACACCATCAACTCCAATCACAGGTAGTAAAAGTGAAATGCCATCGAATGTATTTTATAATAATGTCGGTCAATATGGTGCAAACATGCGTGGAACAGTCGAAAGCACTCATAATGGTGAATCTGTAGTTAGCTACAAGTTCCCAATCTCAATCAATAACCGAATGAATCCTTTGAGTAAGTCAGACTCTTGGCATCAGATATGCCAACAAAGTTCGAACAAACCACCGTCCCCACGTAATGTTGCATCTCCTGATGGAAGTTGTGGCCATCAGCTGCGAAGGGCAAAATCAGGTCATGCACTTGCCATGCCTAAGATGTACGAAGCTGGCATATCTAAATCTGAAGTTGTAGAAAAACAACGAACAGTTGCGGCATATTTTCAAGGGCGTAAGTCTCCCGTATCATTGTCGAGGACTTCGTCCCAGACAAATATCGCTGAATCAGAACGTCAGCATTTACAGTACGAGTCCTATAATTATATATCACCTTCAAATGAACACGTATCCACAAAAAGATCATCAATTAACCGTGTAAAAAGTAACCAAAAAGCTTCAATCACCAACCAGAATCCTAGTAATGGTTTGTCAAGGAGCCATACTATGCCTCATATTGCAAATATAAATCTATTAGATGAAAGTAATGTCGAAGATGCTTTCGAACAGCTTCTTAGCTGCTCTTAGAGCTGTACACAATTATAAAATAATAATAATAATACTTAAATACGAATCATTCCATATGAAAAACTGTTTTATCGATAACTGGAAAAAAAAATATTAAATAATATTAACGACGACTGAATTCGAAATGAAACGATAATATTGACACTATCTAATAGTGTAAAGTGACTGATGTACTCGTATATCCTCATATCATTAGGGGGTGGGGGGTCTTCAATGTTCAAAATCAATTCCTTTCGATTATCTTAACTAAGTGTAAGGATACTGATTTTTTTTTCTTTTTTTTTTTGGATAAGAAATAGTTTTTTTTTGTTGTACTTAAATGGTTTTTCCTGGTAATGGAGAAGTTGACTTTTGGCACTGTAGAAGAGTTGTAGAAATAAATAAATCCAATTTGATTTGAATCGATAATTGTGCTTTAATGAATATATATAGATATATATATATACACGGAATTAAATCCAAATTAAGTTATTAAGAAAATCAAAACGAAAAAATATCCACAGAATTTGTAAATAAATACTCGTGTCATATGCATATGGTAGGCGCCGCTACATACACATAGGCTTAGTACTTAAATATGAAGATAAATTCATAAAAAAAAAATAATAATTAAAAATACTTACTAAATAAAGTGATGGTGCTATTATTTTAATAGAAAAACTTAATAATATATTATTGTTTATAATTATTTCAAATAAAAACAATTATTAATCAATAAATAAATAATGAATTTTTTTTTAAATAATTTATGAAAATTTAAAAACAAAAACATCAACAATAAATTTCTGCACATTTTTAATTAAGACACATTATAATTATATATATATTTATGTACTTAAATGCACTTCAGTAGAAAGAAAATACGATTTATCTTTAGCTGCTTGTTATTACATCATAATAAGAAGATTATAAAATAATAGAGGGACATATGGTTGCTATGAGAGTTACGACTATTTTTATCCAAAATAAATGAGATTATCGATTATTATTATTTTTACAAGTATATTGAAAATAAATGATAAATATTTAGAGCAGCATGAAATATACGTGTATGATACAAAAGATGAGATTTCTAATCAAAATAAAAAAATATCATAATAATCTCTTAACTATGATTGATAATCTTATCTAAATATAAGTATTACAATAATTTCTACCTGTTTTGGCTATCTATCTGACTATTTACATATATTATCTTCTAATTATAATATAACAACTGAGATTAAGATATGCACTTTCATCTGCACAATCCCATATATCGGATTTAATATAATTTACATATACGATCATATCTTCTACTTCCTGTAAATAAATCTAAAATCAACTCTCAAAACTCGTATATTAGCTGCTATTAAAAAAAAATACTGATGTTTTAAACTATACGAAAAGAAACAAAAACTAGCCGAGGAAGGTAATTGTTCGATAACAGCGCATAAATAATCAAGATCACAACGGTTGACGTATAGGCTGCGCAATATAGCCAGTACACAAACCATATTTCGAACACTTAGCAAGCATTCACGTCGATCTGCGGAGCCTAATGAATGATCCTTCTTATTTATCTCGTGAGTTTTGGTCATATAGGTGACATATTTTATTTTTTAAAGAGTTTTCCCAAAGTTTTATCAACTGTTTTAAATTATAATTCAAGTTTTTTTTTTAACGAAATTAATTTTTTTTTATTCGTTAAAGAAATCATGTTTCGTTTTTGTATATCATACATTTGTAATTGTTAATTTTTTTTGTTTCTCAAATAAATATCGTGCAAGGAATGCTTCATTGTTGTCTGTCCATGCTCCTCCACTGCACATTCACTGCATTTGAAAAATTAAAAATTTTACTACTATTATCCATTGGATTGATTAAAAAATACCATCAAAACTAAAGCATATACAATCGTAAAGATTTATTTATAAAATAGCTTTGCTTAATCAAAAATTGTTATGCTCAATCCGATAAATAAAAAATTATTGAAAAATGAAAATATTTTTGGCACATACTCTTTTTTTTAAAAAAAAAAAAAAACAATTAAAAATATGCACATACATACATTTAATGTTATACCATTATGTCCCTCCTTTGCTTTTTACAATATTTATTTGCTGTTTTTTGCATGTTTTTTTTTTCTTTGTTTTTTTTTTTCTGTTGATGTTATTTTAATGTGGGTTTGGTTATTAATGTTTTTAAAGTGCTTTATTAAATTAATGGTATTTTTAGTAATTCTTAGTAATTAGTTTAAAAATAACTATTACACGAATTTATTTATTTTATTATTTTCAGTTAGTGTATTTTTTTTTATGAAATAATTTCAGTTAAATTATATAATTTTTTTTTTTGGAATTTTATTTATTTTATATTTAAATAATATTATGCTCGTATTTTCTTTTATTTGTAGTAAATACATTTATATATAAAGGTTTATCCAACTTATGCATTGAAAAGTAAAGTTAAATAAAAAATACATAAAATTATGATATCTGATAATAATTTTCTAAAATATTAGAATGTCTAAATGTTGCCATTATTTATGAAAATTAGCATTATTCAAATAGCTATCATAAAACTCCTTAAAGGATTCAAGAATTTTTAAGTAATTTTTGATGACTTTTTCGACCAATTCGGATATTACTTGTCGGATATTGGTTTTCATATGCTCCTGAATCTAAGCATTATCTGCGTAAAGACATAATTTATTGAGTGGTATGGCTTGAGAAAACCACATATGGTCCAAAATAAAATCTTTAATTAGCGTTCAGAGTAAAAAATTAGCGTTCAGAGTTGACAGAATCGGTCGCTCTTTCTTCATTTTCAAACAAATACGTTTAAACCAAAATGAACACCAGACAATTTTTTTTACGAATACAATAGCTTCTTCACTGTCACTTGTGGGTTTTTAGAGCCTCATATATAGCATTTATGCATATTTCTATGTCCACCGAGCGAGAAATTAACCTAATTATGATGGCCATAATCTCCTCTAAAACCCTGAAACGTGTTTGCAGAGTCTTAACAATTTGTTAAACCATTCTTTACAATGCACAAAATAATCTATAAAATAAAATGGCAAACTATAAGCTAAGCACATTTGATCTTAAACGATATATGTATTTAATAATAATATTTTTCAATTTAAAAAATGGATAAACCGATATTATTGAAATCGTACTTCTTAAATAAATATTTATACAACAAATATACATGTTTTTGTATATAATATTTTTTTTTTGTTGATTTCCAGTATAAAATAATTTAAAAGAAATATAATTAATTTTTAATAATGATGTTATTTTTAGAATCATGTACAACCAAAACAACCGAAACCAAAAAAGGCGGTGCTGTCGTTACAACGACCACCAAAGGTAAGATAATATGTGCGAATATAAATACAATTATTTGTAAAATAATTTCTTTAACAATTACGATTTTTACAAAAAATTGGTTTTTAAAAATAGTTTTCTTCTTTATATGGAAATAATTTTTTTATTTTTATTTTAAAACTTCGAATTTTCTTGTTTTTTTTTTTTTTTTAAATCAATCATATTTTTTTTATATATCAGATTTGGAATGAATTTTTGATGAACTAATTGAATTATTTAAAAAATTATAAATATTTTTAGTAACAACTCGTACAGTGTCTGGTACATCGAAACCAGTTTCACCATTCGCCAAATTCCGACAACTTGACAAACAGAATTTAGCACAATCCCCAACAAAGTAAGTTAGTTTAATTTAATTTGCGAAAAATTACAAACAAACAAAATACCATATAATTAAAATAGTTCAATAATATTATACATAAATTAAAAAATATATCAAATAATTAAATATTTATAAGAAACAATAACAAAAAAAATAACAATATATGAATTTTAAATATCTAGAGGGCACAAGAAGAAAATAAAAATAATATGACATTAAATTAAATAAAAAATGAATAAAAATACATATATTTACTTAAATACTAAAATAAAAATAAAAGCTAATACATACAAAATATAAATAAATTATCTCTAATTTGGAAAAAATATATATATTTTTTAAAATAATTAAAAAAAAAACAATGGGAAATTGGTAACCATTACATACATATATATGACTAACAATAATTTATTAATTAATAATTATGCCATTATTCATTTTAAAATTTATGCATAACACTAAATACTGCTATTATATACTATTATCAGTCCAATACATTTATTATCTCAATATCCTGTTATTGTTAAAAATTATTTAAAAAACAATTATATTATTACTCGTATATGCAATCATTATTCACCCTACGCTAAAATATTTTATAATCATCCCTCTTTATAATATGCTTTATTCCCATATTATTATATTATTTAATATAGTATTCCTGCTGTAATATAATTTAAAATGGAAGGACTTTCGATTTTCGATTGCCCCAAACTTAAAGATCACCGATAAGTAAATCCCTCAATTAAATAAATACCAGAGTAATTTTATTGAAAAAACTTCCCCAATTCAAATAGTTCCCAAAATAAGAAAGTAGTTAAAATAATTTAAAAAAAAAAAAAATAATTTAAATTAAAAACAATAGCCCCAAAACTTTATTCGAAATATGTAGTTTTTTCATACTTGTAGTTGATCCTTGATTGTTATTATTTTTTTGTACATACAATTTTAATCGTCTTAAATCTTTCATAGTGTCGTTTTTGTTATCATATTGTTATTCTATTTGTTTGTGTGTTTGAAAAATTGTGCAGCTCCCCTACAACTCAATCAACACCCACAGCACCCGGGGGCATTAAAAAAGCGGAACCTTTGTTCAAATTTACCGATCCAGCATTAAACGCTCGCGCCGCCACTGTCAAGGAACAACTTCTTCAGTGGTGTCAAATGAAAACTAAGGAATATGAGGTACCCAAACAAAAACAAAACAAAAATGTGTACAAAACAATCTAATAATACAAGCAAATAATCTAAAATTTAGCTGAAAATAAAATAAAAAACAAACTTAAATGCAAATTAAAACAAAATTTTTTTTTGATATATTTTTCTTAATCTTCTGTGTGAACGGTTGATGTCAATAGTTGTCAGTTTTATTTTCATTTTTGTTATGTAAGATATTTATTTATTTATTTTTTTTTTAAAAACAAACGTAAACATTTTGATTTTAATACTAAGATAATGTTGTATTTACAAACCTAGAAGAAGAAGGGATTTTTGCAGCTTCAGCCATATTCAATTCTGCTTTTTTTTTGCTATTGTTGTACTATGAAAATAATATTAAAAATATTTTTAAAAAAATTCAAAATAATGCTTTGGCTTTGTATATATTTTATAAAAATATAATATTATATATTCGGCGAGTATGTATGTATACACTTATGCATTTAAAAATAATAATCTCCTGTTTGTATATATATAAACATATATATTATATGCACATTCGTTTATGGTTTTTCTTTTACATATTTTTTTATGAAATTTATTTCTCGCATATAAATTTTATGTACTTTTGATTGTGGCAAAATAAACAAAAAAAAATCATTTATGTTTCCATACTCTATGTTTGTCAATGTTATGTGTTGTTTTCTTCTTCTATATAATACTAATTATTATTGTAAAAAAATTTTTATCAGTATTTTTAAGTTGATTATAATAAGCATTATACAAAGAAAAAAAAAGGAAAAATATAATTTTCTACATAGTTTTTATCACAACGATTTTGTACATAAAACATTCAGTAATAGAAGTACAATTTTCTATTTAAATAATAAAAAAAAGTCTGTAATTTTATAGAAAGATTAATAATATTTAAAAAAAATTATTTCTTTTTCACCATAATTTAATAGAACGTTCAAATAACCAACTTTAGTACAAGCTGGTCAGATGGATTAGCGTTTTGCGCGCTTATACATCATTTCTTACCGGATGCCTTTGATTATTCTAAATTGACACCACAACAACGAAGACATAATTTTGAACTCGCTTTCCGAGTGGCTGAGTAAGTTATAAACATGTTAATTTTTTTGTTAAAATAAAAATAAATTAATAAAATATTAATAAAATAATCTTATTTTAACCAAGTTGATCGAGTATAACATCTTTTTTGGATATCTAGAAAGGCTATCATCCAATTTGTACTTTAGAAAGTATAGCTAAATAATAAAACACACTGTAAATATAGACTTTGATAAAAATTTTATTTTATTATATTACTTTAATCTTGTCAAAATGTATTAAGTATAACATCATTCAATTGATGTTATAATCATTATCAAAACTTATTGTGGAACTCGATCCTTTTGAGGTAATTTTGATAATTTATTCTCAGATTTCGAGCTGTAATTTTGGTCATTACTTCAAGAATATTGAGTTTTAAATGTTATTAAAATTAAAAATTTGCTGCCCTAATACGGTATTTTATATAATTTTATTAGAAAAGGTCATTTAATCTCAATATTAAAAGTTGTGGAATTTATTGTGGAATGTAAGGCATGTGGCACCATCTTTCTGAAACCCACAAAAAAGTCAGTCATCATGCTGCCATAGCCCTCAGAATTAACGGTAACGGTTTCTCCTTCGTCATTTTTATGAAAATACGAACCAATGATATGTTTAGACCCAAATGCATACCAGATGTTTACAATCACTTCTGTATTTTTGAGAGCCACATATGTGTATGTGGAAACTTTGTTAATTGACATATGAGGTTCAAACAAAACATGAGGCTTATCGCTGAAAAACATAATCTCTTCTTAATCCACGAAATATGGGGTTTTCAATTTAATAGCATTTTATTGATAAATTAAATAGTCTTTAATATAAAATGACAAACCAACAACTAAAAGTTATCGTAAATGGCATTTCTGCTAAATAGTTGTTTAATGACAGTGCTATACTTTTAGAACTTCAAAATGGATTACTCGTTGTATATTTTGTAAATTTAGCTTTAAAATTTATTCAAAATAATATCTATTTTGGATATCTTTAAATAATTAAACTAATTTTTTAATACAATAATTATATGAAAATTTTATAATTTCAATTTACAGTGAAAAAGCCGGGATTGCGCCATTGTTAGATGTCGAGGATATGGTAGTAATGCGAAGGCCGGACTGGAAATGTGTTTTTACCTATGTCCAAACAATCTACCGTCGGTTTCGTAATAGTGCATAATTTAATTAATAAAAAAAATTCAAAAATAATATTAAAAATTTTTGTTTAAAACCATCGATTTGTTAAAAAGATAATTAAGTTAAAAATCTATTCATTTTGTGTAAAATAGATATTATTTGATTTATAGCATACATTTTTTTTTATTATTTAAAAATATTGTTTACGAAACTAACTGGCAGATAAAAAAATTAAAGCATTTTACATATTCAATTTCTATAATAAATAGAAATTAGTAAAATCGATAAATAATTTAATAATCATGTGAAAATTTTTTGTTATTGTGTTGTGGTTTTTTTTAAATTATTATTTTCTTTCTGTTATTTATAATTACCATTATAATTGTTTTTGTTTTTTTTTTATTTGGTACGAAAAAAAGCGACTTATTTTACTCATCATATCTAAAATTTGATGATAGATTTAAATAAATGTGAAGAGAAGATAAGATATGAGTATATCCCCATCTGACTGATGCTTAATACATACAATAATTTGTGTTTTTTTAAAGAACAATAATTTAATTTGTTCATATTTATAATTTTCAATAATGATGATTGAAAATAAATTCAAAAAATCTATTAATTAATTAAAGATAAATAGATTTTATATTTAATAATAAAATATAAAAGAAAATTCATACAACAACAACAATTAGAATAGAAATTCCATTAATAACCATAAAATTTTTATGTAAATCATACATGTTACCACTAATTTTGTTTTTGTTAATAACAATTATTCAGGCTTTTATATATTATATGAAATATACTTTTGAAATTATGACATAAAATTATGGTGCAGGATTTTCTTTTTATATATGCATATACTACAATATTGATAAAAATATACTCATATACAAAAAAAAATTAAGCTTATTATAAAAAAAAAAGCCAAAACATAAATTTTGACTGCGCCTATTAACAATAATTATTAAAACTGATTTTCTTTTTAAAAGAAGAAAATTATTTCTATTTAAGCGAATAACAATTTTATTATATAATATTTCAATTTTGCTAAAATAAATGTAAAATTTTTTATATGCGCGATGTATAAATACATACATATATGAAATAAAGCTAAAGCTGTTAAATAAAGAATTTGAAAAAAAAACACATTTTGTTTCATTTATTTTACTAATATATAATATTCGAGTAAAAAAAATTGAAAAGATATTTTAGTCATATTTAATGGGATTTGTGATTGTTAAAGAGAACATAATAATCTTCATATTCGAAAAGTATTAAAGATTATAAAAACAATTATTTATTATTGAATCTTTTTCATTATAATCAGGAAAAAAGGAGAAGCACTGCACTGCATTATTGACATTTGTTATTAATGATTATTAATGTTATTACATAACGTTTGTTATGTAACAGATTCTTCATTTCTTGGTTTCAAAAGTATATATCTTTCATTTGATAGTTAATAATAATACACATTAAGCATACTCGTATTATTTGCTTAGATCAAGATTTCTATTTAAAAGATAGCAAATAATGCATTGGAATTGTAAAAACTTTCCAGAAAACTGTTTTTCTGCCGTCGAAACCTTTCGCGCTTTAAGAGGTGATTACGATCGTCATAATGAGGCTCACTTGTCGCTCGATAGATACGTCAATAAGCAAAATATCCATATATAGGGTTCTCACAACCTACAAGTGACTATGGAGAAGCCAGCATCTTCGAGAAAACTGACTGTATGGTGTGCATCGTGGTCTAAATGCACTATATTTAGACCAAAATAAATGAATTACTTTTGTAAGGATATAATTCACATATTTTTGTAGGTCACTGTTATTACAGTGACTTACAAAACTATCCAATTAGCATTTAATTCACATAATTTTGTAGATCACTGTTAATACAGTGATTTAAAAAACTATCCAATTGGGAATAATTTACATAGTTTTGTAGGTCACTGTAATTACAGCGACTTACAAAACTATCCAATTAGGATTTAATTCACATAATTTTGTAGGTCACTGTAATTACAGTGACTTACAAAATTATTCAATTATGATTTAATTCGCATAAAATTACAGTGACTTACAAAACTATCCAATTAGGACTAATTTACATAATTTTGTATGTCACTGTAAATATAGTTACTTACAAAACTATCCAATTATCATTTAATTCACATAATTTTGTAGGCCACGGTAATTACAGTAACTTATAAAATTATTCAGTTATGAATTATTAATTATTTAAAAAAAACAATTTTTTGTAGGTTACTGTAATTACAGTGACTTACAAAACTATCCAATTAAGATTTAATTCACATAAATTTGTAGGTCACTGTTATTACAGTATCTTAAAAAACTATCCAATTAGGAATACTTCACATAATTTTGAATTGAATTCACAACTTAAATCAATTTTGATTTAATTCACATAGTTTTGTAGGTCACTGTTATTACAATAACTTACAAAACTATCCAATTATGATTTAATTCACATAATTTGGTAGGTCACTGTAATTAGAAAAAAATATGAATATTTAATGCATTTTATTTAACTTTGCTTTTCAAAGCGCAAACTGAATAGAATTTTATTATAATATTATATATAATAAGTACTTATAATTACGCAGTAAAGAACACTGAAATAAATTATTTTATATTAATAATTTAATTTAATGCCCAGTATTGCGAAATACAAAATTTATTAAATAGACTGAATATATATATGTATATCGTTCTTATTATACTATAAACGGGAAGGCAATCAACGTATTTACATCTACATTGGCATATGTTCTCATATCTTTACATCTATATTATTTCAAAAAGACCTAGATAAAAAATACTATACAAACTTTAAATAAAATCAAAATGATAATAAATATTACCTTGAAAATCATCGAAAGACGGAATTTCAGGATATTCGTTATTTTCGGTATCTCCATAATGCCACCAATGCATGAGAGCACTTTTCATATGAAGAATACAGGAAAGAGTCCATTCAAAATATAGGAAAAAATAAATACCTACACATATATCAAGTAAATATGAATCAATTAAATAAAATTATGTATTGAATGTGCTAATTACTGGTTGAAACTAGTAGAGTTGGTGCAATTACCACTAAATTAAAGATTGGACGATTGTTTGATGATTCTATCATATCGATTACCTGAAATTCACAATATTAAATTTTAAATATGAACATTTATACTGTAATTAATTATACTTGATTAACTGTCAAATATACTAAGGGTGTAACTGATATTACATTTACAGTATTTAATATAAGTACACCAAAATATTTTAACTGAAAAAATCTCAGCAACAACAGTTTGTAGTTTCTTTTGAATACTTCCGTATCATAGGGATATCTGCAAAGTTCACAAATATTAGAATGGTTCCATCTCGCCCATCTTTGTAGACACATGAAATGAACATGTCCCTGGTAATTAAATATAATTTCATGAAATTATTTTTGTGCGCGGATTGCTTTACCTTTAAAAAAAATTACTCACAATACTTCCGGTACAACGACAAGGACAAGGAATCAATTCTTCAGATTCGGTCCCATATCGACAAATTCGACAAATAGGCAAATTGGCTTCTGAATCCTGTTCATCTTGAAGCGATGGTCCAGAAAAGATTCCTCTTTCATGGTCATAAGCTTTTGAACTTTGATACAGTCGTATGGCAAGATCAGATGGTATTAAATAATAATTATTATGAAGTATATTTTGTATTGATGGTTGACTTGTTAAATTATTTTCAGGAAAATCATGATCTAATATTTCGATTTCTTCAATTTCTGTTTCACTTTCCATTTAAATTTCAAAAAATAAATACTGTGGAATATATCACTTAATAATAAAGATATTATTTTTATTCACCTTTTTCATTTTAAACTTCTGTCTTTCACTACAATTTATATTTGTACAAAAATCTGATTTACATTATTGCATAGCTAATTGCTATCATTTGTCACTTAGATTAAATATTATTTTATTCGCTTCTGTTTAGAAAATCAAAAAAAAAAATTAATAAGAACGATTCAATATTTTTATTATAATTTATTCTCTAATTTCCATACATAATATTTTCTAAATTTTATTGAAATAAAATACGTCCATTCATTATGGTACGTTACAAAATAATTTTTGGCAGCATTTTAATTACGTTATCACATTTTAAAATTCTCATTTGGTACAGAAATAGACCATTAATTTGTGTTATCAATTAAGACTTTTATAAAATAAGCAGTGACTGTAGAAAGGACACAGACTAGTTTTGTAGTTCTGTTGTGTTTTGAAAGTGTTTATTATATTACAATTTATAATAAAAACTGAAAAATATGTGAATATTTTTAAGAAAGTGTAGTTAAAATATTCCTTAAAATATTTGAACTGATGTAATTAATTTACTTGAATGAAAAATAAATGATTAGAATTTATAATACTATGACGTCTTTCGAAATAAATTACCAGCTCGATTTTGCAAAAACAATTAAAGAACAACTAATTAAGTAATGGGAACTTTCTGATATGAATAAATTTTCTAATAAAAGAATTATTGGTAGTTGCGCCGCTGTAAACAAGTGATAGAAGAATAGGAGAAGTTTTGTGTAAATTCACCTCATTGAATAGGCTGAGTTAATCGGAGAATTTCACCATGAATCGCTCAGTTGGCTTTCCGCTGCTTCACAACTATCATTGTTGTCTCTTTTCTTGGCTATATGACGAAACGAGCAGAATTGACAATATGGCGGAGGAGGAAGTTGGCAAACATCCACCGTCTCTTTACAATTTATGTTTAAGCACATATGTGAGCAATTTAAACTACAATGTGAAAACTTTGGATAATATCAATAATTTGCGATTGTTGCCATCAATCCTATTATCGGATATTTACGTGAAAGTAAGTCTAAATCACTATAAACTTATTTGATATAGAAGTGGCAACAGTTTTTGATAGTGTCAGTGTGTTGTGAATGACAGTTTGGCGACAAATTCGATCATATGTTTTTTCTGTTTTATGCAAATCTAACACAAATGCAAAAATCGTTTATTGATATTTGCATGAAGAAATATTGCATGAATATGGTCAAATGTCATTTTAAAAAGCTTTCAGCTTCAATGTTTTGTGATTTAAATTATGTTATTTTCATTCATAATTTCACACGAATCACTTTCAATTAGCGGTATATACATATAATTTGTTACGAGAAACAATGCCAGAATGGCCTGAATGTCAAAATGGGTGTGTATATATATGCCTTTTTTTGTTTGGTCGTAATTCTGAGGAAGCCGTCAGAAGTTATTTTCCATTGGAAGAAAATTACTATTTATATAGGAAGTGTTTGCCCGGTTATAATTGTCGTTACTATTTGGCGCATTTTGTAATTTAGGATTATATATGGAACGGGAAAAATTAACCGACAATAATATATACACCCACTTTAAGGCATTGAAGATCAATATAGCTGCAGCTTCAATACACTGAATATAATAAAACATTTTATTATATATTTCTTTAAGCATATTGTACTGTGAGAAAATTTGAATATTCAAATAATCTACAAACATGAATTATATTATTAATTTAATTGTTTCTGTTTTCTTTAAAGATGTCATACACAGAAAAGTTAAAAAACTTGCTGATGCATCAGTTGACTGATTTAGATGTGTTCGCCAGACTTTTGCGTCTCAGTTCCACGCGTCAACATCTTTTTCGATGTGTTTCATCATTAATGAGTAGTGGCAAACCATTAGTATCGCAACTAAACGATAAATACGTTATGAAATATGAACTTCAAAATTCAAATAGATTTCCAGATGAAGTAAATACAAAAGTACCGCCAACATTTTCGAATAATATTAATGGATATCTTAGTGATGCTTTCGATATGGATGCAATAGATTTAGGTTTACGGCTTAGTTCATTTCTGTCGGAAGCAGGCTGGTTAATTCAGAGTATAAGTGTTTTATATTGTATCTCCGTTAGGCTAGAACAATTTAAAGATGATTATTTTATTTTGTTACTTCGATTAGATTGTTTACAAAGGTTAGTTCTTACTTGTAACTGGGCCAGCAAAGATTGATTTTTTAAAAATGTTTTTTTTTCTCTTCTACAGACTATTACATTCAGAAGCAGTATACGGCAATTTTAAAACTGCTCAACGAACATATGATACGCTTTTAAATTTACTAAAAAATTCTGGAAATTTTAAAATTCCCGATAATTTACTTGCGAATATATTTAGACAATTTTCAGAATTCTTTTTTTCACGTAGTGAATTCGATAGCAGTTTTAAATGGAGTATTCTAGCTATGAGATATCTAAAAAAATCAGCTCCAGAAAGGTATGTTAATAATATCATATAGTAGTATTGTTAATTAGATATTGATTAATATAATATTACTTGATATTTAGACTTGTTGTTGATGTTCTGCGACAAGCGGCGAAATCATGTGTTGTGAAAAGGCAATTTAAAAGAGCAAATATGTTAATTTGTCAAGCAGTTAGGAGAGCGCGGTAAATAAAGCAAATTTATCTGCATACAAAATAAATTTTTTTAATGTTTTTTTTTTACTTTGTGTTGTAGAAATACATTTGGAAAAAATCATCAAAAATATTCAGACGCACTATTAGATTATGGATTCTTTTTACTTAACGTAGACTCGGTCTATCAAAGTGTTAAAATGTACAGAGAAGCATTAGAAATAAAACGTCGTATATTTGGGAATCATAATTTCAATGTAGCTATTGCCCATGAAGACTTGTCGTATGCTTATTATGTTTATGAGTATAGTAGTGGTGAATTCCAGTACGCTAGAGAAAATGTCGAACGGGCCATAGATATATTGAAGTATTTGGTACCAAGTAACCATTTGAAACTTGCTTCGGCTAAACGAGTAAAAGCTTTATTATTAGAAGAAATAGCTCTTGACAAAATTGTAACCGATCCCAATGGTGATGGTGAAAGTCTACTTTTAGAATCTGAAGAGCTTCATAAATGTGCATTACAATTGTCATTAGAAGCTTTTGGTGAAATAAACGTTCAAACTGCCAAACACTATGGTAATTTAGGGCGTCTGTATCAGAGTATGAGTAAATTTGAGGTAGAAAAATTATATATTACATATACAATATATTAATCCATTTTTTTTTAATCAAAATAGGAGGCTGAACAAATGCACAAAAAGGCAATCAAAATAAAAACAGATCTCTTGGGGCCATTTGACTATGAAGTTGGACTATCGATAGGTCATTTAGCGTCCCTATATAATTATCATATGCAAAAATATCGGGAAGCTGAGAAACTTTATCTTAAAAGCATTGAAATAAGTGAGTATAGAGTGCATGCAACAAGATTTTTTTTCTTCGAAATCGGTCCAGTAATTGAGGTACACCTGCATGATTTTAATTTGTTTATTTTCAATTTTTCGTTAGTTTGTCTTAAATATTTATTTAATTTTTTTTAAATGCATTGTAAAGTAAGTAATGACTCTCTATTATTGATTTGCCTAAAGGTTTACAGCTTTTTGGTAAAACCTATTCTGGACTGGAATACGATTACTTAGGACTCTGTCACGTTTATGAGACAACAAATAATGTTCCAAAATATTTGCAATATGCACAAATTTTAGAAAATTGGCAAATGTTACGTGACGAAAATAATGTTGCCAATGTATGTTTTTTATATTCGAAGAAACAAAACTAAATCTTTTACGTATTGATTTTATTTTTTGTCTGTTACCAGAAGTCAATTTATCCAGAGTTACGCGATGATAAAACGCTTGAGGAATTCATTCAGTCATTTTTCGAAATGTGTTCAGCAGCAGAAGGTGATACCTATGAATTTGACATTTTTGCGAAGCAACTCTAGAAATATTTAATATTGCTATAAAAACTGATGGAATCATGGAATTTACATTATATTATGTTTTAAAACTATGTATTTATTGACAAAACTATTTGCACCTATATAAAATGTGTACTTATATAAGTAGGATAAAAAGTTTTTAAGTGGAAATAAAATAGATAAAGAATCTGAAATTTAATTATGTGTAAAAGAAAAAGAAACATTTTTATGTAAAAGTGAACATATGGAGGTAGAAATTATCTATAATAAGATATAGGTAATAATAAACTAATTCGTTGTAAAAGTAATAAGCACTATCTCGTTGAAATGAGGCAATGTCTGATTAATATTTTTTAAGTATAATTTATATGAAATCACGAATCAATTTTATAAGTTGTGGAAAAACGTATTCTCATTGAAATTTTTTTGATCAAAACTTGATATTTTTTATTTATAGAATCTTATATTTTCTACGACATATAATAATAAAAACAAATTTATTTGAAATAGTCTACATTTGTTATCACAAATGAAACGTCAATATATAAAGAAGTTAAAATATAATAGCGTTCCGTAATTATATCTTTTTTGGCAAGTTATATCATTTGTATTATGATTTATGATCTAGTTTGGGAAATACACAATAAATGTATTTTCAATTTATTCTATTTAAGGATAAGTGGGTTAGTGTTTGTAAATACGATTAAAGGTTAAAAATGAATCATTTCTTCAAAAATTTTAATTATGGCTTCAGCTTACCATCGACATGTTAAAAAGGAAAAATAATTGATAAAGATAAATTAGTGAATTTTCAATTATGATTTTGGAATTAAAGCTTAAAAGAATAAATTATCTTTTAAATTATGTTAATTTTTGTAATAATACGTTATTATACGAGTACATTCTAAATTATAATTTTCTTGGAAAAATATATGGAGTTATATAATTGCTGAATTGATAGAAAAATAATAGATTATTAAAGTAAAATTAGCTTAGAGTAAAATAATCGATCATGTCCAAAAACACATCATAAATAAATTAGAATCCCAACATCTCGGAATTAATATATTTCATAAAGAAATATAAAATTTTAATTATCATAAATTTATACAAGAATTACGTTCAAAACAAAAAAAAAAATATTCTGTAATATATTACAAATATAAACAATTAAGAAATAAAAAAAAATAAGAAATATATATTTACATCGTGAATTATTAATTTTAAGAACTAAATAATAAAAAGCACTGAATATAAATATAACAAAAAAATATATATTTCTAGCACATTATATATAATTATATTAAATTATATAGCAAAAAAAAAAAAATAATACTTTGCATATTTTTAAATTGGAACGTAACAACATGAAGTAGAAAAAATATTCCTTAAATTTTTTTTCAAAATTTTTTATGAAAATTATTTGCAATTTTTAATTATATAATTACTAATTTTTGTTTGTTTTTACAGTTATAATATAAACAAACATATGTACAGGATATTTTTTATATTTAAAAATTACTACTGGCAACAATTTTCATATTATTGTATTTTTGTAAATACATACAAATATAATTAAATTAATAATTCTAATTTAGATATTAGTTAATAATATAAGTTTTATTTTGTTTTCTTATTTCAATAATGATATTTGTACTAATCGATTAGAAATATTGTTTTGTTATTGTTTATTTGTAAGTAAAATATATTTTTTAATACATAATCTTTTGTATGCATTTTAATTAATTGTGTTTAAATTTACGATTTTTTAGGAATAGTTATCCACATGTGCAGCTATTTAGATATATATTAACAATAGTATCTAAACAAAAAATATTTAGAACTAGAATTATATTGAAATTTAAAATAATAAAATATTTGCAATAATTCTGAAGTTGTTTAAATTCTTTTCAGAGTAATGAGCTAATATTATTCTTTTAGGTAATTTCATATAAATTTAAGGAAAATGAATAATTGGACACTTTGTATTATTTATATTTGATTTACATTTTTTTTTTAAGAACAAGTGATACAATTTTTTTTAGAACAGCATTTTTTTGTGGCTGCAATTATCAAAACATTTTCGAATGTACACTACAAAAATATGTCCATTTGAAAATTTCTTCTATTGAACTAGTTTTTGAATGCTTATACATTATCTTATTTACTTACTGTGGATATTAAATGCAAATTTTTATTTTAACCAAAGAGAATTTTTGAATTTATTCTTTTTCGAAAAAATTATTTGTAAATTTACTGTTACTAAATATGTACGAGTATATGCGTATTTATTAAATATAAATTATTATAATTGAAGATTTCTTTATGAAGTTAAATCAATTTTATACAAGGATGACAATTTAAATATTTACTTTATCAAACATCGCCCAATTAACAATCGATTTGTTCAGTTGTGGTGGGTGCCGAGCCATGTAGGTGGTATAACTGTCAACGAATATGCTGATCGGATTTTGCAAAAGAAGTTAGGCTCCGCCCAGTTCTCACAGTATTCGCGGCATTCATTAATCTACTCAACTCGTGGCAATTAACAGCATTAAGGTCCACCACCAGATGTACAGAACGGGAAAATATTGACACTGCTCGCTCCACACTGGCAGACCATCGCCAAACTGATTTACTCAACAACCAATCCGAAATTTTGGGCTAGATAATTGCTCAGAATTCGAATTGGTTATACCGCCGTCACTCACGATTTCCTACTCGGCCAATCCTGTGGCGTTCGTCTGACTATAGCACACATACTGGCGGATTGTCACATAACAAGAAGCCTCTTCTCGAGTAGGATTCCCTCAATAACTGTACTACTAAGTCTAGCTACACCCTTTCTAGTCTTCTCTTCAACTTAATTACACAAACTACTCTAGCCCATAAAATAAAATGATTACCTTTCCTCTATCCAAATTAAAAAGAAAAAAAAAACTTTTCCTAACTTTGTCTCTTTGAACATTTAAACCATCATACATGAGACGCCAAATGGTAAATGTCTTCGAGATATTTCATACAAACAAACAAATATTTAGTTTACCATTATTATGAAATATTTTTTAATGTTGTTATATATATTTAACAAAAAGTAACAATATTTTAATTGAACGCGATAATTTGAATTTATCTAAAATAATGGTTACAGTAAACATAAATGCGAGCTACGAAGTGAAAGTTATAAACCACAACTTTATGTTGAAAAATTCTAAATATTATATAATATCGTCTGAGAAGATAGAATAATTTTATAGTAGATTTCTGTTAAAATACTTATAAAAGAAGACATAAAAAACTTTGTTATATTTTATATTTAAAAAATAAATATATTTGTCAATATGTTCATATATACAAATTATAAGATAAAATATGGCATAAAATACGAGTATATGGTATATTGAAAATCTTAAAATATATAATTTTTAATTGAAAGTATTTTTTTTAATCAAAATTACTATTTTCACTTTCAAATTTTTCCTATTAAATCAACTGTTAGATTTCAATCGTTTTTTAAATCGTTTCTTTAGGAATACCATATAATGTTTAACAAGAGAAAAGATGACAAATATGATTATTCAGTGAAATTTTTTCTTTATGCTCATATTTTGGTGTACGATCATCTTGTATTTATAATCTTGGCCATTGACTTTGAAGTTGTTATTAACTTATGTGGTCGAACTTCTGAATTCATCGTTTAAAGAGTTTCGATGACCTCAATTTCAGTTTCCGTCTGAATGGATGGATTTCCTCTGTGTATGAAAAGCGGTAGCCAATATTGTTAGCGGAGTTTGTTATGTTTTCGTTCAGTAACAAAGAGTTTCACTCTATGATTAATCCATTAGAAGTTGGAGTTTTGTGGGACAACAAGATCGATGATCAGGTAATTGACTTGCGCTTGGATACCTCATAAAGAAAAAGTCAAATTAAGTTTTCGGAGATAAGTTTCTTCAAAATAAATTGATATTATTTAATTATTTTCTTCTTTTTGTAAATTTAAACTAACCATATTTCTATTATTAGTTTTAAATACATTTAAATTCAAATAACAAATACAATAAATAATTTTTCTTAACTTTTTATATGTATATGCTACGCTCTTAATAAAAGAATAAATTAACCTTAATAAGAGTAAATTTTTTCCCTAACTTTACAAAATATATGGAATATGCAAAAATTTCCAACTGTTAAAAATATTAATTCTTGTTCAAGTTATTTTAAGGTCGAAATATATTATGTTTCATACACCGAAATTATAATTATACAAGAATTCACTGATACAACTAATAGAATTGGGAAAATTTCGTTTTTTTTGGTCAGTTTTGCAAATTCATACAATACAACAACAACAAAAATTAAAAAAATTAAATATAATTTTAGTCTTGTTTGTTTCTTTTATGAAAATATTTATTTTTAAAAAATATAAAATTAATGCCAAAAACTACAAGCACATTAAACTGTTTAATGATGTCACAGACTATGAAAAAACTGTTGGGAAGTAGAATTCGGATAAAGAAAATGTGATACTAAACTTTCTATAAATTGAATATAAAAATGTAAAAGTTTTTCTTGCAAGTATTTATTATATTTTTATTATTATTATTAGAGTTGATTTATTTTTTTATTCTATTATTTATATTATAGTATATGAAATATTATATTTAATTTATTTTACTGTTATATTTGTGTTATTTGGCATATTTCCATGCATTTATCTGGTATTAATCTACAATATTTACATTTTTAATGAATTTTATCAAAATAATATTAGTTTGTATATATAACTTTATATTGGAAATGTTATAGGCTAAGAAATTAATTATAAAGTGGTCCAGTATTTTTTATCAATGCTTAAAAAAAATAAAAAAAAATACTAATTTTTATTTGTCAATATAGTTAAAATCATAATGTGGATATAATTGTCTATTGTTCAATTGCGATCTAGGCAAATTTTTAAAGAAAATATTTAAAAAATATGTACACTAATTTTGAATATCTTATAATATTTATTTACTTTATATTAATAAAATTAACATCACATCATGGTTAATAATAGATTGAAAGAAACAAAAATGTCTCAAATATAGGTTTTGTTAACAGATTATGCAAACAAAATTAAAATCTTCATTTTAGTTAATTGTTTTTGCAGGTAAAAAATATAAAATAAAAAGTCTTCAAAGTTTTAATCAATCGTTTTTAAAAGCGATTTCAAAAAGAAACCCAATCAAAATTTAATTAACCTGAAAAAAATATATGTGCTAAAGAAGAAAACGAATGAAATGCTCATCGACCATAAAAAAATTCATTCACAGACGATACATTGTTGTGATATATTACTTACAATTTCTATGCTACTACCGCAGTTGACCCCCTTTGCAGTAGAAGCTCAATCAATTTTGAATACACGCATTATTATTTTCTATAAGTTAATGCTAAACACACAAATAAATCGAATATTTACCGATTGCTAATAATTTAATTGAAAAATCAATCTCAACAAATTTTATCATTATAATAGATAATTGTGGCCGTATAAATAGTATAGTATAGTATCAGGTATAAAAAAGTTAAGTGAAACATGTCCCAAGTTGCTTGTACATAAAATGGATTATAAATTTTATAATTTGGACAAGTACTACCATATTATTTAAGATAATATTGGATTAAATCAAAGTTTGGTATTTTTTATGATAGTTTTATTAGATAATTATAAAATACACAGAATATTTGCTGCTGAAATAGCAGATTTGAGGTTCATTTCTTGATCAGTGGATGCGCCGTTTATATGGTTTTTTTTATTGGACCATATAAAAGTTACATTTTAAAATGGTGGACTATTTAAAAACTAGTGTATATTTTTTTTTAAATTCCGCCTTGATTAGAAAGATTGAACCTTGAAATTTGATAATGAAATACAACATCATTCCCAGAAAACTGGGAAATATTGAGAACTTTCGAAAACCGGATAATCAGCCGAAATTCTGATGTCAATTGGCCGCCTTGTGATTTGAGCCCGTTGGATTATTTTCTGTGGGGAGCCGTCAAGGATGAATGTTACGCATGCCTTCCAGAGACAATTGAGGCCTTAAAACACGAAATCAAAGTTGCCATTAAAGAGATACAGCCCCAGACAATCGAAAATGTACTGAAAAATTGGGCCGAGCGAATGGGGTCCTCTAAGGCCAGCAGTGGCAGTGATTTAAATGATGTTGTGTTTCATTCTTAAATTTCAAGGTTCAATCTTTCTAATAAAACCGGAAATTTAAAAAAATATAAACTAGTTTTTTTTTATTAACTTTTTAAAATGCAACTTTTAAATTTGCACCGCATATATGGTCCACCCTATATATAGGATTCTGAAAATCTAGAAGTGACTGTGAATCGATCACCAAATTTTTGTGGACTGAACTTGAAGATTTTATCCTGAACCATATGTGGTTTCAAAATGACGGTGCTAAAAGCTACACAACAAGACAAATTTTGTCTTTAGGCGTTTTCCTTTGGACCAATTTTTTTACTACGCGGTAGATGACCAAAGGAAAGCCAAATTCTAAACACTAGTAGAAACATAACCTCAAAATAGTCAGCAACAATACTGAGTTTACTCACACATAAACAATAAAAACTGAGTTTATTCACACATAAACAATACTGACAAAAATATGACTCTTCAACATAACCAACGAACCCGCAAAACTATCTATTTTCACTTTAGCAACTATTGTAGAATCCACCTTACGTAAATTGTATGCGTAACTCCCAGTTCGATGTGGTCGTTTGTTCGAGGTAGAGTAGATGATGACAGCTACAACTACCGCGTAGTAGCAAAATTGGTCCAAAGGAAAACGCCTTTTATAACAGCAAAGTTTCCAAAACGAGTAATACTGATATTTGGCGCTGGCAGTTGGTTTTCAAGATCATTGGATTTGACGCCGTTGCATTGTTTCTTGTAAGGATTATATATAAAAAAAACCTATTTACGTATACACTTTTCATACTTAAGAATATTTAAAAATTAACATCCATTAAGTTATAACCGAATTACAGCCCGAAATGTAGAAAAAAGTCCTTAAAAATTACCTCAAAAAGATCGGATCGTGCAAAAAGTCGTATAGCAATTGTTTCAGTGCTGTTATATTTTATGCATAATGGCAAAGTTTAAGTAATAAAAATTTGATAAAAACCTAAATTTTAAGTGTATTTAATTTGAATTTACTTACAAATTGGATAACTTTTTTTTATAATTGCAATTATTAGAAATCATGATCGCTTCAAATTGCGTTATACTCGTATCTATAATATATACATACATATATGCCTGTATACGATGAAGAAATCATATAAAATTAAAACTACAAGTATTTAATATTTCTGTACAATATAAAAAAAAAATTAGGTAAACAAAATCAATCACTAACGTTGGATAGGGTATATAATCACGGAAGGCAATTTGGCATTGGACACCAGCACGCCATAGTACGTAACTACTATGCATGCAGCTATCAATAAAAATGCATTTATGCACTTCAGTTTGAATACATGCACGCACACGATTATAGGTGAGATAACCCAATAGATAGGCCTTATTTTCCAAATGATAGACTTTGTTAAATATAATACATTTAGCTCCACTATTGCGAAAGATGTTGTGATTCAGGTATGTGCGAGAACGGCGTGGGGGGGGGGGGGAGGGGAGAGAGATTATGTACATACTTTTCAAAAATACCATACACTAGTACTTTACCGTCCAACATTGATGTCACTTTTTTCACAACAAGCAGTCACTGAATATTAGTTGTCCTACTATAATATGCATAATTTCACTGAAATCGAAAGAGAGCACAATCCAAACAGGTAAACAGGTAAGTTTATGAAGAAAATACAAAACAAATGTTGCATAGAAAGTTCAAACAGGCCGAGAGAGAAATGCACAACTAGTAGGAAGATAAACAGCGTGCAACATTGAGGCTATAGTGGTGGAGACAGTATTGGAGACTTGTGTTCGGAGACAGTGGTGGCGGATGAAGCGATTCTGTTTGAAGTAGTGTCTCAATCAAATATGGCAACAAAAAAAGTATTGTAACAGCAACAGATACAACGGCCTCAATTTTCCAACATTTTTTCAAGCGCGCTTTTAAAAGTTTGCAAGTTAAAGACGGTCAGTTGTTTGTTATGTAGCGACCATACAACATCGGTGGTAATCGGTTTATCGAATTTCAATTGTTGATTTTCGATTTTCGATTTTCGATTTATTCTTTTTGTTAATTCTCATCGTTATATGATTAACAAACTCGTTTATTAACATTGATTGTTTATATTATCCATTGAATAAAAGAATAAATATTCAAAATATTAGGTGTTTTGATCATGTTAGTTAGTGAATGTGTTTTTCTTTCAAATATATTCAATTAAAAGTTGTTAAAAATTAAAAGGAAACTTATCAGTTTAATATAAATAAAGCTCCGAAAAATTACTACCATAAAAAACTGTTCAACAATCGATCCTCTTATGAAAGTGTACTTATCACTAAGATTTATTTTTGAATAATCCGCAAATAATGTAATACGATTTTTAAAATGAATGCAATTAATAGTAGTTAGTTCTAAGCTGTATAAATGTTTTTTTCAGATTAATGCAAAGTTTTTTATTTGATCAGTAAAACGAAAACAAGCAAGTTAAAAAAAATTTACAGTGTTTTACATTTATAATATCTATTAGAGATATAATTGAAAAGTGTTTTAAATTTATTATGAATATTCTTATGTAAAAAGTAGTTTTATTAATAGCTATATTAACATTCAAAATTAACAGACATAACTAACTGAAATTACAATATTTCTTTTCAGTTATTTCTCTGTTGGACTGACTATTCCACAACCAGTTAACTTAATATGTTTATCTATAGTTGAAAAAGTTTTTGCAATAATTTTTCTCTTAAGTCATCCTCATTAATAATTTTGGCTATTTTCTTAAATATAACATGTATTATACTATTTGTGATATAGTATTGATATGGGTTTTTTTCTTGGGTTATTCTTATTATTGCATATTTAGTATTTCCCCTTAACTCATTAATATTCAGATCAGTTTACATGCTGAATATTATGTTTAAATTTGATATCAGTGAAAGAAATCAAAACTACAAATATCAACTACTATAAAAAGGTTATTATTAGGGAATTTTATATAATAGTTAAATTTTGTATTCATGGGATTTTACCATTTGCATACTGGAAAAAAGTAGTAAAAATCAGAGCTGTGGTAAATTGTACACCTATTTAACTGGTTAATATTTAATTAGTAGTTTATGAACCAAAGAAATTTTATATTTATTATAATAGTAAAACTTGTGTAGAATTCTCCAACTTTAATTAAATAAATTGTACTTATATTGAAAGCTCATTACAATTTAATGATTAAAAAATATTCTGATAAAACCTGATTTAAACTTGAAATATTTGCAATAGTGCATTTTCTATGTCCTTCACTAAACGACTTACAGCATGATAAAAAATTTTTGCAGCTATTCAAGGAAGTATTTAAAATATACTATTAATAGAATTATTTTTCATCATCTTTTCATCATTATCGTTTTAAAAATTTATACAATATGTAAATTTGTATCGAGAATAAAACTAAATTGTTTCATCTTTTGTGTATGTAAATTTGCATAAAGAATAAAATCATTAAAAAAATACATTTCGATATAAATTGTTTTTATGACTTTTAGATTTTATTAAAAATATATTTTAAATTTAATATATATTTTTTTTTTAGTTTTTTTTCTTCTACCCAGTCTTAAATAAAATAGAAAAATAATTTTTTTTTTATAAGAAATAGAAATTTTATAAATACTTTGTCCAATTGTTTCGTGCTATGGTAATGGAGCAGAAAAATTTTCATGCTCTCTGCATTTAAGAAAGACGTGTAAATAGTATTTTTAAAGTATTATAAAAAAATTTCTATATAAAAATATACCAGATTTAATTAGTTTTATTTAATGATGTTATATTACTTAGACACAATAAATGCAGAATATAGAATACATATTCCTTAAATAATTTATCTGAATGTTTTCAGTTCTAGTTGATATTATTCGGCTTTATTATTATTATCCATCGATGGTTATCTTGGAAGATATATTGTAGTTTCAATGGAGTAGAGTATATGCTACACCACCTGATGGTTGATAAGCTTTAAAGTTCATTTTTTTCCGTTTCTCATGAACTCAGCGTTTCCTGTTTCTGTTAGGTTTATTATTTCCTGAATCGAATAGGTCTAAGAAGAAAACCAGTTTAGAATATATTCTTGAAGCGGAAGCCATTAGCAGAAGTAGATCATATACCTGACATAATTTCTCACACGAAAGATTTAGAAAATAATTAGCAACATGCTGTGATTAACATATAAACCTATTTAGATTTTTAAATTGATAGAATCATCTTTAGCTATTGAAAAAAAAAATCTAATAATTTTCACTAAATAAAATTAAAAAAAATATTTTGACATTTTTGTATTATAACTTTTAAGTAAATGAAAATAAACATTTATTATTCTAATAGGCCTCATAGTCGTGTCGCTGCCAAAAAGCCTCTAGCTCTTATCACAGAGACTTAACATACAAATAAATAAATATTCTAAAAAGAATGATCAAATTATTGGTGTTTACTCTTCAACTAAAACTCTAAAATGTTGCTAGTTTTTATTTATAAACATATTTAACAACATAAGATATTCAGGAACATGTTGCCAAATTCTATACTTAAGAATTGCGCTTTTCATTATTTTTTCTTATAAAACGTTTGAGAAAAAAGATGTAATTTACAAAATAATATTAATATTATATACTCGTAATATAAATAAGTAATCAATCAAATATTACACCTAAATAATATAAAATAAATATTGATATTTTATAACTTTTAGGAATAAATTTTCGGTATTCGTTCCTTGAATATATGCACATATTTGCAGCCAACCAACTATATGTGTATTTATTAGCAATACAAATTGTTTATTTTGTACAAATCAATAGAAATGTGTGCTTGTATTGTACTAAAAAAAATATGTTTATATATTCATATTTTTGTGGAATTTAGATCAAGTTATTTAAAAATGAAAGTAGAAAACTACAATTGTTAAATGGTTTTATAATTATTTTAAGATAAAATTTCTATCAAAATCATTCATATAATTAAAAATTTAATGTTTTTTTTTCAAGTTTATAATTTTATTTCTTATCTCTGATTATTTGCAAATTTCTATTTGATAAGATGAAATTTTTACGAAAGTTGTCAGAAAAAATAGTATTTAAATGATTTTTTTTTTGTAAGAACGACTTTCATATAATTGAGGACAAAAATTTACTTATTTTCTTTATAATAAAAAGTTTTTCTAAATATTCGATTTAATAATATTAATACTAAGAAGTTCATGGTGAACTCTAAATATTCAGTTTTATGCTGACCTAAAATATGGTATAAAATAAGTATTTAGAATTAGGATAGTGTGAAAAAATCGATTGCAAATTGAATAAATATTTTTTTCGTGTTTTCTTCTTTCATATTTTCATAATTTGTTCATTTCCACTAATATAGATGAAGTAAACAATAATAGGCAAAAGTTTTACCATAATACTTGTAGAATAATTAGAAAAATTGAACTTTTAACTTTCAACTGAAATTCATTTATGTTAGAAAAAGACAATTTTTTGTAATAAGTATGAGTATTGAACAAATGTCCTCAGGATATTTAATAATTGAATAATCAAACAGGCTATGTTTTTAATTATTTAAAATCGTGCAGCACGCTATTTCGATATTCGAAAGAAGTGATATTTTGTAAAGAATTCATTTTTGACTAGTGTTGACTATAGTGTATGGGGAGTAATGGACTCTCTGTTCATACGAGCATATCTAAAGCATAAAAATATAAAATTAAAGTAAAAAATTTATATATAAAAAAAAAACTAATAAAAAAAATAATATTTTTATTGCAGTTTTGTTCTTAATCTTTGATTATTAATTTGACTAAAAATAATAATTCAGGTGCTAATTAATATATGGTAATGCGGTGATTAATAAGTGATAATAAAAAAATATAGTTTTTTTTTGTATATATAAATTTTAATGTCAATATGTTAACTCATATTAAACGTCGATTAAGATTGTTTTGTGCAATTTTCGCGGCTGCTTTTGCACTCCTAACAACAGCAGGTGCAAAGCCAACATTAGATTTTTCTTTTGCGGAGACTTTCGCATCATTTTCATCATTTCACAGTTTTGTTGAAAGTAAAAATATGAATCAAATGAAAAACTATAGGTATGCAAAAAATTTTCAAAATATTTTCTATCTTATATCAACGATATAATAAAGAAATAAGTTTAAATTAACAATCAACATTAAATGTTAGTGCAAATGTTTGTAATCAATTTTCGAATAAAGTATTTTTTGCATTATTAAATTATTAGAGTCTTAGTTTTTATTAGTGTTAAAAGCTTTAATATTATAAAATATTTTATTTTAAAAAATTTTAAAATTTGTAAAAAATGAAAAAATGGATTAATTTTTAAATACAAAATTTCTTAAAATGCTTATAAGAAAAAAATATCTTTTTTTTTGTAATTTCTTTACGAAATTAAATAAATATTTTGTATAATATTTTTTTTCAGTGGATATCGTTTAACAAATGAATCTCTTCTAATGATCTATTATTGCGATCAAACAATTGCAATTGTAGAGCTTGGAGAAGAAAAACTTTTACTTGGATGTGAGCTAATTGAAATTTTGTAAGTACCAAATTAGCAATTTTATATCAATTTATAATATTAACTTATTCAATTAATTACCATATATGATAAGAGAAAATTTAATGTATAAAAAACCGGAACTATTATAAGATAATTTACATTTATTAAATACCATAAAAAATTTCATTTGAATATAAGGTTCCGCCTAAGACACAATTATGTATAAAAATTTACATATTTTCACAGATAAAAATTTAATAATAAGCATTGTTATTTCATAAATAATTGCAGGTAACTTTCTTTTGTAATGAAATAATCGCTATAAAAAAAACTTATACCGTTAACTATTAACAAAGAGAAAATAATATTTTGTCAAAAAAATTATTGTAGAAAATCAAAGTGGTTTTATGAAAATATAAAAATTACAATAACAATTGGTACAAAAAAAGCCACAACATTAGTCTTAGTAAATATTCTTTGTAAAGCAAATGTGAAACTGTAATAATTTTTATTAATTTTAAAAATTACCTTTTTATTATTCGATGGCTAAGGATGTCTTTATGCAAACGTATAATATTATAACTTGACGCGTCTAATGTCTATATTAATTTTCGAAAATATTAGAAAATAAAATTGAGCTGCGGTAAAGTCGAAGAATGAAATTGGTATCGGCCTTTTCGAATTCGACGTAATATCATATCATCATTTTTACTGACAGTTAAGCCATCCTTAAAGCTATTTGTGGCCAATTTAATTATGCTGTAATCAACGAGATTTGACATAATCTACCTTATTAAGTTGCGTTGTATGCCGGGTATATGGCTGGAGAAACTCTTTGGTATCCCAAGCTTAAATCTATCCGTAATCTAGCCAGGCTACTTACAATATGTTCCCTACTAATACGTAGAAATACAAACTGGACTAATAGTGACGTATTTATAGCATTTCACTGGCCAACTAACAACATGCTTGACAAAATTTTATGTACGAAAACTACTCAGAATTTGAATAGGAAATACTTCTCTTACCTATAACTTTCTTTATGGTATTCTGCTAACTATTCCATATACATATACTGAGAGAATATCAGCTAACCAGTAATTTGTTGCGTGTAGGGTTCTTTGTATTCTAGAGCTCCTTGATCGAACAATTTTCGTTCCAAAACAAATTTTGAAAAGAAATTATTGGACCTTGGAGCTCCACAATAGAAGAAACACTTCCCGAAAAAAAACTAGATTAAAAAATTTATTTTTCTAGAAACTAACATGCTCCACAAGATGTTATAAACTCTAACATTGTGTGTAGATCTAGTCTACTAAAATCAAACCATCTTTGCTTAGGGAACTGGTAATACCCACCCACACGAAACTTGAAGTCGCCAAATAACCTAACGGTCGTAGTGTTCTAAAGTACTGGCAACTCACATCTAAGGGACCTATCATAGAAACAAAATTAAATTAAAGTTAATTTTTCTCACATATTTTAATAAAATTAGAAGGAAAAAAAACGTTGGCGGTGGTTTCCTAATATGTTATACAATAGCAACAATGAGACGACTACGACTAGTACCCAGCAGTCTTGAGTTCAAACCTAGCCTGTGTTCTCGTGTCGATAAAAATTTACATTTTAGTGTAAATTTTATTTAAAATTACTTCAAAAAATTGTTTGAGGCAGTTAACTGATGCAATACTACTTGTATATTTGCAACTGTAGAACTTGTTTTATTGTAGTTTTGATCTAGTGTCTTTGAAAAATTTTATTTTTTACCAACTAAATTTACTTAATGATAAAATTCGCTAATTTCAATCATTAGCAAAATATTCTGTAGATACATGCCACTATTTTCACAATGGTGGAACATCCCAATACAAAGATTCCAAACAAGAAATCGATCCTTATTTGAATTTCTTGTATTGTGATATTCAACTATTGTGAGAAATTGAGAGCATGGAAAATTATGAAGGAATACGAAATCAATGGGAAGATATTCCTTAAGATATTGATCAAATATTCTGTAGATACATTCCAATATTCTCACAATGGTGGAACATCCCAATACAAAGATTTCAAACAAGGAATCGATACTTATTTGAATTTTTTGTATTGTGGTGTTCAACTTTTGTGAGAAATTGAGAGCATGGAAAATTTTGAAGCAATACAAAATCAATGAAAAGATATTCCTTAAGATATTAATCAAATATTCTGTAGATAAATTCCACTACTCTCACAATGGTGGAACATTCCAATACGAAGATTTCAAACAAGGAATCGATCCTTATTTGAATTTTTTGTATTGTGGTGTTCAACTATTGTGAGAAATTGAGAGCATGGAAAATTTTGAAGGAATACGAAATCAATGGGAAGATATTCCTTAAGAAATTGATCAAATATTCCGTAGATACATTCCACTATTCCCACAATGGTGGAACATCCCAATACAAAGATTTCAAACAAGGAATCGATCCTTATTTGAATTTTTTGTATTGTGGTGTTCAACTTTTGTGAGAAATTGAGAGCATGGAAAATTTTGAAGCAATACAAAATCAATGAAAAGATATTCCTTAAGATATTAATCAAATATTCTGTAGATAAATTCCACTACTCTCACAATGGTGGAACATTCCAATACGAAGATTTCAAACAAGGAATCGATCCTTATTTGAATTTTTTGTATTGTGGTGTTCAACTATTGTGAGAAATTGAGAGCATGGAAAATTATGAAGGAATACGAAATCAATGGGAAGATATTCCTTAAGATATTGATCAAATATTCTGTAGATACATTTCACTATTCTCACAATGGTGGAACATCCCAATACAAAGATTTCAAACAAGGAATCGATCCTTATTTGAATTTTTTGTATTGTGATATTCAACTATTGTGAGAAATTGAGAGCATGGAAAATTATGAAGGAATACGAAATCAATGGGAAGATATTCCTTAAGATATTGATCAAATATTCTGTAGATACATTCCACTATTCTCACAATGGTGGAACATCCCAATACAAAAAATTCAAATAAGGAATCGATCCTTATTTGAATTTTTTGTATTGTGATATTCAACTATTGTGAGAAATTGAGAGCATGGAAAATTTTGAAGGAATATAAAATCAATGAAAAGATATTTCTTAAAAGCTTCAATGTCCAAAATATATGCTCCTGCAATAAAAAATAATTGCTACGATATAAATTATTAGTGTTTTATATGATTTAGCATAAGTAAAGGGTTATTCAATGTTTGCTTTAAAAAGTAAACTTAAATAAAATATATATAAAATTCAGATTTTGATAAAATTTGTATTTTTATCAAAATCTGAATTTTATATATATTTTATATATAAAATTCAGATTTTTTTACCAGAAAAAAGGTCTGTTGTCAAAATGCTCACCAGATAGTTACTTTTTCAGATACAATGGCTTTTCTATAGTCACTTGTGGGTTTTCATAATTTGGCTTATGGACGCCGAATTATGAGTCTCCATAATATCCTCTTTAAGTCCGAAATGTGCCTACGGTAGAATCACCATTTTGTAGAAAATTTTTACAATTTGAGCACGTTATCTACTCGTATAATAAAAAATGTCAAACTTTAAACTAAACAACACTTGTTGAAGCATAAAATGGATAATCTTTTATATTTGCATACTTTGTGCGAGTAATTTATAGAATATAATAAAGTATTTTTTTTATTTACAAGTATTTATGTTTTATTACTAAAATTATTATTATAAAATTTATGTTTAGGTTGGAAATTTTTTAGCATCTATGCTTATTTATTACAGTAAAACACTTTTGTTTTTGATTTATAAATTTGTTCAACAAAAAAACTAATTAATAATTGAAAATTTAAGAACTTCTAAGAAAAATTATAAAATCATACTTATTAATTAAAAATTAATTGGGTATAAATAATTTAATTTATAACCAATCGAATTCTTACTATGCAAAAAAAAATTCCATATTCAATTAGACGAACAATTTGAAAACAGATTTTCGTTCTTTATTTATATAAAAACGCACATAAGTTTACGTATATATTTATTTGGAAGTGGCAGGTGTTTTTCATATGTGCACATATGTACATATTTGGATTGTACATATGCTTTAGTTCTATTTGAAAAATAAAATTAAAGACTGGATCGTACAACTTTTTCATTTGAATTTTGTATTCACGCTGGACATCTTGTCCAAACATTTTTGTAAGATTGATTTTTATTTATTTTTAATAAGAGACCAATTATATAATAAAATAATTACTTTATAATTTCAATATTTAATTAACTTTATTTGTAATTTTATCTTTAATAAGAAAAAACTAATCGTGATGTATTTGAATATAATTTCACTCTTTGGAGTTCTGATAATCACTTCTATTGCGACAAGTGATAGAGTCATTCAGAAACGTAGTCCCAGTGATAATAGTTACAGGTATTTCACTTATTTAAGATATTTTAGATATTCTTTGATTAGAAACGATTAATTGAATATATGTGAAAATTTTCAATTCAGTGGAAATCGTGTACAAGCTGATTCTACTCTTGAAGTACGTTATTGTGATCAAACTATCGGTGTTATTGAACGTAATTCAGATGGGAATATTTTGTTGTGTGAATTTATGGATTTAACGTGAGTAAGCTTTTTAACTTTTAATAGAAAGGCCACTTTGTCCACTAATATACTCGTATATATTTTTTTTAGGATTAAATAGAAGAGATTTAATCTTAAAAAAAATATTAGTGGGCAAAGTGGTATTTCTGTTAAAAGAAATTTATGCACAAAACCTAAGTAAGTAATTATGTTAACCGATTTCCAATTAATAGTAAAAATGAAAATGGAAAATCCTTATTCGAATCGCTATCAAAAATAAACACACCCGTAGAAATGAAAATAGAGGAATTTGTGAATCTTATGAGTCAATGTGATGACGAAGCTTCCAAACATGATACAAGTAATGGTATTGTGGTCCCTTTCCAGTTCGCAAGCTTACTAAACATTGCTCCAGGTGAAGATTATAATAAAAAAATCTACATTACTAAGACTTTGGATTTTCGTATAATTTGAAAAAGAAAATCTTTTAATTAGGCACAAAATGGTGTGGTCTGGGATTGAAGACAAGTAATTATACTAGTTTGGGTATAAATTTCAAAATTGATCGTTGTTGTCGTGCTCATGAATTATGTCCATCAAAAATTCCTGGTCATTCTTCGGGATATAATTTGGAAAATGAAGACAAAAATAAACGGTATGTTTTATACCTTAATTATTTATAATAAAAACAATTAAGAATGGAAAATTAATGCACATTTTTAGATCGCATTGTGCCTGTGATGATACTTTCTATTCGTGTTTGGTACAGCAAAAATCTAAGAGCTCTCGAACAATTCGAAATTTTCACTTCAATTTATTTAAAGTAAGAGAAATTTTTCTTTCAATAATATTAATAATAAGTCTTTGGGAATTTGTTCACAATCATTATTTCATTATAGATGCAATGTATTAATGAAACTCCTGACGGATATTCTTACCGGAAACCAAAATTTTATCCAATTTTCTGAATATTAAAAATCTTAAATAAATAATTATAAATAGTAATTTTATTGAAAAATGTATGTACACATACATATACGTGTATGTTTATTAAATTGGGAAATAATATTGCATAAAAACATAATTTGTCGTTTATTTATTAGTTAATATAGAAATGCGTGGTTTTTTTTCTATAGATTTTATTTGATGTCTACAATTACATAAACATTGTAATAAGTAGATTTTATGACAAAGACATTGCAATGACAGGAAAGGAACATGTGAGAGCAAACACCCATCGGTGGGTCTTTATTTAATGAGTCATTTTATATTAACACCGCAAGAGGTATTTTGACCAATTTCTCTTTAAGTAACGGAGTTTTTTATGAAAAGGGATTATAGTGACAGCATAATCCGGTAATGAAACCCTTTATAACAAGAAAAACCAAAGTTATGAACAAAGGGAATATTTAGGTCACGATGGATTACTTTGCTACTAATTACTAGGAACACACCTGGACAGTATTCATTTCGCTTAAGAGAGGACGCAATTATTTGTTTGTCCGGGAAGTAATTTCGTTTTTCTTTTATTTGAAAGAATTTTCTTATAGTGAATTAATATTTTATTCAATTAAATATTATTTACTCTGAACCAATATCCTTTCCCATCTTTTTGGCAGTAGCATGATTCCACGCTCATAAAATTTTTGATCTTTGCTGGGAAAAAACTGATCCAATGGATTTTTGACCTCCTCATTTGAATTAAACGTTTTACCGTCTAAAAAATTTAGTAGAGACCGAAACAAATGATAATCGGAAGGTGCTAGGTCTCGAGAGTATGGTGAGTGTGGCAGTATATCCCATCTAAACTTTAAAAGCTTTTGTCGAGTGGTCAAACTTGTATGTGGTTTCGCATTATCCTGTTGGAACTGGAACACTATACCTTTCCTATTGACCAATTCTGGCCTTTTTTCTTTAAGTAAATAATTCAATTTGTCCAACTGATGACAATACACTTCAGAATTGATCGTTGTGTTGCTCGGTAGAAGCTCAAAATAAACGTTTTCTTTGAAATCCCACCAAACAGATAGCATAACCTTTTTTCGATGAATATTGGTTCAAAAATGGATCATTTTCTTGGCGTTTGAGAAGCAAATCACAAACGTCAATGCGACGGCACAATATTTTTTCCGTAAGAAGATGAGGAACCCATATTTCGAGCTTTGACATAAAACCTAGCCGTTTCAAATGATCATGATCGGTCGAATTCGGTAAAATTAATATCTCAGCGATCTCACGAGTTGTTATTCGACGGTTTGCATCAATAAATACCTTTATTGTGTCTTCATCAGCATTAACCAGAACGTGGTGCATCTTCGATCAAAATTGATCAAAATTGCCGGATCAAAATTTTGCAAACCAGTTTTGGCACTCGCGCTGACTTAACACATTTTCTCCATACACATCGAATAATTTTTTTCTTGCTTGAACAGCATTTTTATCTTTTCTATAGCAAAAACGTAAAATATGCCGAAAATTCTGTTTTTCACTTTCCATATTTAAAAGGGTATCAACCAAAAACTACTGTGGAAAATCAATCGAATTTTTTACAAGCAAGCCTTGCTATGTCAGCTGTCAAAATACATATGATTATGCGGCATAAGTATAAAGTAAGTTGTGAAAAAATACAATTAAATTCTCTTTTGGAAAACAACGAAATTATTTTTCGGACAACCCAATAAATCAATCACACGATGACATTAGCTGTATTCCATTATACCTATTTTGCTATTCACAAGTACTGCTAGCTGCTCGCAGATACTCTTGCTCGTACAAATGAGTAGTTCGCATGCATAGTTACGCAAACAATTTACGGTAGGAGGATTTTAGCTCCCAAAATGAAAATAGACGGCTTAGAGGGTTCGTTGGTTATGTTGAAGGGTCATATTTTTATTGTGCCTTCATATATTAAGAAAGCTAGAGTTGAAAATTATGTACATGTAATCGGAAATTACACAGATTTGCAATTTAAGAAACACTTTAAATTAACAAGAGTTGTCGCAGTTTAACGCATAAGTGTTGTAAATATCACACTCTTTTAGCCGAATACAGTATATTTTTACACCGACCAAGTCATGGATGACGTACTGCAGTTGGTTTTCGTCTTAGATTATAGGTTTTGATGCTGACTATTTTGAGGTTATATTTTACTTCTGTCAGTAAATTTTGCGTTCCATTGGGCATCTACTCGCAAGTACTTGTGAGTAGCAAACTTGGTCCATGGAATACAGTTATTGTTGGATTGTGGGCTGCTTTGTACGAAAACCAAATTGGCGATCACGGATAATTTTAGCATCTTCAAGGGTAGGGTGAAGTCGTTTTAAGAGGAGTTTTTCTAAGATATTTCCAAGGTTTGGTAATAAGCTGATAGGTCTATATGAGAATGAGAAATTTACTGCTTTTTGAGGTTTGGACAAATTTTCAAAGTAATGGAGAATAGGTGGTACAAAAAATACTATAAAATATATATGTTATGAATACGAGAGTTTTTTTTTGCAGATTTGTTTGAGGATTAGTGGGGTTATATTACCAGGGTTTTTTTTTATTTATTGGGGTAAAATTCATTGGTGGAAAACTGATAGGAAGTGGAATTGTGAGTTCGTCATAAATTTTTTGCGAGTGTGTCTTATCTTCTATGGCATTGTGTGTGGAGTGAAAGTATTGACACCTCAAACTTTTCTATGTTCGATTATGTCCAGGTACCGTTGTTTTGTCGCAGAGGGTGAGATGCGTTTTTATAGGCTGTCGTTTTGTTGCTGTCCATTGTGAGTTATTGTCTGTAACTGTAATATTTTTGAATTTCAGTTGTTAGTTCTCGTTGTAGTCGGTTTAGTTTCTGTTATGACTATTTATTCTGGAGCGTTGCCACTGTGTTCTAGCTTTTCGTTTTTCAGTTATTAGAGTTCATATATTTGTAGGGTAATTTTGTTGAGTTAGTTTCCTGTAATGTTTAATGTGGGCGTTTGTTGCTGAGTTTTGTTTGTTTGTAATGCTTTGTCGATTTCATATTCCGTTTTTTAACTTTGTCTAAGGTTAATTATTTGGTCTGGTTAAATGTATGAAGTATATTGGACAATATGCTCTTAAATTTTATTATGTTGTTCATGGAAATACTTATATATTCAGATTTTATCTTCTATATATATTTCGACAAAATAGTTTCTTGATTTTTTTCCAATTTTAAAATCTTATCTATCTGATCGATTCTTTCAGATACAAGAAGGTATGGAATCATCATATATTAATCCCATTACCATTGGAGTTCCTCAGGGTAGTATGTTCATCATATCCTGTATTTACACACACGATATCCTAACCTCATTTGAAATTCTTTTTGACATACATTAATTTGATACTATAGCCTGCCTTTCCGGTCACAAGGATCGTAAATTTCATTCAATATCTTGAAAATGCACATCTGGTGATATAATTTCCTTCGTATCAAATCATTGAAACCCTGAATCTTCTGCAAAATTATCAATGGTCTTTCTATGTACGTAATCCCACAATCCATCATGATTTTAATATTCCTTTTCTATCAACATTGATAGGGGAAAATTCTAAGACGCTGTAGAGGTACCAAATCCTATAGTTTTCGGGATTTTTACCCAATAAAATCACGTTTTTACGATTTTCTTTTTTACGGAAGCAAAATGACTTCAAGCCTATAAACCCATCTTTGCTGCAGACAATCCTTTTCTTACTCTTTTCCAATTACAGCGCTACTTTTTTAATCGGAAAACATATTCATGGACTGGCGTTCATTGACGATTTTCTCCAGTCTCTTTATTTCTTCACCAAAATATGGACAATGGAAAAGAGCACCGAACTATCGCCCAGCTTTACTTTGCTCTGAAATATCTATGGCCTGTCAGAAATTGGACCATATTGTGGTTATCTTCACCATGACCTCTTCCGTTCCACGTGCCTATGTGTATATCAGGAAAAACTAATTAGTTCATCTTCATTTAGTCGATAAATCTCAATGACATTGCCATTTTGCCATTGTCTCGTTTTTTTCCTCTTTGATGACGGTGCGCCATTGTCGAATTTGATTTCACTTCAAAAAATCGTTCGGTGGCATGTTGGAGATTACGCATAGAGTAGGGGATGCAAATAGAAATTGCGTAGAATAGCATATAGCTTGCTAACGGTGGACACGAACCTAAGACAGCTCTGTCTAGGCCCATTTTGATTAGGCATGATTCTTGCTAAGGCATTCACAACCCGACTTTACTTTTCAGTAGCAATTTTGAGAAGTGCGCCGGTGTGTCTAGCTGAACTCTGAGGTATCGAAAAGATGTCTGTGAAAAAATATCGCAGTTACAAATGGTGGTAATGATAATCTTTCTCTATTATCCTGATGGTATTTTGATCACAAGTTCCAGACCCACTAATAATAATTAATTTCAGATAATGTAAACTCCGTAATAGATGTTTGAGAGATCTCATCTACGAATTCACCAACAGTAATCGCCGCAACCTCATCCGTAAAACCAATCGAAATTAATCCTTTTGTCATCCATGCACATGATATTCCACAACAATAGAACTTCAATATTTCTTATATAAAAGTTCTTGAAGTGTCTCGTTACAAAAAAATTCATTCCCGTCTAGGCTCCTATAATAATCCCTTTATAAAGAGAACAAAAAATTAGCTACTTGTGGAGAAAATCGCTGGGTGCTTACTCACACAAGTTATGATATGATTTCCCAGTTAATTAAGTCTATATTATCAAATTGTATCCTTGTAAAAAAAGAATATATTCTGTTTATGGATTAATGTACAAAAGTAAAATGAAAATCGTAAGGTTGCTTTAACTCAAATAAAATTTACAAAGCGTGTATGATTTATTATTTATTTTATTTAATAATAAACCATTTTATTGTAGTGTATATTGTTTATTTTATAATTTTAATATATTCAATACAATCAAATATGTATATAATTCGATAGGTGTGTAAGCCATGCTTTTGCGATTGTCGTATGATATAATTGTTTCTATCCTACGTAAGAGCAGGATAAATCAACATGTACTTATATTTTAAACACTCAATACCTAGTATGTATTTGCCATTGTTTACTTTTTTCGTGAATTAATATGAAACAATAAATAACATACTAAATATTTTGGTTTATTCAAGTGTCACTTTATTTACTTGTGTCAATATAAACCACCAATCACTGAAGTTTTATCAAATTGAGAATAGAATATTTAAGAAATAAGAATATTTCTTAAGTGTTTCCAGTTTTTAAAAAATATTTTTTTTCCTAAGCAATGTTGGTATTTGTATTTATCCATTTCTAAGTTAAAAGATAAATAGTGTATTAATATTTTTTTATATTATAATAAAAAATATGACAAAATATTATTATTGAATAACACTTCATTAATTTTTGAATTCCAATTTGAAATTTTTACACACTTTTTTATTTACTTAAATAAATAACTTTAGTTCCATTCAATTATTGTTATTCTGCATGATCATTTCTTGTTGAATATAATTTAAAGAATTTCATAATATTTTATAAAAAAAAATACGTTTTATATAGATTTATAAATTTTTAAAAATATTTTTAAAAACTTACTTAAACAATGATTTAAATAAATAAAAAAAATATATTTTTATGTAGGATTTTATTGTAGAAGCAAAATTTTTAAAACTAATTCAAATATGAACGGAATTATGAAGGCTTATCGAATTTGTGGTTCGGAAACTAAAAATAAATAAAATATACTTAAAATTTTTATTTGATTGTATTGCATAAATACAGAATTACAATCTGAAATATACAAAAAGTCATCAAAAATTACCCAAAATTTGAATGATACTATATTTAGTCATTATATACTAAATATAGTATCATTCAAATTTTGGATAATTTTTGATGACTTTTTGTATATTTCAGATTGTAATTCTCTTTTTACTTAACAGATGTTGATTTTTAAATGCACGATCCTTTTAATGGTCTTACAAAAAAGGTCGAAAGATCTTTGAGGCCAATTGACATCACGAAATATATCCTTAGAAGTTTTCGTGCAATAAAGACAAAATTTCACGGATTATATAGTACATATTAAAATATGCAAAGCCAGGCCAAAAAAAATGGTCATAGCGCTCATAATTAACAGTAACGGTCTCTTCTTATTTATTTGAAAAGAAATATGGGCCTATGACACCTTCAGGCCACAATGGTTTCTCTACAGTCACTTCTGGGTTTCCACACCTCCATATATGGCAATTTTGCTTATCAACGTATTCTCCGAGCGTAAAATGAGCATCGTGATTGAAGAAATTTTTGTTTAAAAAATCAGCATCTAAAGCCTGTTGTTCCAGCGCTGAATAAGCATGTCTTCTGCACTTTCCATGGTCGATTAAAGGATTTATAGTATAAAATGTCAAATGTAAGACAGCTGCTAAATAACAAAGCTATACTTTCCAAGAAAAAAACAAATTAGATAATGCTTTTATTTAGAAAAATACAATTTAAATAAGAAATTTATAGTTTTATAATATAATTTAAAATGTATATTAAATTATTTTATACCAGAAAGTTGTTATTTTAAATTGAAATTGATTTTCTTTATCAAAAACATCTGACTACAAACAATTACTTATTATAAAATAATAATACTTTTAAACAAAATTTGTATTGATAGTGTTTGAAAATTAGTGTTGGAAATTTTAGAAAAACGATCAAACTGTTATTATTTTTAATTTTCAGTAATTTTCTTTGTATAAAGTAAACTCTGGAATATGAATTTGAAAATAATTATTTTATTTGGAGTTTTTATATTTGTTAATAATGTGCTCAATTAAGCATAAATTAAATGGTTCTGAAGAATAATTTCATTACGGATACTAGGAGAGGATTTTGATTCGGTTGGATTAGAATATCATATTAGGAGCAAATGTGTATATTAAGTATCTAAAATACTAACTTGCAAAACTGGCTTACGGAGTGGTGAGTGAATATGTGTGAATAGAAGAGTGCTTATATAACCATCACCCTCTGTTGAAGCTCATCTATCCCCCTCCCATGTACCTCAACCGCATTTTGATTCCACCAAGGACCAAAGTACACAGGGATTATAGCTACACAAAAGACTAACGTGTTACCCTCATGCGAGTGTAGAAAAGCTTCTATTTAAAGGACGTTATTAATAACTACTTAGACTATTAGCAAACTCATCCAAACTGTCAATAAAGAGAAAACGTTTAATTTTCAACACAATTTTAAAACCGATCTGAACTTATGGAATTGAACTTTAGAGTTGAAATTCCTGTCGAATGCAAACGCCGTCGGCCTTTGAAATGAAATTGAAATTTCTTAACAGCTTAAAATGTGTCGTTTGATAGACAGACAATCAAAAAAGCGACTTTGAAATCTTAAAGGAATAAACAAAAAGTACCCAAACCAAATTACTGTTTACTCGCCAATTTAAGCCTATTTCAAATTTTAGATCCTGTTCATAGTATTGCCAATATATTTTCAAATTTCTAATATCGTTGCATTATGCAATATTATTGAAATTGTGTAATTAAAAAAATTGCAAGGTAAATAGTGAATTAATCATAATAAAAAGTTATCTAATATATGCTTTGGAAAGTAAAGTTAATAAATGGAACACACCCCGAGATTTTCGCAAGATTCTATCCTTCTGAGGTAATTTTTGATGACTTTTTCGAACAATTTCGTATTCTTTTTATTGAAATCACATATAGTCCACTTTAAAATCCTCAAATCCGGCCATAGCGCTCAGAATTTACAGTTCAAAGAAATACGCGCCAATATTATAGGATATATTCAAACCAATATGCACACCAAAACTCTATTTTCGCAGATACAATGGCTTAGTTGTAGATTTTTAGAGCCCCATTAATCGCTTCAAGAAAATTAGTCCCAACACGTATCTATGGCAGAAAGTACTTACATTTTTAATGTATTCTTTGATAATTAAACTATCCATAATGTAAAATAGCCAATATTATCTTCTTTTATATGTATTCAAGAACTGTTAATCAACAGGACTACACTTTCCAAACTGTAAAACTGACATCCCGTAATAAAATGATCAGATGAGGTTCTTTACTGGTCGCAAATATGTTTAAAAATTTTTTAATCGACAAGTTTAAGTTACTGTCGCAATGCGCAATTTCGTTGGTGGCACTAAGATATTTAAGCATCTTTACTATAAAATCTCCTTAAATACAATGTTCATGTAGATATTAAATAAAATTAAAAAAATACTGTTTTTTGCTTCTACATAATTAATTTTATAGCAACCGAGAAAAAAGAAATGAACTACTTGATTCATTGACAAAATTTAATGATACAGTAGAACTGAATATAAATAATATGATAAGTCTGATGCAAGAATGTGATAAAAAGGCAGCTAAGTTTGATACAAGCGAAGGTGAAGAATATTATTTTGATATATCAGTGGTTAGATTTATTGCGCCAGGTAAAATATATATAAGAATTAGGAAAATGGCAAAAATATGAATAATACTAATTAGGTACACGATGGTGCGGTATGGGAGCTACTGCAAATAATTACACTGATTTAGGTGAAAATTTCAAATTAGATCGATGCTGTCGAGCTCATGATTTATGCCCGACAAAAATTGCTGCTAAAGCACATGCATTTGGATTAATAAATCCCGATGGATATACAAGGTATTAAACTATGAGAAATAAAAAAAAACAGAAATAAGTTACAATAAAAAAAAATTCATTTATTTAGATCTCATTGCGCTTGTGATGATGCTTTTAACGCATGTTTATCGGCACGAAAAACTTTTAGTGCAAATTTGATTGGAACATTTTATTTTAATACAATCGGGGTAAAAATCTTATTCATATTTTAATAATTTATTCAAATTAAATATGATTATAGCTAAAATGTATGGAGGAGATAAATGGTGTTCATTCATTAAGAAAGGCTAAAAAATACGAAGGTCCACAATTTAGTTCAAATTATTTAAAGAAAAAATACCAAAACTTTAAAAATTATAATTTTTTATTGAAAAAATAAATAAATAATTAAAATATAAAATAGCTTATATGTGAAAATAAAAATAAAGTATTTTTTAAGAATCACATTTGTTATCTGCAATAAAAATACTTTGATTGACATTATTTTGAGAAATTTCTATTAATAAAGTGGAAGTTTAAAATTGTCCATTTGTTTTTTTTTTTATATTAAATATCATATAAAATATCAATCTCCATAGTTCCTACAATTAGTTAAAAAAATTTTAAATAAAATTTATCATTTTAAGTATTCTTTAAGTCTTATTTAAAAATATCTGATTTACAGTTTGTTAACGAATTAATTTGGACGCAATATTGAACATTTACAAAATATTTCAAAAAATTGTTTGTTATAGTGCAATAATCAACATTTTGCAACAATTCTCACTTTAAAAATAAGCACGTAGGCAAGTATTATTTATACAATTGTCTTGCTTTTAAAAAAAGTTTTGTTTTCTTAATTTTTTTTAAATTGCTTAATTTTATTTACAAAACTTAAAATTTTTTCGTATATAAGGGCAGAAATACAATATCATCCAAAGATCAGTTAAAACGGGAGTAATACGAGTATAATTTTCATAGAATTTATCTTAGACCTTTCTGATTTAAATACCTTCAAGTTTACTCGAAAATATAGTAGTAGATATTTTAAATTATTATTATTATTTCAACTTATATCTTATAATACTTGAATTAAATTCTAAAAAAAATATTTTATATTGAAAGTTCATCGTCTCAGCTATTTAAAATTAGAGTGTTGTTATTTTCTAAATTATTTATACTAAATTATTTGTAATTTTTTCAAAAAAGTCTCATAAAAATATTACTAATTTTATTTTATTTACAATAATTTTGTTGAATTTAACATTCTAGTTTTTAAATATTATTATTTAAAGACAAATTCTAAGTGAGATTATAAGTCGAACGGGTCTCATTGAAAACATTTAAACGTAATTTATTTACGTTTTATTTTTTTTTATTTTTTATAAATAAACTTACTAAATTTTTCGACAAAATAATATTTAAGAAAATTTTTTATAAACTATATATTGTTTTATTCAACAAATTTATAAAAATACAGCCAAAAAAGTATTTAACTTATCAAATGATAAATATTAAAAGAATTTTTTTTGTACCAGCAAAACATAAACAGTTCGAGTATATCAATTCTGGTTCTTTTAAATTATTATGCATCTATATATATATATGTTACTATTAAATTAATTGTATTAAATATTCACTATTTTTTAAACAAAATTACATTATAATTATTATTATTTTTATTTAAAAACTAATCAAGTTTTGCTATATAAGCCTATACAAAGAGTATTTTGTTTCGTGTGAAAAGGCTACTAACTACACATATTAAGAAAATAATGTGACTTTTGAATGATATTATCATGTACTATTAAATAGATATATTGTTTTTTCATGGACAATATATTTTGTTTAGTAATAAGTTAAATATTTGTTGGTTGACCTAGAATATTTATGTTAACATTCTACAACTTGATTTTTCTTATAAAGTCTATTTCTCATTGGGTAATTTTAGTATTTATTATTTTAACGTGCAAGTATTTCGAAGGAAAACAAAGTTAAACTTTAATTATATTAGTTAAAAAATATTTGAAAATCTTTTGTAAGTTTTTCTTTAATAATGAGTGGAAAGTATCTTTTGCATATATTCCTTATGGGAATTATAATTGGAATTAATGCATCTAGACAGATTGCAAAAAGAAGTGTTATTCCATATGGGTATAGGTAGGTAATTTAACATATTAAACTTTAAATATATATTTATATTTATTCATATAAATAATATGAGCAAAAACAATATTTAGTGGGGTACGTTTATCTGAAAATTCTACTCTTGGAGTTGTGTTTAATCATGACACTTTTGGTGTTATCGAACGTAAAGCAAGTGGACAAATATTATCGTGTGAATTTGTTGAAGCTAGGTAAGTGTATTTTTTTTAAATAATTAGCTTAATTTTACTGCTTTATTTAATTACAGTAAAATACTTTGACTACTTCTGTTCAAAAAACATAATTATTGATACCCTTTTTTTAAACTACATATAGTCCTAATTTAAATTTTCAAGTTCAGGCCAAAAGAGTCGGTTATCATATGACCAGACCGAACCATTTTCGTAGATATAAAGACCAATTATACCTTCAGACCAAAAAGCAAACCAGTTAGTCACTTTTTGCAGATACCTTGACTTTTTTACAGTCCCTTGTGGGATTTCCAGAGCTTCTTCATATATGGTAGTTTTGCTTATTGACATATTTACTAAGCGAAAAAAAACCTTGCCACCCAAGAAAATTTTGTTCAAAAAAAATTTCATTGAGCAAGAAAAAAGCTTCGCCACATTTCGTACGCTTTCGACCGTTTATGGCATGCTGGATTGTTTTGGAAGTTGCAGCGAGTCCTACCTTCTGGTTATTTCTACATCCTCAAATCCTATATCTCAGATCAATATTTTCAGGTAGCTCGTGTTAAATATTCTGGGTTCAAAAGGTGGAGAATCTGCTCATGTTACTGTCACACTCTACCGAAAACAGATTCCCGATATAACCCAAAATAGCAGTAATATTCCACAAAAAACAAGCGTGGGTTACCTTGGACTCATATTCGACAAACGGTTAACCTGAAACTCTCACCCGAAAACTAAAAGAAGTGAACTTAACGGACGATACAAACAATTGCTACGCTTCCTTCACAGTATGTCAAAACTGACTTCAAAAAGTAAGTTATTACTATACAATACGCTACCGAAAAAGATATAGACTACGGAATCGAACTTTTGGGTTCGACCGAGCTTTCCAATTCCCATGGAATCCAATTCTTACAGTTCCAAATCCTTCGAAAAGTTATCAATGCTCTCTTTCATGTACGAAACAGTCTAATACATCGTGAACTAAATGTTCCATTCGTTCGTGAACTATGTATATCCCGTTATAAGAAATTCTATTCGCGTTTATCCTACCTGCTCACTCCCACCCTTTCATTATACACCCATCGACGTTTGAAACGACAATGGCATCGTGATTTTTTTAATCTATAAAATAAATAATACCGTTCTTGAGGAGATATCGATGGGTGTTTCCCCTATATGTCTTCATGTCCTTGTATCTTCCATTTAAAAATCTGCTTGTTACAATTATATATAGCTGCAGATAACATTTGTAATATCCATAATATAATATGGCAAAATTTTATATAAACATATGCTTTTTTTAATAATATGTATATTGAACAACCGTTGAACGACAAAGCTGTAATTTCCAAATTATAATATGAATATACCTTTATAAATTTAAAAAAAAATTTACTATTTGACGGTTTAAAATTTTAATTTTACAAAAGCAGGTAAAGTCTATTTGAAAAATGAGATCATTTTGTTTTAATTATGGATATTTTGAGCAGTGACGAAAGTGCAAACAAATATTATTTTTTGAATAAAAGAAGATGCGAAACGACTGAAATTGATTTAATCAAAATGAAACAATATTAAAGTAAATATAATTGTGTTCTTTAGCGTTCTAGCTTTTTTTAATCAATTTTGATCTATTTTTGCAAAAAAATCGACGTTATATTATTTTTATACGAGAATAATAAAAAAAATTATCAATCAAGATTTTTATATGTTCCAACGTGATCCATTAATAATAACATTCGAAAATAAATTTAAAAGTTTCTATTTAAATCCAGTTAGTCACTCGGTAAGACACCATTCATTTCCGATAGAATCATATTTTAAATTTTACAATATTTTTATTGTAAATCATAATAAAATACTAAAAATTTGAATTTAAGGCTATTGAAGACATTTTTTTATAGTAAATTAAACGTTATCTTTAATAGATTTACAAAGTATAAAGAACAGATAAGTTTACTTAAAAAATTGGAAATATTCGCAAACAATATTTTTTGTATATTTTTAGCAATCCAACTGAAAGATATAAATTATTTATTATATTGTCCAAGACAAGTGATCCTTCTCCTATTACCGTAGAGGGATTGGTAAATTTAATGAATGAATGTAATGTGGAAGAAGCTAAACTTGATGTAAGACCACAAAAACCAAAAAAAAAGCCCCGGAGAAAGTTGAGAGCAATTGTACCAGGTATTCACATCGTATATTATAAAAATTCCAATTATTAATAACATAAGATCTGTAAGGTACAAAATGGTGTGGACCTGGTAGAACATCTACAAAATACCACGATTTAGGATCTGATTTTAAATTGGATCGATGCTGTCGAGCACATGATTTGTGCCCAATAAAAATACAAACAAAAGGAATGGCCTATGAATTAATTAATACATCCAAATATACACAGTAAAACTACAATTATGCGCACACTAATATGGAAAATAAAAACCAATTGAATTCAAAATTTCAGATCCCATTGCTTATGTGATGATAATTTTTACAAATGTCTTAAAAACCGAAGCAGTTTGAAGTCCAAAATGGTTAAAATGCTTTATTTCAATTTTGCAAACGTACGCAAATGATAAAACATAGTTTTTATTTTTAAATTCTATTTCATAATATTAAATTCTTTTTAATATATAAATTTATAAATTTTTATTTTCATATAATTTAGATGACTTGTATTGAAGAAACACCAAATGGATATAAATTTAGAAACTCTTAATCATTTTGAATGTTATTGGACACCAAAATAGATTTTTATAGATATTAATAATACATTTTTATTAATAAATATATAATTTCATATAAAAATAATATGGCATTTTTGACTAATCATTATATTTAAGTGTACAACATAGCTTGTGATGAAGCTTTCGTCATCAATAAGTTAATACTTAATATCATCATTATTATCTCTTTATTTGAATAGTTAAATAGTTATTATATGTGCGTGATTATTGTATATATTTTTATAATTAATTTAGGTTTATTTTAAGGCAGTTCTTTATTTGCAATCGAAAGCAATATTTTATTAAGGTTATGTATCGTTCTATGGAAAGGCATACAACTTTGATAGGCCGCCATTTTGATATATTGTAGATTGGATTTGACAGTTGGTAGTGCGTCACCTTCGCTACCTCAAAAACTGACAATACGGTATACTCTTAAATTAAAGAATACTTGGGTAGGTGTGTATGTCAGATTTTCGTATATGTACACGAAATTTTCTGTCTGAATTATTGCAAAAGTGGCGAGAAATCGTACTGCTTGTACCATATACATATGTGTAGATTTTTTCATGTAGACATAACACCAACTGACATCTAGTTTTCTTAATTGAAATTTATTGAATTCCAAAAGCATAATTAATATTCACTTTAACTCATTTATTCCAAACAAAAATTTAAAATTTGTGTTGTTATGTGATTTGTGAAATCATTTTGTTACAACCACATTTGATTCAGACTATATTTTCAAGTTCAATATAAAAAAGTTTGTCGTCATACTTCTTACGCTCAGAATTGACGGTAAGGGTCTCTCCTTTATTTTCAAAAAATACTAGCCAATGTCAACTGCAGACCAAAATTCACTCCAGATAGTTACTTTTTCAGATACAATGGCTTTTCTACAGTCACTTGTGCGTTTTCAGAATCCCAGATATGGTAATTTGGCTTATAGATATTGAATTATGAGTCTCCATAATATCCTTTTTAAGTCCGAATCGTGTCTACGGTAGAATCACCATTTTGTAGAAAGTTTTTACAATTTGAGCACGTAATCTATAATAAAAAATGACAAATTTTAAATTAAACCACACTTGTTAACCATAAAATGGATAATCTTTTATGTTTGCATACTTTGTGCGAGTGATTTATAGAATATAATAAAGCTTTTTCTTTATTTACAAGTAACATATTTATGTTTTATTATTAAAATTATTATTATAAAAGTTATGTTCAGCTTGGAAATTTTTTACCATCTACACGTATGCTGATTTATTACAGTAAAACACTTTTGTTTTTGATTTATAAATTTGCTCAACATAAAAACTACTTAATAATTGAAAATCTAAGAACTTATTATAAAATCATACTTATTAATTAAAAATTAATTGCGTATGTGTACTTGCTTAACATAAATTTATGATTTATAAATTTGCTCAACATAAAAACTACTTAATAATTGAAAATCGATGAACTTATTATAAAATCATACTTATTAATTAAAAATTAATTGGGTATAAATAATTTAATTTATAACCAATCGAATTCTTACTATGCAAAAAAAATCAGATTCAATTAGAGGAAGAATTTGAAAACCGATTTTCGTTCTATATTTATACGTATATAAAAACGCACATAAGTTTACGTATATATTTATTTGGAAGTGGCAGGTATTTTTCATATGTGCACATACGTGTATGTACATATTTGAATCGTACATATGCTTTAAATGTATTTGACAAATAAAAGTAAAGACAATTGTATACTCCTTAAAAATATCAGATCAAATAATTTTCCATAAGAGTTGATGACTTATTTCCAACTTTTCCATTTGAATTTTGTATTCACGCCGGACAACTTCTCCAAACATTTTTGTAAGATTGATTTTTATTTGTTTTATAGAAAATACCAATTATATAATAAAATAATTACTTTATAATTTTAATATGTAATTAATTATATTTGTAATTTTATCTTTAATAAGAAAAAACTAATCGTGATGTATTTGAATATAATTTCACTCTTTGGAGTTCTGATAATCACTTCTATTGCGACAAGTGATAGAGTCATTCAGAAACGTAGTCCCAGTGATAATAGTTACAGGTATTTCACTTATGAAAGATATTTTAGATATTATTTGATTAGAAGTACGTTATTGTGATCAAACTATCGGTGTTATTGAACGTAATTCAGAGGGGAGAATTTTGTCCTGTGAATTTATGGATTTGACGTGAGTAAGCTTTTTAACTTTTAACAGAAATGAAACTTTATCCACTAATATATATATTTTCTTAGGATTAAATAGGAGAAATATAATCCTAAAAATATATATACGTGTATACTAGCGGGCAAAGTGGCATTTCTGTTACAAGAAATTTATAAGTAAGTAATTATGTTAACCGATTTCCAATTAATAGTAAAAATGAAAATGGAAAATCCTTATTCGAATCGGTATCAAAAATAAACACACCCGTAGAAATGAAAATAGAGGAATTTGTGAATCTTATGAGTCAATGTGATGACGAAGCTTCCAAACATGATACAAGTAATGGTATTGTGGTCCCTTTCCAGTTCGCAAGCTTGCTAAACATTGCTCCAGGTGAAGATTATAATAAAAAAAAACAACATTACTAAGACTTTGGATTTTCCTATAATTTGAAAAAGAAAATCTTTTAATTAGGCACAAAATGGTGTGGTCTGGGATTAAAGACAAGTAATTATACTAGTTTGGGTATAAATTTCAACATTGATCGTTGTTGTCGTGCTCATGAATTATGTCCATCAAAAATTCCTGGTCATTCTTCTGGATATAATTTGGATAATGAAGACAAAAATAAATGGTATGTTTTATACCTTAATTATTTATAATAAAAACAATTAAGAATGGAAAATTAATGCACATTTTTAAATCGCATTGTGCCTGTGATGATACTTTCTATTCGTGTTTGGTACAGCAAAAATCTAAGAGCTCTCGAACAATTGGAAATTTTCACTTCAATTTATTTAAAGTAAGAGAAATTTTTCTTTTCAATAATATTAATAAGTCTTTGGGAATATGTTCACAATCATTATTCCATTATAGATATAATGTATTAATGAAACTTCTGACGGATATTCTTACCGGAAACCAAAATTTTATCCAATTTTCTGAATATTAAAAATCTTAAATAAATAATTATAAATAGTAATTTTATTGAAAAATGTATGTACACATACATATACGTGTATGTTTATTAAATTGGAAAAAAAAATTGTATAAAAACATTATTTGTCGTTTATTTATTAGTTAATATAGAAATGCGTTGTTTTTTTTTATATAGATTTTATTTGATGTCTACAATTACATAAACATTGTAACAAGTAGATTTTATGATAAAAACATTGCAATGACAGGAGAGGAATATGTGAGAGTAAACACCCATCAGTGGGTCTCTATTTAATGAGTCATTTTATATTAACACCGCAAAAAGCATCTTAACCAATTTCTCTTTAAACGACGACGAGTATTTATGGGGAAAGTAACGGAAGAGAGTTTTTTATCAAAAGAGATTATAGTGACAGACAGCATAATCCGGGAATGAAACTCTTTATAACAAGAAAAACCAAAGTTATGAACAAAGCGAACATTTAGGTCACGATGGATTACTTTGTTACAAACATCAAGTAGAGCCGTACACATATGTCCAGATCGGTTTTAAAATTGTGTTGTAAATCAAAATTTTGTTTTTTAATGTCAATTTTGAACTATTATCTATTGTAGTAGTCTAATTAGTAGTCGATAATGTCTATTAAGTTCAAATCTTTTAAATTTTGTTTGAGGATTCCAAGTAAGCTGTTTGCGTAGGTTTAGTCCCAGTTAGCGTACTTTTTGGTGGAATGGTGTTGCTATTAAAGTATATAGGAATGGGTGGATCTTTGGAGAGGGTAAAGGTAATATGAATACTCTTCTGCGCATTTACTTTCACTCTATATCTCTAAAACCAGTTTTAAAGATTTTAATATGGGATTGTAGATATTTTAAGGCTGTTGAGATATTGGAGTGGGATGCAAGAATAGCGGTATTTTCCGTATAGGTGGCAGTTAAAATTTTGGAATTAGTTGGGATGTCAAAGGTATAAATATTATGTAGGAGTGTTCCTTGAAGCACATCAGCTGTAAGTGGGGTATTTCAGAACAATCCGTATAAACTCTAACTTGAAAATGCTGTTGGAAGAAATATGATCTTAAAATAAGGAAGTATGTGGAGAGAAAGAAGGACAATACTCTTTTCGCTCAAGAAGTCTTTGTAACAGGAATTTTTCAAAGATGTTTCTAAGATTTGGGAATAGGCTGATTGGATAGGAAATTTACTCGTTTTAAGAGTTTAGGAATCATTTTGATAACCGAAAATTTCCAAAGTAAGGGAAAAAAGGTGGTACAAAGATTACGTATACTATAAAATATATATGTTATGAATACGAGGGTTTTTTTGGAGAATTGTTTGAGGTTAGGAGGGGTAATTAGCAGTGTTTTTTTTTAATTGGAAGCTGATGGATTAAATATTTAATTTCGGATGGGGTAAAATTTATAGGTGGAGGACTGATAGGAAGTGTAATTTTGGGTTCGTCATAAATTTTTTGTGAGTGTATTTAATCTTCTTAGACTTTGTGACCAAGTGCTTGAAAAATTCCTCAACCTTTTCGATGTCCTATGTTGTCCAGGTAGCGTTGTTTTGTCGCAGCGGATGAGATATACTTTTATAGAATAGGATTCGTTTTGTTGCTGTCCATTGTGAGTTATTGTCTGTAACTGTAATATTTTTGAATTTCTGTTGTTAGTTCTAATTGTAGTCGGTTTAGTTTCTGCTTATGACTAGGCATTCTGGAGCATTGCCATTGTGAGTCCATATATTTGAAGGATAATTTTCTTGTCGAGTTAGTTTTCTGTAATATTTAATGGGGGCGTTTGTTGCTGAGTTTTGTTTGTTTGTAATGCTTTGTCGATTTCATATTCTGTTTTTAAATTTTGTCTAAGGTTAATCAGTTGGTCTAGTTAAATGTAATGAAGTATATTGGAAAATATGTTCTTAAATTTTACTATGTTGTTTATGGAAATACTTATTTATTCAGAAACATACACTAAAATTTTATCTTTTTGATTTTTCTACAACAAAAAAAACAAATTTTTATATTAGTTTTCTTGATTTTTTTCTAATTCTAAATTCTTATCTATCTGATCGGTTCTTTTAGATACAAAAAGGTATGGAATCATCATATATTCATCCCATTACCATTGGAGTTCCTCAGGGTAATATATTCATCCTATCCTGTATAACATTTATTTACACGATATCTCAGCCTCATCTGAAATCCTTTTTGACATAGATACATTTGATACTGTAGCCTGCCTTTCCGCTCACAAAGATCGTAAATTTCATTCAATATCTTAAAAATGCTCATCTGGTGATATATGTAATTTCTCATTGCAACCCCGAATATTCTGCAAAATTATCAGTGGTCTTTCTATATGCGTAATTCCACAATCCATCGTGACTTTAATATTTCTTTTCTATCAACGTTGATAGGGAAAAATTCTAAGACGCTGTAAAGGTACCAAATCCTATAGTTTTCGGAATTTTTACCCAATAAAACTACGTTTTTATTACTTAAATATGCCTCCCAATAGGACCACCATTAGGTATTATTTTACAGGAAACAAAATGACTTCAAACCTATAAACCCATCTTCAGACTATTCATTTCTTACTCTTTTCCAATTCCATCGCTTCTTTATTATTCGACGATTTTCTCCAGTTCCTTTCTTTCTTTACTAAAATATGGATAATCTGCAGCATAGATTTTTCTTACCCTCAAATGTGTACCGACACCTGTGGCACATCGCACTATCGTCCGGCTTCAGGTTGCTCTGAAGCATTTATGTCCTGTCAGAAATTGGGCCATATTATGGTTATCTTCACCATGATCTCTTCCGTTCCATGTGCCTACACGTATGTTATGTCAGGAAAAAATAATTAGTTCATCTTCATTTAGTCGATAAATACCAATGACATTGCCATTTTGCCATTGTCTCGTTTTTTTTCCTCATTGTGCTTACTCATAAAAGTTATGATTTCCGAGTTAATTAAGTCTATATTATCAAATTATATCTTTGTAAAAAACAACATATTCTGTTTATGGATTTATGTACAAAAGTAAAATGTTCTATGCATGCATGATTTATTTATATTTTATTTTATTTTATAATAAACCATTTTAGTGTATATTATTTATTTTATAATATTAATATATTCAATACAAACATATATGAAATTAGTTCGATAAGTGTATAAGCAATACAAATGCATTATTGCTTAAGCGTTAAAAACTTACGTCATGCTTTTGCGATTGTCATATGAGACAATAGTTTCTATCCTACGGAAGAGTAGGATAAACCAATATGTACCTATATTTTTAGATTTAAACACTCAATACCTAGTATGTATTTGCCATTGTTTACTTTTTTCGTGAATGAATCTGAGACAATAAATAACATACTAAATATTTTGGTTTATTCAAGTGTCGCTTTATTTACTTGTGTCAATATAAACCACCAATCACTTAAGTTTATCAAATTGGGAATAGTACAAAATTATGGTAAAAGAAAAATATTTCTTAAATATTTCCAGTTTTAAAAAAACATTTTTTTTTCTAAACAATTTTGGTATTTGGAACTTTGAAAAACCAAAGAGAAATCATTTTTAAGTTAAAAGATAAATAGAACATTTCTCAAAAAATTAAATGTATTAATATTTTTTTATAATCAAAAATATGAGAAAAAATTATTATTGTAGAATACTTCATTAATTTTTGAATTCCTATTTTAAGAAATTCAAAAATTAATGAAGTATTCTACAATATATTTATATACACTTTTTTATTTTCTTAAATAAATAACTTCAGTTCCATTCAATTATTGTTATTCTGCATGATCATATCTTGTTGAATATAATTTAAAGTATTTCATAATATTTAATTAAAAAAACTATGTTTTATAACAAATAAAACAAAATGCTTTTATGTAGTATTTTATTAAACAAAAACAAAATTTTTAAAAATAATTCAAATATGAACGGAATTATGAAGGCTTATCTAATATGTGCTTCGGAAAATAAAAATAAATAAAATATGCTTAAAATTTAGATTTGGATAAAGTTTTTATTTGATTATATTGCATAAATTATGCCATTATGTACTAAGTATAGCATCATTTAATTTTAGGTAATTTTTGATAACTTTTGGTACATTTCAGATTGTAATTCTGTCATTACTTAACAAACGTTGTTTTTTAAATGTACGATCTTTTTAATGGTCTTACGAAAGATTTTTGAGACCACATTGACATCACCAAATCTATCCTTAGAAGATTTTGTGCAATAAAGTATATTACATAATTTACGAGGTCTGTTCAAAAAGTATCGCGAATTTTGTGTTTTTTCAAAAATTATTCATTTATTCATGAATATCTATTTTGTCCACTTCAAAGTTTTTTCAAAAATTATTCATTTATTCATGAATATCTATCTTGTCCCCTTCAAAAAAATAAGTTTTTATGATCTTGTTCAGCTCCTTCTTCGATACCGTCTTTATCTCCTCAGTCGTAGCGTAGCGTCGTCCTTTCATGGGGCTCTTCAGTTTCGGGAACAAGAAAAAGTCACAAGGGGCCAGATCTGGGGAATAAGGTGGCGGCGGCCAAAAAATGGCAAAAGCCAATTTTTGTTCTTCCACAAATCCGGGCGTTTCTGGCGGATTGCTGGGCGCAACTTGCGCATAACTTGCAGGTAATATTCCTTATTGATCGTTCTACTCTGTGGCATGAATTCATGATGCACCACACTCCTGGAATCTAAGAAAACTGTAAGCAAAACTTTCACATTAGACCGAACTTGGCGCTTTCTTCGATCTTGGCTCGTGCAGCCGCTTCCATTGGGATGATTGAACTTTGGTTTCCACGTCATAACCATAAACCCATGATTCGTCACCAGTTATGACCCTCTGGAGCAAATTTGCGTCGTCGCGGACAGAGTCCAACAGCTCCTTAGCAATGTTAATGCGATGCTATTTTTGGTCGAAATTGAGCAAAAATCGAAGACGAGCCAAAACACGTGCAAGCAAAGCAGCTGTCAAAAATTAACTGAACATTCAAAATGGCCGAACTTGTCGGTATAACAAAAAGTTGAAAATCGAATATACGTAACCCGTGGAAATTCAAAATTCGCGATACTTTTTGAACAGAACTTGTATATGTAAGGTTAGGTCAAAAAAAAATCGGTCATAGCACTCAAAATTAATAGTAACGGTTAGTCCTATGATACTTTCAGACCAAAACATTCACTTTTCGGTGACACAATAGTTTCTCTACAGTCACTTCTGGGTTTCCACATCCTCTGAGCAATAAATGAGCCTCGTTACTGAAGAAATTTTTGCAAAATCAGCATCTAAACCTTGTTGTTATTTTGTACTTTCCATGGTCGGTTAAAGGATTTATAGTATAAAATTGCAAATGTTAGACAGCTGCTAAATAACAAAGCTATACTTTCCAAAAAAAAAAAAAATTAGATAACCCTTTTTTTTTTAGAAAAATACAATTTAAATAAAAAAATTATAGTAATAATCTATTATTATTAATTTTTGCCACTCATATTTTGTCTTCTTTTCAACAAATATTGACTAACAAATAAAATTGAAATGCTTATTTAAGCTGATCATACGTTTGAGTAAATATTTAGTAGCATACACATATATACTTAGCCTTATATGAAAAATGTGATGAATTATTGTGCCATAGAAGTTTTCAATTTGATTTGGATTTGACGTAAATATCTGATCAGAAAGTAGTTAATTTAAATTGAAATTGATTCTCTTTATCAAAAACATCTGATTACAAACAGTTACTTATTATAAAATATTAATACTTTTAAACAAAATTTGTATTGATAGTATTTGAAAATTAGTGCTAGAAATTTTAGAAAAACTATCAAAACTTTTAAAATATTTAATATTCATTAATTTTCTTTGTATAAAATAAAATCTGCAATATGAATTTGAAAATAATTATTTTATTTGGAGTTTTTATATTTGTTAATAATGTGCTGGGTAAATACAGATTTAATCATATGAGCTCTGATATGTACAGACTACAGCGTTCAATTGGACATAAACCACTTGAAAACTTACATGAATCGTATATAAAGACCCTCATTAAAAGAAGTCCACTCTCAAATACGTACAGGTAGTCAAGTCAAAAATAATAGTCATAAATATCATGGATCTAAAAATATAAAAATAATCTCTTCAAAATATTTAATATGAATTTGAAATTTAGTGAAACTCGTGTACAACCTGATTCGACCATTGAAATTCGTTATTGTGATGAAACAGTTGGTGTTATTGAGCGTAATGCGACTGGGGTAATATTATTATGTGAATTTATGGAGACAAAGTGAGTATATAGGCTTACACAATATAATGAAAATAATTTCGAGTTCATTTAATAACTACAAACATATTTAGGGAAAAAAATAGTTAGTAGACATTGAAATGTTTCGTCTTAAATGCCATTTAAATTTTTTCGATGTTTTTAAATCTATTTTGTTGGGGGAGTATTTCAATTAAATTTCTATAATATAAATTCCTACTACTTAAGTTATGATTTCGATATTTTTTTTTCTTTTTTGATCAATCAAATTTAAGTACAATCGTTTCATCTGAACTAATTAAGCATAAATTAAATGGTTCTGAAGAATAATTTCATAACGGACACTAGGAGAGGATTTTATTGTAATTCGGTTGCATTAGAATATCATATTAGGAGCAAATGTGTATATTAAGTATCTAAAATACTAACTTGCAAGACTGGCTTACGGAGTGGTGAGTGAATATGTGTGAACAGAAGAGTGCTTATATAACCATCACCCTCTGTTGAAGCTCATCTACCCCCCTCCCATGTACCTCAACCGCAATTTGATTCCACCAAGAAACAAAGTACACAGGGATTATAGCTACACAAAAGACTAACGTGTTACCCTCATGCGAGTGTAAAAAAGCTTCTATTTAAAGGACGTTATTAATAACTACTTAGACTATTAGCAAACTCATCCAAACTGTCAATAAAGAGAAAACGTTTTATTTTCAACACAATTTTAAAACCGATCTGAACTTATGGAATTGAACTTTAGAGTTGAAATTCCTGTCGAATGCAAACGCCGTCGGCCTTTAAAAAGAAATTGAAATTTCTTAATAGTTTAAAATATGTCGTTAGATAGACAGACAATAAAAAAACCGACTTTGAAATCTTAAAGAAGTAAACAAAAAGTACCCAAACCAAATTACTGCTTACTCGCCAATTTAAGCCTAATTTCTATTGCCAATATATTTTCAAATTTCTAATATCGTTTCATTATGCAATATTATTGAAATTGTGTAATTAAAAAAATTGCAAGGTAAATAGTGAATTAATCATAATAAAAGGTTATCTAATATGTGCTTCGGAAAGTAAAGTTAATAAATGGAACACACCCCGAGATTTTCGCATTCTATCTATTTGAGGTAATTTTTGATGACTTTTTCTTACAATTTCGGACTGTAATTCGGCCATTTCTTCGAGGATGTTGATTTTTAAATGCTCTAAGGTTTGATGATTGTCTTCATAAACAAGATTGATCTGGAGAACTAATTAACATGAAATCTCAAAATTCTGCGTTCTGGGAACTTCTTCCGTAATAAGCCAAACTTTGTTTTGTGTTACTTGTGATGCCCTCTTATTAAAATGACTTATAGTCTATTGTGTTACTTGTGATGCCCTCTATCATATGGCCATAGCACTCAGATTTAACGGTTTAAATAAATAAGCGCCAATATTATAGGATATATTCAAACCAACATGCACACCAAAAGTCTATTTTCGCAGATACAATGGCTTAGTTGAAGATTTTTAGAGCCTCATTAATCGCTTCTAGAAAATTAGTCCCAACACGTATCTATGGCAGAAAGTACTTACATTTTTAATGTATTCTTTGATAATTAAACTATCCATAATGTAAAATAGCCAATATTATCTTCTTTTATATGTATTCAAGAACTGTTAATCAACAGGACTACACTTTCCAAACTTTAAAATGGACATCCCATAATAAAATGATCAGATGAGGTTTCTTTACTGGTCACAAATGTGTTTACAATTTCTTTAATCGACAAGTTTAAGTTACTGTCGCATATCGCAATTTCGTTGGTGGCACTAAGATATTTTAGCATCTTTACCATAAAATCTCCTTAAATACAATGTTCATGTAGATATTAAATAAAATTAAAAAACTGTTTTTTGCATCTACATAATTAATTTTATAGCAACCGAGAAAAAAGAAATGAACTACTTGATTCATTGACAAAATTTAATGATACAGTAGAATTGAATATAAATCATATGATAAGTCTGATGCAAGAATGTGATAAAAAGGCAGCTAAGTTTGATACAAACGAAGGTGAAGAATATTATTTTGATATATCAGTGGTTAGATTTATTGCGCCAGGTAAAATATATATAAGAATTAGGAAAATGGCAAAAATATGAATAATACTAATTAGGTACACGATGGTGCGGTATGGGAGCAACTGCAAATAACTACACTGATTTAGGTGAAAATTTCAAATTAGATCGATGCTGTCGAGCTCATGATTTATGCCCGACAAAAATTGCTGCTAAAGCACATGCATTTGGATTAATAAATCCCGATGGATATACAAGGTATTAAACTATGAGAAATAAAAAAAAACTGTATTAGAAGAAAAAAAACAGAAAAAAGTTACAATAAAAAAAAAAAATTCATTTATTTAGATCTCATTGCGCTTGTGATGATGCTTTTAATGCATGTTTATCGGCACGAAAAACTTTTAGTGCAAATTTGATTGGAACATTTTATTTTAATACAATCGGGGTAAAAATCTTATTTATATTTTAATAATTTATTCAAATTAAATATTATTGTAGATTAAATGTATGGAAGAGATAAATGGTGTTCATTCATTCAGAAAGGCTAAAACATACGAAGGTCCACAATTTAGTTCAAATTATTTAGAGAAAAAATTTCAAAAACTTTGAAAATTATAATTTTTTATTGGAAAAAAATATAAATAATTAATATATAAAATAACTAATATGTGAAAATTATTTATAATAATAAAGTATTTTTAAGAATCACATTTTTTGTATGTAATAAAAATACTTTGATTGACATTATTTTGAGCAATTTCTATTACAATAATAAAGTGGAAGTTTTAAATTGTTCATGTGTTTTTTTTTTAAATTAAATATTATATAAAATATCAATTTCTATAGTACATAAATAGGTAAAAAAAAATTTTTTTAAAAAAACCTATCCTTATAAGTATTCTTTAAATCTTATTTAAAAATATCTGATTCAGTGTTTGTCAGCGTAATAAATTTTACACAAATACCAAAAGTAAAATATTATTGTATTGAAAGTTAAAAAAATGTTACAAAAATTACACCAAAAAATTATATCAATATATTATAGTGCAATAATCCACTTTTTTTTTAAAAAAAAAGTAGTAAAATAATTGTTAATTTTGTTTAATTTATTTTTTAAATTGCTTAATTTTAATTACAACATCCAACAATTTAGTTAAAACGGGAATAAACGAGTATAATTTTCATAAAATTAATCTTACACCTTTCTGATTTGAATATCTTCAAGTCAACTCGAAAATATAGTAGAAGATATTTTAAATTATTATTATTATTTCAACTTATATCTAATAATAGTTAAATTAAATTATAAAAAAAATATTTTATATTGAAAGCTATTCAAAATGTCAAGTGTTGTTAGAGTGTTGTTATTTTCTAAATTCTTTATACCAAATTATTTGTAATTTTTTCAAAAAAGTTTCATAAAAATATTACTAATTTTATTTGGATGTTATTTGTAATAATTTCAACAAATTTAATATTCTAGTTTTTCAATATTATCATTTAAAGACAAATTCTAAGTTAAATTATAAGTCGGACGGGCCTCATTGAAAACATTTAAAAGTAATTTATTTACGTCTTATTTTTTTTATTTTTTTGAAAATAATCAAAGAAATAATATTTAAGAAAATTTAACATATATAACATATATATTGTTAAATTCAATAAATTTATAAAAATACAGACAAAAAAGTATTTAACTTATCAGTTGATAAATATTAAAAAAATTTTGTTTGTACCAGCAAAACATAAACAATACGAGTATATAAATTATTATTCTTTAAATTATTATGCATCCATACATACTATTACAATATATTAATTGTATTAAATATTCATTTTTTTTTAAACAAAATCACATTATAATTATTGTTATTTTTATTGAAAAACTAATCAAGTTTTGCTATATAATCTTATACAAAGAGTATTTTGTTTTGTGTAAAATGGCTACTGACTGTTAAGAAAATAATGTGACATTTAAATGATATTATCATGTACTATTAAATAGATATATTGTTTTTTCATGGACAATATATTTTGTTTAGTAATAAGTTAAATATTTGTTGGTTGACCTAGAATATTTAACATTCTACAACTTAATTTTTCTTATAAAGTCTATTTCTCATTGGGTAATTTTAGTATTTATTATTTTAACGTGCAGTTAGATATCTGCAAGTATTTCGAAAGAAAACAAAGTTAACAATTAATTATATTATTTAAAAAATATTTGAAAATTATCTAAAAATTGTAAGTTTTGCTTTGCTAATGAGTGTAAAGTATCTATTACATATATTCCTGATGGGAATTATAATTGAAATTAATGCATCTAGTCAGAATCACTTCGACTTCGATCAATTTGAATCCCAAATATTTAATTTAAGCTCTAATGGCTTATATAAAAAATATATTACAAAAAGAAGTGTTATTCTATATGAGTATAGGTAATTTAACATATTAAACTTTAAATATATGCCTTATTTATATATATTCATATCCATAATATAAACAAAAAACAATATTTAGTGGGGTACGTTTATCTAAAGATTCTACTCTTGGAGTTGTGTTTAATCATGACACTTTTGGTGTTATCGAACGTAATGCAAGTGGACAAATAATATCGTGTGAATTTATTGAAGCGAAGTAAGTGCAATTTTTTTTAAATAATTAGCTTAATTTTACTGCTTTATTTAATTACAGTAAAATACTTTGAATACTTTTCTAAATGAATAAACGTGAACTATACTATCTGTTATAAAAGCTTTATCCAATTTATGTTTTGGAAAGTAACGTTTTATAAAAACCCATTTTAATTCAGATTTTGATAAAAATTTTATTATGTTATATTGTTTAAATTATGTTATTATATATAAAATATAACATAATTCAAATTGTTGGTATAAAAACTCTTTTTTGACAACCTTTTTACACATTTCGGATTGTAATTCGGCCATTCTTTGACAGATGCTTATTTTTAAATACTCTAAAGTTTGAAAATTATCTATGTAAACATGGTTTTTTTGTATGGATATAGAAGAAAAATGCCAACGGTACCAAATCGCACGATCTTAGAGGCTAATTAACGTCACCAAATCGCGGCATTTTTGGTCCAGGAAACTTTCGCACAATAAACTCACAATTATTGATGCCATTTTTTTAAACCACATATAGTCTTAAATAAAATCTTCAAGTTCAGGCCAAAAAAGTCAGTTATTATATGACCATACCGCTCAGAATCGACGTTATACAGACCAATGATACCTTCAGACCAAAATGTAGACACCACATAGTCAAATCCTATCTCTCAGATAAATATTTTGAGGAAGCTGAAAATATTGAGTATTCTGACATTTGTCCTATAACCACCGGTGTCCCTCAGAGTAGTATTTTAAGTCCAATATTTTACATTATGTACACCCATGATACTTCTTATCATAGTGATAAGAAGCCTTACTGCAACATGCGCGGACGATACAACCATCGTAACACATCACAAAGGTCCTTCCACAGCTGTCAATATTCTACAGAGCCAAATCCGCTTCTGAGAAGTCTGGTTCAAAAGGTGGAGAGTGGGGGTAAATAAGCAAAAATCTGCTCATGTTACTTTCACACAGGTTCCCGATATAACCCACAACGGCAGTTATATTCCACAAAAAACAAGCGTGCGTTACCTTGGACTCATATTCAACAAACGGTTAACCTGGAACTCTCACACGAAAGCTAAAAAGGGTGAACTTAACGGACGATATAAACAATTAATACAGTAGGTCAAAACTGACATTATATATGGACATACGTTCCCGAATTTTCGTTTGACCAAGCATTCCAATTCCCATGGAATCCTTCCAAAAATTATCAATGATCTATTTTATGTACGAAACAGTCTAATCCATTGTGACCTAAACGTTCAACTATGTTTATCCCATTATTAATCAAATCCATTAGCGTTTATCCTACCTTGATATTCCTTTAGTTCAGGTACATTATATATCCATCGACGTTTGAAACGGCAATGGCATCATGATTTTTTACATTTATAAAATAAATAATCCAATTCTTGAGGAGACATCGATGGGTATTTTCCCCTACATGTCCTCATGTTCTTGTACGAGGGTCATTCAACAAGTACTTAGCCTACAAAAGAAAAATGAAAATTTTGGAAAGGTGGCAATTTATTTTTCCACATAATCTCCTTCAAGCTCGATACACTTGGCCCAGCGATGCTCTAACTTTTTTAACCCGTCCAAAAAATACATTTTCTCGAGGGAAGCAAAATAGGCCTCCGTGGCGACGATGACCTCCTCATTCGACCCAAATCTATTCCCGGCGAGTGATTTTTTCAGGTTTGGAAACAAAAAGTAGTCACAGGGGGCCAAATCTGGAGAGTACGGTGGATGGGGCAGCAATTCGTAGCGCAATTCGACCAATTTGGCCATGGCGACGGCAGAGGTGTGAGCCGGTGCGTTGTCGTGGTGGAACAGCACTTTTTTCTTCGCAAAGCGGGGCCGCTTTTTCTTCAATTCGACGTCAAATCGGCCCAATAAGTCAGCATAGTAGCGCCCCGTGATTGTTTTACCCTTCTCGAGGTAATCGATGTGGATCACATCTTGTGAATCCCAGAAAACGGTGGCCATCACCTTTCCGGCCGATCAAACAGTCTTCGCCTTCTTCGGAGCACGTTCGCCGGGTGAAGTCCACTGTTTCGACTGTTTCTTGGTCTCTGGTGTGTACCAGTGAATCCATGTTTCGTCGACGGTCACGAAACGATGCAAGAACTCCGCTGGATTGCGCTGAAACAGCGCCAAACACGTCGCCGATGTGGTCTCACGGTTGCGCTTGTTTTCCGGTGTGAGCAAACGCGGCACCCATCGCGCCGACAGCTTTCTCATGCCCAGTTCTTCGTGTAGAATATGATGCACCGTTCCTACTGCGATGCCCACAGTCTCGTGAAACTTCAATCGACGGTCTGCCAACACGAGATCGTGGACTTTTTTAACGTTTTCCTCCGTAGCAGCCGTTTTTGGGGCACCTGGGCGTGGCTCATCAAAAACCGACGTGCGGCCACGAACAAACTCGTTGAACCAATTCTTGACGGTCGCCATCGAAGGAGAAGAGTCACCATACACAGCATCCAAGCGATCTTTGATTTCGCTGCGCGTTTTCCCTTCCAAAAACAAGAATCTAATCACCGAACGATATTGTTCTTTTTCCATTTTTGTGCAACCGACCGACACGCTCGCTTTCAAAGGCTCTCAAAACAAAACTAATGAAGAAGGTCAACTGAAACTTTAACAGTAGGCTACTAAAAGAATGTACTGCCCGATGGTAAATTTCTTTTGTGACAGCAGTTCCATCGGGCGGTGAGGCTAAGTACTTGTTGAATGACCCTCGTATCTTCTCTTAAAAAATTTGCTTGTTATAATTATATATAGTTGCACCTAAAATTTAACTTTAACAAAAAAAAGAATTAAAATACATAATATAATATGACATAATTTTATCTAAACATATGCTTTTTATGTTTAGATAAAATTATGTCATATTATATTATGTATTTTAATTCTTTTTTTTGTTAAAGTTAAATTTTAATGTACTTTCCAAATCATAATATGGATATACCTTTATAAATTTAAAAAAAAATTACTATTTGACGATTTAAAATTTTAACTTTACAAAAGCAGTTAAAGTCTATTTGAAAAATGAAATCATTTTGTTTTAAGTATCTATATTTGGAGCAGTGAAGAAAGTGCAAATAAATATTATTTTTTGAATGAAAAAAGATGCGAAAAGACTGAAATTGATTTAATCAAAGTGAAATTTTTGTTCTTTAGCGTTCTAGCTTTTTTTTATCAATTTTGTCCTACTTTATATTAAAAAATCAACGCTATATTATTTGTATATGAGAATAATAAAAAAAATTATCAATCACGATTTTTATATATTCCAACGTGATCCATTAATAATAACATTCGAAAATAAATTTAAAAGTTTCTATTCAAGTCCAGTCAGTCAGTCGGTAAGACACCATTAATTTCCAATAGAATCAGATTTTAAATTTTACAATATATTTATTATAAATCATAATAAAATACTAAAAATATGAATTTAAAGCTATTGTAGAAAATTTTTTTATAGTCAATTAAAAGTTATCTTTAATAGAAAAGATAATTTTAGTTGAAAAATTGGAAATTTTCGTAAATAGATATACAATATTTTATGTATATTTTTAGAAATGAAAGTGAAAAAAATAAATTATTTATTATATTGTCCGAGACAAGTGAACCTTCTAATATTACTGTAGAGAGATTGATAAATTTAATGAATGAATGTAATGCAGAAGAAGCTAAATTTGATGTAGGACCACCAAAAACAAAATATATATCGTTCAACATGTTCAAAGGAATTACACCAGGTGTTCACATTGTTTATTATAAATGGTTCCAATTATTAATAATATAAGATCTATAAGTAAGGTACGAAATGGTGTGGACCTGGTAGAACATCTACAAAATACCACGATTTAGGACCTGATTTTACAATGGATCGATGCTGTCGAGAACATGATTTGTGCCCAATAAAAATACGAAAAAAAGGAATGGCTTATGGATTAATTAATACATCATTATACACAAAGTAAAAAAAAACAATTATATGTGCATACTTATGTATATGGAAAATAAAAGTTGATTGAATTCAAAATTTTCAGATCTCATTGCTTATGTGATGATCATTTTTACAATTGCCTAAAAAACCGAAACAGTAAAATGTCCAAACTAGTTGGAAAGCTTTATTTCAATATTTTAAAAGTACGCAAATGATAAAATTCATAATATTATATATGTATATAATGTATATATAAATTTATTAATTTTTTTCGAATAATTTAGACAAATTGTATTGAAGAAACATCAAATGGATTTGAATTTAGAAATCCTAAATCATTTTAAATCGTATTGGACACCAAAATAGACTTTTATACATATTAAGATAACATTTTTATAAATAAATATATAATTTCATATAAAAATAATGTGGCATTTTTGAATAATCATTATATATTAGAGTACAACATAGCTTGTGATGAAGATTTCCTCAATAATTATTTATTATTTGAATAGTTAAATAATTATTATATGTGCGTGATTATTATACATATTTTTACAATTACTTTACGTTTATTTTAAATAAACTTGTATATCCTTATTTATAATCAAAGGTTATATTTTGTTAATAATTTTATTAAGGCTATAATGCGTTCTATAGAAAAGCATACATATTTGATAGACCGCCATTTTTATGTATTGTAAATTGGATTTGACAGTTGGTAGTGAGTCGCCTTTGCATCCTCAAAAACGGACAGTACGAATTCTGTTCAAAAAGTGTCGCGAATTTTGAATTTCCGAGGGTTACGTATATTCGACTTTCGAATTTTGGTGGCGTTATGTTGATACTCATGTCTCTCACTTTTGACGACAAGTTCGCCCATTTTGAATGTTCAGTTAATTTTTTTGCTTGAACGTGTTTTGGCTCGTCTTCGATTTTTGCCCATTCCAAAAAATTGATCAAAGAATCTGTATCAAATTTTGTGTTCGTGAAAAATAAAATTAATTGCGCGGACGCATTCCGAATGTTGACTGTGGCATATGGTGAAGCTACCTTGAACCGAAGCAACATTTATCGGAGGTACAAAATGTTCTCAGAGGGCCGAGAAGATGTCAACGACGAAAAGCGAATGTGAAGGTTTTGCTTACAGTTTTCTTCGATTGCAGGGGCGTGGTGCATCATGAGTTCTTGCCACAGGGTAGAACGGTCAATAAGGAATATTACCTGCAAGTTATGTGGAAGTTGCGCCAAGCAATCCGCCAGAAACGCCCGGATTTGTGAAAGAACAAAAATTGGCTTTTGCACCATGATAACGCCCCTGCTCACGCATCGTTGCTTGTGCGCGAATTTTTGGCCAAAAACAATTCACTAATAATGCCGCAGTCACCGTATTCCCCAGATCTTGCCCCCTGTGACTTTTTCTTGTTCCCGAAACTGAAGAGCCCCATGAAAGGACGACGTTACGCTAGGATTGACGAGATAAAGACGGCATCAAAGGAGGAGCTGAACAAGATCACAAAAAATGATTTTTTTAAGTACTTCGAGGATTGGAAAAACCGTTTATAATATCTGGTGGGGATTACTTTGAAGGGGACAAAATAGATATTCATGAATAAATAAATAATTATTGAAAAAACACAAAATTCGCAATACTTTTTGAACAGCCTTCGTCTATTATGCTATTTGGTTAGGAGAAGTCAGTTCGAAGGTTAAAGTCCTTTTTGAAATTATTACTTTTAAAATCTAAATATGTAGTTTCAATAGGACTTTGCCCCCATTGCATACAGTTAACGAAACAATGTAATTTCCTAGGGGATGCCCCTTCGTGTTGAATATAAGTTACGAGTATATTGCAAAAACTAAAATTATCTGTATTCTAAAAGATGGTATTTTTTATGTGTAAAATACCATGTTAAGTGATAAAGACAGCTGCGTATATATAATCTTCTGTACAGCATATAATAAACCCAGGACAGATTATTAAGTAAAATAATATTTAAATGTACATTCACATATGAATAATATGATATATTAAATAAAAGCTTAAATTCTCTTATGTACATGTACGAGTACTGTGATGAGAAAGATTTATTTCGATGTTATAGGAGAATTGGTTATGGTTGAAAATATTTTCTGCAATTTCAGGATGAAAAGTTTAGAATTAATAAATATAAGGTGCGGCAGAAAAGTAACTACAGAGTGCTTTTTATATTGCAGGTAGTCTATTTTGTTTGGCCGCCATTTTGGGTTGAATGACATTTATCTGTTGGCATTTGACAGTTTTAGAGAATGGTCGATTATAATTTATTTTGGACAACATATTTAAATTATGAAAACATTTTATTTAAATAATTATTCAATTGTGAATACACGGAGAAAATAACGTGACTTTTTTTTATGTTAACCATATGCCGAGCAAGCCAACAATTTAGCGTGTAATGAATAATTTTGAAAATATGCATACACTGGGCGATGACTGGGCGACAATTACGCTAAAGTACACTAGAAAAGATTGATACAGTGAGGCAGAGTGTTACTGAATGTTCAGATTACCTCTCCCCGACGCCATGCACAAGAATTGAGAATATCTCTATCATGCTTGTTAAAAAAAACTTCAACCTGGAACATAAAACGCACCCTGTATAATAATGGACCAATTTTATTGAATTTTTATAGATCAATATTATCCCATTTAAAGTAGTTTCCTTAGGCTGCTATGAATCGGCGGAGGCAGTGCTAGAAGATTTCAATTGGATTCGCCTTCAGCTACTCGGATTTTCCTTCAGCTGCAACGTGATTTGCAAATTAATTCTGTTTGCGATGAAATAAAAAAAGAGAGCTGCTTAACATTATAAACGATTGCATTCACACGAAAATCTTTGGATGAAAATGATTGTTGATCTGATCAATAACGTGCGTCGTCTTAAAAGGACCAAACCTCATGAACTAGTATAGTAACAACCGCGAAGACAGTTCACTTTATTAAGTGTTTGTCCCAAAGAAGTCCTAAAATTTGCGACTAAATATAAAGAACTAATAAGTGATTAGCGGATTTTAACTAATATTGGTCATGGCACATTGCAGAGAGGTGTTTTTAGTGGGTTAGAGTCTTTTGAGATTTTCACCTACTCAGGGAAAAAAAAGCTCCTCGGTGACACTCTTTTTTTTCTCCGACAAAAAATCGTTAATCGAGATGGCCGTGTGACAGCACTTAATATCTGATGCAAAACACTCTTTTTCTGAGCCATTAGTCAGCTGATGTTCCACATTTATATCAGTTTTTGCTGTTGAAGGTCTGCCTGATTGAGGTTCATCTTCCACTGCTTGTGTTGCCAGTGTTTGTGGCGGGAAAGGCCACAGTGTTGCCAGATCGCCCTCAATGATGACAATCTCATTGTTTTTATGGTATACCTCACATATCGTTATGATCAATGACAGTTAATTACTGTCAGCACGATCACTTCTCTCTATTCACTAGAGCCAATCAGTATTAAGTACTACTACCACCATGTATCGAATTTCGGGCTATTTCCATATGGCTTTGATTACCATAAGCAATGTTATACACGAAATCAATTAAATCACCAAACGTGCACACGACAATACCATTTTGCCAAACTAATTTCTTTTTATTGGAAAAATCCTCCATCCTAGGGGTATGTGAATTGAATTATGATTGACTATTTATACAAATTACAAACTTTTCACTTTTGTAAGCAAATTATGTTAATAAATAAGATAAATAAAATCGGTCATAAAATGTTGCGTCTAAATAAGAGAAAGCTTCATTGAAAAAATATTTTTGTTCACCCCACCTTCCTTTAACACATCGGAATATTGTACAATGAACTTTTTAGTTTCATTTTTACCTATGAAATTGCTGTTTAAATAAGATAGATGAGTTGCAAGTACAAAGACTAGCATTGAAGATTATTTTTTGTAGTAATTTATCTTTGTTAGTCATATTTGAATATATTTAAATACGAGTATATGTACTTATATGTCTTATCTACATCTTCTGGGTTTATTTTTATTTATATGCAAATTGTATTGGCTAAAAGGTAGTAGATAGTTTAGCTTTATTATGTATATAATCAATTTATAGTGTAGATTTTTATCCTTTAATTATTTGGTTACACATTATATAAAAGTGCATACGTTTTTTTTATTTAAATGATGTCAAGACTTTATAAAACGTAAAGAAACAATAATGTTCTGGCATTGAAGTTTCAAAGATCGAAGATTATTTTTATTTAAAAAAAAGTCAATTATTGTTAACATTAATGTTAACCCTTACTCCCGGATATTTTATAAAATGTTGATTAAGCTTCTTAATTATTCGTATATGAGTGAATATAAACGTTTACCTTTGACAATTTAAAGGCCAATTATCTTTTGATAAATTTTTCAAATCTTTAAAATATTTATACGAATAAATTATTATTATTGAAAAATATATATTGTATATTAATTTTTTTCTTCTTCTTAATTAAGTTTAAGGTTTACCCTTTTACATTATAGACCAAACAAAGCAATAAAATTATAATTATTTTCGAAAAAAATTTTATTCAGCAAAGAGGTTGGAGCAAAATTGCCATATATGGGGCTCTGAAAACCCACAAGTGGCTGTGGATAAGCTATTGCATCTCTGAAAAGTGACTGTCTGGTATGCATTTTGGTCTTAAAGTATTATTAACCCGTATCTCTTTGAAAATGAAGAAGGAAATACCGCTACCATAAATTCTGATCATAAATCACGTAATACAACGAATTTTAGCTTTATTGCGTTAAAATTTCCCAGAAAGCGATTTTCGAAATTCGGAGTTCTAAAAGTTGGCCTCTAAAACCCTGCGATTTTGACCAAGGAAAATAGTATTGAAATTTTATTATTTTTCATTATTAGCAAATAAATTTTGACTTTCTTCATAAGAAAACTTAATTTGATAAAAAATTGTTTGATAAGCAATGAAAATATACAATCTAAAGACGAGAATTTACCTTGTAGAAATTATTGTATTAAAAAAGGTTTTTATTAAAAATTTCAACGAAAATTTTTTTATATGCAACTTTTCTTTCTTAATAAATACACTTGTAATATTTCGAAAGAAAAAAAAATAACCACACAAATGCTAGCTTCCTAGCTACTTGTATTAAAAATAATCGTGTATGACATAAGAGAACTCAAACTGGATGCATTATAACTAAAAAGTAGGTTTTTAGTTACGAACGAATTTCGAAATGAACTTGAATAGATGATAGTCTATACAAGAAACTTGTTATAATTTTCTTTACATTTTAAATTTACTCATTCTTACATAAATCGAATTTTACTTTCATGCATGGAAAATTGACTTCAATTTTTTCGCCGAAAATTCCACATTGTTGAAGAGAGAAATAAAATGAAAAACTATTTCGGTTTGGTTATTGTTCACAAAATTACTACTGAACAATACAATACAAAAATCATCTAGTTATAGTAAGTTAATAGCTTTAAGACCTTAAAACTTCATTAAAAATTTTTTTTTTAAATTCAGACTTATCTGGTAATGGTTATGAATAGAAATATATTTATTTTAGAATATTATCTGATTTATACTCGTATAAACAGTTAGGATAATTGGTTTATTCAAGTATACAAAAAATGAACTGCTATCTTAAATTTGACATGCCAGTCCAAGGGTAAGCATGTGTCAGCCTTTATTACAATCGATGCTAATATAAGCATTTTTAGTTTGACAACTAATTTTTGACCTTTAATGATAAAAGAAATCGTTTAGTTTTTCGATTTTTTGTGGCGTTATGTTGTTACTCATGTCTCTCACTTATGCTGACAAGTTCAGTTAATTTTTGCCAGCTGCTTTGCTTACACGTCTTTTAGGTCGTCTTTGATTTTTGCTCAATTTCGACCAAAAACAGCATCGCATTAACATTGCTAAGGAGCTGTTGGACTCTGTCCAAATTTACTCCAGAGGGTCATAACTGGTGACGAATCATGAGTTTATGGTTATAACGTGGAAACCAAAGCTCAATCATCCCAATGGAAGCTGCCGCACGAGCCAAGTTCGGTCGAATGGGAAGGTTTTGCTTACAGTTTTCTTCGATTGCAGGGGCGTGGTGCATTATGAGTTCTTGCCACAGGGTAGAACAGTCAATAAGGAATATTACCTACAAGTTATGCGTAAATTGCGCGAAACAATCCGCCAGAAAAGCCATGATTTGTTGAAGAACGAAAATTAGCTTTTGCCATTTTTGACCAAAATCAATACACTAATAATGCCGCAGCCACCGTATTCCCCAGATCTGTCCCCCTGTGACCTTTTCTTGTTCCCGAAAAATGAAGAGCCCCATGAAAGGACGACGCTACGCTACGATTGAGGGGATAAAGATGGCATCGAAGGTGGAGCTGAACAAGATCACAAAAAAATAATTTTTTGAAGTTCTTCGTGGATTGGAAAAAACGTTGGCACAAGTGTAGAATGTCTGGTGGGGATTACTTTATAGATATTCATGAATAAATAAATAATTTTTGAAAAAACACAAAATTGGCGATATTTTTTTAACAGAGCTTGTACATTAAAAGAATTTTGAAAAGGAACGTTTCTAAGAAAATCATTATAAAAGTAAAGATGAAAATAATTGTTGAAAATAATAAAAACTTAAAAAATATGTATTTATTTAATAAGCATTAATTTAAATTATTAAAAAAAATAGAAATTACTGAAAAAGGCTCCGGCTTTTGCCTAAAAAATCTCACCTACATACACACATGCATAATACAAATTACAAAAATAAATATGCAATTATTTATGTTCATGTTAATTTATTTAAATTAATTTCTGATTTTTTCTTAAGGACATGTTTTTATGAACTTTTTCGTCAATAAATATATATAAAGTTAAAATTAAAATTAAAATTTATTCTTGAAATTAACACTCTCTTTTGACAAATTTTCTATTTGAATTGTTAAAAAGATCCAAACTACACATAGCATTTTAAAAGATCCAACTACACGAACAAATCCTCCGCATTTTAAATTTGATAAAAATGAGTATTTTTACTGAAAATCGAATTTTTACATGAGATCACTTAAAATTATTTTTGCACCTTATAAGGACGTAAAAGACGAATTTGCACGTAAAATCACAGTTTTTTATGAGTGTGCACTTAGAAGATTTCGTTTAAAATTATTTTTAGACTATGTAGGGACTTTTTCTGAGATAGTTAGGTTCCGAAAATTATTTGTAAAGTCTACTAGGCATTTTATCCGATAAATGCTTAAAGTTGCAGCAATTTTTCCAACCAAAAATATTCAAAATTCAATTTTAAAAATTGTTGTTGTTATTGAACGCTTTTTAAAAAATTTTGTTTTTTTATAAAGTTTGATCATAAAATATTTCAGAATCGATTAGTCCAAATTCTACAATAATGGTCATATTTAGTGAAAATGGACATATTATTTTCAATTTTTATAATATATGAGTTGTATTATAAGATAAGGACAAAAGGATACTTTAAAAAAAAAAAATGTAAATGCCATCAAAAAATTTTCAAGTAAATAATACTACCATTATTGGTTTTTGTGTGTGGATAGAATGATTCTAAAGTCACTAATCGTATTATAATAAGCAGGTTACACCTTATTAATTATTACCAATTACTACCAATTTTCGTAGGTATTTTTAGTCTAAAAAATAAAACTCTCCTCTATATAAATAGATTTATTAATCGGAATTTCCAATAAAATTACGTGTTAAATTTTTTAATAATATGCAAAAATGTTTGTTCATTTAAAACGTGAAAGAGCTTGTTCAGTTTTATTTTTATGTACCTGAGTAGAATTTTAGGGTGTTCTAGTGAATTTTTATCAAAGAATTTTATCAACGGAAAAAACACATTAAAATATTGCTATTACCAGAAATGAATATAAATAAATCCGAAAAATTATTTTTCGCGTTCAATGACATACTATTCTGCCCTGGGTTATTATGGCGCATACTACAAAATCCCTTCACAGTCCATGTGGCAGTGATTCATAATTCAGATTCTAATCTCATTTCTTACATTTCATTTTGACCTTTTATTAGCACACTAACTTTAACTTATTATAAATTTACCTGGTTGTTTATGGTCGATAATATATAGTATTCGAAAGAGTCTCCAGTATGTGCATTTGTATATGTACATAATTTTCACAAGCACCAATTTTAACACGAAAGTGAAACAAAATTGACCTGTGAAGAAAGTGAACGGATGGGATTTTGTAGGCACAAAGGTTTGTCGTTCATTGTCGAGGTGAAACCGTGAACGTGCCCATTTTCCAAAGACGACATGGACAACCCGTTCGTTCCATCAACAGCAGATATTTTTGTTGTTGAAATATTCGTACAACTACAAAACAGTGGAAGTGATTGATTAGCTTTGTTGGACTTGATTCGTCTTACAAATCAATAAATTTTAACCGATGATATTATCGATTAAATTACGGAATAATCTTTTCATGACAGAGTTTCACAATTGAAAATGTACTCGTACCTTCCTATATATAATCTCATCCATTCCGTTTTGGTGTCAGAGTACATTCCTACAATATATATATACGCGCAATTACGGATGTACGAATACTCCAACTCACAAATTAAATCCTTCAACTCTAAGTAAAAACGACATTTTCATCAACAAAAAAAATTAAATATATTTTCTTTTTTCATGGATTAACTAGCAAAAATTAATAAACTGATAGAAATTTTCTTTATTTAAATCATGAATTTTCCAAAACATTGCCATTAATTGTTTTCGACACCATCGCAGACTAGACTTTAACACGTAACTTGGATGTCTAGATATATGGCATTCAAGGGTTATTGCTCCATTGTTCATAATGAATTTTTAACATGGAATCCGTAAATCAGACAGAAATTCTTAAAATAAATCTTCAATTTTTTTTTTAAATTTAAAATTTTAGTATTTTAAAGGAAAAACGAATTATTTCCAAAAAAGTTTACTTTTAAAATTAATTTTATTATAAAAAATTATTTATTTCCGTTTTTTTTATTTCACTACAAATAAAAACACTTGCTAATTATTTATTTTATTTTTTAATTTTTATTTTTAGTAAAGACTCAGAGGGTAAACAGTTACTTAAAGATTTATCAAAAATAAATCGACCTTTAGAAATCACATTTGCTGATATGCTAAAATTAATGCAACAATGTGACTTGGTATCAAAACAAAATGACACAATCGAAGGACGAGAATCTTCGGATAGTTTTATTCCTAGAAATCCAGCCACACTTTTAAGCGGAATTGTTCCAGGTATTTATTTCTACCTCATCACTTAAATGTTTGCTTTTTTATTTTTTCTTTGAACAAAAGCAGGTAATTTGCAATTTTTTTTTCATTAATTATTAATTTTTTTTTTTGCTTGAAAAAAAAGGCACAAAATGGTGTGGTACAGGTGATATTGCTGCAAAGTATGAGGATCTCGGACAGGATACCAAAATGGATCGATGCTGTCGAGCTCATGATTTATGCCCAAAAAAATTACGTGCAATGGAAAAACGTTACGGATTATTCAATGTTGCCATTTATACAAAGTAAATAAGTTTTTTTTTATTGTACAACTATATGGTTATCCAATTGGTGCTTCGGAAAGTAAAGTTAAATATATAAAAATAAGCTTGCAATTCAGATTTCGAATAAAATTATTATATTATATTGTTTAGACTTTGCCGTTTTGCATTTCATATAGCATTATTTAAATGGCCGCGCCGAGATTCGATCCGTTTGAGGCAATTTATGATGAATTTTTCACACATTTACAGTTCTGGGAACTTTTTGCACAATAAAGCCAAAATTTGTTTTGTTATGTAGCTTGTGGCATTGTTTTGTTGAAATCATATATATTCCAGATAAAAATCTTTTAATATCAGGCCAAAATAATCGATTATCAATAAGACTATCATAGCGGTCAAAATTAACGTTAACGTTTCCATTTTGTTTACTTTCCAACAAATTTAGGCTAATGACATCCTTATACCAAAATGCACACTATGCAGTCAATTTTCGCGTATACAATGGCTTCTTCACAGTCATTTGTGGGTTGTGCAGATTCCCATATACGGTCACATTGCTTATTGACATATTCACGAGTGAGAAATAACACTCATCATCGCAGATGAAAAGTTTGTTCGAAAAATGAGCACCGAAAACCAGTATGCAAACAACGTATCTTTTCCGCAATTTTAACGCGTTTTTCGGTGGTAAAATAATTACTAATGTAAAATGGCAAATCTTTATCGAAACAATTTTTCCAACTACAAAATATTCAAAATTCAAATTAAAAATTATTGTTGTTAATGAACGCTTTTTAAAAAATATTGATTTTTTTGATAAAGTTTGATCATAAAATATTTCAGAATCGATTAGTCCCAAATTCTACAACAATGGCCATTTTTAGTGAAAATGGTCATTCTTATTTAAATTTTTTATAATATACGAGTTGGATATAATAATTACTGATGTAAAATGGCAAATCTTTATTGAAACAATCGCCCCCTTGGCTTGATAACTTCCAAATGACAGGACTGTACTTTCCAAACCGCAAAATGGATTTTTTTAATGTTCGGCTGAAAAGTTTATAAGGTTAACGTCTAGATGGCGCCTCTACATAATTATCACAAAGCACCATCCTTCAAATGATTCCTGTAAAAATTTGACAGCAATCGGTCGATTGGTTCGTGAGATATAGCATTTTGAGTGAAGCAACTTTTGTTATTGAAAAAAAAATGGATAAAGACGAATTTCGTGTATTGATAAAGCATTGCTTTTTGATGAAAAAAAATACAGTGGAAACCAAAGCATGATTTGACAAACGTTATCCGGACTCTGCTCCAGCTATTTCAACTGTGGAATATTGGTTTCGTCAATTTCGAACTGGTCGTACGAGCACAGTTGATGCAGAACGCAGTGGACGCCCAAAAGAGGTGGTTATGGCAGAAAACATCAAAAAAATCCACAAAATAATTTTAAATGACCGTAAAGTAAAGTTGAGCGAGATAGCTGAGACTCTGAAGATATCGAAAGAGCGTGTTGGACATATCGTGCATAAATATTTGGGCATGCGAAAGCTGTGTGCAAAGTGGGTGCCGCGTGAGCTCACTGTGGACCAAAAACAACAACGTGTTGATGATTCTGAGCAGTGTTTGGAGCTGTTCAAGCGCAATAAACCCGAATTTTTGCGTCGATATGTGACAATGGATGAAACATGGCTGCGTCACTACACTCCAGATTCCAATCGGAAGTCAGCAGAGTGGAGAGCGAGCGACGAACCGAATCCAAAGCGTGGAAAGACGCAACAGTCGGCTGGCAAGGTGATGCCGTCTGTATTTTGGGATGCGCATGGTATAATATTCATTGACTATCTCCAGAAGGGACAGACGATCAACAGCGACTATTATATAGCGTTATTGGATCGTTTGAAGAAAGAAATCGCTAAGAAACGGCCTCATTTGAAGAAGAAAAAAGTGTTGTTTCACCAAGACAATGCACCGTGTCACAAATCGATGAAAACGATGGTCAAACTCAATGAATTGGGCTACGAATTGCTTCCCCATCCACCGTATTCTCCAGATCTGGCCTCCAGCGACTTTTTCCTGTTTGCAGACCTCAAGAGAATGCTCGCTGGCAAGAAATTTAAGACCGATGATGAAGTGATTGCCGAAACTGAGGCCTATTTTGAGGCAAAACCGAAAGAGTACTATAAAAATGGTATCGAAAAGTTGGAAGATCGCTATAATCGCTGTATCGCCCTCGAAGGCAACTATGTTAAAGAATAAAAATGAATTTTGCAAAAAAAATATTTTTACTGTGTTACCTTACAAACTTTTCAGCCAAACTGGTTAAATCCAATATAGACAAGCATTCTTTTTATTAATAAATTTAAAAAAATAACCTCACACTTTTTTTTATAATTATTTACATTTAATTGTTTTTATTTATTAATTTCATTTAGATCACATTGCATCTGTGATGATATATTCCATGATTGTTTAAAACAAAGAAATAGTCCATCATCAGATATTATAGGATCACTTTATTTCAACACATTCGGGGTAAAGAGTAAAAATAAAATATTCAAAATTTTTAGCAATAAAACAACAACAAAAAAATGTGTTTTTTTTTTCAATTGGAAACTTACCTGTTTTTATTACCATCCATTTTTAGGTACCTTGTATACAAGACACTCCATCCGGTTACAAATTTCGTGGAGCCAAAAAATTTTGAATCTCCATCCATAGTTTTGTAGATATTTATTAAAATTTTTCACATTAAATAGATAATTGTTCAGAAAATACTCTTCGATGAATAATATTCATAAATTTATAAAAAAAATAAGTAATAGTAATTTTTTATAAAAAAATAAAAAACAAGAAATTTGTTAAAATATTAATATAATCATTTTTTTTGTTATCTTTTTATACAAAATAATAATAATAATACAAATAATAGTACAATAAGAATTTATAACATGAATATTTATACAAATATATATATATTATGGTATTAATTAGTTAATAATTATTTGTTTTCTTTGTTTTGTTAAATTATTTGATTTTGCTAATTTTATTAATAAGTTTCCTTACATTTTTATTATAGTGATATAATATTCATATTACATAGATTGAAAATATTGAACATTTTATTAATTATAACATTCTATTAGTATACATGTTTGGTTGCATATATTTTTATTTATTGTTTTATTATTGTATATAAATAATTTTTAGATATTTCAAAATTGTTAAAAAAATAAATAAAAACAAACAACAGTAACAATAAAAACAATAACTTTCGTAATGATTTTTATTTTTATACTCGCTTTAATAACATATTTAATAATCATACAGTTTTCTTCGTAATATATCAGATCCCCTTTTTTTTTGTATAATCAGTGGGGTAGATATAATCTCATACTTATAAAAATAGTGATGATTGTTACTTGGGTATGTGGGATGGATATTGGTAGACGACTAGTAGTAAATAAGTATATTATGATTTGAATAAAAAATGGGCGGGGAGTGTGTGGATTCGTTTTGTATGAATTAAAATCGATTATATATTCTTAATTAATTATCAATAATTTATTTTCATCATTATGAAAAATAAATAATCACGATTGAACTTATTGCACAAAATACAATTCTAATTTGGAATGCTTTGGGACGTCTTTCTTATACATAATGCGTTTTTATGTATTTTTTTTCTTCTTCAATGAATAAGTGTACTTCTTAAAAAATGATTTTTTTTTAAATAATTCATTTACTTTATTAATAAAAAGTTTTATCACATAATTGTTCTTAGAAGAAATATTATTAATTATGGGTGAGATTTTTTAAAGGAAAAATATAGCGAACAGTCAATGAGGAGACAAGTAAATGAGACAACCTTCCAAAATAATGACAGTTAATGAGATTTTTTTTTAGAAAAATTGAATTTTAAATATTTAAAGATTTATATCGGATAAAGTGAGATAGAGTGTCGAAATCTATAATAACTATAATATAACCCATTATGCATTGTAAAATTACGATATTTTTATATTTTTTTAAATATATTTTAATAATAGCAACATATAAAAAGTAATATTTGTAATCTTCTTGATTCAATATTATAAAAGCTAGAATTGTTGTGAGCTACAATAGATTAAGATTGTGAATTGTTCCCAAAGATGATATCAATTTAATTGCAGCTGTACTTGTAATTGTATTTCCGTAACATGGAAATAAATTATTTCAAAAAAAACAACCGACAATATAACTCTATGGAAACAATTTACTTACCAATTAAACAACCCAATTTTTATGAATGTTTTGTTTTTAGTTTATGATTTTTTTTGTTATTGTAATTGTAATAAATTTTTTAATGGGAATAAAAATTATGATAACATATAATGAATAGCCCTTACTATAATGTCTGTATTATTTTTATTCGTATTTTATAATAATATCCATATTTTTACTATTGAAAATATAAGGTGTAGTAAAAAGTAATCCATTATTTTGCCAATAGATGGCTTTAGGAGTTTGTATCTCCCGTTGTAAAAGTGCGATCGGGTTACACTAGATGGCGTTAGAAAGATAAGATTTCGTACTAAAATAGCTTCTGATACAGTTTTGTGATTACTTGACTCAGTATATTTTTAGCACGCGTCAAAGATGGACACCAACAAAGAGAAAATACGCCATATTTTACAGTTTTTCTTCGATAAAGGCGAAAACGCAATCCAGGCAGCTAAAAATATGAATAGTGTTTATGGTCCTGATACGTGTACTGTAACAGCCAATCACGCGCAATTTTTTTTCGTCGATTCCGTTCCGGTAATTTTAATGTCAAAGATGCACCACGCTCTGGAAGGCCAATTGTCGAATATGTCGATAAAATAATGGAAATCGTCGAGTCCGACCGTCACGTAAGCACTGTTACCACTTAAATAAGGCTGGATACAAAAAGATGTATGGGTGCCACACGAGTTATCGCAAAAAAACCTCATAGACCGAATTTCCATCTGCGAATCGCTGCTGAATCGCAACAATATTGATACATTTCTGAAGCGGATGGTTACTGGTGATGAAAAGTGGGTCACTTACGACAACGGTCGTGGTCAAATCGCGGTCACCCGGCGCAAACGGTGCTCAAGCCAGAATTGACAGCCAGGAAGGTTTTGCTGTGTGTTTGGTGGGACTGGCAGGGAATAATCTACTATGAGCTGCTCCCCTACGGCCGAACTCTTAATTCGAATCTATACTGTCAACAATTGGACCGTCTGAAAGAAGCAATCGCCCAGAAGCGGCCAGCTTTGGCCAATAGGAGAGGAATTGTGTTCCATCAGGACAACGCCAGGCCGCATACATCGATAGTGACTCGCCAGAAGTTGCGGGACCTTGGTTGGGATGTTCTTATGCATCCTTCTTATAGTCCGGACCTGCCACCAAGTGATTACCACCTCTTCCTGTCTATGACGAATGATTTTGCAGGTGAAAAATTCGCCTCAAGAGAAGATTGTGAAAATCGACTGTCCCAGTTTTTTGCCAATAGGGACGAGGGTTTTTATGAGAGAGGCATTATGAAATTACCTCCAAAATGGCAACAAGTTATCGAACAAAACGGTGCATATTTGACCTAAATCGTATCATTCTATCTATGCTAAATAAAACCTTCAATTTAATGCAAAAATAATGGATTTCTTTTTACTACACCTTATATAATATTTCGAGAATTTTTTCTAACAAATTTTTTGGTATTTTTTTTTTTTTGCTTTGTTAATAAAAATAATTTAAAAATGTTAATTAAAATAAAACAAATAGAGAATTTTAGCTTTATTCGAATATTGAAATGATAATAAAAGAATAATAACAGGAGAAAAATATCAATAAAGAGAATCCTAAAACCAAAAAAATTTCTGATGCATAATTATCATATTATAACCGTATTAATATTATGGTGGTTTTCTTAAATAATTTACGTATTAATTCCAATTGATTTTAGCACAATAAGTTTAAATAATAAATTTTCTTATAATTTTATTAAGTATAAAATAAATTTGATTATACATCAATTTTTATTAAAATTCTCCCCTAATAATACGAAATGTTTATAAACATTTTATAATTTCAATTTTATATATAATTTATTATGATGTAAAATTCAATTACTTAAAAACAAATCCATATATAATATAATTTTTTTTTAATATTAATTTTATATTTATTAAAATTTAAAAATTGAATAAAAATCAAAAAGAATACATTAATAAATGTATAACAAATAAATAAACTATGCATTGTATATATATAAAATAGTAGCCAATACTATATAAATATGTATGCATACAATAAATATAATTAATTGATTTTATTTATTAGAACGTAAAAATTATTGAATGATAATAACAATGTGAATGATTAAAGAGAATAAATTCTTTTCGAAACTCTACAAGTTAAAAGTCCATTAAATTTATAAAATAGCCAAATTTACTTATTTGTATTATAATAATGTCCGAAAATTTTCCAATACTATACGTAAACAACACAATAAATGTTTGGATCAATTTCAAGTTCCCATCAACTGTTATATATAATTTCTTTTTAAAATATTCTATTTATGATAATTATTATACTCTAAAAAATACAAAAGACAATGGTTAACGAAATGAATTTACTCTCTTTGCAAATATGAAAAGATAATCACATTCTTACTAATAAGGCACATCATAATCGATCTGTACGTAGTCTAATATGGATCCTTAGATATAAATTTTATTATAAAAATATTAAGATTTCAACAAGAAATTAATAGTTTGCACAGTTTATTTATATATTGTAATATAATAATAATAATAATAATAGTCAGTTAATTAATAAAAAATATAAATTCTAAAATGTACAAATAATTAATAAAATTTTGAGTAATTTTTATTATTTAGAGATTTTCAATTAAGTATATATATTATAAAAAGAAAATTGTTTATACGAGTAGTTAATATTAAATGCTTTAATTAAAACATCTTAGTACAGATGCTATTCGAGTTTATTGTGTTTATTTTTCAATAGTTAATATCTTGTTTATGGTCTAGTATTAAAATATGCTGGCTACGTTCGGTGAATTTGGCGATTGTGAATTTGTCGGCACCGGCTGATTTGGTCTATCGATATCCTCGTAGTTTCTTTGCTGTCTTGTAGGAAATATTGTTGCTGTCGATAAACTACCACCTCGCTCTGTAAATTCCCGATGAAGTAACAATAGAGAAAAGGGTCTGCATATCAGATTTATTATCGAAAATGCTGCTGACCAACCATCTAGTTTTTTTTTTTGTTTTTTTTTTTTTTAAATAATAGTTTTAAAAAATTATTCATTATTAATTTTTATCAAATTATTTGCACACCATAATGAATATATTTATTTATATGTTAAATTTACTCATGATATGACCGAATCGAAAAGGAAGCCTGTATTTTCTTTATTAACGCAGCAAGTTTGTGTTGATAAAACAAACTAACAATATTTAATAAAAAATGCTTTTGATTATTTTTATACATTGTTATAAGACATAATTTCCAATTATAATTAATATTTAAATAAAAATTTTATTATTGTGTAGGATTATCCAATTCGTGATTCGAAAAGTATAGCCTTCTTATTTGACGGATGTCTAGCATTTGTTGTATATTAAGATTTGCCATATTGCATTATTCCACGCTGAAGATTAGGTGCTTGAGTAATGCGGATTTTTCGAGAAAAAAATTTCTTCACCGATGATGCTTATCGCCGGGTATACAGTGGCGGACTTATACTTAGAAACGAGTCAAAATTCAGTTTTACTTATTTGTATTTGCTTTGATTACAATGGTATTGTAGACAAATAAGTACCGTTCATTTTTATTTATTCTTGATTTTTGTTCTAAAAATTGAATTCAAACGGTTTTTTATTTGGCATCATGCGTTTAACCATTTGAAATTCGCAGTTGAAATTAATTTTGAAAGAACGTTGACATATAATTAGAAACAGTGCACTAAATTTAATGATAATATAAAATTTTGAAAGTAAGTATAATTTTAAATGATTGCATTTATTAGTAGTGCTTTAAAACAATATTATGTAACAGTACTATGGGGAAAAAAAAGAGCTGTACACCGAAAATTCGACGGTTAATTGTTAAGAAATATCGCAAGGATAAATTATCAATGGAAACTATTGCTGCGGATCTGAAGTGTTCCAAAAAGATGATTTTTAATGCAGTTAAAACATACTCTGAAACCGGAAGTTATGAAAACAGGGTGCGTCGGAGCAAACCGCGAAAAACGACACAAAGAAAGGACAGGGTTATTACCAGAATGGGCAAAGAAAACCCTTTTCTAACCGCTAAGGAAATAAATACGGCTGTATCGAACGATTTACAGCAAAAACTGTCAGAAAGGACAATTCGACGTAGGCTGAACGAAGCAGGACTGCGTGGGTGCATTGCTCGCAAAAAACCAAGCGTTTCAAAGAGAAACATAAAGCGCAGGTTAGCTTTTGCAAAAGAGCACTTAAATAAACCGCTGCCATTCTGGCGAAAAGTCCTGTGGAGTGACGAGTCAAAATTTAATTTGATCGGGTCCGATGGTAAGGTCTACGTTAGACGTCCGAAAAATAAAGAATTGGACCCAAGATATACCATTAAAACAATCAAATACGGTGGTGGTAATATAATGGTTTGGGGTGCATTTTCCTGGCGTGGGGTTGGTCCGCTATTCAAAATCGACGGACGAATGGACCAACACGGGTACAAGAATATATTGGAAAATATAATGGACACATATTGTGACGATAATATGCCTGTCTCCTATATTTTTCAACAGGATAATGATCCTAAATTATTATCTCCTATATTTTTCACATGTTCAAAAAGGATTGAGGAGCAGGACTTCGAAAAATCAAGGACACCTGCTTCAAAATATTGAAGATATTTGGAGCAAACTAAATATTAAGGTTTGACAGGACTTAGTAGCCAGTATGCCAAAACGTTGTGCGGCGGTCATAAAAAATAAAGGATACCCAACCAAATACTGATCACCAAAAAGGATTTTTTTTATTTTTGATGTGATATTACCCAAGGAAAATGTTATTTATTTTATTGGTTTCTAATTATAAGACCAGCCAATACGAACTTGTTTTACCTATTTTGTTACTTACTATTTTAAATAAAAAGTTAATTAAATAAAATTATTTTCTTCCTCAACACAGGATATATTTGTACTAAATTCCCAAATTTTTAGACTTTCCGTACGTTTTTTTCAGGATATATAACCAATTGTTTAAAAAAAAATTATCGTTTCTAAATATATGACCGCCACTGTATATGGCAACTGCCTTGTGTGCATTTTAGTATAAAAGTTTTATTGGCACATATTTTTTGGAAAATGAAGTAGGGGAGACTGTTGCTAGTATCGCCACAAAATAACCGACCTTTTTGGTCTGAACTTGGAAATTTTAACCTGAACTATATGCGGTTTCAACAAGATGGCGTTGCAAGCAAATTTTAAGCAATATAGTGAAATAACATTTTATCTTATCGAAATCTGAATTTAAAATGAGTTTTATTTAACTTTTGTTTCCGAACCACAAATTGGATATCTCCTTGATTTTATACAATAAATATTCGGGGAAATTTATCATTAATTATGATTATTGAATTTTTTGTTCTTATTACTACTAAACTACGATATAATTTTGGTAATTATGTTTAGAGTTCAATTGCGAATTAATAATTTATATTTTACTATGAAGCATACTTTTCGATTCATTATTACATTTATTTTATTACCTTCAATAATTATTTTATAATTTAAGAGAAAAAACAACAATAATTTTAATAATAATTATAAATATGAAAAATAAACTCACTGTGCCTCGAGAAATCGAAAAACGCTATTATGACTACCAAATCAAAGATAATGCTACAAGCATTTACCAGAGCAGCCTAGAAATACATTTTCAAATTGCAATGATTTTATGGATTTTTTTTTCTTTTTATGTAAGTCGAATTTTTCTAAATAATTAATTTTTAATTAATAATAAAAAAAATATCAATAAAATATATCAAATACTACTTATTAAAATAAAGATTTCTGAATATTATCTATTTTTATCATAATGGAATTTGATTTTTATTGTAAAAGTAACCAAAAATTTATAAATTTAAGTAGCCTAAGAAAAAAACGTCATTATTGAGTTAATCTTTGATAATATAAAAAGTCCCATACAAAAATTACTAATATATTTCCATCACTATTCTTTGTGTCCCTAATTGTGAAATTTATTTCATATTTTTTTAACACGAAATTGTGTACACGTATAATTAATCGGGCATTGAAAAACCTTCTCTAGTATATAATTAATGATATGATTAAGCAAATGGTTTAAAACAAAACAATATATAAAAAAAAAACTAAAATTGCCAAGCGACATTTAAAAAAAATTATAGTATTTAAGTAGCCATTATGTATTAAATTTTAAGAAAATATTGCTTTTTGTTTATAGAACGTAAGTATTAAGTATAGTAGCCACATTTAAAATTTGGAGAATATTTTTCCAGAAGGACTTAATATTTTAATTATTATATTTAAATGGTTTTCTTTTTTGTTAGTAATTTGTACATATGTTTATGTATTTAATTAGATTTATGATATTTAGAATTTTATAAAGTATATTTTTCATATTGTTTCAATTATAAAATTTATTTTATATCTTTTATAGTTTATTTAATTTTTATTTTAAATTTATTTCACCTAAAAAACATGTAAAATCTTATCGACCAATTTCTCTTCTACCCACAATAAGAAATTTTTTTGAAAAGTTGTTTCTAAGAAAAAACCTACCTAGCACCAAAGAAATAAATCTCATCCCAACTTATCATTTTGGCTTCAGAGAAGAACATTGCACTATATGTTAAATCAAGTGCATAGAATTATTTATAAAGTGGCAAAAGCTCTAGAAGTGGAAAAAGTGTGCCCATGAAGTTGCGCAAGAGATCTCCCAAAAAATTTTTGGAATGGTTCTCTTCATATATTTCAGAGAGGCAGTTTAAAGTCAGGTATGGTCAAGCATATTCTGACCTAAACGACATAAAAGCAGGAATACCTCAAGGGAGCATACTAGATCCTCTCCTGTATTTATTATATAATGATGAAATATTAATGGCCATATTTGCAGATAACACCGCAATAATGTCGGTAGATTCATCTATTGAAAGAGCCACTAAAAAACTTCAGAATGGATTAAATAAGGTCAACGACTGGACAAACCTATGACGCATTGAGCTAAATTAAGAAAAGTCAGCGCACATTATCTTTACTTACTGAAAAGTTCATCTTGCATAGGATTTTCCAATCTTAGATTAAAGAATACCTGGATAGGCCCTTACCGTATATGTATACGCAATTTTGTGTACAAATTATTGCCAAGCGGTGAGAAATGGTAAAAGCGGGATAGCTTTGTGTAGATTCTTTTATGTAGACATGACACCCACTGCCATCTAGTTGTCGTAATACAAATTTATTGAATTGCAAAACCATAATTTATATTCATTTTAATTCAGTTATTGGAAACAAAAATACAATTTAAACACAACAATAGGCAATTTTTATTTTTTGTACAATCTTTTGATAGGAAATGGAATTCTATTTGTAGTTTACTATTCATTTCGTAAATATGAATCAAATATAAAGCGTCTCAATTTTGTAGACTTTAGTAGAGTTTTCCATGTCTCAATTTTGTAGACTTTAGTAGAGTAAAAGTGTTATTTTCATGTCTTTATAAGTATTTACGGAAAAGTAAGTATTTATACAAATATTTATATTATTAATAAAATTTAATACGAAGTTTTTATTTCAGAAAATTATGCAATTTATTAGAAATTGCTAGAAATTCGACAAAATGAGGAAACCGGGAATTTCTTTCTTTCGGTAAGTTGACATCTTCATTTCTACTACATAAATTAATAAAAATTTAGTTTGTAATGTGCCTAAATGGCTTTTAGTGATATGTTTTGTGTAAAAAGTGGTTAAAAAGTGAAAAGTTCGGCTTTCAATAAATGTAAACAAATGCGATTTTGACAGTTCAATGTTTATCGGAAAATATTTCAGTGCCGGTGTACGTAAAGTTTGTGTAAGAAAATTTAAGGGAACGTATTTTTCAGTATGTTTTCCATTGCTGTTTTCATTGTGTTAAAATAAATAAAGTATATTCTTCGGTAGGCTTATTATTTAAATAAATTTGTTTTATTTATGGTCTATTAGACCATATTATAATGCATTTACTTCATAAAATATTGTTCTTTTTTTTTTAGAATATTAGTTATTAATTTTTTAAGTACATTAAATTTTTCATCTTGTAAATTAGTTTTAAAGCATTTTCTTTAATGTTGTATACGATTATCTTCTTATTGTGCACATAATTGTTTTCATATAATCAAATAACTTACAATTTATATTTTTATATGCTCTTCCACTTTAAAATTCTGTTTTAATAAATAATATATAGTGAAATATATAATAAATAAATAAATAATACAATATTTTAAAATAGAATACTGTGTTTTATTATAAATTTCCAAAACTAAGTCCATCAAACCATCAAAACCCGCAATATTAAAAAATCTATTCGTTTACGCATAAATGACATCATACACATATATGAAAATGGTTTTGAACGAACCGCTTCAATCGCATACTGAAGTTTAAAATTGGCTCCCAATGATTTACGCCGTTTCTGTTGTATTGCATGTGTGTGCGTTCTATGAATGTAGTGCCAACAAAATTTGGACAGAATTTTTGTGTAGAGGCCTATCCAGTTCTTCTTTAATCTAAGTTTGCAATAAGAGTGATATGATTTCTAAGTGACGTTTCGGCCATTTGTAATATGTCATGATCTGTCATTTTTTTCATTGTTTCAGTAATGTTTACAATTTCATCATGGAGATATATACGCAAGAAAAACGTTTACAAATTATTCAATTTTATTATCAAAATAATCGTTCTCCAATAACGATTTTTTTAAGGAAATCATCTTCTCCGATAAGGCGCACTTTCATCTGAGTGGTGCAGTAAATAAACAAAGCTGTCAATTCTGGTGCGAAGAAAATCCACAAATTATTCATGAACACCCATTACATTCACCTAAATTGAATGTTTGGCGTGGTTTTTGGTCTGGTGGAATCATCGGTCCGTACTTCTTTCGAAATGAAGTTGGTCACACCGTTACTGTCAATGGTGAGTATAGATCGATGATAACCAACTTTTTATGGCCGAAATTGGAAGAAGTTGATCTTGGCAACATCTGGTTCCAACAAGACGGGGCTACGTGCCACACAGCACGTGCAACAACCGAATTATTGCGAGAAAAAATTGGAGATTCGATTATTTCATGAAATTGTGACATTGAATGGCCTCCAAGAAGTTGTGATTTAACACCATTAGACTATTTCTTGTGGGGTTATTTGAAGTCATTGGTCTTTAGCAATAAACCAGACTCTCTTCAAGCTTTAGAAGTCTATATTGAACGTGATATTCATGATATACGACATGATTTAGTGGAAGAAGTGATGGAAAATTGGGTTCATCGAATTCGTTCCAGCAAAAGAAGTCGTGGAGGCCATTTGAATGACGTTTTATTAAGAACTTAATTGTATCGATTGTACTTCACATTAAATAAAAAAACATTGGAATTTCCTTAACAATTAGTGTGTTTTTTTAAAAAAAGAAATCATATCACTCTTATTCGAAAACCCTTTATATACACGTATTACCATTAACGGACAAATTGTACGTTATGCCAATATAGCTTAGTATCTGATCTAGGTATGACCCTTGATACCAAACTTAAATGGAAGGAGTATGTAAAAATGAAAAAAGATGAACTCAATAATAAATATAAAAAATTGTATTAGGTCTGAGCTCTCAATACAGAATAAAATCTTAATTTACAACCAACTGCTTAAGCCGATTTACAACCAACAGCTTAAGCAACCAAGTATTTACAATATTATTAAGTCTCCATTAGTTATTATTTATAACAAATTTTATTTAATAACCAAATTTTACGCTGAAAAATTGTCTTCTTTTCACTATTTAATATGTGATTTCGAACTTGTTTTAGTGCTGTTATATGGGCAAATGCTTGTAACATATACAAACAAATATAAATACTTAATAAACCTAAAAAAACCTTATATCCTTTTAGTTTGTTCTAAGAAAATTACACTAATAACGAAGCAATTTAAGATTATAACTTTACAACTGAACAAAGTTATTGTTCTATTTATTGTGTATTATATATTCTCCGTTATTAAGAATTGCTTAATGTGGGGAAAGGAACAACTGTTTCCATCAAATATGAGCATGTCGGATCGATATTAAGGGGTGGTTCAAATATTCTTTTATAATACAAATGTAAATAAACTTTTAATGGAAATGATTCGTATCATATTGTTGTTGCATTTAAAGTCTAGTCCTTTAATATGAACGAAATTTAACTGCTGTTATAGTATCTTCACTTAAGGTTTTTTATACAAAGTACATTGACTAGAGCCATTTTATTCACATTTCATAATACTATAGGCACAACAGCTGATAACAATCTTCTCGGTCTTACCATTAGAAATATTAATCAATGAAACGGTAATCAATTATGATAATAAATTCAGTTTGGTTCTGTTAGTTAACTAAGCGCATGATGTAAACAAGCAAACAGGTGCATTAAAGTTATGAATGGGCGAGATTGTTGGCTCTTGTACGATTATTGATTCTGCAAATGCCTATATTACGTGAGTAAAGAGAGCAATTTTTAGAATTATTCTTGCCGAAAATCGATTGAATCACATAATTAACCCAAAAATGTTTGTGAGGGCATTTGGTTAAAATATTTTCACATTCGGTTTTTTCCCTTTCAGTTGACTTTTTAACGGTGCACTTATTTTTATCTTATTATAAATAGTCATGTCAATGTTTTTGGAAAATATAGAAAAACTAAAATAAATATATAGTAAAGTGTCAGTAGTATTGTGAAATTCAAATCAAATTCTGATTACTTTTACATGTATTGCGTATGCTTATCTAAATCACCAGCATTTGTGTATAAAATTAAATAGGCCCCGTAATACAAATAGAATTAACAAGGAGATAATATACTAATTTAACTTACCGTATGTACAGCATCACTAGATTCTTTGCAATGGATTGACCAAAATAATGAGACAATAAATAGTATATTGTAATATAAATATACTGTGGGCACCCAAATGCCAAACATCGCATTAGCGATGAATATGAAATGCACAAAAGCAACAATCTGCAAAAACACAAGTTATATAAAAAAAAGAAGAACATCAATTCTATATTATTTAAAAATTTACAATTTTTATTATATATAGTTTTATTTAAAAAAAAAATATTTTCATTTTATTTTCTTTCTTTTAATTTATGGTATATTTTTTTTAAATATGTTACAATTAAACCCACCTTTACACGTACAAACGACGACGACATAATTGCTTCTAACTCAGCCATTCTAAAAATTATTGAATAACACTTCCGCGAACAAATATATAATAATAAATTGATCTAAAAATGCACTTGGATGGTTTCTTCGTCACTTCACACAACCTAGATGTTGACATTAACCTGGGGCTTAGATAACAGGCACTGCTAAAACGTCAAGCAACCCACTTGCTGGTATCAGCTATAACAGCGACACTAGGCGGAATTAAATGAAAGCTGACAATGCGCACCGTTGCCATATTCATTTTTGCCACAAAAGATATCTTTGATTTTACTCGACAATAATTTATTAATAAAATTTATATTATATTTTGTTAGTAGACATAATTGCTTGTAAAATTTCTAAAGAGTTTATTCAATGAATAATAAAATTGTTTTAAACATTTCTATATATAACAAGTTATGCTTTGCTTATTTGGGATTAAAATTTGAATTCTAAATATTTTAAGTGCATAAACTTAACGAAACTCGTTTTGTACTTAAACATCAGCAAAACTCAACAGGTTCCTCCAAATTTCCCGTGTAAATGACATTTTTGTGTGCGGCACACAAGAAGTGATAAGAAGACTTGAGTTTTAATTGTTGGTTGGATTTAATTACATGATTGTTATTGTCTCGGTTGTCTGAAAGTTATAGAATGTCTATGAAAAAAACCCGTGATCTCACGATCGAATACGATACAATGCCGGAATTACCAACAGACGTGAGTATAGTGTATCTTTTCAATATTTAAATGTAAATAATATTCTTAAAAATATAATAAGGAATTGTGGTGAATTTTTGTAAATTTTTCTTATACATAATTTTTTATTATTTTTACTCATTTTTGTAAATTGATTATGAATTTTAAAAAAACACTTTATTTAATATAGTTAAACAGTTTGTTCGATACACTAATTATTTAATAAGTTATATAATATAGTTAATAAAATATTCAAATGTACAAATTTAAACTGAATTTTAGATGAATTCAATGAAGGAAAGCTCTTGCCTGTTTTGTAGCCCATCAGTGGATTTAAAGAATTTAAGAACAACTATTGAGAAAAACATCAAGAATATTGTTGAATTAGAAACTGTTGAGAACTGTTTACCTGCGAATATTGCGGAACATCATATAAAACAAGCCTTTGGTTTGTACAAAGATCTGGAAAAAATTGTAACTGTAACTGAAAACGTAGATGTTGAGCCAAATATAGACGCTCGTAGTACAATTTCGTTATTAGAAGTAGTTTATAATTTACTTCTAGCAACTAAAATGTCCAGCAATACTGTAAATATAATATGCGATGCACCCAGGCAAAAACTCGTAAAATGTTTTTTGGATGAAGACGAAGGACCGATTCTACTTGAACACTATATAAAGAGTCCGCCCGAATATAGATTAAACAAATCTTATTGTTCGCTGTTTGTTTTCGACGAGGGTGACCTGGATAGTGCGGCGCATTATATAGCAACTTCATTTGATGATTGGATTATTCCTTGGCGCATAGCTTCCGTGTACGTGCAAGAAACTTGTTATGATAAATTTACTGAAAAGTTGAAATCAAAATTAAAACAATATCCTCCGGAAATTGTACGTGATCAGGTGTTCCTAGACAATTATCAAAAAGGATTACAAAAAATTAAAGAACTAAAAGCCACCACAATATGTGCCGAAGCTAAAAAATCTTTGTCTCCAAAGCCAACAATTTGCTTAGAATTTGATCGTGAACATTTTGATGGTTCGGAAAATGATATTCTATCGCCGATTGTGATTATGAAAAAATTCCGTACTACAAAAGAAGCCATAAATTTAGCAATTAATGATGATGGAAGTTCAGCGTCCGTTTGGACACAAAATATTTCATTAGCTTATGAAATGGCCACGAAGTTAACTTCTCAGGTTGTCTGGATTAATTGTATTGGCATTTTAAATGGAAGAATTCCGTTTGCTTTCGGTAAAAACTCAAATTGCTTAGGATCAGTTTTTAGTATAATGGAATTTTTTCGAAAATATTCAGTAAAAAACGATGATAAATATGATCCTTCAAATGAAATTGTTAAACATTTTTTAAGCGGTTGTAAAAATGAAAATTCATTCCATTTTGAGTACTGTGCAATACCAGATAAATATGATTGCGAAAAAGGTTTTTGGGAACAAAATTGTTTATTCAAAACAATCGTTTTCCCATTTGGAGTTACATTTGCTAATTAATTTTTTTTTGTATAAATAAAAGTGAAATAATAAAACATAAATATATATATAATTTTGATTTATTTAAAATTTTTATTTTCATGACAATCGCATTTATTTTTTTAAAATAATAATTTAATAAAATCTAATTGTGAAAATTTTGTTTTTCTTTGCTTTTGTAAAATATTAAAAAAAGCCTCTTTAAAAAAAATTACAAGAATACTACCGGACACGATAGATTCTGGCTCATCTCTAATCTTGCCCAGCTTGGCTCCATTGTATCTTCCAAAATCTTACTACACAACTAGATACGCATGTGTTTATATATGTTAATAATATATCTTCAGAAACTTTCTCTTCAAAAACGAATATCACCTGTCAAAATACATGACACAACAGTACAAATGCCACTACTGGCCACTTTTGTACGTTTTATATTTTGTAGAAAAAAAACATTTTTGTCTTATGAATAATAATGATAGTATAGTTAGCACTTAGGTAAAAAAAATGTAATATTATATAATTGTTTTTAATTTTGGATAAAATATACGTATATGCATACATATACGTACACGCATGCAGCAAACACATTCGGCAAGGTATTGATTGGGTTTGTCGAAAATTCTTGTTGGAACTTTTGTGGACTAGCACTTTTGTTAATCGTGATAAAAACTTGTAACCAGATGTTTAAGTTGAAATAATTTTCATTTTTATAATAAACGTATACAAAAATTCATGTTTATATATATACATATATATTAAATAATTTATAATAAAAGTTGTATACAAATTTGTATGGAGTATGAATAGTTTTTAATGCGAGGGAACAGAAGTTGTTTAATAATCCGAACATGAAAATTGTTCATTTGAAGTGTTATCTTGTCAAAACAGTTTTAAAGTGTTTATTATAATAGGAAAGAAAATAAGTCCATACTTTTATGGAACATGACCACTAGACGACAAACAGATGTTCATAGCTCTATTAAAGAGGAATATGACCACAGAGCAGTTATGGACGATTTTGCAAGGAACGAAGAGGAAGAGGAAGAGGAGATTCACGATGATGTTCCGCTCATAGACACTCCAATAGGTAAGAACGGCATACATGAATATATGAACATGTCCATGATTATTTCTATTATTTTCTTTTATTTTACTAGCCTACAAAATAATTCGGTTTAAATACACTACATACCCATACGTTTATCTGATAATTAAAAAATATTACAATTAAGTTTAACGAAAAATTTAATCATCAAAAAATTGATAAGACGTGTACAAAAATAATATTTTCATATAAATATGTATGGTATAACTTGATTTCAAAACCACAGTCCCCCCACTGCCCCACTCCACCGCCCTTAAACAGATATGGTTCATAACGTTCCATATATGTCCATATTGTTATGTATTTACTCGGACTTATCGCTTGTTTGCATACAAACGTATAATATTTAAATTATTAATTTGTTCGAAAACATTCAAATGAATGAACCCAATATGTCTTTTATTATATAATTTAGATAGAGATGTGATAAATTTAACTTGAATTAATGATTAAATCAGCGAATTATATGCAAATATTTGCATTTTTTTGCCATTGATATGCACTTTAGTATTTCAGCGAAATTAAATTAAAACAAATAATATTTATGTTCCTCAAAGTCAATGTACATAGTTCATTTTCTTTTAAATTAAAATTGATTTTTACCTAATTTCACTTGTGTTAATCAGTTTCATTTTCAGGTTCACATAATGATTAATCATTACCTATTCTTAGTAAATAATTAAAAATATATTATTTATAAATTTTTTTTATATTATAGTATTCAAATAATAGAAAAAGATTTTTTTTTATTTTTGAATAAATTGTTTTTTTTTGTTTTTATTTTGATAAGAAATTTCAGCGAAAATCTAATTAAGTTAAATGTTAAAATTTTCCCTATTCTGATTTCTCAATTAGAAACAAAATTTTTTTAATACTATATAACAAATTTCACAAAACTTTTGATACTAAAAGTTGTTTTTTTTTATTTATTTGTAATTAAATGTAGATTTTTTTTTCTTTTATTTAATAGAAGATGCAACATTTCCAAAAACACGTCATATTTTTGGCCTGATGGGATTTTTAGGATTTGCAATGGTGTATGCAATGCGAGTAAATTTATCGGTAGCGATAGTTGCGATGGTGAACAATACAGCTTTGCCACAAACGAATCATTCGGTGGAGAATGTATGCCCAGGCAATGCAACGGATCCATCAACAATTCAGAAGGGCACATTCATTTGGGATGAAGAAACACAAGGCATAGTGCTTGGATCGTTCTTTTACGGATATGTATTAACGCAAGTTCCTGGTGGTCGGCTTGCCGAAATGTTTGGTGGAAAATTAATATACGGTATTGGAGTATTGTTGACAGCGATTTTTACTATTTTGACACCGATCGCCGCCAATTGGAATTTGCCTTCACTGGTAATAGTTCGGATTATTGAAGGTATGGCCGAAGGAGTTACATATCCATCAATGCATGCAATGTTAGCTCATTGGATCCCACCACTTGAAAGAAGCAAATTTGCAGCTATCGTATATGCCGGGTCTAACATAGGTACAGTAATATCGCTTCCGCTAGCGGGTTGGCTGTGTTCTTTGGATTTTATGGGCGGTTGGCCACTTGCATTCTACTTGTTTGGGATTCTTGGCATCATTTGGTTCATTTTCTGGGTACTACTCGTTTTCGATACGCCCAGAGCCCATCCACGTATCAGTTGGAATGAAAGAAATTTTATCGAACATAGTGTTGGTCGAAAACCAGCTGGTACTATGGACACTGACGACAATGGAAATGATACACCATGGTTATCGATGCTAACTTCGCTTCCTCTTTGGGCAATATTAATTACTCAATGTGGACAATCATGGGCATTTTACACACAATTATCAGAACTTCCAACTTACATGAATAATATTCTCCACTTTGGAATTCAATCGAACTCCTTTTTATCTGCTCTTCCATATTTAACCAGCTGGATTTTTGGTATCTTATGTTCGACGTTTGCCGATTGGCTTCTCGCTAAGCGATATATTTCACTAAAGAACTCGTACAAAATTTGGAATTCGGTAGCATCTATTATACCATCGCTGGGATTGATTGGAGTCGCTTGGGTCGGCTGTAACTGGGTTTGGGTGATGGTAATGCTCGCTGTAGTTGGTTCATTCCAGGGAGCTATATATCCCGGCAACCAAATGAATCACATCGCTCTCAGTCCGAAATATGCGGGGACCATGTACGGTATTACAAACGCGATATCAAATGCATGTGGATTTTTAGCGCCGTACGTGATTGGATTGATTATAAAAGGACATGAAACGATTGATAGTTGGCGGACAGTATTCTATTTAGCAGCCACTTTGAATATATCTGGAAATTTTGTTTATTTAATATTTGCTAGCGATGAAGAGGAGTTATGGTCCAGGAACCGTCAACAAAGACGAGTTGAATGAGAAAGTATGACATACGAAAATAGTATATTGATTAGAAACATTTTATTTCTTTACCTAATAAGAATGTGATATTTTTAATAATTCGGCTTTGCTCAATCGAAACATAACACAATTAAAATAATTTATATATTTACGTATAAAGCAATAAGCTGCTAAGCATAATTCAAACCGATTTTTAATATTTTGTTAGCTTTTATCAATATGTGATTATGCTTTTAATAAATTCAAATATTTTATTACTATATTATTTTAAATTAGTTTGATTAAAATATGTATAAAAAATTTAATTTACATAACAAAAAGAATATAACGAATAAAGAAATATTAAAAAAATGAACATACAAATATTACTTTTGGATTTATATAACTACAAATCTACTTTTCACTATTTTGTACTATCGCACATTTGATCGAAGTGGCAATGTTCGAAGCTATCTTTGTATATGGTTTTGATTTGTTCGATATCGCATAAAGGTTCATCAGTTGGACATCCAGGAAGATTAACTATGTTTTCTTGATGTAGTGTTAGTACTTTTGTTCCACCTTCACATCTAAACAAAAAACCAAACAAGTTTAATTTCATTGGTGTAATATATAATTAATAAATATTTAGTTTATCAAGATGATTTCTTACTTGAAAGAGACAAATGCTATGTTACTGCCAAATGTATCGATTTTGCTGACGTGCCATTTTCTTTGCTTGGAAAAGTCAGTATGTTTTAATTTAAAATTGTCTTTATATAATCCCAAATGAGCTAACATTTTTAGAATTGTTCCCGAATGTGTAAAATATACTGTTGTATTTGGATGATCTGAATCCGTCCTATTTATTTAGATAAATTATTTACTCTAAAAAAAAAAACAATATTTTAAAATTTAACATACTCGATATGGTTTAACATGTCAATCATTGCTGGACAGGCTTGTTTCCAATTAATATCATATCCATAGCCGTCTACCCAAAAATATTTTAGGTCTTCTGAAAACTCTAGTATCTGGACTGCATTGTTATCAAAAAGGTAGCACCAAGGCGATTCATAATGCTTATTCCAAGCAGTTTCAAAAGCACATATTGTATACATATTATGTAAATCAGCTATTTTTGTCCAAAACATAAACAGAAAAATATTAGTAAAATTTAGAAAATATTAACGCAAAATTAATTTTTAACCTACATATAGTCAAGTCCGATATTCCAGTTTTTTCCTTTACAGATTCTAATACATCACTAATTTCCTTTCCGTTAATAAAATCCCTAACCTCTGTTAATGCTTCGGGATTTTTCTTTACATCTACTTTCCATTTCTTACAAAGTTTATAGAACTAAATATTAAATAATGATTTTAAAATTTCATGTTCAAAGAAATGGTCAATAATCCATTCAATTACCCTGAGAACGGGATCTTTGCGGAGAGCTTCTGGATATAGAATATTTTTGATATTATTTCGACCAAAAAGACCTGTACAAAAACTGTTGGCACTTTTTTCTGTTCTTTCAGAGGCGGTGAACTTAAACTTATAAAATGAAGAATCATATAAATCTGGAAAAATATTTGGAAATCGTTTTTGCATACGTTCTGCCAACTGAATTAACTCATCAACTCCCTCATATACGAGAACTTTATTGTCTGATTCATTTACATCAAAATTCCATTTATCAAACCGTTCTAATTCCTCATTGCATAATTTTGATTTGTTTGATGATAAAATAATATTTCGGAGAGAGGTTAAACGACCTTTGGTGCGAAGAATCACTTTCCGGTTTGGATTTCGGCTCCCATGCCGTACTATCATCCATGTTCTTATAGGCACACAATCTATTATTTTTATATAAATCTGCATAAACATTAATTATTAAAAATTAGGCATTTTAATTACTAGCAAATTGAATTTCCCTATCATTTTTGTTCGCTACGAAACGGTATGGCGACTTTGTAGCCAGATGTCCTTCGAAATCACGACGATCATTGACCGTACATTTATTTCCAGCATTTACAAATAATATCAAATTAAATAATACAAAATATGAAAACATTATTAATATGGGCCTAATACTGAGTAAGTCAATAACCTACAATCTATAACAAAAACTTAAAATTAAGAAAATGTCAACAACTCAAAACAAATTTTATCAGCTAAAAAATGACAGCTCGTGGTAATGCAGTTCATAATATCTCAGTGCCTCCCAACATGTATATTGCTTTTTAATGAAAACGATCCAATAAGATAAATTCTTTGTCTCAACTTGAAGAACGTTTAAAAAAAACATTTTTTAGGAACGGGACAGAATTGTTTTCGGTTTCTTTGTTTTATTTTTAATTTATTTATATATAAATAATTAATATATATTTTTATTATTTTCATAACTTTCACCAATTTTGCCATATTATTTAATAATAACGTAGTTTTATATTATTAGCTAATTAGTTTTATTTGAAATAAAAAATATCCTCAAGGTCAGACGTTAACTTTTCAAATATAATCAGCCGAAATTCTGATGTCAATTGGCCGCCTCGGAGCTGTGATTTGAGCCCGTTGGATTATTTTCTGTGGGGAGCCGTTAAGGATAAACGTTACACAAGCCATCCAGAGACAATTGAGGCCCTGAAAGAGGAAATCAAAGTTGCCATTGAAGAGATACAGGCCCAGACAATAGAAAATGTACTGAAAAATTAAGTCGAGCGAATGGGGTACTGTAAGGCCATTCTAATAAAATCATTCTTAAATTTCCAGGTTCAAACTTTCTAATAAAATCGGTAATTTGAAAAAAATATGCACTAGTTTTTTAAAATTTACATTTTAAAATGCAACATTTATGGTCCACCCCATACTAGGTGGTTGCTGACGACCTAGTTTTAAATAAAAAAAATTCTGTGTGTAAGCTCAGACGTTGTTTACATTTACAAATCCACAGTAGTTGTACATAAAGTTTTTGCGAATGAAAAATCTCGTTAGGCGTTGCTTATATTCCAAATTCTTAGTGGCAGACAATTTATTTTTTTGCGGAAAAAAAATTCCGTCTAATAAAGATCAGGAGTTAATTATATTAAAGTTTTGGAGGTTCTTAAATTTACAAATTTAACTTTTAAATAAAACAACATAGTCTACACATTATATAGAATTTTTTTTTCTTGATCATATTAATATATAAGTTAATATACATTTATCGAAATTTGATATGAATATACATATATGCACCGCTTTTTGTTATATTTCATCAGGATTTTCAAATTTTATTTCATTATTATTTTTGTTATTAGAAAATTATTTATACTCGTAAGTCTTATTCGAAAATTTCATTTATTTCTGGTATTATATTTATTATGTAGCTCTTATATTGTAATAATAGTTATAATTATTCGATATGAATCGAATAATTATTTATATTCAATTAATTTTCGATTTATCCTAAAATTACCTACAACACAATATATTATAATATTAAAACAAAACAAAAATAAAAGTATACCTATAGAAATAATTTAATAAAATTGAATATATTTAAAAAAAAAACATCTATTGTATTTTAATTATTTATTTTTTGAGATACTTTTATATTATATATAAAAGAAAGGTAATCAATAGAAATACTCATATATTTATCCTAAATATATTTTTTATAATAATCTACAAACATTCCTTAAATAGCAATCTAAAGCTCTTATCTAGACCTTATATTTTATTAAATATGTTCATAATATACAAAATTAAAAATAAACATAATATTTGTACAACATTTTTCATTTATATATTTGTTTGATTTCATTTCAAAAGTATGAAAAAAAACCACAACACATGGATTCAAATAAAATAATACATAAAAGTTATGGGTATAGCTTAGATAGATAATGTACAAAATTCATTTTAAAATTAAGAAAAACGTCTAACAGATTATATTGATTACCAAACACTACATTTATCAATTGGATTCATAGGTGATCCAGGTGAGCATTTGTACGCCTTTGAAAAATCAACAGAATTTGAAAGTGGACCAAGAACTCGGATAAAACCTGGTGAATGGACTGAAGATCTGATTTTTGTTAGTGCATCTTCTGGCCGCATTGAACCACACCATATTTGGGCATAGTTTAGAAAAAATAATTGATCATGCGTAAGATTTAATCCAGGTAAATCTGGCTCCTCACCATGTCGTTTTACCCACTTTCGATAAGCCTGAAAATTAACAAAAAAAAAGTATATATTTAAATTGTGGTCATACAAAAAAGAAATATTTTTTATTATTTTACAACATATTGTATCTTTTCTAAAATTATTTAACATAATTTACTTTATTATTGACCGACCATATGTTTTTTTTTTTTAAAAATGTTTTAATAATTACAAAATAAAAGCAAAAACTGTCTTTTTACCAGATTGACTGGAAATTCAAATTCATATGCAAATGCGGTCTACTTAAAAGAAAGTATCAAATAATAATTCAAATAATATTTGATGGCAAATTGTTTTATATTTAATGTCAATTTAATTTTATATTTTATGTATAAGCATTGCGTAGTAGAAAGTGTCCTCATTGTAGTTTGTCGCGTTTCCAAACAATAATAGGAGTGGATGACTAACATAAGGATAGCTTTAGACTTGATGAAAAATGTCAAATCATGACTTGTCGAAATATATAATCATCCCGAGGCGCTTATGTAAAAAAAATCCTCATTCATGGTCTCGAAAAATACGCAGTCATCTGAATTTGAACCAAACATGACTGCGAAATGTTTCGCAAAAGACAGAATTCAAATATAATGCATTGGCAAGTAGGTGTATACAATGTTTATATACAAATAGTATCCGAAAAAATACTTTTTAATAATATTTCCTCTAATTGGAAAAATAAGACGGAAGTACACAAAAATATATACTCGTATTTAAATAAAAGTTTATGTAGATAAAATTCGTTTCCGACTTTAATAAAATTTCTACAATAATTAATCATTATATTTTATTAATTTCTAATATTAAATTATATACACACGCATATGTATGCAAATTACCATATGTACTCGTATAATAAATAATTACCCTAAATGCTTGTTTTAAGCCACCATTATCGGCAATATTTTCACCCTGTGTCATCCTTCCATTCATGTACATGCCAACTTCATCAATTTTGTACTTAGAATATTGGTCAATAATGCACTGTGCCCGCTCACGGAATGCCCGAATCGTAGCATTATTCCACCATTGCATCATATTGCCATCTTTGTCAAATTGCCGTCCTAGAAACAATTATTAATTAGATTAGATTAATCAGTTCGTAAAATATAAAACCTTTAGCATAGCTAACCTTTATCATCAAATCCATGTGTTATTTCATGACCGATTACGACACCGATTCCGCCGTAGTTTAATGATTTTGGAAAATTTTGACTGTAAAATAATGGTTGCAATATTCCGGCTGGGAAAACTATAAATAGTCATGCATATGGTAAATGAAGAAAATTAATTTATAGAAAAAATATTTTATGGAATTTTTGATCATCTTACCAATATCATTTTTGTTAGGATTATAAAACGCATTTACAACAGCTGGCTCCGTTGCCCATTTATCCTTATCAACTGGCTTTCGGAGGAGTTGTAAATTTCTTTGTGCATCCCATTTGAGTATACTGAAAATATTATTCATGAAGTGATGCTCTGCTATCGTAAGCTGTTTATTAAAATAAAATTGGAGAAGAAATTAAATGATTTTTTGTTTGAATTGAAAGTATTCAACATACATTGATGTATTCCTTTTCTAATTCGGTCGGATCTGTTAGGATTTCTGGATAGCCTATACGTTCATTCATGGCATCAGCTTTCTCTTTGGCTACTGCCCTCGTTTCATCGTCCATCCAATGATTGTCCGCTAGCAGCTCATTGAATGCCTCTCTTATTGTATGAATCATTTCCAAAGCCGTTTCCTTACTTTCCTGATTGAAGTTATCTCGAATGAATAGTGCACCAACAGCCATTCCTAGTTTTTTGTTAGTCCATTCAACACATTGTGACCACCGGACTCGTTCAGATTGAATGCCAAGCAAAATCTTCCGAAACTCAACTCGTTCTCGTTGGAAATCATCAATCATATGAGTCATTATCGACATGACCAGCCGCCACATCACGTAATTGTGAACAATCCTTCGGTCTGTTCGGGCCAATATTTTTCCCATTTGCACTAAATAGGGCATGGCATAGCTAACAATTGGTTCGTTTGCTTCCAGTTTGATTTCTTTACCCAAAGTGGATTGTAAATAATCATGCCAGTTTAGCTCTGGTATCGCTTTTTGTAATTCAGGAAGTGTAAGCTTGTTATAAATAGCACTAGTATCATGACGGTCGGCCTCTGGCAGTGATGCATTTGCCAATCGTATTTCGAATTTGACGACTTCCTCCAGTTCGGAGGCAGCTATTTTCGGATTGGCACCCAAGAGAATAGCAATTTGTGTCATATATCTATGATATGCCTTAAGATCTCCTTCACTACTCGCTTTGAGATAGTAGTCTCGTGATGGCAATGCCAACACCAATTGATCCAATTGCAGAATATTAACCGAGGAGTTCTTATCATCAGCTCCTACATATAATTCGATTAGAACAGCCTCGCTATATTCCCCACGCAAAGTTCCAAGAAGATATTCGATACTAAAGGCAGGAGGTGTCCATTCATCTTCAATAACTGGCCAACCACCCAATTCCTTAAGGATTTTTTTCAAGGTTCCATCACCGATTTTCCGAATTTGCGCTGTAGTATTTTTTATATTGTACTTCAGCTAAGGGATACCGAATGTATTTTTCGAGATGTTATACTTACGAATATCCATGCAGCTTTTGTAAAACATTTTCGCTTTTATTGTAGCTGGATTGTCTTCATCGTTAATGGACTCTTCAAGTACACCCTTTAATATGACCTGTTGTTGATCAGCTAAAACCTAATTTAGAATTTTCCATTTTAATAATTTTCCTTTCATTAAAACTTACATAATTAATTTTATTTATTTTTGATTGGTTTTTGAAAAATAATTATTTACTTCGAATGTACTTATTGAGCTTCGGTCTTCTGGTATCACGTGTTTTTTATTCCAAGTACCGCAAGCATATTGAAAGAAATTTTCACAAGGATCTGCTGTTCGGTCCATTGCTGCTAAAAGTGATGAAGCTGAAAATAAATATGTATCTTTAGAAATTCAATTAAAATTATCAATTCCAACCATACAATTTACTATATTCAATTTGATATTTTTACAAAAATTAACCAATTTCTCTAAAATAAAGTAACAATTTTCATTGAATATAATTTCATTTCTAAAATATTTTTTCTTATTTACTTCTTCCACTATTATTATTATTATTATTATTATTACTATAATTAAAGAATTGTGAATAATATTTGAATATTTTGTAAATAATCAGTTTTTATTATTAAATATTTAGCTGAAATATTTTTACTTGAAAATTTACAGTCGACTGTACTTAAAAGATTTATTGTTATTTTAAAATATTTATTGCATTTTAGAAGATTATCCAATTTTGTGCCTTGGAAAGTACAACCATGTCATTTGACTTTTCCTAAAAAAAATGTATGTTATCCAAGATAATATTTATTCAGTTTTAAATTTTCCATTTTATGTTATAGATTGTTTAACACAATCTTTGGATACTGAGTTTTCTTATAAATTTTCCTGCAGCTATTAGGCTCATTTACCATGAAAACCAACAAGTAGCTATGGAATAGCCTCTGTATCCGCAATAGATGACTCGCTGGTGTACATTTGGGTATAAAGGTGTCATTGGCCCGTATTATTTTTGAAAATGAATAAGAGACCCTAACCGTCAATTTTGAACACAATGGTCGTATGCTAATCGAATATCTTTGGCCTGAATTTAAAATATTTGAATGCGGACTATATGAGGTTTCAACGAAACGCCACCAAAAGGCACACAATAGTACAAATTTTGAATTTGTTGTGCAAAAAGTTCGTAGGATGCGTAATTTCGAGATTTGGTGATGTCAACTGGCCCTCAAGATCGTGCGATTTAACATCGTTGGGGTTTTTTTGTGGGGCTATTTTAAAGTATTTTTTTTATTTAATTTTACTTTCCGGATCACAAATGGGATTACTTTTGAATTTATCTATGGAAATTACAATATTAATAAATTTTTTTAAATAGAATTATTTAAAATTATTTCTCTTAAATCTTAGAACTGTTTGCAAGTAGAATTTTTAACAAAATTCATTGAAACAAATGATAATTATAAGTTTTTCTATAAATAATTATTAAATTGATAAGTATATTATAGTTTTTAATACTAAAAATATGCGAATAATAATAACACCCCCCAAAAAAAAAGTTTATTTTAAAAATTTATCAAAAAAATTCACAATAAAAAAATGAACATACTTGATTAAACTCTTTTTGTATAAAAATATAAAAAATTATTTATATATGCGTGTATGTACATATATGTTTGCACAAATATGTAATATAGAATTTCTTGCGCAATTTTTCAATCACAGCATGTCACTTGTTTTGTTAATCAAGAAAAATCTTCAAATCAAGGAAAACAAAACGTTTCCATGTCAAACAAATTTAATAGATTGTTTTTCGATTCGTCGCTTGACATACACCAGTATGAGTACTATTATAGAAAGATACGAAGTATCAAGTGATTGAATGAAGGAGAAATGATAAAAGAACGTTGATGTGAACATCATTTAAACAGTTATTCAGAACGCAATATTCTTGTCAGGGTAGGCATCTTACCATAGTGGTGTGGGTCAATAGAGCATATCGCTCAAAGGATCCATTGCTATTCCATGTGTGTATTTATGTTTGAATGTATATTTGTCATATGTTAGTCAGCATTTTTCTATGGAACCAATTACGATAATGGAATTAGAAATTGTTTGTATTCTCGCATTACACCTTGGCTAATCAGAGATCCTTAAAGAAATCCAAACAATTCTTCTCTTCATACTGATTGATTTAACGTTTGTTCCGATAAATCGTGCATATCATGAACTCTGAGTCAAAAATTATTGTTTCTACAATAGTTTTATTTTTATTCATTTCAGGTTAAAAAATATGAAATCTTAATTAAAATATGATAAATATTATACTAAAAAATGTGTTTAATAAATTGTTTTATTGAATGAAAGCTAATGCAATCAAAATATTATCCAATTATACTTGACTTGAGTTAAATTTTGTAATTATTATTGGGTAAACAAAAGCCAATTAATAACAATTGAACTTATTAATGACTTTAACTTTTATCCTTAGTTTGAAAAATTGAACCATTCTCCATATACATTGAAAGTTTGCATTCAAAAGTCATCAATCATTTCCCCTAAAAAAATCCAACTTGAACCAACAACTATTATTGATGATCATAAAAAAATTGAAAATACTTATCAAACCCCAGTCCCCAATACCATTCCCTCTTCTTAAAGATTGAAGTTTTCTGATTCAGCAAAATGATAGTAAAAGTTTTACGGAAAATATGTGTAGCAACGTCGTTTCCTTTTTATTTTCGAATGTAGTTCTTTTTTTTTATAAAATTTTTATTACAGTTTTTATTTGTACAATCGAAATAAATACTTTTCTTTTAGATTTCAATAAAACTTTTCATCTATTTCCATTGCCAATTGAAAATGAAATAAAATGATCACATGTTAAGTGCACATAGTAAAAATATTAATTATAAAATATCGATTTTTAATAGGGATTTATTAAAACAAGAAAAAACCAATAAAAAAGGACAATTTTTTATTGAATGACGATTAACATATGAATTTTATTAGTTTTTTTTTTCATTTTGATGTAATGTTTTGTAAATGTTTTTTTCAAAATTTTATTATTTCAAAATATATGCAATAACAAACAAGTATTCTCATTTCTTTTGATTTTCTACTGAGAATGCCTATGAAAATATTGAAATATTAAAATTTTTGTTATCCAACATATGGATTCCGCGCCAAAAAAACTGCTCCGGTTTTGAGGCCAAGAATGAATCGAGGCAATTTTTGATGCCCTGTTCTGAAGTGAAGCGTATTCCGGTGAGGGCGTTTTGGTCTGGGCTATAAGGCGGGTGAGGCAAAACTTCCCAGCCACTGTTTTCTAAATAATTATTAACCGGTCTTGCAACATGAGGCCGAGCGTTGTCATGATGGAAAATTATGGCTTCTTGTGTGGTCGCATATTCCGGGCGTATTTCGACCAATGCTCGCTTCAAACGGATTAATTGTGTTCGGTAGAGGTCGCCTGTGATCGTCTGGCCCAATTTCAATAGCTCATAATAGATCACACCCTTCTGATCCCACCAAATACAGAGCATTACTTTGGCGCCATGGATATTTGGCTTTGGCGTTAATTTGGCTGGTAGGCCGGGCTTCACATACGAATTCTTTTTCTGCCGTTCAAGCAGCATTTCGGACATGCAAAATAGCCTTTCAACGTCTCTCGGCTTCAATTCATATGGGACCCAATTTCCTTGCTTTTGTTGGATGAATCCTGCTGCTTTCGAACGTTTTGAAATGGCTGCTTGAGTGACTCCCAATGATTTTGCAATTTCTTCTTGAGTTCGACAACAGTCTTCGTCGAGTATAGTCTCCAAATCTTCATCTTCAAACTTTTTTGGCTGACCTGGTCGTTCTTTGTCTTCCGTGTCAAAATCACCACTTCTGAACCGCACAAACAATCTCTCGCACGTTGAAATCGATGGAACATATTCAGGATAAGCTTCGGTGAGCAATCGATGTGCTTCAGCTGCACTTTTTTTCAAATTAAAGAAGTAAATCAACACTTCCCGCAAATGGGACTTTTTTGGTACGAAGTTCGACATTTTTGAAGAAAAAAAAAACTTTGTTGTTTACACTATTTCGTTCAATGACTAATCGAGAATGAATGACAGATGTTTAACCTCCAAAATGCCATATGAGTTATTATTAACACAAACCATGTGTAAAAATTATGCCATCTGTTGTCAATCCCGCATTTTTAAGTTATACACCCAATAGAAAATACTATTATTAGTGTGTCACGATAGTTAGTCTCGGTAATTACTAAAGAGTTATTCGTTTTGTGGTTTGGAGAGTACAGCACTGTCATTTGACAGTTATTAAATATACCATATTTGAGGTCTGTTTAAAAAGTATCGCGAATTTTGAATTTCCGCGGGTTACGTATATTTGATTTTCGATTTTTTGTGGCGTTATGTTGGTACTCATGCCTCTCATTTATGCCGACAAGTTCAGCCATTTTGAATGTTCAGTTACAAAAAATGTATCAAAGAATCTGTATCAAATTTTGTGTGAAAAACAAAATTAATTGCGTGGACGCATTCCGAATGTTGACTGTGGCATATGGTGAAGCTACCTTGGACCGAAGCAACGTTTATCGGTAGTACAAAATGTGTAAAAAGCGTGCCGGACGGTTGAATGTGAAGGTTTTGCTTACAGTTTTCTTCGATTGCAGGGGCTTGGTGCATCATAAGTTCTTGCCACAGGGTAGAACGGTCAATAAGAAATATTACCCGCAAGTTATGTACAAGTTGCGCAAAGCAATCCGCCAGAAACGCCCTGATTTGTGAAAGAATAAAAATTGGCTTTTGCAGTATGATAACACCCCTGCTCACGCATCGTTGCTTGTGCTTGAATTTTTGTCCAAAAACAACACACTAATAATGCCGCAGCCACCGTATTCCCCAAATCTGGCCCCCAGTGACTTTTTCTTGTTCCCGAAACTGAAGAGCCCCATGAAAGAACGACAATACGCTTCGATTGAGGAGATAAGGACGACATCGAAGGAAGTGCTTCGAGGATTGAAAAAAATGTTGGCACAAGTGTAAAATATCTGGTGGGGATTAAACAAAATAGATATTCATGAATAAATAAATAATTTTCGAAAAGAACACAAAATTCGCGATATTTTTTGAACAGATCTCGTATTTCATTCGAGATAACACATTTTTTTAGTCTAAAACTTGCCATTTTACAATGAAATCTTTTAATGACCAAACAAAGTGTAAAAATTATTACAAATTTCTAGAAAATTAGTGATTTTGTCGTAGCCACCTTTTGTGCTTTAAGGATGCGCTAATAGTTGTCATAATGAGACTCGTTTCTCGCTCAGCGGATACATCAATAAGGAAAATTGCTTGAAAGATCAAGTTTAAACAGACAATCCTTAAACTTTAGAGCATTTAAAAATGAACATCTTTAAAATAATAACTGAATTACATCCCAAAATATCCGAAAAAGTCATCAAAAATTACCTAAAAAAGGATCGAGTTCTGTAAAAAGTCTCGTGGTAGCAATTTGAAAATTTATTATATTTTATGTATAATGGACAAGATTTAAACAATTGAAAGCAATAAAATTTATATTAAAATCTACATTTTAACTATTTCTTATTGAACTTTACTTTTCAAAGTATATTAGGATAATCCTTGATTAGTCGTCTGATAAAAATTGTACGCGTTAAAAATTTTGAATTATTGATAAGCTCTAGAAAAATAAGAAATTGACGTAAAAGAATCAAACTTACGTACAAAAAAGTCTGTTTGTTACTTACAAAATAAGTTTAGAGATTTTTGTTAATATTAATTTACTTTAATCGAAAGATGATTGGAAGTTTTTTAAATAAAACTAATACAAACTATAATTTATAAGGATACGTATATTATTTATTATATTGGGTTGTCTTGAAACTAATTTCATTGTTTCCCAACAGGGGTTGTATTTTTTCACAACCAACTTCACACTTAAGCCGCATAATATGTAATTTTGACAGCTGACATAGCAAGGCTTGCTTGTGAAAAAAATTCAATTGATTCTGCAAAGTAGTTTTTGGTTGATACGCTTTTAAACATGGAAAGTGTAAAACAGTATTTTTGGCTTATTTTACTTTTTTACTATAGAAAAGTTAAAAATACTGTTCAAGCAAGAAAAAAATTATCCGATGTGTATGGAGAAGATGTGTTAGGTGAGCGCTAGTGCCAAACCTGGTTTGCAAAATTTCGATCCGGCAATTTTGATCTCGAAGATCCACCACGTTCTGGAAGGCCAGTTGAAGCTGATGAAGACACAATAAAGTCATTAATTGATGCAAACCGGCGAATACGTGGGCTACTATATATATTTCTGGCCTAATAATGAAAATGCGAATATTTATCAACGAAAAAGGTTTTATTGTTTTTCAAAATATTCTCCATCAAGATTTATACACTTTTGCATGCGCTCAAACCAATTTTCGAAGCACTTTTTCCACTCCGATTGAGACACCTCCAAAACATGGTTTTTGAATGCTTCAACAGCATCTTCTGGCGACGAAAATCGTTGACCACGCATTTTTTTCTTGATGTGTGGGAATAAAAAGAAGTCATTGGGTGCCAAGTCAGGGCTGTACGGAGGATGACCCATCAATTCGACGTTTTGTCCGGTCAAAAAGGCGCTGGTTTGAGCCGATGTGTGAGAGCTCGCATTGTCATGGTGCACAATGATTCGACTTCTCTTGTTCGTTTTTCGAATTTCTCCGAAGACTTCAGGCAAACAAATGGTGGTGTACCACTCAGAATTGACCGTCCTACGTTGCACAAGCGGAACAGTCGCCACATGACCAGTTTTGCCAAAGAAACAAGCGACCATTTGCTTCGAAGTGCTTCTTCCACGAACAACTTTCGTTGGATTTGACTCGTCTTGGAAGACCCACACGGTCGATTGCTGTTTTGTTTCGGGCTCATACGCATAGATCCATGATTCGTCACCTGTGACGATCTTATAAACGTCTTTTGAAGCACCGCGATCGTATTTTTTCAGCATTTCTTTACACCAATCCACACGAGCCTTTTTTTGAGCGATTGTCAAATTGTGCGGGATCCAACGAGAACAAACCTTTTTTACGGCCAGGTGTTCATGCAATATCGAATGTATGCTGGTGGGAGAAATGCCTAGGCATGCCTCTATCTCACGGTATGTCACATGACGGTCTTGCATTATCAGTTCACGTACGGCATCGATGTTTTCTGGAACAACGGCTGTTTTTGGACGACCTTCACGGAATTCGTCTTTGAGCGAGCGTCGGCCACGATTGAATTCGTTGTACCAGTTTTTCACAGTGCTATAGGATGGTGCTTCATAGCCATACAAAGATTTAAGTTCATCGATGCACTCTTGTCGTGATAATCCACGTCGAAAGTTGTGAAAAATGATCGCACGAAAATGTTCACGAGTTAATTCCATTTTTTTGCCAAATTGATTTTTTCAAGTCACTGTAAACAACACAAATGATAGTCGTACGTCAAAACGTTCTGAGTACGTTTATGCTAAAAAATGTCAAACTTTCCAATGGAAATGTCAGATCGCACCTGGCAACACTTAGTGTTGCCTAGGCCAGAAATATATATAGTAGAAATATATATACGTAACAACTCTTTAGATTGCTGAAAGATTAAATTTATCGAATTCGACCGTTCATGATCATTTGAAACCGCTACGTTTACTCTCAAAGCTCGACATATGGGTTCCTCATCTTCTTACGGAAAAAAAATTGTGCCATCGCACTGACGTTTGTGATTTGCTTCTCAAACGCCAAGAAAATGATCCATTTTTGAAGCGTATCATCACTGGGGATGAGAAATGGGTTGTCTACAACAAAATTAAGCGGAAAAGATCCTGAAGTAGCAAAGATGAACCGGCTCAAAGCACTTCGAAAGCCAATATTCATCAAAAAAAGGTTGTGCTATCTATTTGGTAGGATTTCAAAGGAATCGGTTATTTGCCAGAATTGGTCAATAGGAAAGGTATAGTTTTCCAACAGGATAATGCGGAACCACATACAAGTTTGACCACTCGGCAAAAGCCTTTAGAGCGTGGATAGGATATACTGTCACACCCCCCATACTCTTCAGACCTAGCACCTTCCGATTATCATTTGCTCCGATCTCTACAAAAAATGTTAGACGGTAAAACGTTTAATTCAAATGAGAAGATGAAACATCACTTGGATCGGTTTTTTGCCAGCAAAGAACAAAAATTTTATGAGCGTGGAAAAATTGTACTGCCAGAAAGATGGCAAAAGGTTATTGGATCAGACTGGACAATATTTAATTCAATAAAATATTAATTCACTATAAGAAAATCGTCTTTCATTTTTATTTAAAAAAACGAAATTACTTCCCGGACAATCCAATTTTTTTATAACCATATAAATTGTTTTACTATAATCTTTAAGTTTATTGATAGATTGAGGGAAAATTTCATTTTGAATTTCAATTGATGTGATTGTAGTGTGCTAGTGCCTACAGTATGAACTGTAATACTTTAGTACACTGCAATTAATGAAATAATGTTTTTAATCAAGTCATCTTAGATGTGAATTTTTTATTTTCTTTTACTGTATTAAGCTGCAATTAGTTGTAGAGTTTTTTTAATATCAGTTCAAATAAGTTCGTATAATTAGTTCTAAAAATAAAATTAAAATTAAATATAATAATATTAGCGTTTTGTAATTTTAATTTATTTATTGGGTGATAAATTTTAATAATAATAACAAAATAAATTAGTGTTGAAATGTTTTCTTTTTGTTAATGGTGACCCTGATGTGATTATCACATTTTGTTTATTGTAGTCTACGAGGTCTATTCAAAAAGTATCGCGAATTTTTAATTTCCGCGGGTTACGTATATTCGATTTCCGATTTTTTCTGTCGTTATGTTGGTACTCATGTCTCTCACATATGCCGAAAAGTTCGGCCATTTTGAATGTTCAGTAAATTTTTGACAGCTGCTTTGCTTGCATATGTTTTGGCTCGTCTTCGATTTTTACCCCTTCCAAAAAATGGATCAAAGAATCTGTTTCGGGAACAAGAAAAAGTGGATGCGACATCCAGATTTGGGGAATACGGTGGATGCGGCATTATTAATGTGTTGTTTTTGGCCAAAAATTCAAGCACAAGCAACGATGCGTGAGCAGGGGCGTTATCATGGTGCAAAAATCAATGTTTGTTCTTCCACCAATCCGGGCGTTTCTGGCGGATTGCTTTGATAATGCCTTATTGACCATTATACCCTGTGGCAAGAACTCATGTTGCAGCACGCCCTGCAATCGAAGAAAACTGTAAGCAAAACCTTCACATTCGACCGAACTTGGCGCCGTTTTTTCGGTCTTGACTCGTGCGACAGCTTTAATTGGGATGATTGAGCTTTGGTTTCCACGTTATGGAGCAAATTTGGGTCATCGCGGACAGACTTCAACAGCCCCTTAGCAATGTTAATGCGATGCTGATTTTGGTCGAAGATGGGCAAAAATCGAACACGAGCAAAACACGTGTAAACAAAGCAGCTGTCAAAAATTAACTGAATATTCAAAATGGCCGAATTTGTCGGCATAAGTGAGAGACATGAATGCCGATCAAAAAAAATCGAAAATCGAATATACGTAACCCTCGGAAATTCAAAATTCGCGATACTTTTTGAACAGACCTCGTACTAATGAACTACAGTATATCCTGATTCCAGTATATACCATAGCTCTAGAACACTAGAGGCTTAAATAATTTTAAGTGAGTGCCAAATGTAATTATTACAAAAAAAAATCATTATAACAAAAAAAACCTAATGTTCAATTAGAGACAAATTTTTTTCAAAAGTAATTCTATTTTAAAACTAAAGAATTATATAAATTTTTATATATGTATGAAAATTTCCATATCAAGTGGTACTTCTGCATAAAAATGAGATCCTTTCAATACCATTGATTTTGTTGTTATTGAGATGAATGAATGAACAAACCGATTTATGGGGATAATCTAAATTGTATAATGTAATCATTTATGAGTATTTTAAGTCTTTAAAAATATAAGAAAATCAAATTTGCTAAGCATAAATAAATCGAATGTAAAAATATTATTTTCATTCATATCAGATTATATTGAGAATTTTTCGATATTTTTCCAAAACGAATGTTATCTAATATGTTTCTATATTTTATTTATCATAATCGATGGATGTAGATTTTATATGAGCTTAGCAATATTTACATACTTGAACGTATAGATGTTTTCTTTGATAAGGACATAGATATAATGTATGGATATCTTTTCAAAGAAATTGGAAACGTTATTTTTTTAAATGGATTTTTATGGGTTGCTGATTTAGATTTTAATCAAAATTTATATTATTACATTATAAGCAATTCTCTTTTAAAGCATATATTAAATATTGTAATTATTATTATTTAATATTAATAGATTTTTTGATAATATTATCTGTTTCAGAGAATATATATAAATATTATTCAATTTTTTTTTTCGTATATAAAAGTGATATCCTTTCAAGAGTTTGTATTTGTATCTATAAATTTATGCGCATACAATACATTGGATCTAAGATTATATTTTTGTGAAAAGATCCTTTAAAGCATGTCATTTTATGCTCTGCTAAAGAAGTAGAAATAAGAAGTTTAAATAATAAGCGTATCGAATTATTAAATATATTAGTTGGTCGAAGAAGTTCATAGTGTTTTCAAATAACTCAGTAATCATTAGCTGCATTGTAAAAATTGGTGGTGTTTATGGTAAAGTTGCTCTATCAATGCTTTGCTTGCTTTTGTTCCGGAAACTTTGATGTAAAATTTCTGATCAGCTAATTACCGAAAAAGTGATGAAAATTTTTGAATAAATTGAGCAAGCCTGGAATATCAGCAGTTATGATATCGCTTATTAATTAAATATTCATCATCAAACCGTTTTAAACTATTTGCAAAAGGATGGGGTCAAAAAGAAACTCGATGGGTTCAAAAAAAAACTCATGAATTAAGTGCAAACAGTAAGATTTTAATACCTGCGATATGCTGCTGAAGCGCAATAAAATCAAGCCATTTCTGACGTAAATCATAACTGGCAATGAAAAATGTATTAAATACGAGAATATCGTTCAATAGAGATAATGGAAAAAAAGAGATGAACGACCACAAATAATTTTAATGTCAGGATTGATGGCCAATAAGGTTGTGCTGTGTGTATACTGAGACTGGAAGGAAATCTTTCATTATGAACAATTAACTCGGTACTATACTATAAGCAACTCGAGAGATTACGCCAAATGATTCATTTGGCGTAATCTCTCGAGTTGCTTATAGTATCCACCACGATAACAATCGGCCACACACATATTTGATGTTTGGCCAAAAATGAAGAGTTTTGATTAAGATGAATTAAGAGGCTTGGGAAGTTTTGATGCATCCACCGTATTGTGATACGATCTCTGCGGAACTTTCTCAATTGGCTTCAAGAAAGGCCTGTTAAGACCACTTGATTCAGTTTTTCAATAAGAAACCATAGAAGTTCTATACTGATGGAATCATGGTTCTCCACGAAAAATTCCGAGACATTGTCGATAATAATGGAGAATATTTGTTTTGAATAAATTGATTTTAACACTGTAATTTAAGGTCTCTATTTTACTCAAAAACTCCATGAACTTTTTCGACTAACCAATATATGAATATTAGCTTTACTATATTTATTCATTTTATAGTTTGGAAAGTACAGTACTGTCAATATTTTAATAAATTAAAGGTTTTGACAACGGGCGGTGGTTCTACTGTAGCCACGTGTCACATCTTGACACGTGGTTACAGTAGAACCCACCAGTAACTGTGGAAAAGCCATTGTATCTGCAAAATGAGATGCACTTAGATCTAAATGTATCATTTGTTCGTATTTGTTTCAAAATGAAGAACGGAAAACCGTTAACGTCAATTCTGAGGGGTATGGTCGTTTGATAACCAACTGTTTTTTATCTGCACGTGTGGTTACAATAAAACGGCACCACAAGTCACATAACACCGAAAATTTTGACTTTTTGGTGCGGAAAGTTTCCAGGATGCGTAATTTCTAGATTTGGTGATGTCAAAGATCGTTCGATTTGAGGCCGATGGATGTTTTTTTTTTGTAAAGCTATATTTTGGGATGGTGCAAAAGTTATGACCGTTTTTTATGATCCTAGGTAAAAAAAATGTTTCTTCAGATATGATGAATAGTATCTTCTTTTAAATGATTCCATTGTATAAAGGATGCTTTCCCTCTATTTTCTATTCAGTTTTGGCCTGGCCAAAGTACAGTGAAGAGCCCTTGTATTTTTTCAAAATGTCGGTCGATAAAGTGCATTTACGTCATTGTTTACTTTATGAATTCCGTAAAGACAATACCGCGAGTGTGGCAACCAAAAACATTTGCGAAGTGTATGGAGTAGATGTCATCAAAGTTCGGCAGGTACGAAGATGGTTTACAAAATTCCGATCTGGGGATTTTTTACTAATACGTACCGGGCGGCCATTGAAGTCTGATGAGGACAAGTTAAAAGTCATAATTGACACCAATCCACGTCTAACCACCAGGGAGATCGCGTCGATGATGGGAGTCAACCAAACAACCGTATTAAGACATTTGAAGCGTATGGGGATGGTTTCGCGGTACGACGTTTGGATACCTCATTAATTGTCGGCTGTCAATTTATTGGATTGTGTTTCAACGTGCGTTATTTTGAGTGCGAGACAAAAACATGAACCTTTTTTGCATCATTTGGTAACGGGAGATGAGAAATGGGTCCTATACAACAACGTGACATGAAAAACACATTGGGCTATACCTGGACAAGCCCCATTAACAACTTCGAAAGCCGAAATCCATCAAAAAAAAGTTATGTTTTGTGTTTGGTGGGATTGTAAGATTTTTGTGTATTTGGAACTCTTGGAACGCAATCAGACAATTATAGCAGAACGATATTGTCAGCAATTATCCAAATTGAACATCGCCCTTCAAAAGGATAGACCAGAATTGGTAAACAGAAAAGGGGTAGTGTTTCATCACGACAACGCGCGACCACATGTGGCTATGATGACCAAACACACAAGCTAAATGAGTCGAATTGGGATGTTATCAAGCATCCACCGTATTCTCCAGATCTTCCTCTTTCCAATTTTCATTTATTTCGATCACTGCAAAATTTTTTAAATGATAAAAAATTTGATACAATAGAGCAGGTAAAAACATCACTTACTACATTTTTTGCATCAAAATCCACGGAATTTTATACTAATGGTATTAATAAGTTGATAGAAAGATGGGAAAAGGTTATAAGAACGGATGAAAATTATATAATTGATTAAATAAATAATACAAATCTAAAAAAAATGTTTAATTGTATATGTAAAAAAAGGTCATAACTTTTGCACCAACCAATATAAGATTGGGTTTGCACAAATAATTTGCAAACTTTACAGCATATTTAAAAAAGTTCAAATTGGGCGAATTGCGACCTGATATGTGCGCAAATTCCATCAAAAATTACCTTAAAAAGAGTCCTACAAAAAGTTTTGTGAAAGCAATTTACATAATGTTATATTTTATACATAATGGAAAGGTTTAAGCAGTATAATAAAATAACTACATTATATAAAATTTACTTTAAGCACGTGTTTATTATTTTAAAATTAATTTAAATAGCAGTAAATGAAGATAGTACCAAACAAAATTGAAAGAATACGACAATCTTGTCAAGTTTTGGCTTTCGAACAACCATAAATACAGTTCTTTTTACCTTAAAAACAATTAGAGATATGTATAAAGTTTATCTGGTAAAAATATAGATATTTATATAAAAATTTTATTTAATTAACAAGTAAAAATTAAAAAATTGAAACATTTGTTTAAAAATCTAAAATCGAAACATTTGAAAAATAAAAAAAAATACTTTAAAATAGTAAAAAAATAAATTGTTGTTTTCTGTAATTGAATTTATAGTAAACGCACAAACATAGATAATTATTTTTAACTGGAAAAAACATATTAAAATTGTCATTTAAGTTTACGTGATATTTTTGCTGATTTGAGTATGCACAAAAAAAAATTATATAACTTTTGACGCATAAAATGAACAGTGTCCTTGTAAATGGATAGAAATTTATATAGAATATAACTAACAAAAACGATAGAATACAATATCCTGTATACATAGTAAGGGATTATATTCGTATACAGATAAAGATACAATATAATAAAATGTTTTTCCTTCGTTCGATTATGTGTATCCGTTTTTATCCACAGAAAGATCGTATCCATTGTTCTTTTGCTAAATGATGTTTCATTGTTGCAGGATGATAGCTGCCATTCCAGAAATGGTGAATATTTAATGTTCTTTGATTAAAGAAGCTTTGGATGAAAAATTCGGAAGCTTTGGTATACTCGTAACTTTGATTAGGAATGAGTACATTTGACAGACAATATTATCAACTTAAGAGTATAAATATTGAAGGCCAAAAGTAGGTTGACATTAATTTTGCTGTATGGAAATTTCTAACAATTCAAAATTATTCTTAGCGGTAATAAGATAATTTGTTTTGATATTATAAATATTTTTAAACCATTTTTAATTGATTATACTTCTAAAAAAAAAATAATACAAGCTAAGAAAAATTATGGTATGCATTGTATTATAGGGAAGTTTTTTTTTGAATATAAGACTCGACGTTCTTGACTTCGATTAAAGCTAACAAAATTATTCTATTTAAAAAAGAAAACCTTATTCATATTGAGATCATATTGTAATAAGATACAAAATTTTTTATAATTTGTACTAAAATCTGGGAAATGTTGGTTATTGTATTAAAAAAAAATAGTAAAAATTTTCAAGGTGATGATTTGGATTAAATTTAATTAAATTTTAATCGATATCAATTTTTTTCAGTTGGTTTATTTGTATGAGTGTAGTACCGAATGCATTTAGTAACTATAACAGCCTAAAAATTAAATTTTCACTGAAAAGTGTTAATTTATTCAAAAAAAAATACAAAAAAAACGTTAGTATTGATAATTATTTTTAATAAAAATTTAAGTTAATTTGTTTTTTAAATAATCCAATACAATTTGTACTAATTTGTAAATGATAAGGATTTATAAAGGTATTGTAAATATTTTATTGAAGCACTAAAGTCATCCATCCACTTAAATTGTGTGCGATCAAAGTCAGCCTGAAATATTCTTATACAGGGTCTGATGTTTCAAATGACATAACGCTCTCATTCTTATACGTGTGTATTTTGCTTTAGCTAATTTTTAATTTTGAAAAACTTTACGATCCAACGACGTGTCAAGATAGTCAAATTTTACAAAATTTCAGTTACAAGGTCTGTTCAAAAAGTATTTTGAATTTGTAATTTCCGCGGGTTACGTATATTAGATTTTCGATTTTTGGATGGCATTATGTTGATACTCATGTCTCTCACTTATGCCGATAAGTTCGGCCATTTTGAATGTTCAGTTAATTTTTGACAACTGCTTTGCTTACACGTGTTTTGGCTCGTCTTCGATTTTTGCCCATTCCAAAAAATGGATCAAAGAATCTGTGTGAAAAACAAAATTAATTGATCGGACGCATTCCAAATGTTGACTGTGACATATAGTGAAAAGCTACCTTGGACCGAAGCAACGTTTATTGGTGGTACAAAATGTTTTCAGAGGGCAGAAGATGTGAACGACGAAAAGCGTGCCGGACGGTCGAATGTGAAGTTTTTGCTTACAGTTTTCTTCGATTACTAGGGCGTGGTGCATCATGCGTTTTTGCCACAGGGGTAGAACGGTCAATAAGAAATATTACCTACAAGTTATGCGCAAGTTGCGCAAAGCAATCCGCCAGAAACGCCCGGATTTGTGGAAGAACGAAAAAAGGCTTTTGCCATTTTTTGCTAAAAACAATACACTAATAATGCCGTAGCCACCGTATTCCCCAGATCTGGCCCTCTGTGACTTTTTCTTGTTCCCAAAACTGCAAAGCCTCATGAAAGGACGACGCTACGCCACGATTGAGGAGATAAAGGCGGCAGGAGGAGCTGAATTAGATCACATAAAAGGATTGGAAAAAATGTTGGCACAAGTGTATAATATCTGGTGGATATTACTTTGAAGGGGACAAAATAGATATTCATGAATAAATAAATAATTTTTGAAAAAACACAAAATTCACGAAACTTTTTGAACAGACCTCGTATTGTGAAAAAATAATTTTGAGCATTTTTGGTTGAACGGCTACGTAAGCAAACAGAATCGTCGAATCTGGAATAAAAGGCAACCACAATAGTCATAGGAGCTGCTTTTGTTTCCAGAAAAACTTACTGTCTGGTGTGGATCTCCGCCCCCGGTGGAGGGATGATAGGTTTAAAATGCTTGTCATCCTGAAGCAAGCATAGCTGCACGGGGCTAAAATAAATTGGTTTGAATAACAAATCAATTATATATATAATGGTATTAATACAATATTATATAATATTATATATAATACCATCCATTCAGGAAATTAAGCAGAACTGGCGCTGTGGGAGCATTGGTGTATTTTTCGGATTGCATGGATGTAGTCACGTTTTAATTCAACCAGGAAACTTTCCCCAAATGCTGATCCCAATGACCTACTTGGTTTGTGTTAGTAACTAAATGCATACTTGTCTTCTATGAAGAGGAGGATAGGAGCCACTCGGCCAGTTGCCTCGCTTTCAAGGAGCATGTGATAAAAGATAAGATTCCAAATGTCTGGTGTGGAACATTGAACCGTACTGCTTTCGAAATGAGGCTGCCTAATTGAATCGTACTGCTTTCGAAATGAGGCTGGTGCGACTGTACCTTTTAGCCTTATTTGGACGATACGAATATGGAAAATATCTGCTTCCAACAGCGACTTACCACACAGCAGTTCAAATAAGGGACTTATTGCAGACAAAGCTCCCACGTCAGATATTTTCTATGGGGCTACACTTAATTAATAGTCTCTGCCGGCACTGCGCAAATGGGGTACCCAAAGTCGCATGTGGCTCTTAATTTGAACTTGTGTATTTATATAACTATAGTGTGGCTCTTTATAATATATGAAACACCGGAATGCGACCCTCATTGATCTCATGCGTATCCACAACTATTTTTTATAAATAAACCGATAACATGTTGCGAGCTGGAGAATAACATCATTCAAGAAATCGGTGAGATTCAGCCCGACATATGCGGGAGAGTCATCCAAAATATAACAACAAATAACTCCCCGCAAACGAAGATTTTAAGGCCATTTGAACGATGTTACTTTTAAATAATAATGGTATTAAATGTACTTTAATCCGCAATAAAAATATCTGCTATAGCTTACACATAACTTCTAATTTAATTTTAAAGTTGAAACGCTTTTAATGTAAAACGCTTTACGAAGCGTGGAGGAAAAATAATGAGACTGAGACCGATCTATCAATACTGCGGTTAGTCGTTCCTAGTACAAGTTTTGTAGTCCAATATGAAAATTAAAACAGTGCGAAGATTGGTGAATCCCCGAGTTTGACTAATAAAAACTTGCAACAAGTTAGCCTATAGGGAATATTATTCCTTATCAACAGCACAAGTAAAAAATATTGCATTTTTAAAGGGTGAAAAGAAAGTACAGGATGGATCTCCCTCAGCAAAGCCTTTAACATTTACAATAGCTAAAAAATATCCCTAATCTGACGCGAAAAATCCTTTTTGTACATCAGATCAGACATTCCAGACACTTAAATGTTCTATCATGAAAACGCCTTCTGTCACATTGCCATCTCCATCCACGATGATTCCTGTGGTTCCCCAGTTCATGTAACTTTTCTTTTGTTCCCCAACATCTGAAAACATTTAAAGGGCCCATTTTAGTTGAAGTTCTGCTACTTATTGTGTATATATGATAATTTATAGCCTCAAAAGAATGTATATCCTAAAAAAACTTACTTATTTCCGTTTCTTTTTTATTATTATTATAGGAGTATGTGTACAAAAAAGACATTCTGTAAAGTCTGTACAAACACATTTTCCATGTGTAATAATTTTCTTGTTATTGATTATGTAGTAAACGAAAAATTACATTTTGTCACTACTAAGGAGATATCATATTTTCATATACACAGTGTCTCATGTTATTCCGCTTATGCTTTAAGAAAATGTATAGCGCAATATTTTTTTTATGAAAGTTTGAAACTTTTGAGATTTATATGTACTCCTTCACATATACGATACTCTAGCTAATATACTATTGACTTGTCAAGATTATAATATGACACTGTATTTATTCATCTTATCTTTATAAAATATCCTTTAACATTGTTTCCCTTTATTTATAGACTTATCGTTTATGTTGTTGTTTATATTCTTGTTCCTGTTGTTATTACGATTTCTATAATATATGGAGTTTGTTACGCTTAATGTTATGTTTGTCGTACAATCAACGGTGCTATAAATATGTTTTATTTGATTTTTGTTTATTTTTTTTTTTGTAGTTATCTCTATTTTGTTGTTATTGCGAAAAATCTATTCAGCAGCAGGTAGATGACATTAAGTCATAGTCAGGAGTTGAAATCGCGAATGCATTGAAATGTAAAACTGCTGCTCTATAGTTGGGTGATTATATAAATACTCCCCGTAATGCTCCCCATAATACGTATACTAATAAGATATTTTTAAGGTAGCATACAGAAGAGCTTTATAGATACTGAAGTATTTTCATTTATGTACATATACACACGCCATCCTTATACGATAATAACTTTCATATCGTACACTGACCCAGATATTTATTTCATCCTTAATATATAAAAGGTTTTATCGTCTTTTCTATTTACAGAAAAGTACAAAACATGTATTTGATTAAATGTTATATTAAAGGGAAATCTTTATATTATTTCGTCTACAGATGTCTACTGATTACAACAATAAAAAAAAAACTCCAAATAATATAATATAATATATCAACTTTTATAGAATGAAACGAATCAAATCAAATTAAAGGTAAAATATAGATTTTTATCGGAATTTTACAGTGACCATAATACGAATAATTCTATTTATAGTAGATATGTAGAAATGTCCCTTTCAATAAATTCTAATAACTCCAATATAATAATAAAATACAACAAACAAATTATAAATTTATTGATTTCAGTTTGAGGATAAAATTTAATAAAATATTTTTAAGATTGTACGTTAATAAAGTGAATAAATTTAAATTGAAAAATGTTGATAGAGAATTTTGTTAAATAATTTTTCATTTTTAAGAATATTTAATTGTTTGCAAAAATAGAAAAAAAATGTTCTTTAAATATTTTCTATGTAAAAAAAAACCAACTTAAATTTATATTTAAATATCACATTCTGATAATCTTGCAGATGGCTTACTGATATAAGCAAGTGAAAAAGAAAGAGTTCTCATTGTATGGCATATAAAAAATAAAACTTATTCTAGAATGTGAAACTAAATATTAATTCGAATAATTATAATTTGAGAAAATAAAAAAAATGATATTTTACGTATTTTTAGAGAATATTAATTTTGAATGTATCGCCGATAAAACTAATTTAGTCTGCGATTTTAAGTTCTAATAATGAAAATTACGTTTTTTTGCGAAAAAATTATATTTAAGCAAATCTAATTTTTCCAAATAAAGGAAATTTTCATTATTAGCCCATAAATAAATTACTTTTAATTAGACTTTTACCAGTTTTTGGAGGTAACATTTAATTTGTCCAGTATTGAGCATTATCATCACGTGGTTGTCGTTATTGTATTCTTTTGTAAGTCGAAGGCTGACCAGCCATATTTTGGACAAAGATCAGGCATTTTACCGAGAATGACATTCTGGGATTCCTTTGAAGCTCATCAGAGTTATTTCTACCCTATATTTTCTTATAATTAAATTCTACTTCTCGAAGCAATATTTCCAAAAGGTTGAGAAATATTTGAAAATATCGTCTATCTGAACAGGTATATTTCAAGCTAGTATGCTTGGCTCTCTATAACATAACATTTACAATCATGAGATTCCAACTATTAATATAAACTTAATAGCGACGTATACCAATGACACATCCCAAAAATCCTATTATACTATCCACTATCCTACAAACTGATATTAACTGCATTCAAAATTGGCTCGAAAACTCTTGATCAAAAAACAGTTTTTCTTTTAAAGACAGTATTATACTGATATACACTTTGGTGTGAAGGAGTCATTTGCCCATATTTATTTAAAAAAGACTGTATCATAATCCATATAAAACAGCCACCATGATCCAAAGATTTGACGTCTTTGGACTTTCTCTTCTAGAGCAACGCAAAAGACCGTGTTTATGCTGACAATTCTCAAACTTTGGAGCATCTGTCAAGTAATGGCCAACAACAGATCAAAAATTTCAAAAAACTATCAAAAATTACTTTAAAGAAATCGAGTCCTGCAAAAAGTATTGTGACAAATATTTGAATAATGTTATACGGGGTAGTCTGATAAGTCAGTGATAAATGCAAATAATGTTACTGATATAAGTAAACTAATATTCTCTTTATTGTATGGTTTTCTTAAAAAATAGTATATACAAAATTTTATGATTCAGGAGTTTTTGAAGCTCACAGAATGTAAAATTTAGGTAACTACCGAAGAAATGATTAATAAAATCTATTATATTATTTTAAAAGGCTGTAAAATGAAAGGTATAAGATAGCTGATATGGTAAATATCTCCAAAAAAATATGTTGGTTACATCTTACATGAAATTTTTGGTATGAGAAAGTGTTTTGGATATTTTTAAATATAATTCAAATGAATTTTTAGATCAATTCATAGCTATTAATGAAGCATAGGTTTACCATTACCCACCAGAAACCATAGTTCAGTTAAAACAGAGGCAAAAATAGTTCTATCGGCAGATAAGGTTGTAGCTATGGTTTTCTAGGATGCTCATCGTATAATCTTCATGGACTATTTTGAAAAAGAAAAAACCATAACAGAATACTATTATACAGTATTTGGCAAAGAAAAAAGTTATATTCGACAAAATAAGTGTTATTGCATTATGAATAACTTCCGCACCCCATCACCGTTTTCTTCAGATCTGCCTTCCTGCAATTTTATCTCCTTTCCAAACATGAAGAAATAGTTTGATGGAAATAAATTTGCGTCCAGTTTTGAAGTTTTAGCAAAATCTGAGATCTATTTTGCAGAGTTGACAAATACAATAATACTACACGGAATTGAAAAGTAATAATATTGCTGAGCAAAGTGTGTCGAGCAAAAAATAAAGACTATGTTGAAAAATAAATCAATTTTTATTGAATAAATTAATATCTTGTTTTATTTATCGCTAACTTATCAGACTACTCTTATAGTTTATGTATAATGGTACGGTTTAAGCATATATCTTTTTAAACTTGATTTTAAATATATTATTATTTTATCCACACTAATCATCCTGTGAATCAGTCTTTTGAATGAGGAATTATTTCAAATTTTTTTAGATTGCATCATTTGACAATATTGCTCAATTTTATTTGTATTGAATATTATTCAAATGAAATTGATTTTCTTTCAATTCCATAAAATTTATCAACATTAATCTTATTACAATTGCTCGTTTGCATTAACCACGTGAAATAATTTCATGTTTCTTGAATATTGAACCATAAAATAAAAATTGTTTCTTTTTTCTTATAATCAATATTATTAATTCAACAAGTGATTTTGTAAAATGTTTTATTTAAGGAAGAAACTTATTATTAGTCGACTATTTACAGTAGACCGTGAAATCGTTTTGATTAAATTAAATTCAGTGAAGTAATCTCTAAACATTTCAAACGAAATAATGACAAGTTTATATAAATTATTTCAACCAGAATAATTTGATAACAATAAGGAGAAGATTTTGATAAGAGTTGATCGAATTCGGTACGTTAAACTTCTGTGTCGTCTTTGCTAACCATTTTGGTATTTCGTTATTTAAATAAATGTCGATGATTGTCCAAAAAAGGACGTGCATGCATATAACTATGACTGTATATATATATGTGTGTATTTGTATTATATTGAAAAATGTTTTATCGTAAGAAGGATGAAACTATTTTCAGGTTTCCCTTTCCAGAATTTAGCAATCTATCATTGAAAGCTAGTGACTTTGAAATATTTGAATCAAAAGCACGTATACTAAACACATAAACAAATTAACCCTTAAAACTGGATTGGGGATTTAACTTACCAGTTCGTACACATTCCTCGGTGAGACATACACTTCGGTTGGGTTTATCTGAAATTAGAAGAAAACACGAATTTGGTTAGCTATTGAATTAAACAAGATAATAAACAATACAAATTATTTTAGATAGACTGGTTGTATAAAAACATCTGTGAACTCTGCAAACAATTCAAGTTCTATTGACATTTATTCAAATCTCTTGACTACTCGTATATCCCAATAACTACTCTTCTCATTCGTAAATATTGTATGTAGTATATTTGTATCAACAGAAAAATACCCCTTTTACGTATATTCTTTCAGTTCTCACGTCTGATTGTACAGTTATTTATATTTATTCTGTACAACAACAAAACATAATAAGTATCTTTCAATCTAGTTTTTTGTACAAATAAGAATTGGGTCGGTTAAACACGTCTATCGATGTTCAAATGCACTAACTTTTGAGAATATAGATTTAATAATTAAACTGATCAAATGCACTTACTTAGACTAAAAATAAAATATATAAATATCAGTTTAAATCAGAAAAAAAATTGCAACTTATTAGCAGGGGTATAAGCTTAAATCCGCTGTTTGGTCATAGATGGCGTGAGTGAGCGTATTAAGCTACCATGGACACGCCATACTTTTTTTTATGAGTTTGACATCTGTCAACATTAATCAGTGCACATTGTCAGCAATATCGCACAACGACATACATTTTTCCTTTGGTAATCATGTCTAGTTTTGTGCCAGAAAAAGAGCATATGCGGGAAGCTCTGCTTTTCTGCTTTGATTTAAAGAAATCAACTGCTGAATCGCATCGAATGTTTATGGAGGCATATGGTGACAGTGCTTTATTGGAAACAACATGCCGAAAATCGGCCTAGGAAGGTTGAGCACCATCAATTGCAGGCTCTTTTGAACGAAGACGATACCCAATCGCAAAAAATGCTCGCGGAGCAATTGGGTTTTACTCAACCAGCCATTTCCATACGTTTTCGTGCCATGGGGAAGATTGAAAAGATGGGTGCCGCATGAATTGAACGATAGGTTAATCTTGCTCGCCAGACAAAAAGGAAAGTCGTTCCTGCATCGGATTGTGACAGGCGATGAAAAGTGGATATATTGCGAGAATCATAAACGCAAGAAATCGTGGGTTGATCCCGACCAACCATCAACATCTTCCCCAAGACCAAATCGCTTCGGATGGAAGACGATGCTGTGCGTTTGGTAGGATCAGCAGGGTATCGTCTACTATGAGCTGTTGAAACCTGGTAAAACTGTCAATGCCTACCGCTACTACCAACAACTGAACAAATTGCACCGCGCTCTGCGTGAAAAAAAACGGATTATCAACAAAGACAGGACAAGCTGATTTTCCTCCACGACAATCGTTCGAAACTACTTGGAGACACTCAATTGGGAGGTACTACCCCACCCTGCTTATTCACCAGACCTGGCCCCTTCCGACTACCACCTGTTTCGTCGATGGGCCACGCGCTCGCTGAGCAACACTTCGATTCTTACGAAGACGTCCGAAAATGGCTTGATGAGTGGTTTGCCTCGAAAGAGAAGGTATTTTCTTTGCATGGTATCCACAAATTGCCGGAGAGATGGGAAAAATGTGTAGCTAGCGAGGGCAAATACTTTGAATAAATTTGTTTTTAGCTTTCTATAAAAAAACATGGTTTTTTTAAACTAAAAACTAAAAAAACAGCGGATTTAAGCTTATACACCGGTAAAATGTTCGACAGTGCATATCTTGAAATTAAGCACAACGATTTGAATTTGCAAAAATATTTTTTTCAATGTTATTTGGCTATCAAATTAATTTGATTATTATTTTCATGGTAAATATTGTATGTATGCGTGTCGATGATCACACAACGTCCTTTGCAGTCATCCAGCTAGTTGGGGGTGATTATCATGAACTGAAGTTTGAAATCTTATCAATTGAAAGGTGTTTTATCGCTATACAACTGTCAGAAATTAAAACCGCAGTTGAGACTGCAACCAAACTCATTAAACATAGAAGTATATAAATTTTTTGCGATAGGCCACGAATAGGCCTCTTATAGGACCCGGTTCCCAACTGAATCGGCACTGGTTGCTTCCAGGTCATGTTGGTATCATTGGAAATGGGCAGGCTGCATTCCGAATTTTCCGAATATACTGACTAAATTGTATTTAAAAATTTAGTCCTGCATCATTTCTGTGTTGTTCATGTTAGTATCTCGTTAATTCTAAGCAAATACTCCTTAATTCCAGAATTTCCTTTTGGAATAGGACTTCTTCTATTGTGCAGCTCCAAGGCCAAACCATTCCTTTCCTTTATGTAACCTCTCTTTATTTTTCTAAAATAATCTTATATCCTAAACGAATGATAACCCAGAATTCTTTTTTGAAAAGGACTACTTCCATTGTGGAGCTCCTAGTTTTTGTTTCCTTCTATTACGGAGTTCTTAGAACCCATTCCAAGCTCCCTTCTTAATTTTCTAAAAGTAACTAATATGCTTCATACAAATTGACCACTCCTAATGGCTTCCTTCAAATAACTATAAACTAGTTTTATTATAATGTCCTCTGGCTATTATCTCAGAGATCTTATAACAAAACAAAAAAATAAATGATAGACATCAAATATTGACTAAAACTTCGCAAAGAGCATGATGGTAAGCAAACCCTCAATTTACTATTTTTATTTTAAATACTATCCTTAAATACGATTAATAACACTATTACAAACATAAAATAAAGAATTCAAAATATTTCAAATTATTTTCGACTGGAGGAATTAGATTTAACGAGAATTGGAATATTAATAAGAGTTATACAGTTATAATCCGTAAGTCCATATTGTTTTCAGTAGACCAAGTACTTTTCTAAGCTGTGTATATTTAGCTTAGAGTATTTGTCTAGAAGTTGAAGTAGTTGGTGGAATCGGCCTCTTAAGTTCTAGTAGTTGAAGTCTTCTTTTATAGATATCGAGTTTCAGTTCTATTAAGATATATGTGAGCACATGAGTCATGGCAGAGAGTAAAAGTTTAGTGGACACATTTGCGTTCGTTCATTTTTATTTTCCACTTGGTAAACCAGTTCTGGAGGAAAGAGAAAAGAAAGTTGCAAAAAAAATTGGGACCTTGGATGTACAAATATTGTAGGGTATAAAGCCAACTATGCTACCCTGTTGAATACCAGCGAATATTGGAGAGATATTTAAGAGTTTGTTAGCTTCATTTACTGATATAGCCCTGGTACAAAACCGCTATTTATAAGCAAATGAAAGGAGAAGATCATTTTTACTAAAGCTTGACTGATATCCAGAAATACTTAAGCTTGACTGATATTCAGAAAATACTCCCTTTTTTCTTAAATTTGGTGACTCAAATAAACTGATGAGCAGTTGAGTATTTGGAGTGGAAATCAAATTAGTGTTGGGAGTTAAATTTGAGGATTCGCATTGGAAATCAATAAAAAAATTGGAAGAAGAGTTAGGGGATCTAGGAAGTAGGGCAGTTTATTGAGCTTAGAAATCATTTGACTGGAAAATAAGTTATTTGAAGGATGGAATTAAATAGTGCCTATTACTCTTTTACTATATTGAAGGTGATAAGATCATAACTAAGAGCTGTGTCTTTCCAAAGGATTCTACAAGAATTACAGTAAAAATATTTTTCAAGTAAAACTTATATTTTTATTACCTGATTAAATTCAGTTATAAAAATAAAAAATAATTTCGTTTTAATTATTCAAAATTCTAGTACTAAAAGTGCATATATTTTTAGTTTACTATAAAGTTGATGATATATAAAAATATACACTAAAAACTTTTATAATTTATTACAACAACAAAAAAATAGTTTTTGCTCAAAAATAACCTTTACAGCTTTATTTATATTGAAAACACAATTGAGGTAGAGTTAATAAATAAGCCAACATCAATACAACACTTCTTGCTTATATGTTCTCCATAAAAGACAAAAATAAATGTACAAAAAATTTAATTAAAATGTTTAAAAGTTAAATTGAATTGTTTTTAAAAGCTAAATGTAAAATATTACAAAAAAAATTAAAGATCAAAGTTTATTTGGGAGATCCTTGGTTTCTGCTAATGTCAAAGGAGTATGCTAATTTTAAAAACTGGTTTGCATAAAAAATAGATTATATTGAAAAGATGATAAAATTCAAATTAATGCTAGTAGAATATACTGACATATGAGCATATTCGTGGATATATGGACTGGCATATTTGGGGAAGGAGTTTTAATCAAAGAAGAATCGATATTTTAATATAAAAGTACAAATGGATATATTGTATGTATATAAAATGTACTATTCTTGTTATGAATCAGATAATCTCTGATTTGAAATTTCATAGTTCAAAGATTATATAAAAGTTAATTTGGAAAATGGTTCAGATGTAGCAGAATAGCGCTCAACGTGGGCCCGAGTTGGTTTTTCTTGGTGTTTTGACTCTTCATTTTGACGATATCCTAGGTGGAGCCAAGTTACGCTGTAACGAATTATTCACTTCAGTATTGAGAATGCGAGAGTTGGCTGTGAGTTAGCTGCTCGACTCGGCTATAATGGAATAGGTCCATTCATACAAATCCAACCTATTTAATTAAGCTCTATAAATTAATTTATTTATTAAAGATTAGCTCTTAGCTAACTTACGACTTGATTGAGGATTCTGAGAATACGAGCTGAATAATCCTTTTTCCCGTCAGTACAGCCTCGAGAATTTGTAGATCTGATTGATAGCTAGTAACCCCACTTGGTTAATATTGAATTTCATATTTTATCCCAATTCTTAATCCGTTCTCCCTACCTAAAACATGTATAATTAAAGTTGCCCGCGACTCGACGATGATCTCTTTAATCATCTCAAAGGAAAATTATAACAAATTAAGCTACGAGTATAAAAATAATAATGTCATAGTAAGTACATTTAAAAATGCTAGGAATATTTGTATTATAATTTTTATCTTTAATATGATTAATAATTTTTAAAAATTTTGGGCAAGCAATAACAAAAAAAGGAAAAATTTCAAGTTTTCACTTTTCTTTTGCGGCAACGTTCAAAAGTTCATTAGAAGATATTCGTTATTGTGAGAGACAAATAGATGTAAGTATTATTAACAATAGGAAAAATATAAATAGTTTTAAGACGATTTCCTTATAGTGAATTAATATTTTATTCAATTAAATATTTTCTAGTCTGATCCAATACCTTTTGCCATCTTTCTGGCAGTACAATCTTTCCACGCTCATAAAATTTTGTTCTTTGTTGGCAAAAAACCGATCCAAGTGATTTTTGATCTTCTCATTTGAATTAAACGTTTTACCATCTAAAAAATTTTGTACAGACCGGAACAAATGATAATCGGAAGATGCTAGGTCTGTAGAGTATGGTGGGTATGGCAGTATATCCCATACAAGCTCTAAAATCTTTTACCGAGTGATGTGTATGTGGTTTCGCATTATCCTGTTGGAACACTATACCTTTCCTATTGAGCAATTCTGCCCTTTTTTCTTTAAGTGAATCATTTAATTTGTCCAACTGATGATAGTACACTTCAGAATTGATCGTTGTGTTGCCCGGTAGAAGCTCAAAATAAACGATTCCTTTGAAATCCCACCAAACAGATAACATAACCTATTTTTGCTGAATATTGGCTTTCGAAGTGCTTTGGACTTAACATTGTTGTAGACAACCCATTTCTCGTCCCCAGTGATGATACGCTTCAAAAATAGTTCATTTTCTTGGCGTTTGAGAAGCAAATCACAAACGTCAATACGACGGCACAAATTTTTTTCTGTAAGAAGATGAGGAAACCATATGTCGAACTTTGAGATAAAACCTAGCCGTATAACGAGTTGTTATTCGCCAGTTTGCATCAATTCAACCGTTTTTATGGCTTTATTGTGTCTTCATCTGCTTCAATTGACCTTCCAGAACGTGGTGCTTCTTCGAGATCAAAAATTGCCGGATCAAAATTTTGCAAAATAGTTTTGGCACTGGCGCTTACTTATCACATCTTCTCCATACACATAGGATATTTTTGTTCTTGCTTAAACAGCATTTTTATCTTTTCTATACTAAAAAAAGTAAAATATGCCGAAAATACTGTTTTACACTTTCCATATTTAAAAGTGTATCAACCAAAAACTACTTTGCAGAATCAATCGTATTTTTTTACAAGCAAGCCTTGCTATATCAGCTGTCAAAATACATATTATGCAGCTTAAGTATGTAGTTGGTTGTGTAAAAATACAATTGATTTCTCTGTTAGGAAATAACGAAATTACTTTCCGGACAACCCAATATATACAAATACATAATATAGTATAAGAATGATTAAGTAAAATAAGTAGAAAAATAAAGGATAATTTGCCTATGAATGCGGGGAAGAATTCGAATGATTAACCATCTATAAAAAAAATGTTCTTCTCTCTTTCCTTTTCATATATATTATGTCTCCTTTACAATTAAAGTTGATTAACAATAAAAAATTTAATAAAGATTACTTATTTAGAGGTATAAGTCTTATATATTTAAGAAAGGAAGATTTTTCATATGAAGAGGAATGCCAGGATATACTTAGGTCCATCTAAATTCCTCCCAGCAACGTTGACGGTCGGCTTCACTTCTCTTTTACTTTTTCTTCACTTCTGGGCTACTAAAAGTTTTCTTTTGAATAATTTTCCAATATTTTCCAAATTATTTTCTTTACATATTTTTACGACAAATTTTAACCTTCACAATTTTTATAACTTTCTTTGCATATCATATTTCATACCTTTTTCCGAAAATTCTTTTAAAATATTTTTTCTTTGCTGTTCCGTTCTTTCTTTTTTTGCATTCTTCCCTTCCCATAAAGAACTTAACACCTTTGGGTATCTCCATAATCCTCTATATGTTCCGGCATGATTTTTTTCTGGTTGTGATGGATGTGGGAGCACACCTCTGCTCACACCCTCAAAATATACGCATAAAGCTAGTGATAAGCATGCCTTGCAGATTATAGTGTTCTCTGATTATGGTCATCAATGGCCATACTCCTATAGAACTTTACGTTCACGGAAATATTTTCATTTTTATACCTTTCACTCCCCTTCCAACACTCAAATTCTGCGAATTTTTTTTTATACCACAACAATACGGAAAACTATTACAAGGCTAATAGACTGGAAAATGTCAATCAAGTTAACATTTGATGGCATTTTCCAAAGTCTATCTATTCATATCTCTTAATTAAAAATATTACACATAAATCTAAATTTATTTATTATAGAACAATACTGCTTTTATCTAGCGTGGGCGAACTTGAATTGATTTGGCATACGTATATTGTAGGCGTAGTTCTGAATCCTATGGTAAAACTTCTTGAACAAATTTTATCTTGCATGGAAACATCTTCAGTTCAAGTTTCCAAATCCGTCTTAGCGATCAAATACTATATCAAATACTGTACTTTGGTATGGTTTATATAAGTTAGAAATTATGTGGAAATATAGAAACATTTCCCGAGTGTTAAGTATGTGAGAAGGAATGTAAAAAAATTCGGAATTAATTCGTACTTAGAGAACACCTTAACTTTGCCGTGACATACTGGTTAGTCAGCTTTTGCGGAGATTGTGGGATCGGATCGTAGGTTAGTAAAGCGGTGTATAATGCACACCCACCATAGCAAAAAAATTAATACTAATGAATTCAAATGGGAAAATGTAGCCACCAAAGATTTTAATTTCTCTATTGGATGCGATCAATTTAATAAATAAAAACAAATCTGAAACTGGATGGAAAAGAAACAGGAAATAGTGGAAGGTTTAAGAATTTAGAGGAGTAACAATTTAATTTGAATAAAAGAGAGAAAAAAAATTATCGAAAAAGATTGTCAATACAAAAACAACGGCTGGAATAGGAGAGAACTAGATGTTGAGTCTCTTCCTGGCCATGCCCCAAAACCACCCATCAGACTGATGGTCGGAGTGTCCCTATTTTGGCAATAATGAACTTCTTCACTACTGCCGCTAATTCAAACAACTATGGTTGAGCTTGACAAGTTTCATGTTGTATAATGCCGAATGAATTCCTACAACAATATAATCGAATCGAGCAATTAGCTTAAAGCTAAACTCTTGCAATTTATAAAAATTCAATTTGGCATATCCTAGCTCTACATTGGGCATCAATTTGTTGTGCACCATAAGATTAGAGGGCCAATGAAAGCTCAAAACACTTATCATATTATCGTAACTTTGGCCACATGTTGGGCGTCAGTCTCTTATGGTTGAATGCAAGAAATATCTGAAAAATTTTCTGGGAGAGGCCGGCTGGGTAGCACAGTAGTTAGCGTACTGAACCACCATCCAAGGGGTCATGGGTTCGAATCCCACTGATTTTGCAAAAATCCATCTCCATTTCCATTTCTACTTTTATTTTACTATCTCGATATCCTTTGTCGCCAAATGGTCTTTCAGTATCGTGGCGCTAAGAATATAAATTTCAGTACTAATGTTACTTGAAATGAAAATTGAAAAAAAAATATTTTCTTGGGTGTTAATTATAAGAGAGTGAAAATAATATAATTCGAAGTTAATGTAACGTAAAATTTAACAGGTTACACCTTAACTTCACAATAGATGGCTAAAAAATCCTCAAAACGGATGATTAGGCTCCTAATTATGCTTGTATGGAGGGAGAGCTATAATAATAGATCAGCGGAAAACAACAAAAAAAAATTCAATAATTTTATACCGTTCTTGGACACACTATGTAGACATAGAAACTTCATAAAATTATTTATAATTCGCAAAAAACAACGATAAAAAAATTTCAGGTTATGTGGGTATTTTAAGAGATGAGCCGATAAACTTGACGGACAATCTGTACTTCAACGACCAACAGTTACGGTCATACCCAACATGCCTCAACCACTTCCTAGGTATTAAACTCAAAAATAGAAAGAAATCATGCTTAAAACCTGGTTTCCTAAAAATACCTTTCTCTCAGCACACTGGCGTCACATTCTTCGGCCGATATATTTGGGAATCAATCCAAAGTTTTGGTCAAGAAACTTTTCGGGATTAGAATTGGTTATACTGTCCTTACACATGACTTCCTCTTTAAGAACCTTTAATCCTTCGTTTGCCAAAATTACGGAGTCCCCATTATAATTTGCATATCCTCAGGCACTACCGAATTACCTATTATATTTTCTCTGACAAAATTTAACCGTTGTCAGTGCTATTTCACCCTTTATATCATAACTCTCTTTTCTAGAATCCGTAAGTCCAAGTTGGCCTACTCACGTACATAAATTAACCTTGGAATAGGAATTGTCCGAAAACTTTATACAAATTACTTGGTGCAAAGCAATTTACAGATTTTTTTCTTCATTTTATTCGTTGCTTATTAATAAACAGCAATGATAAAAAAAAACCTCAAGCCATATCGAAAAATCTACCATATATAAGGTGTAGTAAAAAGAAATCCATTATTTTTGCATTAATTTGAAGGTTTTATTTAGCATAGATAGAATGATACGATTTAGGTCAAATATGCACCTTTTTGTGTGATAACTTGTTGCCATTTTGGAGGTAATTTCATAATGCCTCTCTCATAAAAACCCTCGTCCTTATTGGCAAAAAACTGGGACAGTCGATTTTCACAATCTTCTCTTGAGGCGAATTTTTCACCTGCAAAATCATTCGCCATAGACAGGAAGAGGTGGTAATCACTTGGTGCCAGGTGAGGACTATAAGGTGGATGCATAAGAACATTCCAACCAAGGTCCCGGAACTTCTGGCGAGTCACTATCGATGTATGCGGCCTGGCGTTGTCCTGATGGAACACAATTCCTCTCCTATTGACCAAAGCTGGCCGCTTCTGGGCGATTGCTTCTTTTAGACGGTCCAATTGTTGACAGTATAGGTCCGAATATAGACGTCGGCCGTAAGGGAGCAGCTCATAGTAGATGATTCCCTGCCAGTCCCACCAAACACACAGCAAAACCTTTCTGGCTGTCAATCCTGGCTTGACCACGGAGCGTGGTGCATCTTTGACATCAAAATTACCGGAACGGAATCGACGAAACCAAAATTGCGCGTGATTGGCTGTAACAGTATCAGGACCATAAACACTATTCACATTTTCAGCTGCCTCGCTTGCGTTTTCGCCTTTATCGAAGAAAAACTGTAAAATATGGCGTATTTTCTCTTTGTTGGTGTCCATCTTTGACTGAGTCAAGTAATCACAAAACTGTATGAAACGTTTTTTTAGTACAAAATCTTATCTTTCTAACGTCATCTAGTGCAACCCGATCGCACTTTTAAAACGCGAAATACAGACTTCTAAAGCCATCTATTGGCAAAATAATGGCCATCTTTTTACTACACCTTATATTTTTTGCAATTATTTTTATTAATAGAATTTTTTTCGTTAATTCGGAAAATTACAATTAAATTTTAAAGACTTCATATAATATAGCGATAGTCATTGTTTTGATAAAAAATAATATCAATTAAAATAGATTTTTTTTTCTTGGCAATAATAATAGAAGTGAAATGATCACATTATTATTAAATATCATAAAATTTTATCTAATATTTTATTAAATAGCATAAATAGATTAACTAAATTCAATTTGATTTCATTCGATTTGGGAAAAAATAAATTGCAATTAATTGACTCTAAATCCTTATCGATGAGTACAAATTTGCAATATATAATATTTCACATAAGATCTCTTCGATAGTTTTATCATTCATTTTAGATAATATCAATTTAAATATATTAATAAAGAAAATGGAAAATAATATTGACAGTCATTTAGATGTCATTTTCTATTAGGTAATTAAAATTTTTTTATTAATTTTATATATCTTACGAAAATTGAAGTAAACTTTATATTCAGAAATGTACAATAAATATGTTAAATTTTATGAACAATTATTTTCTTCTAGTAAAGTATTCTTATTAAGACGATTTTGGGGGAAAAAAACTACTCCCCATATAGCATGTCCTTATAGTTAATATTCTCTTAAGTGTCGCCCATAAGGATACTTATTAAATTGTATAATTTTCTGATTTCTGCTGATTCTATAATAAAATTAAATGTGCAACTATTAGAAGGGAAAATCATTGCTATCCATAAGGGTATTAATTGGTAACTTTTACGATTAAAGAAAATAATGAACAGAATACTAAAACGGAGACTATATGAACGGAACTAAGGGAGTTATATATCTTTAAAATATTCTGGTCAAGTATCATTTAGTAAGAAAATGAGTATAGTAACAATATATGAACATATAGAAAGAATAAAGCAATTTCTACGATGTGCAATCAGAATTTAAATGAAGAAAGTTTAACAAATTCCCGAATTGGCGAAATTTTTATTTGTGACAAAATAAATCGAGAAAAGTTAAAATATCAATTAATGTTTTTTATTTTACGAATGTGAATGCATATATATTTTTAAATATATCAAAATACTGTAGCAACGAAATACTAATAACTTTTTTTAATTCTTATTATAAAGATCGATCTGTGCTCATGCCATCAAAAAATAGAGTAAGTGTGATAAAAAATTATGACACTCGTGTCACTGATGGCGATCTGGTAACACTGTGCTACGCGACTCGGTAGATCGTCATAAGTGAACTTGTGCTCAAAACTTGGGTTAAGCTTGGTAAGTCCTCGAGTTTGACTTATGAAAAGTCGCAAGGACCTTCGGAGGAATATTTATAAGTAGAACTTCGCTCAGGGAGGCCTATAACACTGAAAACTGATGCGAATATTGAACAATTGAGGGTTCTTGTCAAGTTTTTTATACAGAAGTCATTGAAAAGCTCAGAGAAAGGGTTTATGACCATGACAATGCCCTCTATCATACGGCCACCTCCACCTATGGTTTTTTATCAGACAAACAAAATCCTTTTTTTAGGGTCACCGGACCCCCCCCCTCCCCCCCTCCTATTTACCTGATCTAAGTCAAAGTGCCAAATTGTTGCTCATCTTGATACTTTCGATATTATATAAAAAAGTGTAACCAATAATCTAAAGGCCACATAAAAATAAAAAAAAATATTACAAAAAAAATCTGTCTTATTATTTTTGAGCTACGCACGGATGGTTTCAAAAGTTCTCGACCTAAGCTATAATTGGCGCTACTATCGATATGGATTTTTTTTTGTTAAGTTAATATGTCAATTATCAAATTGGTCAGTTAATTTATATTATGTTTAGGAAGTCATTGTATCGATCATGTTCAGGAAGCCATTGTCCTTCGTGATTTTTACAAAATGGAAACAGTTGTAAATGGCGTCGTAATCAAATTCTACAAGAAAATTCATAAAAATTTGGTATGAGCTTACGAAAAGTTTCTGCCTTTATTTGGAATCATAAAAAATAGGACGGCCAGTTTAAAACATCGTCTTAAGTGTCTTGAAGATGACACAAGCAAAGGACATCCAAAAAGGGCGAAACAATTAAAATTTATTTACATGAAGGAGTGTAAATGCTCTAAATTGCTAAAGTCACAGACATCTGAATGGATTCGCTTTTGACATATTAACAAAAACAATTCGGTATGAAAAAAATGGTAGGCAAGATGGCTGCTGCATTTATAAGCAGTGGCACAGGAAGACAAATTTAAGAAATATAAAATATAAACTACATTGACATTCGCCATATTAGTCAGAATTTGGTCTTTTTGGCTTCTCAAGTCTTAAAAATATTCTCCTTCGGAAAACGGTTTTCAACAGTTGCAGAAGTTATAGCTCATGTAAACGAGTATTTTAAAGGACTTCAGAAAAGCAACCACAGAAAGGTGATAATGTCCTTAGATTATTTCCGAAATAAATATTACGATTCAAATGGAAAATAAGCCGATAAATGAAAATAGTTTGAAAATGATAATCACAGTTCTTTATTATCAGGCCAAAAACTTTTTGAACAACTCTCATCATTTGAGATTATTCTTCACTTAAGTTATCAAATATAAATAAAATTATTATTAGTTTCAATATAAAGTGCTTTTGTTAAAAATAAAATGTTCTCAAGAAAATGCCATATTGACTATTAATCAAAAATTAAAACAAAAAAAAAATAATTTGATTTTCTGTTATGACAAGTTACAAGAGATTTTATATTTTTTTATTTGATTGATTATTGGGAAATTGTCTATTAAAATAAAGTGCCCACTTTACTCTTAACAAAAATATTTAAATTTATTATTGGAAAAAAAACAACAACTATGCAATGTAATAGAAAAAAAAATAAACGATAAATAATGGAAAACCTCGTCAATGTCAATTTATTGAACTGCCAACTCGAAGACGATTTATTTATTGATAATCCACATGAAAAAAATCTTACTTTTAAAGGTTTGCGGTTTCAATTTTATTCTCTCTAAAGCTGAAAACTATGTTAAAAAGTATGAAAAGCCAAAAAGCTGTTAAATATTTATCAAGAACCCTTCGAAAAGTAAAGGATAATCTAAGTCAGTCGGAGATGAAATACTTTGAAATATCACTTTACTAGGAGTGAACATTTTTTCTTAGCCTGTTAGTTCCTATAAAATGAGGTGTAGATAACAAGTCTACAACTGATAGATTGTTCAATATATCGACAAACTAAATAGGGTCTACTGAATGATTGAAATGGAAAAAAGGACGCGTACTCAATATCGACTCATGCATGGAAACAATATTTATAGCAACGTCGGGTAGTTGTGGTCAGGGCTGTGGCCGACAGCTTTAAAGGCTGTTCGATAAGGCTTTAAAGAGTTTGAACTAAAGAGACTGTTTTAGCTTTTGACCCTGATATTGTTTACCCGAGTGAACCGGAAATTAGCAAGGGAAACCATTAAGGGAATACAACACAACCTTACCTTGACTTTAATCGAAAACTACTGCGTGCTTATTATTTATGAAAGAAGTATTTGTATTTAATCGATAAAACCTTACTTTCATATTTAATTTATTTATTTATAATTTCTTTTTTTTTTGTTTTTTAAAATTATAATCAATTTATCTAGTCAAACCAGGAAGTTTTTTTTTGTATCGATTTTTATAACAGAATTTTTAATAGAAAATAATTTTACGATATTTTTCGTGGGCAATTTTTTATTCGGAATGAAATTATTTTTAATGGCTTTTTGTTTTATTGTAATTATTTTTCTTATTTTTCTTTTAAAAATTTATTTAATTTTTTATGTTTATATAATTATATTAATTTTAACGTAAGTTTTATGCCTAGTTTTTGTTGAAGAATAATAGAAGCTTTTAGAAAAGATACTTTTATATGATTGTTTACAAAAGAAAACCGTTTTTTTTAAATAAAAAATTAGGATATTATTAGTTTTTTTTTTTAAATATTTAAATTCAAATTAAAAAGGTACGAAATTTGTCCTAAATATGCCCGTAACCAATATGACATCGAGGGTTATGAAGGATCTGAATTGTCTCAGTCTCTACAAATAATTTCCCGCCCACTCATTTTATATAGGAAATTATTCATTTAATTGTATGGCAAATAAATTTTTATCAATTAAAATATCTATACCATTCAAAGGAATAATTATTGAGCTCCAAATTTATTAAACTACAAAAAAATTTCATAAAAATTGTAAAAACTTTCTACAAAAGTGGTAATTTTGCCGTAAAAGTGAGATTAGAAAAATAAAAAATTATTAAAAATTTTCTCACTATATGAACATGTCAAGAAACCAAATTGCTATATATAAAATGCTCTGTAAGGCCCCAAAGTGACTGTGGCGAAGTCATTGTATCTGCGAAAAGTGACTATTTGGTGAGAATTTTGATCTGAAGGTGTATTACGTTGAAAATGAACTTTTTTTTTACTCTAAACTTTAAGATTTTAATCTGAGTCATATGTTCAACAAAACGTCACGACGAGCAACATAACACAAGTTTTAACTTATAATATCAATAGACCGTCAAGATCCTATAAAATTATATATTGCCATTTTCTTATAAAATTATATAAAATATCATATTTGCAAAGATAATCTTTAAGCTTTAGAGTATTTAAAAACCAATATTCGTTGAGTAATGCCCGAATTACAGGCGGAAATGTGCGAAAAAGTCATCGCAAATTACCTCAAAAATATTGAATATTCAAAACTTTTTTAGTACTTTTTTAAATAAATTTATAATACATACATAATGGCATAATAAAGGTAAAATAATAAATTATAAATTTTATCAAAAACTAAATTTAAAATATGTTTTAGTAAATATTATTTTCCTAAGCAAAAATTGGATAACCCTTTATAATTCCGAGTTTTCATTGAGAAGATACTTTCACATATGATAGCTATTTCACTAAATAACATATAAGAATATTCGTAATTTTTAAAGTACTTAAATTGAAATAAAAAAAAGTACGAACATTTTGAATGATTTAGCGACACCATGACGCGGTTGCTTTGATTACGAATTCAGTTAGAAAATAGTCGGATTTCCCCAAAAGTTATCGCAAAAAAGCCTAAATTATCTCAGTTCTTAGAGGCTAACATTTTAATATAAATTTTACTAAAAATTACAATTGAAACCAGAATAAAAATCAAAAAGCATAAATTCAAAATAGATGTTAAAATAATTTCGGTATTTTTTTAAAGCAGGATCTAATAATAATAAAAAAAAAAAAAACTTAAATTTCATATAATCGAAATTTAATTTAGAACACAAATAAACAAAATGGAAATTTTGTTTAATAATATTTGGAAATCGAATGGAAAATCAATAGTTCGTAACCTGTTGCTGCACGAGTAGCACTACTCATCATTGAAAAATGTTCTCTTGTGTGCAATTGGCATGGTAATTGCTTTTCATTTATTATTAAAGGTTCTACTCCTTGTTGGTCGAGTTATGTTCAAAACATAAAAATTTAATAGCTGCCAAGTACATGGCAAGTCATATTTGTTGCTGGAAAATGTAATAATATAAAATTTTAATATAGTTGATAGTAGATAGTCGTATTATTACAAATATATTTTCTATAGAAGGATACTTTGTTTCGTCCGTACGAACCGTCAGTTCTATTATAAAAAGGATAATATTGGAATAGCTTCAACCCTCATTTGTGGTGGAGATCGTATAAAATGTTTGCAGTCGCTTGTTCGATATTTCTTTAACATATGTGTATGTTGTCATTTATCAAATTCTCTAACATTCTGGCATATTACTTTGACACGTTTCATCTAAGGTTTTTATTCCAACTTATGGTATTTGTCAAATACAAACAGTGTTCATTACAAAAACTAAATAGAAAAATATTAAGTTATTTAGAGAAATGACAAACTATTATTTCAGATAATATTCCATTTTTTTACGATTGTATTATCATCTTATAAATGCAGTATATACACCAGTATTATGACTATGCTATGTATTATTTTATATCAGTAATATTTGAAGTATTAAAGTTTTATATAATATTTTTCCTTCCAAATAAATTAACAATAAACAACATGTTCATTTAATTACATTAAAATTTAGTCTACGAGGGCTGTTCAAAAATAATTTTGAATTTCTGCGGGTTACGTATATTCGATTTCCGATTTTTTGTGGCGTTATGTTGGTACTCATGTTTTCACTTATGCCGACAAGTTCGGCCATTTTTAATGTTCAGCTGTTTTGCTTGTACGTGTTTTGGCTCGTCTTCGATTTTTGCCCATTCCAAAAAAATGGATCAAAGAATCTGTATCAAATTTTGTGTGAAAAGCAAAATTAATTGCGTTAATAAAGCTACCTTGGACCGAAGCCACGTTTATCGGTGGTATAAAATGTTCTCAGAGGGCCGAGAAGATATGAACGACGAAAAGCGTGCCGGACGCCCGAGTACGTCAACAACAAACGAAAACATTGATGAAGTGAAGAAAATAGTATTGGCCAATCGTCGAATCACCGTTAGAGAAGTTGCTTAGGACTCGTGCCATTCGATTTTTACCAAAATTGCTCAATTTCGACTAAAAACAGCATCGCATTAACATTGGTAAGGAGCTGTTGGACTCTGTCCGCGACGATACAAATTTGCTCCAGAAGGTCACAACTGGTGACGAATTATGAGTTTATGGTTATGACGTGGAAACCAAAGCTCAATCATCACAATGGAAGCTGTCGCACCAGCCAAGACCGAAAAAAGGGCGCCAAGTTCGGTCGAATGTGAAGGTTTTGCTTACAGTTTTCTTCGACTTCAGGGACGGGTGCATCATGAGTTCTTGCCACAGAGTAGAACGGTCAATAAGGAATATTACCTGCAAGTTATGCGCAAGTTGCGCCAAGCAATCCGCCAGAATCGCCCGGATTTGTGGAAGAACAAAAATTGGCTTTTGTACCATGATAACGCCCCTGCTCACGCATCGTTGCTTGTGTGCGAATTTTTGACCAAAAACAATACACTCATAATGCCGCAGCCACCGTATTTCCCACATCTGGCCCCCTGTGACCATTTCTTGTTCCCGAAACTGAAAAGCCCCATGAAAGGACGACACTACGCTACGATTGAGGAGATAAAGACGGCATCGAAGGAGGAGCTGAACAAGATCACAAAAATTGATTTTTTGAAGTGCTTCGAGGATTGGAAAAAACGTTGGCACAAGTGTATAATATCTGGTGTGGATTACTTTGAAGGGGACAAAATAAATATTCGTGAATAAATAAATAATTTTTGAAAAAACGCAAAATTCGCAATACTTTTTGAACATACATCGTATTTAATGTCTTTTACACAAATAATATTTTTTAATAATTTTTCATTCTTATTGGTTATGTTTTGCTATTTTATATAATTTTTAACTATAGGAAATACCAATTTTTTTAAAGTTATTTTTCCTAATTTTATATATTTAATTTTTTTTACATTACTCGTATAAAACTAGGCAGTATAGCCCCATTCGATCAAAAAATTATTGTTCTATACCAGAGGGGCTTCACTCCATGAAAATTACCAACAGATCACATCTTTTCTCTGAGAAAGTCGTTGGAAAAACTGTTGGGAGATGGTCAACAGATCCACGTTCTGTTCATGGATTTTAAGTCCGTTTATAATAGCATGAACATCTACTCATCCATGACAGAGTTCGGCATCCCACTAAAATTGATTGGACTGATTAGGTTGGTTATGACTGTTCGAGAGCATGAGGGGCACTATTCTGATTGTCTGCTCAGCGTTTAGCATCGATATTATGTGTCAATTAAAGAGAACTGTACGCGAGGCCTTCATTCAGATAACACCGTCGGTGAAAAATCTTCGGCTACACATAAATGAAGGTAAAACAAAGTTCATGGTGGCAGCCCAAGATTACACTTAAGATTTTTAGTGTAGCACAAGATTGTACCTCCAAAAGAGTTAAATCATTTTCATATTTGGGGACAAGGTCCACGGCCGATAACAATATGGAGGAAGAAATCCGCGGACGGCTGCTGGTAGCAACAGATACTACTTCAGTTAGTCCGAAGCATTTCGCACAAATATTCTGACCATAATATTGAAGTTGCTGCTGTACAAGACACTACCTTTGCCAGTCCTAAGGGAATCTATGGAAACTTGGATTTTCAGCAAAAACCATTGCGAACTCTTGTCCGAATTCGAGAGGAGGGTCTTTCGAAGAATTTTTGGATCTCTACATAAGGATGGACAATTCTACAGTCTATTTAACAATGAGATCCTAGAATGTTACCGCGACCACCCAGTAATCCGTATGAATGAGGAAGAGTCCGTCCGGAAAGCATAGAATGGATCCATTTATGGTCCCAGAGGACATGCTGGGACAGTTTTTGGCGTCGTGGCTAACACCGTCGCTACACCTAAAGAAGGGCCTACTTTCTCTTCTCGGACGTCTGGATTTTTTTCATTCAGCAGGTTTAGACCAGACTTCCAGTTGACGCGTCCTTTATGATTATATTGATAATATACCAATTTTTTCTAATTTAGTAAAATTTTAAATTTTTTTCTTGATTTTTTTCCATTTTCTCATTAAACTTTTAACTACAAGAAAAAAAAACCAATTTTTTTACATTACAAAATGCACCAATTACTCTTAAAAAAGTAGCTTTTTGCTGAATATAAATTTTTCATAAACAGTTTTATTTGCATAGAATCTTTGTTGATTAAAATGATACAACAAATCTTGACATTAATTTAATAATCAAATATATAGAACCGATATGAAAAGAATTTTCCTTCAATGAATGTACTTTATTTTCGTATTTGATTTGATTTTATTGACTTTCTAATTTGTTTAAGCTTTTACTAAAGTTTGTAGGTCTATTTACGCTACTATTTACATGTGCATGGATAGTAAAGGATAGAAAGTATAGAAAATTGGGTCAAAGTGATGTAAGAGTACACGTGCATAAATGTAAAATCATTTTAAGTTTTCCGAATAATTATAACTAAATTATTGTACAAACTCTTGTATAAGTTATTAAAATTACTTACTTCCTATTCATGAATAGGATACTAATCAGCTTGTGCTTCGCGGAAGTTTTTAGTTCACTACACGTATAAAATTTGTAAATATGCCATAATTTTAAATAAATTTCGTTGGAAAAATTTTCATTTAATTCCGAATCAAATAACAAAAATATATCAAAAATATTATATTCGATCATTTTACTAATAATTATTATATAAATTAATAGGAAACAGAAGATTTCTTAATCTTATGCCATAATTTCAAATAAATTTCTTTTGCTTTTTATAGAAAATATTCTTCAAATTATATAAAATAAATAAATTTAATTAAAAAGGATTCTTTAAAGCAAAATATTTCAAAAAAACATTGTTTACTTTTCTGTGAAATTAAAGTTAAACAAAAAAAAATATATAGAAAATTTCAGTCACACGAAGAACTTTGTAATTAATGAATATTGACATTTATATAAATTACTAATATTAAATATACACTTTATACTGACTATATGAGAGAAATGGAAAGATACTGCTATTAGTTTACTTAATTACAGTAATTACAAGCTCATGGTCATTATTATGCATTTTGTAACTTTGCACTTCGAATATTTCGCATCACGAATGACTTAAAGGAATACTGTTTATAGGACTGCTTACAAAACAATTAAATATTATAATTGAACTTACCATAATTCACCTTTTTACAATTTTTTATACTATTTCTATTAGTATATATGTTCAGATACCTTTTTATATTTTAAAAGAAAAATAATAAATTTAGATTTTAAAGTTATCCAATTTGGTAAAGTTATCCAATTTGTGTTTTGAAAAGTACAGTTTGATTAAATATATTTAAAATTTAGATTTTTATTAAAAATATATTTTAATATATAGCTTAAATATTGCCATTATTTATTATTTATATAATATACTTCTGAGAGCATATATGAGACTTCAATTTGGCCATTACTTAGCGGATGATGGTGTTTAAATTATCTAACTTTTTCATCACCAAAGTTCTGAGTAGAAGGCAGCGCGCAGATCAGCAGAGATGAGCACATGAAATTTGTGGATAGTCTTTGTGCTTTTAGCAGTACTACCGTGAGAAAACTTCATCATTCGACAACAGAGTAACAGGGAATTGTACCAAATATCCGATCGTACGAGTGCCGTGTGCAATATTTAAGGGCACTAATAGGTATCATACGAGTCGTTTTGATCGAGTCAGGAGGCGCAGTCGGTGAGTGGCGAACGATAGAAATTGAAGGCTGGTAAGAGTTCTGGAACGGATACGATACGAAAGGAGAGAGCATAATAATGGTGGTTGCATGGAGTTGATTGTTCGGTTTTTCTCGTCTGTCCACTAGATTATAAACTGTTTACAAAAACTGGAGAGGAAAAAAAAACACAATGAAACAACAAGCATGGAGAATATTTAAATGAAACAAATAAAATATTTTCTCTTACAAACTTTCTCTTACGAAATTTTTATTAATTCTCTTCATCAAACAAATAATCACAATAGAGTATTGTGATTATTTTTTTTTGAAGAGAATTAATAAAAAGTTCAATTAAATAATAGTTTTTAATATATTTTGAGTATTATTAATTTTATTTGCATACCATTCATACGAAAGGTTTACATAACCTAGCGTTATAGTAAAACGAATCGGAACAAGCAAATTATTTGAAATTTTCCCAATAAGTTGAAGACTAAAACGACTATCATATTAATTAGTTAACCAATCAGCACTGACTTGAACATAAAAAGAAGAAGACACACCAATTATAGAAATTCTAAAAAAACGCTCTGTGGAATCTCGTTTCATTTTTTTTTTATAATTAAAAATAATTAAAATTAATATTAGTAAATTTATTAATAGAGTTAATTGTGTATACGAGGTCTGTTCAAAAAGTATCGCGAATTTTGAATTTCCGCGGGTTACTTATATTCAAGTTTCGATTTTTTGTGGCGTTATGTTGGTACTCATGTCTCTTACTTATGCCGACAAGTTCGGCCATTTTGAATGTTCAGTTAATTTTTAACAGCTGCTTTGCTTGCACGTATTTTGGCTCGTCTTCGATTTTTGCCCATTCCAAAAAATGGATCAAAGAATCTGTGTGAAAAACAAAATTAATTGCGTGGACGCATTCCGAATATTGACTGTAGCATATGGTGAAGCTACCTTGGACCAAAGCAACGTTTATCGGTGGTACAAAATGTTCTCAGAGGGCCGAGAAGATATGAACGATGAAAAGCGTGCCGGACGGTCGAATGTGAAGGTTTTGCTTACAGTTTTCTTCGATTTCAGGGGCGTGGTGCATCATGAGTTCTTGCCACAGGGTAGAACGGTCAATAAGAAATATTACCTGCAAGTTATGCGCAAGTTGCGCCAAGCAATCCGTCAGAAAATTATAAAAATTGTAAATTGAAATTGAAACCGATTAGATATATCCATCAATTATAATATAAGACTTCATTAATTTTAATAAATTATTTGTTTTCTGTTTTCCTTATTCTTCTTGAAAAACACCATCAGACCAAAGTGCATATCAGACAGGCACTGTTCTGGAATACAATGGCTTCTCCAAAGTCTCTTATGAATTTTAAAGCCTTATAAAGAAAATTTTTACTTTTTGCTATATCGACTGATTGAAAATTGAGCCTTATTATGACGACCATAATTTCTCTTAAAACTCGAAATGAGGTTATGGCAAAATAACAAATTTTGTAGAAAGTTTTTAAAATTTTAGCGAATTCTTTGATAAATATTTGATTTTTAATATAAAATGGCAAACATTTTAGTTCGAAAAAAAATTATCTTAATTCAGAAATATGTTTAACAGCTGTGAAACGATAGGGCTTTACTTTCTAAACTATGAAATGAATAAGGCGTTATAATATTGGTTGTTCCGACAGTAATTTCGTTTTTTCCCAACAGAGGACTTAATTGTATATTTTCACAACCAACTTCACACTTAATCCGCATAATCATATGCTCTTTCACAGCTGACATAGCAAGGCTTAAAGTGAAAAACTGCATTTTTAGCCTATTTGACTTTTTTACTACAGAAAAGATAAAAATGCTGTTCAATCAAGAAAAAAATTATCCGATGTGTATGAAGAAGGTGTCTTAAGTGAGCCCCAGTGCCAAAATTTTGATCTCGAAGATGCACCACGTTCTGCAAGGCCAGTTGAAGCTGATGAAGACACAATATGTGTAAAGGCATTAATTGATGCAAACCGGCGAATAACAACTCGTGAGATCGCTGATAGATTAAATTTATCGAATACGACCGTTCATGATCATTTGAAACGGGTAGGTTTAATCTCAAAGCTCCTCATCTTCTTACGGAAAAAATTTGTGCCATCGTATTGACGTTTGCGATTTTCTTCTCAAACGCCAAGAAAATGATCCATTTTTGAAGTGTATCATCACTGGGGACGAGAAATGGATTGTCTACAACAATGTTAAGCGCAAAAGATAGTAGAGAAGATGAACCGGCTCAAAGCACTTCGAAAGCCAATATTCAGCAAAAAAAGGTTATGTTGTATGTTTGGTGGGATTTCAAAGGAATCGTTTATTTTGAGCTTCCACCGAGCAACACAACGATAAATTCTGAAGTGAACTATCATCAGCTGGACAAATTGAATGATTTACTTAAAGAAAAAAGGCCAGAATTGGTCAATAGGAAATGTATAATGTTCCAACAGGATAATGCGAAACCACATACAAGTTTGACCACTCGACAAAAGCTTTTAGAGCTTGGATGGGATATACTGCCATACCAACCATACTCTCTAGACCTAGCACCTTCCAATTATCATTTGTTCCAGTCTCTACAAAATTGTTTAGACGGTAAAACGTTTAATTTAATCACTTGAATCAGTTTTTTGCCAACAAAGAACAAAAATTTCATGAGCGTGGAATCATGCTAATGCCAGAAAGATGGCAAAGGATATTAGATCAGACTGGACAATATTTAATTGAATAAAATATTAATTCACTATAAGAAAATCGTCTTTTATTTTTATTTAAAAAAAACGAAATTACTTCCCGGACAACCCAATAGATTAAAAAATGGTAATTACAGAATTTTGCGTTAATTGAAAATTTGTTATTCAAAATTTTCGAAAATTCGGTACTCCATATAGAAACGAGTATACTTTTTAAAATCATATAATTTTTTGTTGTTGTCAAAATAAGGATAGTAAAAATAAAATTATTTGAAGGCCAAAATAGGGATTATTTTAAAAGGCGTATACATGAATAATTATATCTAATTTATTAATAAAAGAAAACGTAAAATAAGATAAATATTTTTACTTATATTACTGGACTATTAAATTATATAATGTGCGACAATAACGTCAGCTGCCTTGTATTATTAAATTGTTATCATTAAACAGCTTATTTCATATAGTCACGCAAATCGAAATATGGCATAACACAATATAGAAGAATAATGTTGTTTTGACCCTGTCTACATTTATATACAAATACATAAATATGTATATTTATATTTATATAAATACGAATGTATAAAATTCTGCCCATCATTTAAAGTTAGAATATTAATAATATAAGGTGTTTATTAAATGAAGGACATTTTTGTTTATATAAGAAAAAGTATACATCAAACTACTATCGTTTTTATTAAGCCACAAAATTATATAGATTAAAACAAATTCTTTAAGAATTCCACTTCGAATAAGTAGTAAAATGAACGATAAAAATAAATCTCAATGGTAGGGGCGAACTGTTGTAAGGAAGTAGGATTTTTTTAATAAATATTTTTTTACAAATACTATAGCTGAATGAATTGCTAGTGAAATTTTTTTTTATCACAAACTTTGTTCATTTGTATGAGCGTAAGTTCCTTAGGACATCAGCCAGGAGTAGCGTTAATGAAACGCTATAACCATGAGACCATTTGGCGACTTGTAAGTGTGTGGGTTAGATGAAATCTGTCTTTGGTTAGTTGGGTGAACCAATTAGAGGTGGTTATATTTTATAGAGCATGGAAAGGGTATTGAGCGTTCTAAAATCTCCACAATGGAGTAAATCTCATTTGACAAGAAATGTTGCGTAGGTTTGCCTTCTATAAGAAGATGTGGAGTGATAGTGAGTTAGCCGACGGGGGGAGTTGGTTTTCAAAACTAAAATTATCTGTGGGAGGAAAATGTTCTATTTGAATTCTGAGCAGTTTACGTGCCCAAAATATTGGCAAGGTTGTCGGGTATACTAGTTGTCCAGTCCTTGTCTTAAAATTTCCTAAAATCCTTGTTGTTAAGCTAGGTTAATATTGGTCAGCACAGGATCACTCGAATGGTTTCGAGTGATGCTTCCAGGGCTTCATGGCTCGCGTTGAAGATAATGATATTACGATGACTGTAATATTTACCGACATCTGGATTGCCCGTAGCTCATCAATATATGGAGCTGTCTAAAAAGGAACACTCCAGAATGAAGGTCGTGGATGTGGGAGCCACCTAACTCAATGACTGCATAAGTCGTGACATTATCGTTGCCGGCTGCATCAGTAAAAAAGAAAATGTAATTATTGAGTTTGTCCAACTGCTCTTAAAAAAGTTTCCTGGAGAAGAACGGATCAGTATTTCCCTTTTTGTATTTGTAAAGGAATGTGTATACTCTCAACTACCAGGTGTATAAGCTTAAATCCGCTGTTTTTTAGTCAAAAAAAACCACATGTTTTTTCATAGAAAGCAAAAACAAATTTATTCAAAGTATTTGCCCTCGCTAGCTACACATTTTTCCCATCTCTCGGGAAATTTGTGGATACCACGCCAAAAACTTCCTTCTCTTTCGAGGCAAACCACTCATCAAGCCATTTTCGGACGTCTTCGTAAGAATCGAAGTGCTGCTCAGCTAGCGCGTGTCCCATCGACGAAAACCGGTGGTAGTCAGAAGGGGCCAGTTCTGGAGAATAAGCGGGGTGGGGTAGCACCTCCCAGTTGAGTGTCTCCAAGTAGTTTCGGACCATTTTTTACGTGTGCGATGGTGCGTTGTCGTGGAGGAAAATCAGCTTGTCATGTCTTTTGTTGATAATCCGTCTTTTTTTCACGCAGAGCACGGTGAAATTTGTTCAGTTGTTGGATGTAGCGGTAGGCATTGACAGTTTTACCAGGTTTCAACATCTCATAGTAGACAATACCCTGCTGAGCCCACCAAACCCACCATCCGAAGCGATTTGGTCTTGGAGAAGATGTTGATGGTTGGCCGGGATCAACTTACGATTTCTTGCGTTTATAATTCTCAAGATATATCCACTTTTCATTGCCTGTCACAATCCGATGCAGGAACGACTTTCCGATGGGCGTCGCTCCATCTACCTATCGTTCAATTCATTTTCCGATCTTTTCAATCTTCCCCATGGCACGCAGACGCATGGAAATGGCTGGTTGAGTAACGCATGGAAATGGCTGGTCGCTCCGCGAGCATTTTTTTGCGATTGAGTATCATCTTCGTCTAAAAGAGCTATCAATTGATGCTGCTGAACCTTCCTAGACCGATTTTCACGCTTCTTGTCCCACAAGTCAAAATTGCCGTCTTTGAACCGACGCAACCAATCTCGGCACGTTATTTCCGATAAAGCACTGTCACCATAGGCCTCTACAAGCATTCGATGCGATTCGGCAGCCGATTTCTTCAAATTGAAGCAGAAAAGCAGAGCTTCCCGCATATGCTCTTTTTCTGGCACAAAACCACACATGATTACCAAAGGAAAAATGTATGTTGTTGTACGAAATTGCTGACAATGTACACTGATTTATATTGACAGATCTTAAACTCATAAAAAAAAAGTATGGCGTGTCCATGGTAGCTTAATACGCTCAGTAACGCCATCTATAAACGAACAGCGGATTTAAGCTTATACATCTAGTATGCTTGCAAGCATGGTTTCCCGTAAGGATTAGGAAAGAAAGTTTGAAAACTCAGAGTAATAGTGGAGAAATTTCTGTCAAGATGAGAGATCAGCAATAAAGGGAAGATAAAGGTTTCTTCCAAAGAGGGTCTGTTACCCATCAAGACGTGATTAAAAGGTTAGTCAGAGTAACAATTTTTTTTGTACAGATTCGATGAGTAGAGAGTCCACCAATAGAGTTCGATGTTATCTAATAGAGTTCGTTTTCTATATAAAGAAAGATAAAATCTACAATATTTATGACTGACAAATATACTCGTAATATATTCGATTCTGAACTTCTTATAAATTATATTGTATTTACCCACTTCATAATAACATTTCCATTTTATTTTATGTAAATATACATATGCTAGTCGTATTTTTCTAAAAGATGATAAAATTATATTTTCATATTTCTTTAACTGACATATTCATGAATTGAATAGAAAATCTTTTCTATCGAAAGAATTCTTTTCTCATCAACAAATAGCGTTGGAATTAGATTTTCTGATTTTCCCTAACATACCATATACTTTTTGATTCTACTTCAACTAAGTACACAACATATAGAATCGGAGATGTAAATATCTATGATGTAAGTGTAGAGTATGGAAAGATATAATAGTAGTTAGTGTCCTACACAAGTATTAATGTCTGTCCATCTTTATTAGCACCATTACTGACCACTGGACTGCAAGAAAACATATTCCATAGTATATCTTATAATACGTTAATATACTTGAACTTAAGCTACTCATCGACCGATAATTTTTCTTAATACTCGTAACACTTACACCAGCACATTTATTGAACTAATAGATGTACAAACATACCTACAAAATAATATATACATTTTATTAAGGCATTAAATTAAACCAAAGTGAAAGATTATATTTGATGAAATTTTTATGTTGATTCTGAAAGTTGATCGGCTGAACGAATTCGTAAATAGTGAGTGACTTGTTATGTTACTGAAATTATCTAATATCCTTCGAAGCGACATATGTTTTGTCAGTTAACTGCCTTTGGGAAAAATCATCTAAATTACAAAAATATATTAACTAATTTTGTACAAAGATTAAGTGACTTTCGTTAATTTACACACACTTGTATATACGATGTACATATGTAAGTATTAAGAAAGAAGGAAAAATATTCCTTCATTAATGTACGAGTAATTACCTTTTTTCGATTAGAAAGTATACATTTTAATATAATAGACACATACGATTATGTGTAAGATAAAATTTTCTGTTCCTTTTATTTAATTGTGATTTTATTAAAAATAAAATTATTTACTTGTATATATAATAATGAGATAAGTAAATGGTTGTGTAAAAAGGACGTAATAGTCATATTAGGAAATTTCAGTAAAAATTTCTAATTTGTCGTAAAATTTTTATACGTTTTTATCTTTGTTGCGTTAAGATAAGAAAAATTAGGAGATTAATAATATCTTATACTGGATTATTCATTTTATAGATTGGAAAGTATGTTACAGTCATGTAATTTGACAGTTTGTTAAATATAAGTTGTAGTAAAAAGTAATACATTATTTTACCAATAGATGGCTTTAGAAGTCTGTATCTCCCGTTTTAAAAGTGCGATCGGGTTGCACTAGATGGCGTTAAAAAGATAAGATTTCGTACTAAAAAAGCTTCTCATACAGTTTTGTGATTACTTGACTCAGTCAAAGATGGACACCAACAAAGAGAAAATACGCCATATTTTACAGTTTTTCTTCGATAAAGGCGAAAACGCAAGCCAGCCAGCTGAAAATAAGAATAATGTTTATGGTCCTGATACTGTAACAGTCAATCATGCGCAATTTTGGTTTCGTCGATTCAGTTCCGGTAATTTTGATGTCAAATTGGAAGGCCAATTGTCGAAAATGTCGATAAAATAATGGAAATCGTCGAGTCCGACCGTCACGTAAGCACTGTTTCGATTGCCCAGGAGCTAAACATTGCACAAAAAACCGTTTGGAACCACTTAAATAGGGCTGGATACAAAAAGAAGCTCGATGTATGGGTGCCACACGAGCTTTCGCAAAAAAACCTCATGGACCGAATTTCCATATGCGAATCGCTGCTGAATCGCAACAATATCGATCCAAGCGGATGGTTACTGGTAATGAAAAGTGGGTCACTTACGACAACGTCAAGCGACAACGGTCGTGGTCAAATCGCAATCACCCGGCGCAAACGGTGGTCAAGCCAGGATTGACAGCCAGGAAGGTTTTGCTGTGTGTTTGGTGGGACTGGCAGGTAATCATCTACTATGAGCTGCTCCCCTACGGCCGAACTCTTAATTCGGACCTATACTGTCAACAATTGGACCGTCTGAAAGAAGCAATCGCCCAGAAGCGGCCAGCTTTGGCCAATAGGAGAGGAATTGTGTTCCATCAGGACAACGCCAGGCCGCATACATCGATAGTGACTCGCCAGAAGTTCCGGGACCTTGGTTGGGATGTTCTTATGCATCCACCTTATAGTACCGACCTGGCACCAAGTGATTATCACCTCTTCCTGTCTATGACGAATGATTTTGCAGGTGAAAAATTCGCCTCAAGAGAAGATTGTGAAAATCGACTGTCACAGTTTTTTGCCAATAGGGACGAGGGTTTTTATGAGAGAGGCATTATAAAATTACCTCCAAAATGGCAACAAGTTATCGAACAAAACGGTGCATATTTGACCTAAATCGTATCATTCTATCTATGCTAAATAAAACCTTCAATTTAATGCAAAAATAATGGATTTCTTTTTACTACAACTTATATATATAAATGTAATTTAAAATAAAATTTGTTTAATATATAATTTGCCATTTTTAATTATAATTCATTTATTTACCCAACAATTCTGTCGTAGCCATGTTTCGTGCTGGTGTGGATACGCCAAATAAACAAAACTCTACCATAAATGTGGTTTTAAAATCCCACAAATAACTTCAGAAGCCACTGTATCTGCAAAATGTAATTGTTTGGTGTAGAATTTGGTCTGAAGGTGTCATTAGTCGGTATTTCTTTGAAATGCAAAAAGGAGAGTCAGTCACATTATGATGATCGACTCTTTTTGGCCTCAACTTAATTAAAGATTTTAATCTTAACCATATGTTATTTAAATAACAAATTACCACAAGCCATACAACACGATAAATTTTAACTGTCATTTTAAGATTTGGTGACGTAAATTCCACTTGACGTGCAATTACGATATTTGGTGATATCGATTGGTGTCAAAGATCGTAAGATTTGACGTCATTGGACTTTTTTTTAGAAATCTTTATTAAAAAATTTGCTTTCACATATAATATTTAAATTTTAAAGCATTTAAACACCAATATCCGTCAAGTAATTACCGAATTACAGCCCGTAATGTACGAAAAGTCTTAAAAATTTACCTCAAAATGATTGTGTCCTGGAAGAAGTGTTGTAGTAGTTACTTAAATAATATTATATTTAATATATAATGGCAAGATTTAGGCAATCAATAATAATATAAAATTTTATTAAAATCTAAATTTAAAAAGAGTTTTATCTAACTTTACTTTTCGAAACGTAAATTGGATAACTGTTTTAAAAAAAAACTGTAAGACAATCTCCAAATCTTATTGATCATTATGGTTTAGATATTTTATTCTACATATTAATAATATGCGAAGTATCTTTATAAATTAATCAATTTCAGTACAGGTTCCATAAAATATTTTGTGATATCCTATTAAGAAAATAAATACTAATTGATGATGACTTATTTTTTCTCATTATCTACTCGCACTTTGAGAATCACTGGTTTATCAATACGTTTGGGTCTGGTTGATTTCCACATTGAATCACATCAATATTGTTTAAACCCTACAACAGCATTGATCCGTTCATATTCGTCCATATTTTTTTTTGCGGAGAAAATTTAATTTTTAATACAAAATGCGATTGTGTATTATATAAAAGTTTAAATTTGCAACAAAAAAAAATACATTTTATGATTACATAGTGTATGTGCTTAAACTTACAAGTAATAAATAATAAACAATAAAATTAAATATTTTTAAATTCGATTTTTATGAAATGTACAATATTAAAGACCTTCTCTTCGACTATTTACTACTCGTATCATACCAATATTCAAGGTGTAAAATTATTGACTTTGCCATAGAGAATTTTTCAAGGTTAAAGGTTAAGGCCTATAATTGCAAGAAAAACATTTTTTTTCTTCTTCAAAAAAAAAAAAAAAACAAGTTGTATAATAAACAAATAAATAAATAAGTAAAAAGTTGTTTTTTCTTGTTTTCAGTTATGCATCTTTTAAATGTGGACAAAATAACGATTATTTAATAATGTTTATATGAAAAATTATAAATTATTTAATATAATATGAAATTGATATGTTCGTAATGTGAATATTATACAATACATACTGGTAATGATATCTGAATGGCATTTTTGATTTCAAAACATAAATTATCTGTTGTAGATTTGATATTTAATATTAATGAATTTTATATATATATTATGTAAATTGTTATTGTTTAGGGGTCAAGTTTAACTAAGCAATTTGTTAAATTGTACTCAGGTCCTAGTATTTTATATAAACCGAATCAGATATCGAATATTAATTGACTGTCATTAATTGTATTACCAGTAATATGGGCAGAAAGGTGAATGAATTAACATATTGAGTTAGTGCGTTTCATGCATTTTTATTAATTTTTCAACATTTTACAAGTAGACATTTTTTTTTGAGTATACACATAAGTTATTATTTAACATTAACTAATATATTCATGAATATTAGGTTCGGCACAATTCGAGGCAACCAACAAGTGCGTTACATTCAATGCAGCCAGACCAAAAAACTCACATGCAGAAACGATTAGCTTTAAATCAATGTCATTTTGTTGGTGGACTAACACTATATAAAAATCTACTTTTTTAAAGATTTTATTAATTTATTTAAGATATTTTTTAAATTTTTAACATTAAATTAATTTCTAGCAAAAATTTTATATGGTAAAAAACACGCACAGTTATTGTGTTAATATTCACAATCATTTTAGTTGATTTAATTTAATTAATTTTGATAATAATAATACTGATGTTTTTTTTTAGCAACATACTTGCTGTAGAAACAAATGTTTAGAATCCTGCTATTAAAAAAAATTTTCCTATATTATTTATTTCGAATATAAATAGGGATTTTTTCCAATAAAATTATTTTATTTATTTCGATATAATCTACTCGTATATTAGCAAAAATATTTACATCGCCAATATAAGAATATTATAAATGTAAATTCTTATATTTTTTAGCAAAGGATTTACGTACTACTATTTTGCCATGTGATTTATTCAAATATTCCAGTTCCCAGTTTTTTTATTTCTTTTAATAAAAATAGGAAAAGATAGAACATAAAAATATATCCTTTTAGGGAAATTTTTTTTTAATTTGACTAGGTTTTTAGTTTTAATTTAATATATTTTTGTTTGAAAATTTTAGAAAATATTTCATCATAAAAATCTGATTGATATTTAGTAGTTAAATACAATACTTTCAATTTTGTAATTCATTAGGAAAATAATTTATTAAAAAATTATTGACAAATAATTAATTAAATTTTTTTTCTATACTTATTTTATAGAAGTGATAATAAATATAATTAACTTTACTTCGTATTACATATTTGGGAGGGGAGTAAATTACTTTTGAAATAAATCAAAAACTTTTCTGAATAAAATAAGACAGCGTTTAATGTTATTGTAATTTGTCCAATAAAAGTAAAATTGAATTAAAAAATATTTTAGCCAAAGTTGAATATGATTATATTAATTTTTGGCAGTATTGTAAATCGATATTTTGCAAATAAAATCTTTCTAGTGGACTGTTTTTTTTCAGCCCCTTTAAAGTATGTCCCAAAAATAACCGAACTTTTTGGTTATAGAATAAAATACACATTATATTATCTTTGAAAGTTATTAATTATTCAAAATAGGTTCCATTAGACTCAATACAACGTTTGGAATGATCAACCAGCGCATGCATAGATTTTTTTATGTCATTTATAGGAATGTTCTTCAGCACCTCGGTTACGGCTGCTTGAATGGCTGGGATATCATCATAAAATGCTCGTTTAATCTGGGTTTTCAGTTTTGGAAATAGAAAATAGTCACATGTTGATAGATCAGACGAATACGGAGGGTGGTTGATAAGAGAAATCCGTTTTTTCATCAAAAATTCGTTCACTTTTTTGGTCTTGTGAGGTGGTGCATTATCGTGCAATAAAAACAGCTGTTTTCCTGCTGGATATTCAGGTCTAACACGACAACAAGCGATCTAAAACGCCTAAATTCAGGTCTTTTCAATAAGATATTCAGGTCTTTTCAACAAGCGATCTAAAACGCCTAAATAGTATTCTCCATTAACAGTTCGACCTTCTGGAATAAATTTCTTGTGGACAATATCCTTCGAATCATAAAAAGTAATCAACATTGTCTTGATTCGAAACTTCTGAAAAGGCAATTTTTTTGGTTTTGGCTCGCCTTTGGACTTCCATTCAGCAGATTGACGCTTAATTTCAGGATCATATTTAAAGCACCATGACTCATCACCCGTTATGATCGAATCAAGAAAGGCTGGATGTCTTTGCAATGCTCCACACGAGCGATTTTTTGGTCTTCATTTAATTCATGTGGAACAAAACGCGCACAGACCTTTCTTTTACCCAAATCTTTAGCTAAAATTCTCCAAATAGTATTTTTACTCGTATTTAATTCCTCAGCCAACATTCTCGTAGTAAAATTTGCATCGATACCAAAGATTTCACGGACTTTTTCCACCAATTCAGTACGATTACTAGCTTCTGGACGGTTGTCATTTAAATCCTCACGACCATTTTTAAATCGTATAAACTTGAGTACGACTCATACAATCATCACCATAATTTTTTTCCATCAATTCGTATGTCTCAGCGAATTTTTTTTCAAGTTTAACACAAAATTTTATATTTACTCTTTGTTCCATTTTTGTTTTGTAATATTAGCACACTTTTTCTTTTATTGAAATGGATGTAACATTCACATCTATCATTAGGTACGTTTGAAAGAGTATGAATGTATCTTTTTAATGCTGAAAATTTTCAATAGATGGCGCTGCATGTTGTATGCTTTAAATATAAAGTTCGGTTTTTGGGCCACATTGTGTAGGCGAAGGCTGCAACCGGAATCTCCTTTAACTGCTCAACAACACTCCTTTGCAATGTACCGGCAGTATCTAGATGAATAAAAAAAGTTATCCGAACTAAAAATTTGTTGAGCTTTCATCTACTCGGTTGCACATACAAAAATAACGTATTTTTAAGTTTTTTTTTATATTGGGGAATAAAAGAAAGTCACTAGGTGTGATAGGGACCATTGTCATAGTGCATCGTCGAAGTATTTGCAATATCAGATCTGACGCAAAAGATATTTTTTCTGAGCGTTGCCAGGACCTTGGTTGACAATTTGACCTGGCAATATAAAATCTTTGTGAATGATTCTCTGTGATCGCCCTACTATAAAAAAAAAATGAGCATGGACTTGATTTTTGGTTTGCCGATTTGAGTTTTCTTTGGTTGCTTTCTGATTCAAATTTAACTCATTACCTATAAGCTTCAATGTTAATAGATGTACCACCCTCAGGAGAGCTCGCACTCGGTCCACATTTTCTTCAGATACAATGGGTTTGCTCTGACAATCCACAGGTGACTGTGGCGAGACCATTGTATCCATGAAAAGTAACTGTCTAGTGGGCAATTCTTTGAGAAACCGGTACCGTAAATTTTGAGCACTAAGGTCATGTGATAACTGACTTTTTTTAAGCTTGAACTTAAAGATTTTAATCTGGTTTTAACAAATCTGACCCACAAAGCATATAACATAACAAATTTAAGATTTATTAGGCAAATAATTCTCAGAACGCGAAATTCTACGATTTGGTAATGTCAATTATCTTCCAAGATTGTACGATATGACACCTTAGGTAATTTTTCTTGTAAAACTGCGCAAAAAATCGAATTTACAAAGAGAATCTTTTTAAATTTTTAAAGTCTTTTTAAAATCAACATCCATTAAGTAATGGCCGAATTACAGTCCGAAAGGGGAAATACAGTCATCAAAAAATTACCCTAAAAGGATCGAGTACTATAAAAAGTCTCTTGGCAGTTAATTAAATAATTTTATAAATTGACAAAGTTAATGTAAAATTATAAAATAAAAATTTAATACCAATCTGAATTTTAAGCCTGTATTATTAAGTTTTTTTTTTCCAAATTGCAAGTTATATTGTATATATAATCTTTTACAATCAATATGAAGGGGAAAGCTCCACTACTTTTCTGTTATACCTCGTCTTAGTATTAAAATATAATTACATTTTTAATGATCATCTTTTAGAATTTATTCAGAGATACTTTTTTTTCAGAATGATATGCTTATTTTTATTGAAAAATAATCCTGATGAGTATCGATTTTTTGTTGGTTTTGCAAAAGACTCTTTTGGTTATTACAGATTTAAGGAGCGAAATTCACAGACCTACTGTGGACAAATATAATAGATGTCAACTACAGCATCATTAATACAAAACTATTGTCAAATTGTGTTGATAAGAATTTTTTATATTGTAACATACTCTGATTTTGTACATTATCAGCTTTAATTATTTAAATTATTTCTATTCAACTGAAAGAAAAAATCAACGAATCTGAGAATAATTAAATTTCTACCATTAATGGATAAACATTTTTTTTTCTTTTACATAATAACAATTTCTTTTATTTTCCATCATCAAACATACAATCGGAAGATATTATAACAATACTTATATCCTTAATAAATAATATTAAATTGATAATTTTATGTTTTTCATTTTTTAACATCAAATTTAAAAAAAAAACTACTCGTCTATATAAGAAAAATGTAAAAGTGCTCAAAATTTTGATTTGAGAAGAATTTTTCTAAAACGTAATAATATTATTTACTTTATATATTATAGTCTGAATTATTCATAGTATAATTGTGTGTACTCTTATTTCGTAAAAGAAAAATTAGCAAAATGATGATAATATTTTCTTGTTGATACATATAAATATGAATTTTTTGTTAATTATAAATTTAAATATTTGATTATTAAAAGCTGTCATTATATAGAAATACTACAAAAAGTAGAAAATGCCAAACTTGAATCAACTAATTCAAATCGTGTGTACAAGTGCGACAACCTTTATTTAAATATTTTGCACTTATTTACTTTTTTAATTTTATTTTTTTTTTAAACTAAAATTTTAAAAAAAAGTGTAACTATAATATAACATGTTAAAAACTAATTCTCATTCCAACAGAATAAAGAAGTAAATTAATTTTGTAAATAAATTCACTACAAATTAACTCGGTGCACATTCTTTATATTTAATTGGCATAGTACATGTCATTGTGCTATAAAATTCTTCAAAGTCACTGAAAGCACGTGCAAACATGATGGTAATATTACTAATCCAAATGATACTAAATTTTGCCCTAAATTAAATCTAATTTTCACCACTTTTTCTTTAGGGGAGTAGGGGGGGGAGTGGTCTGTTATTTTAACATTAATAAAAATACTTTCACTGTTAAAATTTTAATTTATTCATACATCAGTACGCCTATTTACTTCTGTATTTATATGTATGAGTATATCTTTAGATTTAAACTCATAAGAGAGGATATAAGCACAATTGTAAATATTTTTAATATCCTCTTTTCTAATTAAGCGGAAAATACTTTTTTTTTTATTTGAGCAATTTCTTACTAACCTCAACTTTTCCTAATGGTATACCCTTGACGTATTGATATTAAAATCTCAACGAACTTTTGATAAATTCAGTGTAAATTACTAACATTATTTGATACTTTTCTTTCTTATTTGAATCTTAAAGTTTTGCCTTATATAAGAAAAAAACTTTGAAAAAGTTCAAATGACAGTTATTTAAGAAGAATAAAAAGATTTAAAAGTTTTAAATTAAGTTAATTTGCGAATTGGAAATCTCCGAGTTAAAAACTTTACACATTTCGAATGGAAGAGAAAAAGTTTCAGGTGATAATTTTTTTATGCTTAACAAACACAATTTAAATTACGATAAGCGATTATTTATTATTTAAATATATAATTTGTCTCTAAAGTTGTTGCGAGGATAATTTTATAAGTTTATTTTTATACCATAAAAATATCTGCGAATATATGTTTAATGACTAGTCTATTTTTGTACACCAAACTATGATTAATAAACTTTTATTGGATTTTTCGGGAAGTAATTTCATTTTAATAAAAATGAAAAACGATTTTCTTATAGTGAATTAATATTTTATTCAATTAAATATCGTCCAGTCTGATCCAATATCCTTTGCCATTTTCCTGGCAGTAGCATGATTCCACGCTCATACAGTTTTTGTTCTTTGCTGGCAAAAAACTGATCCAAATGATTTTTGACTTCCTTATTTGAATTAAACGTTTTACTGTCTAAAAAATTTTGTAAAGACCGGAACAAATGATAATCGGAAGGTGGTATGTCTGGAGCGTATGGACAGTATGTCCCATCCAAGCTCTAAAAGCTTTTGCCGAATGGTCAAACTTGTATGTGGTTTCGCATTATCCTGTTGAAACACTATATCTTTCCTATTGACCCATTCGGGCCTTTTTTCTTTAAGTGAATCATTCAATTTGTCCAACTGATGATAATACACTTCAGAATTAATCGTCGTGTTGCTCGGTAGAAGCTCAAAATAAATGATTCCTTTGAAATCCCACCAAACCGATAGCATAACCTTTTTTTGATGAATATTGGCTTTCGAAGTGCTTTGAGCCGATTTACCTTTTCTACTCCAGGATCTTTTGCGCTTAATATTGTTGTAGACAACCCATTTCTCATCCCCAGTAATGATACGCTTCAAAAATGGATCATTTTCTTGGCGTTTGAGAAGCAAATCACAAAGTTCAATTCAAATTTTTTTCTGTAAGAAGATGAGGAGCACCATATGTCGATCTTTGAGATAAAACCTACCCGTTTCAAATGATCGTGAAGATCAAAATTGCCGTATCGAAATTTTGCAAACCAGTTTTGGCACTGGCGCTCACTTACCACATCTTCTCCATACATATCGGATAATTTTTTTCTTGCTTAAACAGCATTTTTATCTTTTCTATATTAAAAAAGTAAAATATGCCGAAAATGCAGTTTTTCACTTTCCATATTTAAAAGGGTATCAACCAAAAACTTCTTTGCAGAATCAATTAATTTGAGTATCAATTAAAAGGGTATCAACCAAAATACATTATGCGGCTTAAGTATGAAGTTGGTTGTGGAAAAATACAATTATGTCCTCTTTTAGGAAATTAACGAAATTACTTTCCGGACAACCCAATAAAATATAGCAAAATTAAAAGCAAAATTATAATCAAAAAAGTTAAAAAATATTGAGATATTTAAAAGGGCACTATATTTTTTATTTACAAAAATACCGAGAAATCGAAAGTAATATTCGTAGGTGGCTATCAGGTCGACCAAGCAAAACAACACGATAAGAAAGGATTATTTTCTTTAAAGTATTCGTAATCGTTTTGAAACGTTAACAGATTTACGAAATTATTTATTAAGGACACGGAAAACAACAATCTTTCAGAATTTATTGAGAAGCAAACTGCCCAGTTCAGAAGCCACAGTTAACCAAATATCATATGGAACAAAATTTATTCACACGAACACAATTGCGATGAGCGAATTAAAAAGCGCAGTCAAAATTTTTAAACTCTTCACAAGAGAGTACACATACACATAATTGCGAGCAGCAACGCAAACAATGTACTGCTCACTCGCTGATGTAAGTTTAGGTCCTGTTCGTAGTACTGCCAACATAATTTCACTTTTTTAATATCGTTTCATGTGGCACCATTTTGGAAATTGAACTTAAAGGCAAAATAAAAACTTATATATAAGGTGTCCCAAACTTTACGCAAAAAGTAATTGCTTCTCGGACTGTGTGGCATGTGGCACCATCTTGTTGAAACCACATGTCGTGTCTACATCTATATCTTGAAATTTAGGCACAAAAAATGGGATTATCATGTCGTGATAGCGAGCATCTTTAACTGTTATTGCCTGAATCAGCTGAATTTTCTGAGCAGTAACACGTTGTGGATGCATTTGTTTCTCAATAATCACTCGTGGATTTTTCGAACTCCAAAAGCGACAGTTTTTTTCAATTAACCAAGCCATCAAGATGAAAATGAGCCTCATCGCAGAAAATGATTTTGTTCGAAATATTAGCATCCACTTGTTGTTGTTCCATAATTCAGTCAACAATCTCCATTCGCAGTGCATGGTCAGTCAACTTCAGTTCTTGAGTCATTTGAACTTTTTAAGCAGGAAAATTCAAATCTTCCGTGAGAATACGCTATAGAGAGCTTCTCGAAATGTCCAATTCATGACCATGGTGCCGAATTGATGTTCCTGGCCTCTAAGCAACACTCTCACTAACTGCTTCGATGTTTTGTGTTGAACGACTTGTTGAAGGACGGCCAGAGTGTTTAAGATCACTAATTGACACAGTCTCCCTAAATTTTTTAAATTAATCTCTTCACAGTTGATGAAGTTTGCGACTGTAGCTGTCAAAACCTTCATTATTTTTAAAATATTTGCGACTGTAGCTGTCAAAACCTTCATTATTTTTAAAATATTGCACAACAATGAAAACGCGCTGTTTTTTGAGGTAGCACTCCATTTTTAATAATTCTGAACTGTCAGCTGTCATGATGTTTTTTTTCATTGGGAAACTTTATCGCACAAATGGCGCAAAATTCAACTACTGCCTGAATTTTAAAATACCCTATATAATTTTAAAAATTTAAATTTAGCATAATATTTATTTGTTATTTAACTGATTGAGTGATCTAGTGGATGTTTTCTAATTAGATAAGTGGCCGAGTGACCAAAAAGAGTATTGTCTCGCTAGTGTGCCTTACTATCACAGAAATTATGAACTCTTATTCGGACCCTGTTTTGTGTTCAAAAACAATTTCGCGGTCGCCATGTAGGTTTGCTCGCTTTTGAAATTTTTTGTTGGATGTTTTCTAATTGGATAGATGACCCAGTAGCAGAAAACGATCACGTCTCGGCAGTGTGACCTAGTTTTACAGAAAAGACAAATTTTCTCATGTGGAGAAAGTGGGTTTGTTTACTTTTGCAATTTTTAAGTGGTTGTTTTCTCATTGTATGAGTAAATCAATGGTGGAAAAAAATCTCTTCAACCCGAACCACACAGTCACCCGAACTCTACGATATTCACATCATCAGAAGCGGCTATTTTATCTATTATCGAAGCCGCTTCGTCACTTATTATCAATTTCCTGTAAAAATCAAGGACTTTTCTATGGAGATGTTATGTTAAATGCTGTCGTTCAATTGCCTGTGGTGCATGCATATGATCTGAGGGCGAAAACTTCTGTATAATCTGAATTTAGTACACACTTAAATTGAAATCAATATGAAAAAATATGCTAAATCATAAACAATGCAATTTGAAGACACGTTATTTTGACCCATATTTTAATACAATTTTGTAAGCGTCACAGTAATTGATGAATTATTTAGTAAAATGTTTTTACAATAATTACACCTTGTTAAAGGTTTTTCCATAATAATTTTCAAGTGTGTACTCTCTGTAACTGTCAAATATCAAATGACAGAATGACAGCTTAACAAAATAACATAAAATTAAAGTTGTAAGCTTACCTTTCAAAGACCCTGCATAATTGATATTATTTGAATTTTAAATTAGAATAAAAAAACACTCAACATTTTTTTTCTTATATATCCATGCTTCATTTTTAGTAAGCTACATAAATTTGACAGATTCTAATTTTTCATATTTATACAAGTAGATTACCATTAAGAGCAAAGATTTTAAAATTTCGATGAAAATTAGTTTGGACAATTTTTTTCGCACACTACTGTATACGACACAGACTCTACTCCTAGAACGATAATTTGTATATTTGAAAGTCTTTTTAAAGTGAATATGGGTTAAAAAAAAATTCTGTTTATTTTATAAATTTTTGATGAAGTGCAAAATTCTTTATGCCTTACAAATAGCACATTTAAAAGAATATATACTATACAATTTATATCTAAACTGAATTTAAATAAACTACACTGAACTAGCAAGACTAATAAAAGAGAATTTACTTTTCCTTCTATAAATTAAAGTGGATAATGTTCCAAAATAAATAAAAAAAATATTTTGGCATATTTTTGTGAGTTTACATTTTTACTATTTACTTACAAACAAACATTTTTTTTTATTTTGTATACTTCTTTCAATTAAATATATACACATAAAAATATAGTAAATAAGTGCATATTAAAAATTGTTTGTTTTTATTTAAGTAGGTGAATTTTAAAAATTCATTCTGTGAGATTTGCCTAAATAATTTATGTAAAATATAATAGAAACATTTATGTCCTAATCATATAAAATGTAGAAAGAATATTATTATGAATTTATTTGAAGTCAATTAATTGGAGCGTATTTTTTTTAAGGATATACGTTATTAAATTTTGTATTGAAATTGAACATATACGTTCCGATTTTTTATCGAAATAAAATAAAGTCTATTATTTGTATTGAAACTTAAGATATATATATATATTTTATATTAAACTATTATTTATACGAATCTCCTGAAATCAATTTGGTAAGGTAAGCCTGTGTGTAAGAAACATTTTAAAAATGCTTGAAAAATATCAAAATTGATCATTTATTTTAAATTGTAATAATTTTAAAATAATAAACTTATACTAAAGATAAAAAAGAAATTTGTATATACTTATTATTTATTTATATATGCTAAAAGAGGAATTCTATTTTCTAAAAAAGAAAAAGGAATTATCCATTTCATAGTCTGGAAAGTACAGCCCTGTCATTTAAAATTTATTTCGAATATTCTAAAAAAGTGGTAATTTTGGCATAGTTACGTTTGGTACTTTTTCGTACAAAATTTTCTTCAGCGATGAGGCCTATTTTTTGCTTTGTGAATACGTTTTTTTGTCACAAACTTCACAAGACAGCATTTTTTTTCGCCACAAACTACACAAGACAGCAAATTTTGGTCTTATTGCGCGAAAAGTTGTCTGGACACATAATTACGAGATTTGGTGATGGCAATTAACCTCTAAGATTTGTAGCTGTTCTACTTATTCCCATACAACTATATTAGATATCATATTCACATAGAAAATTCTCTAGCTAAAGAGCATTTAAAAACATCCCAAAGTGTACGAAAAAAGTCATTAAAAGATACCTCAAAGGGATTGAATCCTGCAAAAATTTTATGATAGTCATTGACAAATATAATATTTTATAATATAATGGCAAAAATTTCAAAATATAATTATATAAAATTTTAATTAAAATCTGAATTTAAAATATATTTTATAACACTTTTCTTTCCAAAGAAAAATTTGGATAATCCTTTAAATATTATTTAAATATACTTTTCTATAGAAATTTCGGAAAGCTTTGCTCTGTACATTTATATCCGATTCTTAAATTATAATAAAAAGCATTTTTTTGTTTATGGTAAATAAAAATATTTTCTTACCGAACTTGTTTATATTGCATCGAAAAGTGCCAACAAAATAGATGGTAAGTGCTCCAACTGCTGCTCCAAGTACAACAAAAGCAATTGCAAGAATAAGTAAACGTTTTCGGAGTCGAGGCTCCTTAACAAAACAGTCGGTGGAGAAATTTCGTTGAATAGATGTCCTAGTACCAGGCTGTCCAGGTGCAAAATGCACTATTGTTGCTGATTTACCACCCGTTGTGCAATTGGTTGCATTACCTAAACTACCTATTTGTGTCTGGACATTTCCACCCAGTAGGGGATCCATATTTGTATCCTCCAAATTTTTACCATTCTCCGTATTAATATGAGAATTTTTTAAATATCCGTTATTAATCGATTTTTCTGGCATTTTATTTAAGATTTTCTTATTTTAATAATAATTTCCAATTGTAAATTTCCTTTTTTTTTGCTAACTTTTTTCCAACTACTTTTAAATTATGAAAGTTTTTTTTCTTTCGTTTTTTATTTATATTATTAATTTAAATTTAATCTATTATATTTATGTTGGTTATATTTGAAATAATTTGTTTTTCAATTTGTATAAAAAAAACTCATATTGTTTGTTATTTATTTAGTAAAAACTTGAACATTGATATTAAGTAAGAAAAATTCTCTCGAATTTGAATCAGTATACGAAAAGTTTAAAGAAACCAATATTAATGATGCCATGATAAAAAAAAAAACTTAAGAAATTAAGTTATATAATTAAAAGTACACAATCTTTTTTAAAAATTATCAAATTTTATTTATTTTTAAATTTTACTATTATTTTAACATTACTTCTTATTTTCATAAGTTATAAGTCGTTAAGTTTTATATTTATTTAATAAAATGGTCAATTTTTTTATTTTAATGTACACTTTTTAAAAAAATTAAAAGCTTATTTTATAAATATTTGAAAATTTTTTTATGAGTATCTAATGAAAAAAAAAACTAAAGATATTTCACCACAATTATTATTAATTTACATTTTATTTCACTAAAATTTTTATATTTTTCTTATAAGCTTTTAGATAATTTAAAAAAAAAAAAAATATTTATTAAAAATTAACTAAGTTTTTTTCAGGTACACTCATTTTTCTTTTTCTCGGAAAAATTATATTTTTTCATATTATTATTGAATAGCAAAGCCACATATTAATTATTTTTTCAAATTTATTAGTTATTTGTTGTTATAATTAATTACTTAAAATATTATATTCTCATAAAAGTAATTATAATTTAGGCTAATTTAGTATTTTATTTCTATTAAAATTGGCAAATTTATATACGGATGGATCTGAAAAGAAACGGAAAAATTTATTTCCTCCATTAAGTATGTATTATCAAACAATAATTTTTATTATTATAAAAGCACAAACATTTTTTTTTTAAATTTTTATGTCCCCTAAATTTATTTATTTATTTTTTTTAAAAATAATTTTCTTCCACATTCTCGTTCAAAGAGAAGAAGAATTTCATAAATCACATTCCATCATGATTTAAATGCTTTTTAAAATGTTCATAGGAAAATATTTTAAAGCATTTTCTTTAATGGAAATAAAATTCAAATATTCTTACTGAGAGATCCGAAGCATATTTAAGTATTTTATATTTTGTTAGGGATAAATTTTTCATGAAAAATATTCAACGTTAAAGTAAACACAAATAAAAATGCGTATCTTAATATTTGAACAAATAAAAAAAAGCAACAAATACCAAAATATTTATTTACAATATTTTTTGTTTGTATATTTATTCAATTTACAAATTAGATATTTTTTTCGACTTCAAAGAATTTGAAAAGATTTCTTATTCAACATAAATTTTATATGAAAAGAGAAACTTTCTTAAAATAAGAAAAATACACATATTCATGTTTATATTATTGTAGTTTAGTTATTTTTTTTTTCTGTGAAAAGAGATAATCTGATATGGGCTGTAATTATTCTTTAATAAATATTTAATGATAAGTACAATTGAAGAAATTCTCATAATTTTGAAATTCTCCTAAATTCTCATAACATATTGTAAAATTTTGTTTATTCAATAGAGCACCTATATTTTTTTTTAGATAAAATTATTTTGAAGGCTAGAAAAAAGATCTTGAACTAGAAAGTACCAACTCGTATACCATACCAAACAGAAAAGTTATTCTTTAGGTTATGTAATAGATTTTCAGATATGTTTCTTCCAATTTTTATGTTTTTTATCTTTGAAGGATCTCATAAACTCATAACTAATTTAAATTCTTCTTTACTTTAAAACAATATTACTATTTTTATTGTTAGTTTTTAGTTAGTATATTGAAGAAGCGCTTATCTTTTTCACCTTAAAAGTTTAACGACTCATCTAGAGCCACAAAAATATTAATATTTAGATTGTAATAGCCACATACCTATAGGGTGTTCCATCTAGCGGTTGCATTTTGAACCACTATTTATTTGAAGAACTTGAGTGTTAAATGTCATCACGAATTGACAGATTCTTAGTTGAAAGTTTGAATTTTACGAAATAGTAATCCATACGCTTAAAGAAAACTGGGAAATATTGAGAACTTACTTCCAATGTGGTGAGTCTTCAACCCAAACTGTGAGAAATTTAAAAAAAAATGAGCAAAGATCGAATGCCATCACGTTAACTTGTGGACAAATTCTTGAAGACCTCGGTATGAAAGCTTACAAAGATCAATTAGTCCAACAACAAAAGCCGCATGACAATCCGATGCGTTTTCGGTTTGCCCAATGGGCTCAAGATCAATTGGCCGAAGATGAGCATTTTTACCGAAAAATCATCTTTTCGGATGAGGCCCATTTCCTCCTCGGGTGGGTATGTCAACAAACAAAATTGTCGCATCTGGGGCTCAGAAAATCCATACGTCACCATGGAAAGAACGCTCTAATACAGTGCGTACGACCGAGAATATTGCCGCCGTTGTTGAAAATGTCGGTGATCATCCAAAAATTGAAGAGAATTGCATGGACGACATTTGGTTTCAACAGGACAGGGTCAGTTGTCACACAGCCAACGTAACAATTCCACTATTGGGTCCTGCTTTCGAAAAGCGAATAATCAGCCGAAATTCTGATGTCAATTGGCCGCCTCGGAGCTATGATTTGAGCCCGTTGGATTATTTTCTATTAGGAATTAAGGATAAAATGTTACACAAGCCATCCAGAGACAATTGAGGCCTTGAAACACAAAATCAAAGTTGCCATTGAAGAGATACAGGCCCAGACAATCGAAAATGTACTGAAAAATTGTGTCGAGCGAATGGGATACTGTAAGGCCAGCCGTGGCAGTCATTTAAATGATGTTGTTTTTCACAATTAAATTTTAGGGTTCAATCTTTCTAATAAAACCGGAAATTTATAAAAAAAACACACTTGTTTTTTTTAATTAACTTTTTAAAATGCAACTTTTAAATGGTCCCCGCGGTACCTAATTTTTCCATATCAGAAAATATATCGACACTTCCTTTCTAAATATGTGGTGAAGGTAAGAAAATAATAATATAAAATATGTGTGATGATGGGGCCGAACCAGGCGTCATCTATCAAAGTTTTTTTTACTCAGTATAGTTTCCCATTTCATAAAATAAGCCACAAATTCGCAAAACGTGCTAAAGTTGTTTTATAGGTAATGGAGACACTTTCTGGTATTGTGTGCATCTTTAATACAATATTTCTTTTTCAATAATTCCATTCAGGCATTATACCCAATAATAAATACTTCATAGCTTTATTAATAACATTTTTTTGTTTTATATAAAAAACAATTCTATACTGAAGAAACTAGTTAATTAAACTGCAATACAATTTAATAAAAGAAAATTACATAACCAAGAATACCATCTGTCTTATTAGAGGATCATTTATGCATTTGTATGAGGGTAGTTCGATAAGTACCCGACCTAACAAAGAAAACAAGAAATTTATCTCCTTCTGGCTCGATAAACTTTTCCCAGCTACCTTCAATAGCTTTGATACCCTGTTTATATTGCAGTATTGTAAGAAACGTCGAGCTCCTCAAAATAGTCATTAACTGCACTTTGAGTCGACGGTCATCCAATACCATTTTATGAGTTTTCTTCACTATTTCGGGCGTGGTCATCTTATTTGGGCGACCATTGCAATGTTCTTCTTATCAACTCGTACAGCTTCGATTAAAGTCTGCCATTCAATATTTTGTTACTGTAAACGAAGGAGCAGACTCTCTCAGAGTAGTATTGAATCACATAACGATGTTTCCATGCTTACAAAATTCACTAAGAGCGTTTACTGTTAATGGCATTTAAATAAATACTAAATAACGCAGCATCATCAAACTTCAGTTTTAAGCTTTATACATAAGATTAATACTTTTAACCATAGTAATTTTTTAAATACGTGAGTTCAGGTGCTTCTGGAACTACCCTCGTAAATTATTTGAGCAAGTTAAGAAAGTAATTTTTTCATGATTAAATTCAGCTAAATAAATAGATATTTGAAAGCCTTTAAAAAAATATTTACAAATTTTAACCTATTGTATTTTTTTTTTAATCTAGAAAATGGAAAAATTCCTAAAAAAAACCACTTCAAACAATTTATAATAATAAATTGGTTACCATCTCTTGCCACTTATTATATGTAAAAAATTTGAAAAAGATTTTCTATCTTCAGAAAGTATAATATAATTTTTATATTTAGATTTAAAGAATAATAGATACATTCTATAGTCGTTGGTGTCTGTCAGGATGGCATTCTTAGCTCTCTCTTGCATAACATTAATACCCATGATAATAACTGATGATACGTCTATCTTGTCACGTTATAAGAACCCGAATACTTCCAGTTACAAATTTATTGATTATGTTACTTTCAAAACTGTTTCAAAAAGTAAAAAGTGAAGATGACCGAATAAAAAACTGTTCATGTTACCTTTAGTTTTCGCCAAGGATCATTTCTTTGGTTAAATATTAACACTAAAATTGTTCCACAAAAGAATTAAGTATGGCATTTAAGACTGTAGATTGATAAACGTATGATATGGTACCCACACAGAAGACTAAAAATAACTGAACTTAACAGACGCTACAGACAACTGTAAAAACTTTTAGATAAATGATCAAAACTGACAGTCGAGCAAATATCGGGCTTTTCAATAGCAACTTGACACTTTTGAGTATTTTCAATATGAAAATACTCAAAAGTGTCAAGTTGCTATTGAAAAACCCGATATAACTTATATAGAATAGCTAATAAGACCCATGTTGAAATACGAAATGAAACTCTAGCATTCAATCATGTTTTCCAAATTCCATCGAATCGAATCTTTTCAATCGAAAACCCTCCGAACAATCCTCGGTGATCCATTACCAACTAAATGTTTTTTCGTTTGTAAATTATCTGTTACTCGTTATAAAAAATTCTCTCTCTGAAGTAGCTCATACACGGTGTGTTCCAAAAATAACCGAACTTCATATTTAAATCATACAACATGCAGCGCCATCTATTGATATGATGATATCCCAGCCATTTTTGTTTTGTAACATTAGCACACTTTTTCTTTTATTGAAATGGCTGTAACTTTCACATCTCTCATCCGATTTACATGAATTTAGATACGTTTGAAGGAGGATGAATGTATCTTTTTAATACGGCAAATTTTCAATAGATGGCGCTGCATGTTGTATGATTTAAAAATAAGTTCGGTTATTTTTATGACACACTGTGTATGTTAGTACATTCTAGACGTGAAGTTAAAGTTTCGACCTCGTTCGGTTTCTACGCAATTCCAAAGTACGTGATAAATGAAATTGTGTTTGTGTGATTTTTTTTAATATTATTTATTTGACAGGTTTTTCATTTCTACATTATTGTACAATTTTTACATAACACATATATGCATTTTATACACATAGACATGAGACACAGTCGCTCCTATGGATCATATGGCGGCACTAGAGACTCTGTGAACTCTCTCCATCTGATTCTGTCTTGGGCTAGCCTTTTCACTTCCGACCATGACTTGCCAATTTGTTGGTGTTTGTTGGTGTTCGCGCTCGACTGATCTTCTCCAAGTGGTCCCTGGTCGTCCTCTGCTGCGATTGCCCTGTGGGTTCCAATCTAGTGCCATCCTTGCTATGTCCGTAGATGGTTTTTCGCAAGGTGTGGCCAATCCAACTCCATTTCCTGCGTTTGATGTCAGCTAGCAGGGGTATTTGCTTCGTGAGAAGAAGCAGCTCATCGTTCGTTATCCAGTTTGGCCAGAAGACCTTCTTGTGCTGTTTCTTGATAAGGTGTTTTTTTTATAGCTTGCGGCTTATCAGGCCAGCGAAGCAACCCCCAGTGACGTTGGGGGACCCTACGGACTACATATATATAAGGCTTGTAGTCGGCCTCTCACCCCGGTACCAATGCCGAGATTGCGGCAGCGGGAATCGAACCCGCTACCTACCGAATGTGAGTCGGTCGACTTGACCACTACACCACACACACGGCAGAAACCTGCAACACGCGGTGTTCCCAAGCGGTCACCCATCTAAGTACTAACCACGCCCATCCTACTTAACTTCGGTGATCGGGCGAGAACCGGTGGATCCAGGACGGTACATCCGCAGGCTATAGCCGCAGGAACCGTGGATCCAACGGTATAGCGGCAGGACGAGAACCGGTTGTGTGATAAGTTATGAAAAATGGAAAGGATTTGACCCAATGATGTGTCATCAAATTTTCTGTTAAGCTTGGTGAATCCTCGAGATCGGATTGTGAAAAATTGCATCGAGCCTATGAAGAACCCTTATTATAAGCGCACATTTTTGGGTTACATATAGAATTTTTAATAGGCTGATTAGTAGTGAGAGATGAAGGCCTTCATTATAGAAAACTAAATCAAATTTTGATGATATCTTTTATAGAAAAGTTGTTAAAGGGGTTATTTATCTTTTATAGAAAAGAGGTTCTTTGGGGTAGATCGGACATTGCAGATACTTGGATTCTACCCTATAACAACATTCCCCATTATACGGCACTCTCCGTCACCAAGTTTTTATCAGAAAAAGCGATATCTCTGGCTCCCCAGCTTCCCTCAATCTACCTTATATTAGCTGGTATGACTTTTGTTTTTGTTTTCCATGATCAAAAAATACTCGAAAGAACGTCATCTTGGAACTGTTGATAACATTCAAGAAAAATATAACCAAAGAGTTGAAGTCGATTCCAGTTGAAGCCTTCCAGCATTGCTACGAAGCGTGAAAACGACGCCACTGCCAAGCTTCCCAAGCGAACTACTTTAAAAGGGACCGCATTTATATGTATATATATAAATAAAAATAATATTATTGCCACAAAAAACTAAGTATAATTGATACACAATATATAATGTCATAAATATTATCAATTTTTATTCATCTATAAAAAAATGGACCTTCTTGATTAGACCAGCTTAAAAATGGGTGTGTTTGTGTCACATGTCAACCAATATCAATTTTGATAAGAAACTATTGAAAAAATGAATTTCTCAATTAAATAATAATATAGACTTTCCTGAAAATAAAACAAAAAAAAGATTTTTTTTTATTTTCAATATTAAAAATAATTATTAAAAAATTATTGTACATTAATTATTAAATACTTTCAAAAAGTATGTTCGATTTTTTTTTAATTTAACTAATTAAAATTGTCAAAAAATATTTACAAAAAAAAAAAAATACAAAAATAACCTTGACAAAGTATAATTAATTTTAATTTCTTCCTGAAATTTTAGAATTTTCCCGCAACAAAAGAAAATTAACTTTTAATGAGATTTCTTGAATGTTCGTCTATCTTATCGAACTTTGGGGATCCCCGAGTGATAAGCCTAAATAAACTAATAATTTTTTTTGTACATTTATACCTTTCTTTTGTAATTTGCTTGTATGCAGCGTAAAAATTTGAGTAAGTGGTAAGTTTTGTTGAACTTTGCTTATTAATATATATTATGATAGTCAATATTCCTAAAAGTTTTTATGAGCATTATCACGTTTTGATAAAATTTAAAAATACTCTTAATAATCAGTGAGGGGAGTTTCTTTTTCATATTTATGGAAATAATTTTTGAATTGTTATCTACGGAATATGATAAGTTAATTAATTAAGTTTTGCACACCTTATTGCTTAACCCCATGATTATTTTTTATACGATATACTTGAATTTTCGGTATAATAAATATTAAATTAGGCACACTTGTAATGTTTTGATAATCAAAAATTCTTTTATTAAATATTATTAAATCAAATCGATAATGGTACGAGGGTTGTTCAATAAGTCCTTAGAAAAAGATGGAAAAAAACTGTTTTTTTTAAAAAAAAAATTTTATTTTTCAACATAATCTCCTTTTAGCTCTATACACTTTTCCAACCGTTTTTCCAAAATTTTTATCCCTTCCAAAAAATAGAATTTCGGAAGTTCTGCAAAATACTCATCCGTTTGAGCAATGACGTCCTCGTTGGAAGTGAACCGTCGTCCGCCAAGCCATTTCTTCAGATTGGGGAAAATAAAATAGTCACTCGGGGCCAAATCTGGTGAATAAGCGGGATGCTGCAACAATTCCATTCTTAATTCCACAATTTTGGCCATGGAAGAAGCGCAGGTGTGCACACGCGCATTGTCCTGATGCAAGAGGATTTTTTTCTTCTTCAGATGGGGGCGTTTCTCTTTGATTTCCCCGCTCAACCGTTGCAATAACGACGCGTAATACGCTTCTATTATTGTTTTTCCTTTTTCCAAGTAGTCGATAAAAATGATGCCCTGCGAATCCCAAAAGACCGTGGCCATCACCTTGCCGGCCAATGTCACAGTTTTTGCCTTCTTCGGAGCCCGTTCACCCTTGAAAATCCACTGTAATGACTGTCTCTTCGTTTCTGGAGTGTAGTAGTGTATCCAGGTTTCGTCCACAGTGACATATCGACGAAGGAATTCGGCAGGATTGCGATGAAAGAGTGCCAACATAGCCTCAGAGTCCACTGCACGATTGCGCTTATTTTCCTCTGAGAGCAAACGCGGCACCCATCTTGCCGAAATTTTTTTCACAGACAATTTTTCATGCAAAATTGAAGCGACTGTACCTTGTGATATGCCCGTGGCCTAAACTAATTCGCGCACTTTAATTCGCCGATCGGTCAAAATCAGATCGTGGATTTTGTCGATGATTTCAGGAGTAGACACCTCAACTGGGCGTCCTGAACGATGTTCATCTTTTGTGGATGAACGGCCACGTTTAAATTCATTCACGCAATTGTAAACCGTCGCAAACACAGGTGCAGATGTGCCATGAACTGCCTCCAACTCGGCTTTGATTTCTTTCGGGCTTAAGCCTTTCAAATGGAGATGTTTGAAGACAGCCCTAAACTCGCTTTTTTTCATTGTTATGCACAAATAAATGTCGTTAACTTTAATCGACGATAGAAATTGACCTACGCTATGGATCGAGCTGAAATCGATAATGCTACTTACAAAAAAAATCTTTACCGACACTACAAGCGCTTATTGACATATTATTTATGTCAATAAACTGACAAACTTTCAATTTTTCAAATTTTATTTGAAAAATTGAAAGTTTGTCAGTTTATTTTTCAAATAAAATTTTATAAATCGCTTTGAATTCACAAAAACTATTTGAGAATTATTATCGTAAAAGTGTTTTGTTTCATAAATAGTTGTTATTCTTGCTATTATAATTAAATTATAAAAAAATGTATTAGATTTTAATAAATATATCGGTTTTTATATAATTTAAAAACTAAAGTTTATATTTACTAACTAAAATTTTTTGATTTTAAGGAATTTTAGAATTTAGAATTTTTTTAAATTTTCAGGCTTTAATTTGATATCTGCAATTACATAAACATTGTAACAAGCAGATTTTATGACAAAGACATTACAATTACAGGAGAAGAACATGTGACAGTAAACACCCATCGGTGTTTCTCTATTTAACGAGTCATATTATGTTAACACCGAAAAAGATCTTTGGCCAATTTCTCTTTAAATGGCGATGAGTGTTTATGGGGAAAGTAACGGGGGAGGGTTTTCTAACAAGAATGATTATAGTAACAGGATAATCATGAATGAAACTTTTTATAACGAGAAGCACGTGACCTGCTGAATTACTTTGTTACGAACATAAAAAAATCATCAACGATTTTTCGGAGGATTTTGTATTGAAGGGATTGGATTAGAGAGGAATTGGAACGTTTTATAGAACCTCAGAGTTTCATTCCGTATGTCCAGATCGGTTTTAAAATTCTGTTGTAAATTGAAAGTTTGCTTTTTAATATCAATTTTAATCTATTGTCTAGTAATCTAATTTGATAACCAGTTTTGAATATTTTTAATATAGGATTTTATTGGGTGTATAAAACTAATTTTTTTTCAGTTTTTATTCAAAAATTAATTCAAAATATAATTTCTTTTATTAGTTACAACTCTCTGCTAGCGTTCTGCTGGAAAAGAAGTCCTCGTTTTTCTCGTTTTTGGACACAAAGTATTCTTTCACTGCCATTTGGACACCCTCATAATTTATATATTCATATCTATCAAGAAAGTTTTGGAGCGACATGAACAGATGATAGGCAGATGGTGCAATATCTAGAGAATATGCTGGCTGAGGTAAAGTTTCCCAAACCAACTCTACAATTTTTTGTACAGTTGTTCTTGCCACGTGTGGTCTATCGTTGTCATGGTGAAGAATTACACGCTTTCTGTTGGCCAAATATGGACGTTTACGATGAATTTCTTTATTCAAAACATCAATTTGCGAACAGTCACGATCATCATCGACCGTATAATATTCTTTCAACAGCTCATAGTGGAGAATTCCCCTCCGATCCCGCCAACAACACAACATAACTTTCTTTTGATTTGGATGTGTGCGGTGGTGTCTCCCCTTTGTAAACATATGCCCTTTTGCTTACCACATGTTTATAAACTATTCACTTTTCATCACCAGTCACCAAGCGGTCCAAAAACTGTTCCCTTTTGTGACGAACAAGATTTGAAGAACATATTCGATCCATTAAATTTTTTTCGCTTAATTCGTGTGGTACCCAAACATAGAGTTTGGACACAAAACCAAGCCTTTTAATGTGCTCTGAAGTAGTAGTCTGATGAATTCCAAGCTTGAAGGCCACTTCTGTGGAATTTAATATGGGATTTGTCCTGATCATACCGCGTATCACTTCGTCATTGACATCTAATGATGCCCTTCCTGATCTGGGTTCAGCTTTCAAAGAAAAATCACCCGAACAAAATTTCGCAAACCATCTCTGGCATGTTCGAGCTATTACTGCGTTTTCTCCAAACACGCCACACAAGTTTTTTTTGCCTCCATCGCGTTGTTCCCATTTTGGAACTCATACAACATACAATGTCTTAAGTGCACTTTTTCTTCACACATGTTGACTGTTTTACAAGTTTAAAAAATTTGACAAAAATACAAAAAAATGTGTATAAACTATCAATCATACAGTAATCTAACGGTTTAAATCGATTTCAGTCGAATCAGAATTCTCGCTAAGAATCGATAACGCATACAAGTGCAAAAGTTCAAAAAGGGAAGAACTTTCCCTTACACCCAATTCGATATTTTGAGGCTGTTTGGATATGGGAGAGGAATGCAAGAATAGCAGTATCGTCCGTATAGGTGGCAGTCAAAGTTTTGAAATTAGTTGGGATATCAAAGGTTTAAATATTATATAGGAGTGGACCAAGGATACTACCTTGAGGCACACCAGCTATGCATACCAGAAATAAATTCAAAATCCTAGCTTATTTTTAAATTTTTGCATATTTTTCGGAATTTTGCCAAATTTTTTTAATTTATTTTAAATTAGTCATATTATAAATAATATTTTTATTATCGCATATAGACCGGTATTTTTACTGATTTTCTTTCAATATTAACCAAAGTGAAAATTGTTTTTGACTCCCTTTTTAATAGTTTAGAAATAGTTTTGAATGTACTATAAATTACAATTTCATACTAAAATCAAATAAATAAGAAATGTTTAAAATCGTATCTTCTATAAAGTAGATTTCTATTGACTAGTTTTTTTTTAAATCGTCAAAAAAATATTTTTTAAAGACATGTGCCAAGGACGATCATAGGGATAAGATTTTAATTATATTTATGTTTAATTTAGAACCTTTGAGAGTGTTTTTATATGTAATTTTGACTTTGCCATCTTATATACAATATTTAAAATAATTTTTTTTTTTAAATTTGTTTAAAAACTTTTATGTTTAAGACGATAACTTTTTGTTAGAAAAAATTCTGTCAATACAACTTTTTTGTTTATAACATTATCTTATCAAATTTGCTTATTTGTTGAAAAAAATAAAAAAATGTCATTAACTAAATGTTCATAAATAGAATTACAAATAAATAATCGTTATTTTTATTGCCTATTTTAAGCAATCTTTTTTTAAATTGCCTCATCAATTAAGTATAATTGGCAGGTGGATAAACGGTTAATGTTGAAAATTGTTTATACGATCCATAAGGACATTGAATAAAGATTTGTGGAATATACATTTTATGTACATTAAAAGAGTTTTACACGAATGACTGTAGCTTATGAATTGAACTTTTTAATTAATAATATTTTTAAATAATTTTATTTCATGCGAATGTAAATTTTATTATAATAATTCTGACCAGGTCCTATTCTAAAATTGAAAATCCTTATTTAATTAATTTTTCATGGTTAGAATTAGCATTTAGATTTTAATAATTTCATTTTGTTATTTATATATATAACTAAAAAATGCATGCCTATTATTAAGTTTCGAATGTTTACAGTGTATAAGAAGCATAGAACGCTTATATATGGTTTTCCAATAAGAGTGATACGATTTCTAAGTAACGTTTCGGCCATTTGTAAATCATCGATCCGTACTGTGACTTTTCGGTCTGGTGGAATCATCGGTCCGTACTTCTTTCGAAATGAAGCTGGTAATACCGTTACTGTCAATGGAGAGCGGTATAGGTCGATGATAACCAAGTTTTTATAGCCGAAATTGGAAGAAGTTGATTTTGACAATATCTGGTTTCAACAAGACGGGGCTACGTGCCACACAGCACGTGCAACAACCGAATTATTGCGAGAAAAGTTTGGAGATTCGATTATTTCAAGAAATTATGACATTGAATGGCCTCCAAGAAGTTGTGATTTAACACCATTAGACTATTTATTGTGGGGTTATTTGAAGTCATTAATCTTCAGCAATAAACCAGACTCTCTTCAAGCTTTAGAAGTCAATATTGAAGGTGCTATTCATGACATACGACTTGATTTAGTAGAAAAAGTGCTCGAATATTGGGTTCATCAAATTCGTTCCTGCAAAAGAAGTCGTAGAGGCCATTTGAATGACGTTTTATTCAGAACTTAATTGTATTGATTGTACTTCACATTAAATAAAAAAAAATTAATTTCCTTAATAATTAGTGTGGTTTTTTTAAAAAGAAATCATATTACTCTTTTTGGAAAACCCTATAGTTGTTGTTTAGAATTAAATATTTTAGCTGCAACTTCCTGTAAGATATGATAGAAAAGTAATGATATTGACATCATTTAGAGTGATCTGGTAATATTGCAAAGCTCATATACAGTGCCATAAATGAAGTTGTGTTTTTATAGTGTATTACGAAAAATGGAATAGCGAAATTTAATAAATCTGTGAATTTTAGCGAGCCTATAGGGAATATTCCCTATCAAGAATACTAGTTTTTCGATGGTATACAGCAGTTTTGGTTGGCCGAGAAGCAGTGGAAAATAAACCTTGCCCAGGGAGGGCTTCAGCATAAAAAACTGATGAAGATGTGGACCGATTGAATGCTATTGTGAGGTCGGTCGGTCCATTAATATTGAAGTTGATGAGTAGTAACTTAAATTTGAATCGTGTTACCCTTCATTATGATTAAAAATTTAGGCATGAGAAAGGTGATGGCCAAAAAATCTCACGATTGAACAGAAAGACAATCAAAATAATGTGTGCCTTGACCTTCTTAGCAATATCAAAAATAACCCTGTTCTCATTAGTCTTGTGAGTACTGGTAATAAATCATAGATTTTTTGAGCATGATCAAGGCATACTGAAAAATCTCCTCAACCGAAGAGAGCCTCAAAAATCAAGTGCATGTTCATTGCAGACCACAAGGAATAATTTGCAAAAAATTCATGCGTGCAGGATAAACTGTCAACTATATTTTTTTCATTAACAAGTCCTTGATAAGCTTAGAAAAATGGTTCTTTGCATCAGATCGGACATTGCAAGATCAATACACATTGATGGAGACTTAATCTTAGTACTGTAGATAATATCAAAGGAAGTGTAACCGAGGAACTAATTTCTATACGGGTTAAAATCTTTCAGTCCTACTGCATTGAGTTGAACTATTGCATCCGCCCAAAAGAACTACTTAGAAAAGTAAAAATCAGTCTCATATTTTAATTAAGTTTACTCACTTTTTAATTTCAATACCTTTTATTAATAACGTTTTATAAATTTGAAAAAAATTATTTCTTCTTCTCAGTAAGACTTAAAGCCATTTTTTTGTTAAATTTAATATTTTAAGAAATTTTCAAATAATTTTTTTTAAAAAAATATTTCCTAAGGAAAGACACAAAATTTAAGATTCTATTTAAGGGAAAACGTTTAAAAATGTATACTTGTATATTGGTATCATAAATCCAATGCAATTTTTGTTAACGTAACCAAAAATAACATTTCAGCTAAAATACTAAAAGTATTAAGAAGAATAATTTGAAAACATAGCCTAAAGGTGAATGTAAACGAGGTAGCTTAAATTTCCCATGCAATAAAGAAAATTGTTGGGAATAGTGTTAAAAAAGTCTATACATTTTTTTCTCGATATTACTTTGAATTTTAGATAATATTTATGAATATAATAATAGTATAAGTTTATATTTTCCCATAAAAATGAGTTACAATTTAGTATATTTGAATGGACAGTCAGAAGAAACACCCAAGGAAATAAATAGATTATTTTTTCAGTTATAATAAAACTAGTAAACATTTTGATAATAGGATATTTTAATTTTATTAACAAATAAAATGCCAAAAAAAATATGAATTATTTAGGAAAATTATGAGAATTTTTTATATAAGAAAATAATAACAAATAAAATAAGGAGCAACAATGACAAAATTTTCACATTACTGGATTTACTTCTATTGCTACATTTACTTCTATTGATACAAGGACGAAATTTGGAACAATAATTTAATAATATTGCTATTTTTTTTAAAAAGAAAACTATTCGTATTATACAATATAATAACGTAAAATTTATACAATTATCTTAGCAATTGGCAGATGTACGTAATTTGCGAGACTATGAATTTTAAACACTATCATTTGTGCAAAAGTACGTATTCAAATAAGCAAATTTTATTATTTTTAGAATAAAATGATTTCTAAGGAAACGTATTTTTTGTTGTTTTAGTTAAATTTATTCATTAAGTTTATTTTTCAAGATTTTCTTCTACATGATTATTTAGTTACAAAACGAAACTTTATATTTACAATAGAACAGACCATTAGATTTACTTGTTGTCTTACATACATAACTTTTAAGAAAGATGCTTCTTTTGTTAGATAATCCTAAAATGAATGAATATTGTTGATTTTTCTTTGTACAGTGTTTATACCATCGATCATGGGAAACATAATTTTTCATTTTCTTTTAATGCACTTGAGGATTAAATATTCAGGGAAGAAATTTTCCCACATTTCGTGCTTTAGGAAGAACAAATTTCTTCATGCTCGCTACATTTATAAATTAGTAAAATTAGCATAAATGGGGTTCTCATAACCTACAAATGACTATTGAAAAGCTATTGTATTGGTTTGAATGTGTTGTTAACCCATATTTTTTTTTAAATGAAATGAAAGGAGAGATCGTTGCCATCAATATAACCACATGATAGCTGACTTTTTTTTAGCCGGAATTTAAAGAGTTTAATCTGAGCTGTATGTGGGTTTGACAAAATTGTGCCTCAAGCCATACAATAGGACTAGTTTGGGCTTTATTGCACAAAAATTTTCCAGGACGCCTCCAAGATCATGCAATTTGACGCTGAATATTGTATTTTAATAGATACTTTTCAAACATTAGAGCATTCAAAAAGTAACAGCCGTGAAATAATTGCCAAATTACAGCCTGAAATGTACGAAAAAATCATTAAAGAATTACCCTGAAAGTATCGGGTCCTGCAGGGTGTCTTGTAATAATCGCTTTATTAATATTATAATTAATATCTAATAGTAAGGTTTAAACAACAACAAAAAAAAAATTTTATTTAACTTTACTTTCTAAAGAATAAATCGCATAAATCTTTAGTTAAACTTATAAATTTCTTTTACTAAACTATTATTCTTATATTCGTAATACTTCAAATCCAAATAAATTGAATTTTTCTCTAAATTAAATTATTAAAAATTAAGTTTTTTTTCTATTAAATTATATTTTGAATAACTTATGATAATATTAAGACTAATAAAGTAGTATTGATTGTATAGAAATGTTTTGAAAATATAAAATAAATAATCTCTCTACTAATATTGATATTAAAAAAAAATAACAAAAAATAAAATAAACTTCTAAGATTTACTTAACTAAAAAAGACAGAATTATCGAACCTATTCAATTTTCTATAAATAAGTATTATTATCATAAATATTTAATAGTATAATTTTCCTTTATCTGTTTTTGGGAAAAATCCTATTATTCCATACGGAAAGGTTAAATTTAAACCGATTATAAAAGACAAGCTTTGGTAGTATAAAATTATTTTAAAATTACAAAAAGGATTTAAATAGCTATTAAAATTCAAATCGGCTGCATAGGGATTTGAATGCTAAATTAAATGATATAAATTATTCTACTTGTGCGATTAAAAAAGGAAAAGTTTATGAAAAAGATCAAATTTCATCATAGTTCCTATATACCTGTCGAAATTTCCATAGAATTAATTTTCTTTTGTATTAATTTTCTATAATAAATAAAAATATTTCTTTTTAGTTTAGAAATAATTTATTATTTAATATGTATACAAATGCATTTGTGTAAGGACGTGATATTTTTCTGAAATGATTTTAATAATCATTTGCGTTAGTTTTTAACTATAAAAAAAACTATTTAGTAGAATTTTAATATCTATTTATTAAGTTGAAATTCATATAAAAAACAATTATTTTAATGCGTATTGTTAAAAAGGACTAAATGGGCTTATCTAATTGGAAATGTATGTTGAGCCAACATTGTTTCTGTTAACCGCCTTACACGACTAACCAAAAGAACTATAGAGCCTATACTTTAGTATTAAAAATTTATTTATTTTAAATCTAAATACATTATATGATAAAGATTTGTTTATATAGTAAAAATATCTTATCCAATTAAAGCTTAAAGATAAATAGGAATTTATTTGAAAAGAAAAATAAAATTGCGATTACATTTATCGATCTAGTGATTTTTTTTATTCAAATTCATGAAAATTTAAATCTTTTAATTATTCAATAGAATCTTGTTTATTCAGAATAAAAAAAAATCAATCTAAAAAGTATCTATTCACGAGTACTAAAATTTCGTTCGTCCGCATTTACAAAGTAACTCCATAATTGTTATAATAAAGTAATCAAAATAAATTTTTTTTTTCATCAAAATTTAGTCCGTAGGGATTTACATAATATCTAAACCGACGCGAAATTAATTCATCCTCCAACCGTTTCGAGAATTTTTATTTTCTTATTTCATTAACCACAAATTGGAAAGATTTACAACAAAAAAATATTCTACGAATATTAAGGCTTTTCTAGAGTGAATAAAATTTAACCAATACAGATTATTATATACTCCATAGTATGCCAAAAATACGTGATTAAAATGTTTTGAACAAACAAGAAAAATTAGGATAATAAGGAATTTGGTAACTGAATATTGTTATTATATCAAAATTAACTAATGAAAAGATTTAGTCACTTTAATATTAAATCCATAAGAAATTATGGCATATTTAGTCTGTTTTCCATTTTATTGTTTGCGTTTTACTGGCAAGTATCTAATCTTCCTACACTTCATTGTATTATATTTATTTTGTTATTCCAAAAACAGATTTTTTTAACAAAAAATTAAACTTTTAGTATAAATGAAAAACTTTAATATTCTAACAAGAAATATATATGATAAAAACTTTAATATTCAGAAAATATTTTTATTATATTTATTGATATTAAAGTAATAAAATTATTTTACTAATAAAATATTAAAAATTTTACTATTTTTTAAACATTTGTCTTGTTGTCTTTTTTAAAATATAAAACTAAATTAATAGCAGAAAATTATAGTCTATGTGTATGTTAAGTTTAAGGATATCGTTTATGTATTTTTAATCAAAAGCAATTTAACTGAAAAAAGTATTTTTTTTTTTATATAAATAAAATATGTTATTTAATTGATCAATTTTTATTTTGTATCTAATAAGTTCGTATCTTATTTAGAACTTGTTAATAGGATATTATTTTTTTTATTAAATTCGTCTACAATAATAATATTGTGTGCAATTATAGATGCTTAAAAAAAACCTCAATTTTTTTTTTAGTCTCAAATTATACTCGAACAGTCATTATAATCTATTAATAAAATAGGTAAATTTATACTGATAAAAAATAAATTATAATAATTATTATTCCTAATTAATATGAAATTAAATTAAATGAAATAATAATACGTAGTCAATTTGCATTGTTATTGAACAGTAATTATTTCATAAATAAAATTCACAGAATAATATTTTTTGATTTAGATAAATTGATGCTAGTAAATTAATTGATTTCTACTTTAAAACCAATTATTTATACAAGAATTTAATTTTATTTGAATAAATTTGGATGAAATACCTGATTTTCTATTAAAAACAAAAAGAAGATAATTGTCATCATAAAAAATTGAAGGTCGATTTTATTATTTTCTGTTAAACGGAAATATTTATAAATAAATAATTTCTAAAAAGATAAAAAAAAGAAGATTTTTCTATTTCATATTTTATAATATATCAATAAATATTCTTAATAAAATATTTAAACAAATCTACTCGTGCTCCTAAAATTGATTGTAAAATTTTAATAAAGTGACAAAAAAAAATCGAATTTCACGATTTTTTATGTAAATATGATTTATTAGTAGTCGATATAAATTAAATATCAATATTGTTTGTATGACCACAAAAAAAAAAAAATCAATCAATATAGAAGCGTGTGTATGGGGATACATATGTACATATATTGTATTAAAGTAAGTACGATTCTCACCTGAAAAATTACGAACACGGTCAACCTGTTTATATTTACTTGTCTCGCGCGTGCTCCTATTTTGATTTTCAGATTAAAAACAATTTAAAAAATGACCAAAACAAAATCATGTAAACGAGTATTAAGAGCAATAAATAAAATAATTGAATTTTCCAAAATAGAAATTGTGTTTTATTTACTGTGATAGTCAAAATGCAACAACAATTGTTGCATACTATTCGGTTTTAATCTATTCTATTTGGAAAAATTACGAGTACAATACAATTTATATGAGCATTTTGTACTATAAGTGGATGGTCAGTTTTGTATATTTGTGGATGATGTCAGTAGAGTTTAGTATCAGTATTTATAAATTACGAGCATATTGTAGAGTTTTAATGATTTAAATTGAAAATAAATTGACTTCGAGAATAAATGTGCTTGCACGAGATTAGTAGCACCTGTCGATAGCAACAGTTGCCAATCAATTGAATTGAATGCCGAACACTGAATGCCGACCCAGTAATTGGAATTATTTGAATAGTTTCTGTACAATTTTGGTGGCAATTTATCTTATACATAGATTACCTTGCAAATATGGATAAGTTATACGTCAAATTAACAAATGTTCAATTAACTAAACACTTCTTCTATTTAAATTTTACTATTGAACTTAAAGAATCATTCACAATTTATTTACTATTATTTTCAACTGTTCTATTAATTTATTTATTTTTTAGTTTCTAATAATAAGAGTATATTTATTATATTATTTTTTCTCTTTTGCTCAAAATTCACTTTAGTTTAAGTTTTTGAATTTATTGAGTTCAAATGGAATTGAATTTTAAATTTTTTTTTTCTTCTTTGTTATTTCTATGTTCAAATTATCTATTTTTTTCTATTGAACACTACACACTGGTGAAAGGTAGTTCGTTGACTAACTAAGAACACCGCGTGTCCTGTGCTTTTAAGTTTTCCTTTCAGTATAGCATTGTTGTTGGCCCTTCTAATGGGGAAGATTTAGTATACTCATGTATTCGAATGATAACAAACATACCATCATAAAGGGGCAAATATTTATTTATTCAAATAGCAGCATGTACTTACTACATACTTAAATAAGGACTAAAGGACGCATGTTTCCATTTCAATACTACACTATTGTAGGGGTATTTTGATAGTAAATCAGGGTATAATAACCTGTTGACTTATGATATTGAAAAATAATTCTTTTATTCATATTTATCAGAATATATGATAAATATCTTTTACTTAATTGTTTTTTTTTTTAAATTTTAGTCATTTTTAAAAATTTTTTTAA